>CM029675.1:20255491-21455491 GCA_017311315.1 Dendrocalamus latiflorus
TGCTATTTAAATAAATACTACCAGCAAAAATGTCCACTTGTACAGCAAGGATTCGGTCATATCGCTTTCATGGAGCCAATTAGACTGTGGCTAGTCAGACTGTCGATACACAATCGATCAGACCACTCGGTCATCGCCACACATAGGGCAGTCATACCGCACGGCCGGTCCAATCGCTCTCATGAAGTCGGTCGTACCGTATTGCATTTTCCAATAGAGACAAAGTGCATGTACTTCAATAAATTTGTAGAACACATTTGCAAATCATAATACCATGCACACCTGAGTCAAAGTATGGGCCTGTTCTTTTTTACTGTGGCTTGTGGCTTTTGGGCTGTTCGTGTGAGAGATTACAGAGTAACAGAAACTCACGTGTGGTTTTTGCCAATATAAATGAAGTCGGTACAGTATGTACTACAATTAACTAGTAGACCCTATCTTAAAAAGATACTTTGTTTAAAAGCTAGTTACTGTAGAAAAGCAGCTTTTAGAAGCTGAAAAGAACAGGGCATATGATTCATAAGAAGCTGCAAAATACATTTATACACTTTAGAATCATGTCACAAGGATTAGAGATATGGACTCGAATTGTTTGTAAAACACATTCGTAAACTTAAGTCACATATTATAAGATTATACATAAGTCTCAACTATTTACAAAACACATTTCGCAAATAATAACATCATGTAATAGAGAGCTAGAGCAAACCAAATGATCTATAAATACATGACATACTCGAGCTACTAGTTAAGATCCCTCTTGATAGTATGGCAACCTATACTGGCAACCAGATTATTCTCCAAACATCAAGACCGGCAACCGACTAAGAAACACATTATTAGCCTATGCTAGTTATAACTTTGCCTTGTGCATCCTCTTGAAACTTGATGATGAGCATCCCTACTTCAAGTCTGGGTTCTTAACTTTAGCCACAACACATGATATCATTTGCTTGATTTGATGACAATCAACACATGAGGCTATCCAAACTCTTCATCATCATGGGACATTACATATTCATCCAAATCAATAAAAATATTAGTTCCATAATATGATTGTTATTAATTATCAAAATATACCATTAACTCATAATGGTAAATCTAGGTTCTTCAAAGTGACGAGAGGCGGCTAGAGGCGGAGGCAGCGTAGAGTCGGAAGAGGGTGGAGGCAATGGTCGGCGTGTAGGCAGAGGTGGCAGCGGGGGCGGCGCTGAGGTAGAGGCAACACGTCGGGAGGCGAGCGCAAGCGGGGCCATGGGAGAAAGGGTGGCGTCGACGCGGAGTCAGCGATCAGCGTAGAGGCGGAGGTGGCGAAGGGATGACGCATAGGTGGAGGCGGCGCTGATTGGGCCAAGGGAGAAGGGACGACGGCAGACGGAAGTGGAGGCGAAGGTGGTGGAATGAGGTGGAGGAGGCAACAAGATAAGGCGGAGGGGGGAGTTGGTGTGAAGGTGAAGGAGGCAGCCAGGTCGGTCCAATGGAGAAGGGACAGTGGTGAGCGGAGGTGGTGGGATGAGGCGGAGGCAGTGAGAAGAGGTGAAGACGATGGAGGTGGCGGAAGGAGGTGGCGGGAAAGGCCATAATTGAGCGCGAGGGAGGAGCAGGCGGAGGCGACGATGGGACGTGAGGGAAACTTTTGGAAGCGGCTTTTCGAAGCCAATCATTTGATTAAAGTCGAATCAAATGCTCCTGTGCGTGGCATGTAGTCCTATTCTTTTCTGGTTGTGTTGGTGGGCCCAGAGCAGCTTGCTGCTAGGGGTGGACATCGAGCCAAGTGCTTGTCTTATCAAGTTTTTTTTCCAAAATTAACATAGTTTGATTTAATACCATTTTATTGATAGTTTAGAATTATTTTTAGAATCAATCTAACGAGCAAACCAGAGTAAAATTTAATTTCATCTAAAATCAACTCATTCAATGTTTAACCAATTAACAAATACTAGTAGTGTGTCCGTGCTAACGCTATGGTAAAATACAAAACAAGATAAAATTTGTAAAAAATAAAATGAACAATCAGATTCATTAAGATTCACGTCTCATATATTGTATAACCAAATATTTTTGTCACATAATGAATGTCACATAACGACCGATCCTTTGAGGAGGCGACAACATCATTGGACTCACCCACCGACGACTTTCTCCATCCCCACATTGTTTAAACTTGAGGCTACAAAGAAAATAAACATTTTTATCACATAAAGAAATATAAAACACAGTAAGGAAATAGGTGTTTGTGGCCTACATCAAAAGGGCGTGTAAAAGCAAGTAACTACTAACTACTTGATCTTAACCACAAATAGAACAGCTCAGTACCAGCAAGAGCAGCCTCATTCCTCAATTTGCAAAAAATATATACTGAGCCCTGGAACAAGAACTACGCAGATACCAGGTTTACTCCGACGCTCATTTTACCATGGAGATACCAAGTTTACTCTTAACGCCCATTTTACCATGGAGATTTCAAGATTAGCAATTGCTAAATATAGGAACCTTTTGCGTGTGTGAAAAATTACGAGCAACAGCCTGCAGGCTAGTCGATAGCATATTGGCCAGCTCCTGGTTCTAGCAATTTAGCCCTACCTATTCCAGTATTTCGACTACACGTCTGATGAGTAATATCGACAAAAAATTATCCTATGCATGAAATGCGCATGAGCCAATTTCTAGCTTGCCAGAATAAATGCACACGGTATGATTTCACACACAAAAAAGTTATTGCTAGAATGAACAAAATGGAAGCAACATAACGCACGTATAAGCCACCGAATACTATAGAATCTATTGAACTAAAAAATAGTTTTAGCAAACAAAACACTGCCAAACCCTTTTCCAGGCAGTACAATTTGTCAAAGCCGTTTGGAAGTAACAAAGTTACAGACATAAAACTGATCAATGTATTGATTCTTATGTGGGAAAATTAATCTTCATGCTAGCAGGTATTGCCTTAAAGAAGCACTGAAACAGATAGCGATGCTGCTAAACCTTTTGGTGCCTGTACTTCATTGGAGAAGAGATATAGCTTCACTCTCCAGTATTTATTCCATAAGCAATGTTTGAAGACTCTCTCCGGATACATACGGCGTGCAGAGATGTTCTTCAGTCTTACATGATCCTTTGGAAAAGCAATTATTCGCTTATATTATCGCTTGGCATTTGCGCTTCTTCAATACTCTCGACCACAGTCCCAACTCCGGCCTCAGATCCAGCAGTCTCCATGTAGCGGAAATCTGGATAATTCCTACTGTTCAATGAGTGCAACCAGAGAGCTACAGCTCCTTCCTTGTGTTCCATTGCAGCAAAATGAGAGAATATATACTTGATCTTGAACTCTTCAGCCTCCTCAGAATAAGGTTCCATGGAAACTGCCTCATGTGAATCCCTGTAACAGAAATATGACCCAAGCAATCAGTTAGCATGTAAATATGAATTGTATAGATCGTGTCACATGTATCAGCTTATAAGAACTTTACTTGCGAAAGGCTACATCATAGATAGACTCGGGTGCACAGTTCCTCATCACTGCTACAGCAAGGCCAATCATCTTCCGGATCTGATGGAGCATGAAACTCTGCCCGACAACCTCACACCTGACAAAATCAATCCCATCAAGGCTGACAACACGATCAGCAGTGAAGGAAATGATGAACCTTTTCGCTGCAGGATCCTCAGCCTTAGTTCTTGTGGTGAAGTTGTGAAAATTGTGGGTTCCAACATAATACTTGAGAATCCTATTGAACCTCTCTTTAACTTCATCAGTGTAAGAAAATGTGCTTTTCTTCAGGGGCATTTCTTCTCCATTGCTCTTCTCGACATCCATAGCTTGCAGTTTCTCCTCTTCACTAACTACAGGCTCAAAATTATGCTCCTTTTCAGCTACAATTGAAGCAGCAGCATCAGCTGAACCTGCAATTGGATTGGAACAGAAAGTCTCACTGACCATGGCTGGTACAGCTTCAGAATTGAATGTACCACCTGAGGGTTCAATATCACATTTTTCTGCACCATTTGATCCCAATTCAGCATTTTGAGCTTCGTTTCCATTACCAGAGCTCGGTAGATCAATCTTTACATTACCGCTCGACCCAATTTCACCATGGCGAGTCCCAGTAACACCAGCAGAGCTTGTAGGATCACATTTTGCATCCCCGTTTGATCCTAATTCTCCATGAGTGGCCACAGTTTCCTCCCCGTAAGCATCAATAACATTCTCCACCTCAGGGTTGGGCACTTCCCCCTCCCGGCCTATAACATCAGGCACCTTCCTACCCCTCTCGGAACATTCCACAGACTTCGCAAGCTCGTTCCCACTCCCCACGCTCGCCATGACGGCCTCGCGGTCCGGGTGCGCGCTGGGGTCGAGCACGAACACGGGAAGCAGGTACACGTACCTCCGGCGGTCGCAGAACTTCTTAGCGTTGAACGAGTTGGTGACGCGCACGTAGCCAAAGGCGCGGATCTGGGGCGCGAGCTGGGCGTTCAGGCGGTCAGCGAATCCCGGTGGGTCGACGTAGAAGCGGCCAGAAACGACCTGCGCCGCGGCGCTAACGCCCTTGTCGGTGCGAGCCGCGCGCGCCCAGTCGTAGCGCTGGGGCGCGGCGCGGTCGGCCTCGGGCACGGCGCCGGCTTGGTAGAGCGCCTCCTCGAGGTCGCCCACCTTCCTACCCCTCTTGGAACATTCCACAGACTTCGCAAGCTCGTTCCCACTCCCCACGCTCGCCATGACGGCCTCGCGGTCCGGGTGCGCGCTGGGGTCGAGCACGAACACGGGAAGCAGGTACACGTACCTCCGGCGGTCGCAGAACTTCTTAGCGTTGAACCAGTTGGTGACGCGCACGTAGCCAAAGGCGCGGATCTGGGGCGCGAGCTGGGCGTTCAGGCGGTCAGCGAATCCTGGTGGGTCGACGTAGAAGCGGCCAGAAACGACCTGCGTCGCGGTGCTAACGCCCTTGTCAATGCGAGCCGCGAGCGCCCAGTCGTAGCGCCGGGGCACGGCGCGGTCGGCCTCGGGCACGGCGCCGGCTTGGTAGAGTGCCTCCTCGAGGTCGCCCTCGATAGTTCCCGCGCCCGGGTTCTTCTGCATGCCCTGGTAGCCCGCGCCGCAATAGCCAAAGAGGATGGCCACCTTGTGGCGCTTGTAGCGGCGGCGTGGCTGGGCGGGGTCTGCGCCGGCGGCAGAAGGCGAGGAGGGCTTCGGTTCGGGGTCGGAGGAGGAGGAGATCTTGGGGCGCTTGGGGTGGGGAGGGGAGGGCGGCGGCGAGGCGGCGGCCATCGGAGGGGAGGGTTCAATGATGTGCATGATCCGGATGATTTTGACCTTAGGATCTTCAATGAATAAGAGAAGAAGGCTTGAGGAGAAATCCAGACCATTAATTTGTATGAAGTTGGATTACTTTGGTACACAAATCTGGGTGGACTTAGATTAGGCATGACTGTGGGGGTGGTTGAGGGGTGGATTTAGTAAAGAAAATTTTGGTGTATTATAGAGGGGTAGAGATATAATTAAAACAAATTTAAACAAGCCAACAAGCCTTTTTTTTTCACCGCTATCTGCTGCCCATCCCACCGATCTACAGAAACCGGGCCCCAAGTCGGATCGCCGGGGCCCAGATGTCCGGAGATCGATGCATCCACTGCATTTTGGCGGCAATCTCCAATGGGACTTTCCATCGGTTCTCTTGATGGGCTAGGAGAAGAAAATACGCACGTCATGTGCACGGTATGCATGCCGAGTCATTGATGGATGGGGTGTTGTTGCGGCATGCATGCATGCATGCATGATGCATAGCAAGTCCAGACCAGATGGGGTCTGCACTTTTATGGACACACATGGTCATAATAAAGTGCCACACATGATCATGTTACTTAAACAATTATGCGTTTTGATGTGTGCATGATCGATCTTTTGGCATTATTACTTTTAAAAGAAAATATTTAAAAATGAATAAGTAGATAATGCATAAGCAATTAGCTAGAAGGCGTTTGGATCTCTTTCCTACACCTTGAGTGATGCAGAAACTGTCAGAATTAATCTATTTTCCGTAGAACAAGCAGTATAGCACTACTACCATTGATACAACTCATGGAGATCAAATTGTTTATTTTATTTTATCTTTTATTCCGAATTTCAGTTATGTTTGGTATCTATTTTTTGTTTAATTTTTATACCAAATTATATTTATTTAGGAATTTTACTCAACAATTCAAATGAAAATCAAATTGCTAGTTTTATTTTATCTTTAATTTCAAATTTTAGTTATTTTGATTTTGATATGAATTCTGAAGTAAAATTCTTAAATAACTATAATTCAGAGCAAAAATTAAAGAAAAAATTAGCAATTTAAGTTATTTTGGGTTGGAATTCATATACATATCCAATTGCTAATTTTTACTTACTTCTTTTTTAAATTATATTTATTTAGAGATTTTTGTCTGGAAATAAAATTGCTAATTTTATTTTATCTTTAATTCCGAATTTTAGTTTTCTATGGAATACGTATACACATCCAATTTATAATTTTCTTAAATTTTACTCTAAATTATAGTTATTTAAGAATTTTGCTTTGGAATTCATATCAAAATCAAAATGCTGATTTTATTTTATATTTCGAATTTATGATATTTTTTGTTAGAATTTGTGTACAGATCCAATTGCTATTTTGTATTTTTTTCCAAATTATATTTATTTTGAGATTTTACTTTGGAATTCGTATGGAAATAAAATTGCTAATTTTATTTTTATCTTTAATTCCGAATTTCAGTTTTTTCTAGAATTCATATACTATCCAATTTGTAATTTTTATTTAATTTTGTTTTTAATTATATTTATTTAGAGATTTTACATAGTAATTTGTATGCAAATCAAAATACTAATTTTATTTTATTTTTCATTCTAAATTTAAGTTATTTTGTTTGAATTCGCATACAGATCCATTTGCTCTTTTTTGTTTATTTTTCGAATTATATTATTTAGATATTTTACTTAGAAATTCATATGGAAATCAAATTGGTAAATTTATTTTATCTTTTATTATGAATTTTACTTATTTTTGTGTTGGAATTTGTGTACAAATTCAACTTCTAGTTTTTATTTTTTATTTGAAATTATATTTATCTAGGGATTTACTTAGAAATTCGTATGTAAATCTTATTTTATTTATTTATTTATTCCAAATTTTAGATATTTTTTGTACCTAGCATGGACTCTTTCTTTTAATTTAGATTATTATAATCTGGACATACCATAATCAACGGTGTAAATCTTTGTCTTTTTCTACGAGTAACGCTGTAATTTCTAGCCCTCGAAAGCGAACGTCGTGGTTTCTTTTTTCTTTGCTTTAATAAGATAATAGATAGATAGTGAAATCCCTGCCTAGCTCCAAGGAGACCCTAAGGTTTTTTCACCATGCATTGCAGTGGTTGTGCTGTGTGGCCGGTCAAATTAGTAAATTACCTTGAAAAACTATCATAAAAGATTGCCAAAATGCAAAACCACATGTATCCATATCATAAAAGATTTCACAAACTTGAGCAAGTGATGGGAATCTCAACATCAGCGAGAGACAGCAAGCCAACGGACAGAACAGTGGATCATCAGTTGCAAGTTTGGAACCTATCATTGATCAGTGCAATATCACTGTTTGATTGCAGGTTAGGTGATATGTTTCCTGGATGAGACCTTTCCATTACAAGAAGGTAGTTTGTTCCTTTCTTTTCTTGAGAAAGAAGGCAATTTTTCATTCATGCGTGCGTGGGACAAGGAATATTGGCTGGCACAGTTGCTTTCCATGACATGGATTGGAGAGGGTGCAAGAACCTAGCTAGCTAGCTAGCCTTCTCGCGAAAATTTGGACTAGAATGTTCTTCTGACTTCTGACATGCATAATGCTTACTGCTGTTAAGGTAGCTAGTAGCATATGTATGTTCCTAATTTCAGGCTCCAAGTATAGAATGCACAATATTTAATCGACAATAAGCATTTTCCTTTTGCTCCTAACGTAAGTCCAATATAAGTAATTTGCTGAACCGGACAGATTGGAACGCGGAATTTCATACAAAATTTACATAAAAGTTTATAAGAATTCTGAAGAAGACAATGCAATTTGTGCAGAAATCTCACAGAACTAATCCTCACGTCGGGGCTTTAGTGAGTTCGCTGACAGAGTGGGCATGTGTAGGTGGATCAGAGTTGGCTACGGGTACCAGGTCCCATAAACAACTTTGATCAACTATACGCACCTCACAGGCATAGTTTTTTTTAGAAAAAAAAAAAGACTGGCATAGGGTAGTTGTCTAGTTGATGTGTCTCTCCTTTTCAACTTCTAAAAACTATTTTACGGTTTTTCTACGATAACTAGCTTTCAGATGAAGTACATTTTCAAGACGGTGTCTATAAATTAATTATAGTATATACTGTAGCGACTTTATTTATATCAATCAAAATTACACTCGAATTATTTATGCCTCTATACTCTTCTCACAAACAATCAAAAATTATAAGCCGTAGTTTTAAATTATAAGCCAAAATAAAAAAGAACAGCCCGATATCTTTCTTCTACGTCCGTAGCCACCGGAACACGGGTGTTAAGTTGCATGTTTAATTTTACGCTTATCACGTGTCGCATTAGCGGTGTAATATGTGACAAGTCCATTTACTTGACAAAATCAAGCTTCCACAGTCCACACGATCGAGTAACCCGTGGAAGAGAACCACGAGCAGCCTGTGGAGAGATCGAACAGCTGGGGAAGAATTGAAAGGCGTTATGATTTTGCCCTGTTTTCCTTTTTTTCAGTTTAACTGGATGCGCCAGTTCCAATCACCTGATCAGAAAACAATGCTCATAACTTATGCTATGAAGCTCGAAACATTTGTGAGATCATCTGCGGCGCACGTTGTCGTACATTAATCTTTACGTGGACAATCCATCTTCCAAGCAGAGTATTTATTAGAGTTGGGAAATGGCATGCATGCCTGGGCCTGTTCTTAATTTTTGGCTATGGCTTGTGACTTTTGGTTGTGGCTTGTGACTTTTGGGCTGTTTGTACGAAAAATTATAGAGTAACAGAAACTCATGTGCGGTTTTTGCCGATATAAATGAAGTCAGTAAAGTATGTACTACAATTAACTAGTAGTCCCTATCTTAAAAAATATTATATTTAAAAGCTAGTTACTGTAGAAAAGTCGAAAAGCACAGGATCTGAATGAATCCGTAAATTTAGGGCTCATGGTTTAAGTTTCTAGTTTCTGACAATGATTTTTAGTTTATAACTAAAATTGCACTGTAACGGTTGTTAATTTTTTTTAAGAAAAAAATAAAGAAAAACGTTATATCATCATAAACAATGTAAAGAAATAAGAGAAAAAAAGGCCAAAAAAGCTAAAATAAACCGAAATTAGAAGCTGATCGTTACAAGTGGCTTCTGACTTAAATGAACAGAAAGCCATAATAAACCAGAAATTGAAACAGTTCGGAGCTTATGGCTTGAGCTTAATTCGTTACATCTTTTTCTCTTCACTTTAGGTTCTGCTCATTTTGGTTTGAACTTATGGTTTTTGGCTTTTTTCACTATTCCTAAATTTCGTCTTTTTTGTTTTTTTTGGCTTTTCTTGAGCTTTCTTACTGGTTCTTTTTTTTCCATATTCGTTTGTATTGTCCATAATGGGCTAACATGTTTTTGTATTTTTAATTTTTTAAAAATTTATGCCAAATAAGCCACCATCAGCTACAGTGTAATTTCAACCAGTTACAGTGTAATTTTAGTTATAAATCAATTTACTTTAATTATAAACTAATTTATTTCAGCCCAATCGAACGAACACCTAAAATAAAAGCCTTCATCAATGGCCCTCCATAAGGAGCTTGTGAGAAAAGCAAGCTCACACCTCACTAGCCTAACCACGTACTGTACCCTCTACGCCGATCGATCGAGAGCACGAGGTTGATTAATTACTTACGACTTAATTACGCTGTGACTAGAAAAAAAGGGGCACGCTATATATATTATTAAACTTAGCACGGTACTGAGAAAAGGTTGGGGTCAACATGACAAATATTCGTCCTCGCATGTGCCGATCGATCCTCGCACCAAATGATCCGTCTCTCGTGATCCCATCTGGAAGGGAGATTAAACTAAGGGTGCTTTTGGGAATTGTGCTTCTTTTTCAGATTTTTAGACTGATCTGAATTATACTAAAGTACACCATGCATCTAGGGTGTATTTTGCACACATCATCCTAATATGTCAGTACTTGTAGCTAGTAAAACGTTTCATGTCTTATACAATAGTAAAAGTTCAGGACCAGCATAAGAGCAAGTTTAATAGTACAGATAGCTGCTACCTCCAATATATTTCCATGTCATCAAAAAATAATGATGCAGTCAACTCATACAATAAGCTGGCTATAAGTTGTCTCCACAAGAGCTCTCAATCATTTAATACATACATGGGTATTGATAATTTAATACATGCATGGGTATAGCAATTAGTTCTATGGGTACATGCATGGATAATGCATCTTTTTCTGTGTTATAGCCTGACTCTTGCATGGGAGTCGGCTTGGCTCTCTCTCTCCTTTTCTCTCCCCTCCACATAGGACTATGTTGACATGGATTCCCTTGTAGCTAGCACAGCCAGCCTTATTAAACTTGCTCTAAGAGCAAGTCCAATAATAGAGCCAAGTGTTTAGCTATAAATCAAGTTATAAGAGCTAAGTTATACAATAATTTGTCTTCTATTTGTCTACAAAAGGTTTTTTATTATTATGTGGTACCATGTCTCACATTCTCTTTCCTATTCCTTCTCACATACATTTATTATCTGAGCCCACCACTGCATAGGCTCCCGTGCCCAGCTTGTTGCTTGCATGAGAGCCAAGCTCTCATCTCTCTCCTCTCTTCTCTCCTCCACATCAGCAAAAATGCTGACTAAGGCCCCGTTTGGCAGAGCTCTAGCTCTAGGAAATTTGTAGATTTCCTAGAGCTGGTCATCTGTAGCTCTAGGAAATCCTGGATCTAGAGTTGTAGGCATATTAAGTGCATTTACATGACTCATTTCATTTATATTATATATTAAATAAAAATATTTAAATCACTTTAATTTAGTCAACAAACTACACATCCAGCATAGATCTCGGAGCTAGAGCTGTGCCAAACGGGGCCTAACTTGGCTATAAGACCATTATTGGACTTGCTCTAATAAAAAATATATAGGCAAGTGTGCTGCACAAAATGTTAGATACTTAGAGCAGCTCCAAAAGATGAGCTAAATTTGATCCCCTATAATCACATTTTAGGGGACATGCCAAAAAGTTGGGAATCAATATAACTCCTTTGCTCCAACAGTCATCCCCGAAATTGGTCCCTTAAATATTTGATACCTCTGTAATCGCCAGCAAGAAAAATGAGGATGAAGCATCTAGTGCTCCTATAATTTTGTTGAATGCTAGGCATAGGTATTTCATTCACAAATAGATAGTGCTCCTATAGTAAACAGACGGTGCTATTGCCTCAACATTTCTCCTTGCATGAAGTATTATTTACTAGTGTTTTCTCCATCTGTAAGCATCATACAGTATGTTCTCTATCTCTCTACTAAACAGGATTCTGGAATTGATTGATTATCCTTGAATTAGTAAAAGATTCAGCATACACTGTATGATTAGTGCAGCATCATACATAAAAGATTGTCTTAATATAATGTATCATGCTGCACTATCTCCCAGTGTATGCGTGCATCTGTTCTATTCTACAGTAAATTTACTAGCTCTGCCCCATTCATTCACAAGGTCTGCAGTCTGGATGCACAGAGAGGAAAATGGCGATGCGAGCTTACCAGGGAGGAGTGCGTGGGGATGTGGAGCCCAGGCGGGAGGGCGCTCGTGCGCCCGTGCGAGGCCGGGGGAGACGCGCAGCGGCCGGTGAGGAGGTGTCTGTGCACGGGCGGAGGGGATGTGCACGGCTAGCGGAGACGCGCAGCGGCCGGCGAGGAGGCGCCTGTGCATGGCCAGAGGGGATGTGCCTGGAGGTGGCCGGCGGAGAGGCGCAGGCGGCCAGCGTGCTCCAACAGCAGGGGAGCCGCGCCGGTGGGGAGGAAGCTGCCGACGCCCTCAGGTAGGTCTCACGCAGCGCGAAGGAAAAAAATTGGGCGCGGAATCGCCTACTCGCACGCGGCAACGGTGATTGGGGACGCGTGGGGTGAGACCAATTTTGGCTCCGGTGGGGGCGAGATATTGGGGGTGTTAAAATTTTTAGTGGTGGTTTTGGAGATCTTTTGGAGGGGTTTTTTTCACTAATCACCAAAATTTGTTTTAGGGGATGTTTTAGCCCATCTCTTGGAGTTGCTCTTACATAGGCAGTTGGGATCATGTGGGCTCAATGCAGTACTTGCTAGTTCCTAGCAGAGTAACATGCCACTTCAATTAGTTTGTATGGCAATTTTTTCCATTCCTTTTTCAATGGATAAAAATTGAAATGCACCTGTGCCCTGCAGTGAGTTCTAGTATAACTGGCTACACTGCAAATTCAGGTTGCCAAGCTGACCAATGATCTTTGTCAAGTTACCAAGGAATATTCCAACTAATTAGCAATATTTGGTTATGTATGATCCATGATAGGTTATTGCTACTTAGTCATCTAGGAGAACAAGTAGTTCTGAAATTGAGTTTGCTTTTGATTTTTTTTCCTCTCTATTTCCTGATAACGGAGAAGCACTTATTGTAGTGGACCTTTTCCAAAATCCCAGTTCCGACTACACAAGCAAACCGAGTACGATTTGATCAGTGCTGCACTACAATCATGCAGGATATTTTTCAATCATTAATCCTCTTCCTGACAAGCTGGATATTTAGAGAGCACTTAATTAGTTCGTCGTGTAAACATCTGGAAAAAAAGGCATAACGATGTATATATTGCAGTATTTACCCATATCTATTGTGGGTTGCTGGCAATTATCCTCACCAATAATATGCCATATTGAACTGACCTGATTTAGATATTTGAAGACGACCATATCAAGATGTAAAAATTGAAGGTAGATTGTGTGGCGCCCCGTGTCATTGGGTGGGTTTGGCCAAGCCTGATCAATTCGGCTTCGGCTTCTGGCTTATTTTTCATTATTCATAAATTTCGTCTTTTTCTGAACTTTTGGCTTTTTGTTGAGCTTTTTTGCCGGTTCTTTTTCCCCCGTATTTGTTTATATTATACGTAATGGGCTAACATATTTTTTTATTTTTTTAAATTTAATTATGCTAAATAAGCCTCTGTCAGCTACAGTGCTTTTTTCAGCCAGCTACAGTGTTTTCAGCCATAAGCCACGAGCTTTTCAGCCGAACCGATCACCATAGCCTTTGGTTTATCACTTTTTATTATAATAACTAGTTTTTATACGGTGCGTCTTTTCAAGACAGAGTTTACAGGTAGATTGTAGTGATACAATACCTAGTTAAGATATACCTGCTAAAATCACATGTGATTGTTTTCCTCTGCGTACTGCATCGCGAACAACCAAAATTCACAAACATAAGCCAAAAGTCAAAACCATAGTCCAAAAGAACCCACTCATTATCTAGGGGTAATAATACTTAGGCAATAAATTATTATTCATTTACTCGTAAAACACCGTTCCAACTAATAATAAGCTTTATCAGAGTTACGCAATATAACTACAATTAGATATTGTGCTTTATTACAGTAGTTAGCCATGTAGGGCTAAGATCTTAATTACAATTATTTATATACAAAAGGAGATACAGATAATGATACCTTATCTCTTGTTGACTCATCTCCGCTAGCCGTCTATTCATCCCAGCTGCTGTATAGGGCGTCCATCTCACCCTAGTCCTCGGTGTGATTGCCCTCATCCCACACGACCTCATCGGCGCCTATTTATTTATCTTATGTCCCACTCGGGGTATTCCTTGGTTGGATTGGGGTCTAACAAACAAAAATAATAGCAAAGGTGAATACTAGTGTACTTAACAAACATTAATAGCAAAAATGCAATGTATGACTCTTCTCTTTCCTTTTTATCACAAGTTCTAATTCATCTTTTTTCTGAAAACTAGTTTATCAAAATAAGTTGCAAAATTTAATTTACGAAAAGACTACTAATCACTTAATGAGAAGAAAGACAGCTGGTAGTCTCTATAGCCTCTAATCCAAGAGGCAGACATGAATTTACGATTTTTATTTTGCATTGTACAGGCTTATGGCATTGTACCCATAGCTACTCCGTGCTCTCTCGAAACTAGGTATCCTGCATTTGCTTTGATGTGGTTCCAAGTTCATAGTATAGAGTGTTTTCTCATGTTACGTTATTAAATCTCCACCCAACTATTCTCCATCGGTGACCCGTGGCAGCTTCTCAACCTCACCCCACACCCATCGACCTTATTTAGCTGTTGGTTGGATCGATTATCTCTTCACCCAGCACTCCACCTGTGCTAATATATACACCTTGGATCCCCCACTTCTGGACTCTCTATCGGTCTTGGGTTCCTCCGCTAAATTATCTACTTACCCATTGTGTCAAAGGAAAAGAAAATGCCAAGAAGACCATTTGTGTAAAAGGGAGTTTTTCTTTATGAAAAAACTATGTAGTACTTTTGGGATTAATCTTAAAAGGGATAAAATATTATTATTGGGAAAACTATTTTATCTAATTTACCCAAAATATTTTATAGATCTTTATGAATGAATGTGTTTCATTCTCATTTGCTTCTTTTGGTTTACATGGAGCGAAAATCTAATGATATGCAAAATTGCCTTTTCAAAATAGCCTTTTAAAAATCTTGTTTAAAAGGCTAAAGGTTGTAAAAACCTAGATAAAAGTACTCAAATATGAATTTTAAATGTTTTCAAAGCCATTTAAGTAAAAATTTCTATTTTAAAAATAAAAAAAATTTGGCCCCAAAATGATCTTATATGATCTTGATTTTGGATTAAATAATATATTTCGTTAAATCAAAATTCATTGAGTTTTTGAAAAAATGGTCAATACAAAACTCAAAGGGTTGGTCATTTCAAATATTTTTCTAATTCAAAATTTTCTCAAAAGACTAATCGTTGAAAATCTATACTCATTTAAAACTAACTTAAAAACTAGTATTAACCTCAAATGACCCATTTTTGCATATGATGAGTTTGGCTATTTAAGCTAGATTTCTTTGTGTATCTTAGCATGAAATAGTATTTATAACTCATATGAAGCTAAGAAAGTAAAAGATTCCATGGAAATACATCTCGTTTGGATTTTAAGTTTTTGGTGAAAAATCAATCTTCCCTCTTATTTTTAAAGTGCATTTACCATAACTTTTGAAAGGAAACTTCTTTTTCAAAAAATTTTATTGAAAAGGTTTTTTAGGAGTTCAAAGTATATTTCTGTAAATTTTCAAAGCATTTCAAGTTGTTTTGAGAAAGTTGTGTACTTTTCTTATTTTGTCAAAATGCTGAAAATTTAGAGTTTTTCATGGTTTTGAGCCGATTTGTGATTTTTGTATTTTTAAGTGGGCTCATAATCTGATGAAGGTACAATAATGACTCTTTATTCTCTATTACTAATCTATATTGACAAATTCTCTCAGATTTATTGGATATATCTAAGTCAATTTTTTAGCTAGCTCTTGAATCTCCATTAAAATGTCAAAGTCTGAAATTCTGAAACTTCAACTAAAGTGTAGTTCATATGCTAAATGAGAGAGAACTTCAAACTACAACTTCAACATGAAACTTCAAAAGCATTCAAGGAGCTCTCAAGAGTAAGATTATTTGAATGTGTTTCAAATATCTTTTGTTAATTCATTTGGTATCATATTGGTCATTTATATGTATCTTCATACTCTTTATGACCATATTAAGTTAAATTAATTGATATCAAGCTCCAAATAATGAAAAATCTCTATTTTTGGCTTAACATTTCTTCTTCTCTTGTTTTTATGTTAATCAATACTATTTAGTGATCAATGCTTTTTGGTGTTTAATGCCAAATGGGAAGGAAATTAGCGATAATAGCTTTGATAATGGGGAGAAATTAGTGATAATTGCTTAGCTCATAATGAAAACTTTAAAGTTAAATTTTGAATAATGCCAAAAAGGCAAGTCGGCCAGCCCTAGATGGTTAGGTATCTCGATGAGCACTACTAGTTTCGGCATTCTAAAAGCCGAAGGGTTCTGACTTATTTGTTGTTTTTTGATCGCAAAAGAAAAATGATGGGTTTGGGTTGGTCTTCGGAGGACTACTACTCGTTGAGCATGCATCAACAAAATGCAAGGTTCTAAAATGATGCAGATGTAATCTTATTTCTTTATTATTTTAATGCAATACTTGTAATTTATTTATTTCTTGATGCTTGTTGTATTCTTGTAAATAATCAAGTATTGTGTTGATTTTAGTTTGTTTGTAAGAGCTAAGTTCAATTTCCTGTAATTCATTATATTGTTATTAACTTAATTGACATTTAATTACTATTAATTGAGCTTGATTTTACTGTTAGCATTAATTGAGAGTTAGGGTTCTTTCATATTGGTATCCCACCTGTGTGATTAAAAAGAAAATGGAGATTTCACGTAGCCACAACCAAGAAGCAGCTTGACATGGTCAACTTGTTAAGTTGCTCATGTAAAAAAAATGTCGAAAGCTGGCATGTGACCAGATTGGCTAGGCATATAGGCATGCATGTAGTTCATTAGTGTTTAAGCCTTAGATTTCGAGCTGGTATTCATCGATTTTAGGAGTATACATATACATGCACGTTCAGTAAAAAACACATACCCAAGCTAAATGAGCCATTTAATGTCTTTGATAAATGTCTAGTGTGTAGGAATACGTGTGTGTGGACAATAGGAATGTGATGTGTAGGTCTGCTTAGAGCAAGTACAATAATGCTGACTAGGTCGCCTCTAGCGAAATCTACATCAACACAATCCTATGTGGAAGAGAGAGAAAAGAGGAGAGAGAGGCAAGCTGCCCCTTATATAAGAGGTAACCTCTAGCACATCATACGAGGAGAGAGAGACAAACTGCCCCTCATGAAAGAGGTGACCCCTGATATATTTATGCAAGTATTAAATGTTTGAGTGCTTTAGTAGAGGTAACCTCCACTCAACTTATTGTATTAGTTACCTCCATCATGAGTCACGTGTACTCTTTTTGCTTATTTGGCTAGTCCTAGAGGTAGCAGCCATCTCTTCTATTAAACTTGCTCTTACACATACGTAACACGAGCCTTGCTCGATTTGAAATAAACAAATATTAAATTTGAAGCCACTCGAAAACAAAACCGGCCATTTGGACGGCGCGGATGGGTATCACGAGCGCCCAATTTTAAACGGCTCCAAACAACCCAGGCCAATGGGTTGCCATCCTGTGGCTGACGTAGACCCGTTCTCCCGAGCCGCACTTTGGGACCCGCGCCGGCTGTCTCCTGTTCCCGACCACGATAACAGAGAAGAAAACCCAGACTGTCCCGCCCATCCGATCGCCATCCGGCGGCTGCCATTCAAAACGTGACGAGACGTTGGACAGACTCGTCTCGGCTACGTGTACCGTCAGAGGTCGGCATTTGTTTACCAGCCACCGTCGCGTGATTCGCCCGCGTCACATGTGTGCTCGACCTCCTGAGCCTTGGAAAGATACAGTAATATATTCGCGCGCGAATTTCCGGTTCTACCCCTACTGGTAACCTAAAATGTAGGGGCTGGAGAGTCATTTCACTGTGGCATTAACTCTGTGCACGTGGTAGAGGGATAACCCCTTGGAGAAACGTGGCTACCCCGTGTGTTGCTGACAGGTGGTCCCGGTTGCCCGGTTGAGAGTGGGGTCCGCGTGTCTGTGATAGGCATGGTCCAGTTTTATGGGATTAGTTGCGTTGCGCATCGACATGTAAATTCGCTTTACACTGACGCATGGTGCCACCTGTAAAGCGCGTGCATAATGCAGAATCAGCCCTTAATTGATCCTTTATTACAGGCCTTATCCGTCACTGATGGTTTTGCAGTAGACATGGGTACTGTGCGTCAGATACGTGGTCCATCTATCCTTGGCAATGCCTTCTTTGCCGAAATCTATGTTGATTACTAATTAAGTATTTCGAGGAGGAGACACTATGTTGATTACTAATTAAGTATTACTCAAAAAAAATAATGATACCTTTCCGTAGTTTCTAAACGTCTAATGCAACACTTGTCAGAAACTGAACGTAGCTTTTCTATTCCTCTTTTTCTGTCCCTATTGTGTTTTCGTAAAAAGAGGAATAGAGAAGCCGTGTTGTCTAGAACTGCCACAGATACTGCAATTCCAAATTTATGTGGAAATGGCTGCCTTAGGAAGGGCTCCATCTATCCTTGGCAATGCCTTCTTTGCCAAAATCTGAACTATTACAATTTAAGAAAACAAAAACAGGATATGTCAAAAACATATCTTATGGTTACCTATCTGTTGCTTCGAACACACAAATTTCATAGAAAATAATTAAAAATCTTGTAGAAATAAAAAATAATTTTAGCATTCCAGAACCTTAGTTTAGACAACACGCCGTGGAAGCAAGTAACCGGGGGTCTACAGAATATGGACAACTGTCGTCCATCTCCAATACCTGTTTGCACTTTTGAAAACTACAGGGGCTGCTCTGCCATTTTCAGTATAGCTACACCTACATCGGGCTCGCAATCAGTCACTTGGCCCTAGCCGTCAACGCCGTTAACAAAACACCGAGGCAGCCGTTAGCCACCCGTTCCTGACTCCAGCTGCTCCGTCCCACGTAGGACTGAACAATAGCTTGAGGCTTATGAATTGACTCAAGTTCATAAATTTTCGAGCTAAACCGAGCTCCTTTCTCACCTTGCAAAAAAATTGAGCCGAGTTCAAGCCGCTCACGAGCCTAACTTGGCTCATGTCTATAGTCCTCTAGTTGTACTCTCCGCAGTCGCTTGTGCCCCAGGATAGGCCTAACCGGCCAACCTACTGACATGCGTAACCGACTTGCACTCTCCACAATCATCATTCCACCCTGTCCCGTCCCGATATGGCGATCTGCATTCGGCATTCCCTATCCCCATTCCTCTCCAGCTCTCCCAGTCTCCCACACCGATCCCCTTCCTCTCCCGTGGTCCTGCCCCATCCACCACGCCAGTCGCCTCGCCCCACGCCGCTCGCCTTGCCCATCGTGCCGCCCACAGAGATGGCGGGGATGGCACCGACGATGCGGAGGTCACGAGCTGGTGGCGGAAAATGTCGCAAAGCTCTAGAGCGAGGGCCAGGAGCGGCGGCGTTGCGACGTTGGGGGTTTCCACCCCTAGTCTTACATACCCACGTAGTGCGCTCGGAAAAAAATGTCATTAATGAGGTTTATTAGCTCGGTTCAAAATTATTTTTTATTATATTTATTAATTGGTTAAATATTAAATATGCCAATTTTAAGTGAAATTAAATTTTGCTTTAGCTCAATTCATTAGTTTAATTTTAAAATACTTCTAAATTATTAATAAAATAAATATTAAATTAAATTATATAAATTAAAAAAACTCGATAAGACGAAGATCTGACGTGATATTCACTTTAGCGACACCCAGTTTTTTTCTAGATCTCATGCCTATGCGTATGTAGCGCCATCTACCCAAATACCCGATGGAGGCCTCGGGTCACTAATCCGGTACACTGATCGCCATGTGGCCGATTCAAAACCTTCCTAAGGGCATGTCCAATGGTGACTTATGAGCTAGCTCTAAACATATTATTTCATATTTTAATAGAAGAGAGAGAAAAGCTAGTTCTTGATCAAGAGCTAGTCTCATACACATATTCCAAGATTATATGAGGATGTCATGTGGGACTATTCATGTTATGAATTATATGCTAAAAGTTAATATCATTAGAGAAATTATCTTAGAGTTAGTAACTAGCTCATACCATTGTACATGCCCTAACAATGAAGCTTCCAGCCCTCCACCCACCCGGCCACCCCTCCGTGCGAGTCTGTCCCATTTAAATTTAAACATTTTTAAACCACCCACCCCCACGAAATTAGCTATACTAAAAGCGAGCCACCTTAATTACATTAAAATATTCCCTCCTCCCGAGCCGCAGCCTCCCTCGCCGTCTCCCTCTGTCGCTGGCCTCGGGGAGAGAGAGGGAGGCTCACGCGAGCTGTGCAGGAGGAGGAGGAGCCGCGGAGTACGCATTGCATCCGGAGGGGCTGGAGCTCGTGCCGCCATTTCTGTGCAGGCTTGGGCGGTTCGCGAGATCGGCTGGGTCTGTGAATTTTTGCGGTTTTTTTGGGAGTTTTGGGAGGTGTTTGCTGGGTGGGAGCGTGGATTGGCGCTGGGTGGGAGCGGGAGGAGCTTTGGAGGAGGGGTCCGGTGGATTTGAGGTGGGTTGAGCGGAGATCCCGTGGAGAACCGGGATTTGGTTCTCTGTGAGGTGACTCCGGGCTCGCCGGCCGGCGATGGCGTCGGTGGAGGTGCGGGCCGTGCGGAAGTCGGCGGCGCTGCGGGCGAGGAGGCCGACCAAGCTGCAGGCCGCGCGGTCGATGCCGCTCGACTACAGGTACCCGGCAGCGGCCGCGGCTGGTGGCGTCGACGGCAGGCCGGCGGCGAACGGCGTTGGGCTCCGGGCCGCGGCGGCGGCGGCGGCGGCGGCGGCGGAGGAGGAGGAGGATGGGGAGGTGGTGGGGTTTGAGGGGGACGCGGACTCGCCCTACAGCTCCAAAGAGGAGACAACGGAGGAGGTGGAGGAGGAGAGGAGTGGAGATGGCGGGGAGGTGGATTCGGCGGTTGCTGTCGCCGCCTCGGCAGCGGCGACACCGCGGCGGTCGTCGCCGACGGCAGCTGCGGGCCCCTCGCCACGCGACGCGAAGTGGGGTGACACGAGCTCCTACGGTGCTAAAAAGGTGGGCTTTTTTCTTTGATTTCCCCCTTTTATTTCTGCTACTTTTGAAATGTGAGAATTGTTATGGATATGATGTTATAAATTTGTTCAGTTGGTATTGTATAATGTCTCGTGATTTGTGAATTACCGAACACTTGATACTTGGAGGTTTTTGTATAGTTTTGATGGAATTCATGCGGATGGCATGTCAATCACCTGTAGGAAGATTTTTTCCCAGTAAACGGTAAAAACAAGTGCTAGGCTGAGCTATACCAATTACCAAGATGTGATTTTGGTGTGTTTTAGGTTGTGCATACTGCATGGTATTGCTAGTTGTAAATGTTGCTACTTGCTGTTGCAGTGTCAAGAAGGTGCAGCTAAACTTGTGGCAAGAGTGTTGGAATGTGATTTTTGTTTTGTGAGAATCGGAATGTGACTTTTGTAGTTCTAGCCTTCTAGGCTGTAATCGCAATGTGTCTGTCATGAAGATTGCTCCTAGCACCACAATAGCATAAATATGACCAAAGGGAGTTTACCACACCTTTGGTTTAATTTTTACTGCAAGACAAGAACTTATTCATTTCCTCTCTCAAGGAGTAAGAAACTTTTTAGTAAACTATTTACTGTTAAAGCTTTGGTAAACTAGTTAAGGTCACCTACAATTTTTATCAGCTAATGGTGTTTCAACTATTCCTACTTTTTTCGTTTGTGATTTTGGTAATTGATGGTGGTTGGGCTGACATGTGTCCATTGTGGCATCTCATCACTATTCATTCTTCGTACATCACCTGACAGTCAAATTGGATTTTGTGTGTACTAAGGCGGTGAAATTTATTTCTCAGTGGATGGCTGAAACATAATTAAAATTTGGCTGCTATTTACAGAGACGCCTTCTTATCTTCTGTTCCTTTCTTTGCCATATTTAAGCTCAGCCATTGTATAAACCCATTAGTACATTAAGAGAAGCATCCAGCTGGTTACTAAGACAGCCAATATCTACTTTTTATATGTATGATTTCTCAACTCAGCAGGGCAGGCCTGTTTGAAGATTCACCTGTTCATAGTCTACAGGAAACCTAGCACCTAGCCTTAGTATCATATTTTACATCGATTGACTTTTGGAATTATGCAATTTATTTTTTCTTGCATCTTTTTAACAACCTGGAGTACAATGCCAACTCACCTTCTACCCTAAACTTGCTGCAGAAGCATAGGGTTTTTTGTCAGCTTCCAAATGGTGATTGGGCCTTGTGCACCGTACTTACAACCTCTGGTGATGAGTCCGTACTAAAGCTTTCTGAAGGGAAAGTAAGCAACCTGATCTCTTTGTGGAAGACCCTATTATTACTTCAAAGTATGGTCATTTGACTATCAATCTTCCAATTTAAGGTACTGAGATTGAAAACGGAGAGCCTTCAACCTGCAAATCCTGATATTCTTGATGGAGTGGACGATCTTATGCAGCTTAGTTATCTAAGTGAGCCATCAGTGCTGTACAATTTGCAGTACAGATACTCTCAAGACATGATTTATGTGAGGATAGATCTTAACTTTGTCTTCTCTTCTGGAGTTCTATGGCTTTCTTAGTGGTATTTTGTTGTATTGTAGACTAAAGCAGGTCCAGTTTTGGTGGCTGTCAATCCTTTTAAGAAAGTTCCACTATATGGTAATGAATACATCGAGGCATATAGAAATAAAACAATGGACAATCCACACGTATATGCAATAGCAGATTCGGCACTTCGTGAAATGAAAAGAGGTCAGTACGCTATTGTTGATACATCTACCTTGCTGGTACCATCTACATTTATGCCTAACTAAGTGTTATGTTCTTTTACAGATGAAGTTAACCAGTCTATTATTATAAGGTTGGTAAGTTTTCTTTCAGTCAGAAGCATTCAATGGGATTGTTAGTGTAATAAAGCCTTGTACCTTAGTTGATGTATGATAGCAAATGGAGTTAAGCCACATAAAATATGCATTTTTCAGGATGTTACCTTTGTGTTTTCTGCTTTTTTTCCCATCAGCTGAACAGAATAAATAGTGACCCACCAGCGAACATACTTCCTTATACTAGTTGCCTCATGCCCTCATCTATAGAGAAATTCCTGTATTGTTCATCAATTAAGTTCACACCATAAGGATTCTGCCGAGATGATTTAAAGATGCGCTGCTGTTTGTCTTACTAGAATTAGGACTTTAGTGGGCTACTGGGCTTCTAAGAGATACAATAACAAGGCAACATTGAAATCTCATGTACCTTTTCCATTATGTGGTTCACCTGTAATCAGCAAAAATGTGGTACATAACTTTTCTTGTAACACCAAAATTTATAATTTTTCTGTACCTCCTTTGATACAAATAACCACAGTGGTTTTAAAAGTCCTGTGAAAATATTATGACAAAATAATGTTCATCTGATAGAAACATTTTACTTCAATGAATAAGTTACACTTAAGTTTGCTCGTTCAATTTGTTTGTTTGTTTTAGGTCATTTTAGCAATTAATCTCATTTTAGATTTTAAGTATGCCATGAAGTATATTGAGTAAGTGAATACATGCTGTCTTTTTTTTTCATATAGTGGTGAGAGTGGAGCAGGAAAAACAGAAACAGCAAAGATCTCTATGCAGTATTTGGCTTCTCTTGGAGGTGGAAGTGGCATAGAATATGAGATCCTACAGACCAACCCAATACTTGAGGCCTTTGGCAATGCAAAGACATTAAGAAATGATAACTCAAGTCGTTTCGTAAGTTATTTCTTGTGGGTATCACCATACTGCAGTGCAGAACAAAGAATTTTGACTGATATTCTTATTCTCGATTACAGGGGAAGCTCATTGAAATTCATTTCAGTACAACTGGAAGAATATGTGGTGCCATGATTCAAACATGTACGCAAATTTTACTGAGTACCTTTGCTCTATATCATTACTATTTTCTGGTTCCATACTAATTTTGTGATTATGATTGATGAAATTTACTGATGATCTCACTGTATGGTCAGTTCTACTTGAGAAGGTAACTTCTGTTCTTGTGGTTATCCTTTTCTTAATAAAAGACGAGTGTGCTGTAACTGCTGTTTCATGATACATAATCTAATATGACATCCTTTTTTCACAATGGCAGTCAAGGGTTGTACAATGTGCAGTTGGTGAGCGCTCTTACCATATTTTTTATCAGCTATGTGCTGGTGCTCCTACGTCTCTCAGAGGTACATAATCTATTCATTCACTGTTGAATTGGCCATTCCCGGGCTTATTTGCTTGATAAAGATGATGAAAATTGACATATGATTATATCCTCTCAAACTTGTTTTGAAACTAGTCCTTTTCCTTCTATGTACTGGAAGAACCATTGTTCTGCTCAGTTTCGAACAGAGACTTATGCTATCATATATTCACATCTTATTGACTATTCGATGTTGCTCTGCACAGTACTGGAGTACTTGACTAAACTGTCTCAACTATATAAACTTTCTTTATAATGTTTTGATACAGAGAAGTTGAATTTGAAGAAGGTGGATGAATACAAATATCTGAAGCAGAGCTGTTGCTATTCAATTGCTGGTGTGGATGATGCCCAAATGTTTCTCACTGTAACGGTATAATATGTTTGATGCCTGATTCTACAGAAAATGTCCCTTTTTGACATTAACTAGGGTGCAATAAAACTTTGCCATATTACGCTAGTTCCATGGGAGCAACTCCATATTTGTATTTATTCTTTGCCGCCATCATGTTTGTTGACTTTTTTTAGGAAGCTATGAACATCGTTCATATCAGCAAAGAAGACCAAGATAATGTTTTTGCAGTGGTTTCTGTGGTGCTATGGCTGGGAGATGTCTCTTTCACAGCTATTGATAATGAAAATCATGTTGAGATCATTGTAGATGAAGGTAAAGCAAAGCATTTTATGTTTCCATTCAATAATGTGGTGACCATATTTTGCAAAATTTAATGACTCCACTGTTGCAAAGCATCAATCTTACCACCAGGCACTAGTAGTTGATTTAGACTAACTAATTAACCAGGCATAGTCTCTAACTCTCTTCTGTCCCTCATTATACTCAATTTGTTGTTGGCTACCTTGTTTTCATCTCCATTGCAGAAAAATTAGCTTTAGTTTTCCATTTTTGAGCACACATTCTGATGATAACAAGATTTTGTATACCTTACAGTGAATTTTGTTGGCTGATTTCTGGTCTGTCTTGTTTTGTTTGTGTTTTTGGAATTATAAAGTTTGAAGTTGCTTGTTTCCAGTTTCTACAAACCTTAATCAGATAATAAACCATGTGAAATATAGTTGGTTTGTTTGTGTGAATGATTTCAGATTTTGCTGACATGTCCCATAATGTTTCCAAGTTGACTGTTGACTGGTACTTGTTGAAGTTTGAGTAGAAATGCTTGCATTCCTTGCACTCCCCTAAAAGGTCAAGCTTTTTCTTAACATGGCTGGTGCATGAAACTTAAGTTGGTAGCACAGTCTAGGGCTATGTGGTCTTGAGTTGAAAACCTATCCTGCCTATTTGTTGAAATCTATCATGTTTGTTTATGAAGAAGAACTGCCTATATTATTTGCGAAGGGAGAAATTGTGATAACTGCAAGTTCAGCAATGAGAGTAGGAGGGTCCAGAGTGAATTATAGATCCCT
The DNA here is from genome assembly GCA_017311315.1 of Dendrocalamus latiflorus. NCBI lineage: Eukaryota > Viridiplantae > Streptophyta > Magnoliopsida > Poales > Poaceae > Dendrocalamus > Dendrocalamus latiflorus. Next base: position 20,281,002 of record CM029675.1, read on the forward strand.
GGCTGTGTCAAGTTCTTGTTTTAGGCCTGGTTGAGCCTCAACATGAGAACTCTTTGACATCTGAGTAGAATTGCCCATCTTCCTCTTTTCTGAGATAGTGCGTGAAACTCAACTCTTGGTGTGAAGGAGCCTGCCTGTTGCAAATTTTAAAGAGTAAACACTAAATAACAATTTGTATCACTGGTGGCACTACTTTATTTATTAACAGAATAGGTCCTGCTATTTCAGCTGCGGAAACGGTTGCAAGACTTCTCGGCTGCAGTATTGAAGATCTCAATTTAGCTTTGTCAAAGAGACATATGAAAGTTAATAATGAAAATATTGTCCAGAAACTTACCCTTTCACAGGTTAGTATTGATATCTCAACTAAAGGCAAGGTAACAATAGTAACCATTAAAGTACTATTAATTTTACATATCTTATGCATCCACCTCTCTTGGAATATTGCAGGCAATTGGCACAAGAGATGCACTAGCAAAATCACTTTATGCTAGTTTGTTTGAGTGGCTTGTGGAACAAATTAACAAGTCTCTTTCAGTTGGCAAGCGTCGAACTGGGAGATCGATCAGTATTCTTGATATCTATGGCTTTGAATCATTTGATGTAATGCACTTCCTTTTTGCCTGCAGTCATCACATTTTAATTGGCAAATGGTTTCTCATGACATACTACAAATTTGCAGAAGAACAGTTTGGAACAGTTCTGCATTAACTATGCCAATGAGAGGCTACAACAACATTTCAACCGCCATTTGTTTAAGCTCGAGCAAGAGGTAAGTTATTGCTATGGTTTGACTTCCAGAATCCATGTTGAAGACTTGCAATTTTTACTCAGTTGAGACCAACAGGCGTACTTTTTAGAGTAATGGTTCTCTACTTCCCTTATTTTGTTATGGAGCTTACAATAATTAAGCATTTTTGTTGCTACTTTCATCCTGTTAAGGTTGCTTACTGAATCATAGTTACACAAATCTTGCATTATTATAATGTTTTACACTGTTAGTGTCGCAAGGTCTGTTGGTCTTCCTTTTTCCTTCTAGAGAAAAGTATTGCATGTGCTTCTTGAACCTGCTATTTTCTAGTCCTTTGTGTTAACTAAATGGAAGACTTGAGAGTTGTTATTTATTCACACCACAATTTCTGGATTTTCCTGTCAAAATTTTCTCTAAAAAAGAACTGGTTTCTGTTAACAGGAATATGTTGAAGATGGCATTGACTGGGCAAAAGTTGAGTTTGAGGACAATCAGGACTGTTTGAATCTCTTTGAGAAAGTATGGGCCATACATCCTTTTAACTGCTTGCCACTAGAATTATGAGTCTACGGAGAATGCTGTAAATTCACAATGTTGTAGTACTGCCTTAAAAGAAAACACGTGCCTACTTTATTGAACATAAGTAAAGCCAAGTGATACTGCCTAAAGCCCACAACAGAGCTTAATTCATTATTTGTGATAGAAAAACAAGTTCATTTCCTCAGTGTTACCTGGACATGTGTGTCCGAAATTTTTTTCCCGAGTCGACGCGTGTCCCGATGTCGACGTGTGTCAGACACAGGGCAACACACATTAGATTCTTCTCCGGCGAGTCCTCGGTGAGGCGTGCGTAGAGGGAGGCGACCTTGTTGCTGGCAGCCACGGCGCGCCTGAGACGGCTCTTAGCCCCTATCCAGACGGCGCGGTGGCCGGCGAAGATCTCGGCGGCGTGGGTATCCTCGTGGCGGCGCGGGCATCCTCGTGGTGGCGCACGCGCAGCTGGTCCTCGGCGAGGCGCGTGCGGAGGGAGGCGGCCTTGTCGTTGGCAGCGGCGGCGTGCCCGAGGAGACGGTACTCAGCCTCCATCCAGGCGGTGTGGTGGCTGGCGAAGATCTCAGTGGAGTGGGCGTCCTCGTGGCAGCACGTGTAGTTGGCAGAGCTAGTTCTCGGCGAGGCGCGCACGGAAGGAGGGTTGTGGGAGAGCGGAAATGCCGGTTCGGGTGTCCGATTGCTGGCAGTAGGTTTAAAAGGAGTGGGGATTTTTTTGGTCTTTTGTGATTTAGTCCTCGGAGTTTCTAAAAGTTACAAATAGATCCCTCCTTTCATGGATTTCTTCCTATTTGGCCCTCCCTAAATATATATATTAGGCGAATCCCAGAATCTTATTTTCTAGAGTTTGCCGACTCGGACACCTGAATCCGAGTCGGACTCCGACACCCGTGTCCGAGTCCTGATAACATTGCATTTCCTTCGCCTTGTTTACTTTTGTTTTTGCTGGAAGTTTGGCAATGACCAAAGTCTTGAACTTCATTGTAATTATCATCTTCTTATATTTATTCTGTGTCAAGCAAATATGTGCTAGTTAAATTTGTACCAGTGGCAACAAAAATATTTTGCTAGAAGGTGTCCAAATATAAGCTAAATCTACGAATTTCTGAATGTACCAATATGCAAATATTTTCATTGTGAGAGATAAATGGGCTTCTACAAAACTTGGTCAGTACTGCCGGATTGACTCATTCTATCCTTGACCAGTATAATAGTATTACAAGTAAATGGAGTTATTGGTTTCTAAACCATGGTGATAACTAGCATTAGGAAAACAAAGTTATAACTGGCTTATCACCACTGGGCTTGGTTTCCCACCAAGGGACGAGATTGGATTACTTTGCTTGAATTTTGATTTGATGAAGTCCATAACACTATAGATGATTCACACTTATTGTGGTAATTTCTTTTTTTTTCTTTTATGTGCGCACATAATTTTTATTATTATTTGAAACTTGGTAATTTTTTTAAAGTTCTCTTGGTTTGTGTATATCTTGTAAATTGGCTTAGAAACGCTGTTACTAACACATTAGTTCTTACTGTCTGACATTCTTTATCTTGCATACTTCTTTCACTGGATACAGAGACCACTGGGATTGTTGTCTCTGCTGGATGAGGAATCTACTTTCCCCAATGCCACAGATCTTACTTTCGCAAACAAGCTTAAGCAACATCTTAACACTAATTCTTGCTTTAGAGGAGAAAGAGGCAAGGCTTTTGTTGTCCGTCACTATGCTGGAGAGGTTGGAAGTTGCCACATACCCACGTTTATATTTACACACATCCTTCTTTTACCATGTGGCGACATAATTTTTATTACTTGATAATCAGGTGGCGTATGACACATCGGGTTTTCTTGAGAAGAATAGAGATTTGTTGCACATGGACTCAATTCAGCTCCTTGCCAAATGCAAATCTTCCCTACCACAAATATTTGCATCTAAGATGCTTGCTCAATCTGAGAATTCAGTACCTATTCCATACAGATCTAGTGCTGCTGATTCACAGAAGTTAAGTGTAGCGATGAAGTTTAAGGTAGGAATTTTTTTGCTGCCAAATAATCATTTTACTAGATCTTGAATCAACCAGATCAAATTCATTGACGGTGTGTTTACAATTTTGTAGGGACAACTGTTCCAACTTATGCAAAGACTTGAAAGTACAACACCACACTTTATTCGTTGCATTAAACCAAACAATTTACAACTCCCTGCAATTTACGAACAAGGACTTGTGCTTCAACAACTCAAATGCTGTGGGGTTCTTGAGGTTGTTCGGATTTCAAGATCCGGGTATCCAACAAGAATGACACATCAGAAGTTTGCTCGACGGTAAATCAAATCTCTGAATAGCTACATTAAATTTCTGCCAAATTTTTTGTTCTTTTTGCAAAAGTTAATGATTCAATTTATCAGGTATGGCTTTCTTCTTCTTGAGGATGTCGCATCTCAAGACCCCCTTAGTGTTTCAGTTGCAATTCTTCACCAGTTCAACATTTTGCCTGAGATGTATCAAGTTGGCTACACAAAGTTGTTCTTCCGAACTGGCCAGGTCAGCTAAACATCTTGCTTTCATCTATTCATTTCCATGGTAATGAGTGTATTCCAATTTCCATGTAAAGCTGTTGGTCTGATGTTTCTCTGGATGAACATTACATGTTTAAAAACTACATATATTTACATCTTCTCTACAAATTTGTTACGCATATTGTCATGTTGTCCTGGAATGTTTATCTAAACATTTATATGTTACTCATTTTTTAAGCATTTAATGACAATTACCTTCTGTTACTGCCTCCTTTGATTTTCGGGAACTGAAGATTGGCAAACTTGAAGATACTCGGAGTCGTACTCTGCATGGTATTTTAAGGGTTCAAAGCTGTTTCAGAGGGCATCAAGCCCGTCTTCATGCAAGGGAACGGATAAGAGGAATTTTGGATTTTCAATCATGTACTTCTTCCAAATATTGTCTTTTTCTATTTTTACTGTATTTTCTTGTTGCTACATCTTTTCCTAGTCAGCTTACTGTACGGATTGGACTCACTATTCTTAATTTGCAGTCATTCGTGGTGAGAATGCAAGACAAATGTATTCGTCTCTGTTGAGGAAACACAGGGCATCCACTATTTTGCAGAGAAATCTAAGATGCTGGCTTGCAAGAAGATATTTCATTAAGATCCGGAAGGCTTCGGTGGTAATACAATCTGGTACGAAGATTCTTGATCTTCATATATTGTTAAGTACTTCATGAAATGGAAGTGGTAATCTGACAGACTGTGGCTGGTTCCTTGTTATCTTCATAAATGTGAAGGTATTCGTGGTTGTCTTGTTCGAAAATGTGCTGGCAATGTTGATCTACTGAACGTTTTAAGAGAATTTGAATCAAACAAGGTATAGTACATTTCTGTCTCCGGTCTGTTACTTGTTTTTCCCATTTATATGCACGAGCTTTATCTTCCGAGTAAACCTCAAGTACCTGATGTGTTGCTCTTGCCCTGCTCGATGCATTCAGAACTGTAGAAATTTTCATTACACTACTTGCCTGTATTAGTGTATTTGAAGCATTCTTAAAATTTTTTCAGGAGGCAGTGGATGACCAAATTTTGATCAAGGCATCAGTCTTGGCTGAGCTACAAAGGCGAATCCTAAAGGCTGAGGCAACAGTTCGAGAAAAGGATGAAGAGAATGAGATGCTTCATCAGCGGCTCCAGCAATATGAAAGCCGATGGTTAGAGTACGAGCAGAAAATGAAATCAATGGAAGAAATGTGGCAGAAGCAAATGCGATCATTGCAATCAAGCTTATCTGTAGCAAAGAAGAGTCTTGCTCTGGATGAGACGCCTAGGATGTCTGACTCATCAGTGGACCAGAGCTGGGAGAGCAATGCGAATCACTTTGGCGGGGCGTCCCAGCTGGTTCCACGTACCCTTGGGCGGGAAATGAATGCCAGCCTCAGCGTCATTGGCCACCTGGCGGAAGAATTCGAGCAGCGGAGTCAGGTCTTCGCTGATGACACCAAGTTCTTGGTTGAGGTCAAGTCTGGGCAGGCCGATGCCAGCCTGAACCCAGACATGGAACTCCGCAGGCTAAAGCAAAACTTCGACTCATGGAAGAAGGATTTCGGCTCGCGCATAAGGGAGACGAAAGTGATCCTGAACAAGCTCGGGAGCGGCAACGTATCATCGCCCAACTCCGTGAAGCGAAAATGGTGGGGCAGGCTGAACACTTCCAAGTTTTCGTGAATTACGTGTGATGTAGATGCACCGGTATTTTACACGTCGGCACGGTTTCTAGTCCTAGAGGTTTTATTCAACGAGTATTGCGGAGTCCAGTGTTTTGGACTGGATTTGTGATTTGTGGAGGGCGAGTTGTATAGTTCTTCCACGAGGGCTCCTTTGTAGAGCTCAAGAACCACTGAACTGTGATGTAATTACTTGTTAAGATGGCTCTGAAAGGTGGAGATTGGGGGATTGTTAAGTGCTTTTTTCCTCTCATGTCGTAGATTTTGCCTGTCGTATATTTCTGTGGATGTAATATGGCCCGTGGTATGTATTGCCCGGACTCGGTGCTCACAAACCTGGCTAGTTGGTACCCTGTGTTAGATATGTGTATAGTCTAGGGATCTTTTTGCATATTGTACATGGTATATATTAGTCTGTTGGGCCCCTTTGGAATGTTAAGCCTCATTGTGACATGGTGTCAGAGCCCAGGTAGAGTTAGGGTTTCGACCGCCGCTGTCGTCGCTGCCGCCACCCCGAACCCCTTCTCCCCCGCGCGCAGGCTTTTCTCCCTGCGTGCGCGCTTGACTCTGCTCTTCTCGAGGTGACCTCGGATCTGGCTGCAGCCATCGGCGTTTGTCGTCCGCTGACTGTCTCTACGTGTGCGCACCTGCCCGTGCATTCGCCCAATGCGTCGCCGACCGTGCGCGAACCGTCTCTGGCCGCTGCCGTTGGTGTCCACCCTTGCCCAGCGAGCACGTCGCCTGCTCGTCTGCCTGCGCACTCGCGCGTTCGCCGGGAGCACCGCCGCCCTTGCCCGGCCTGTCTCCGGCCGTCGCCACTGGTTGGTGGCGTTGCCTAGCCACACAAGCCATTTTAGGCGTCTTGGCTCCGTTTTTTTGGCCTGATCTACTCCAGATGACTATTAGCGGTGGCTCCTTCGCCATCCCGCTCCCTGCTGTTCGTTTCGATGAGACAAACTTCCAGAAGTGGACGGTTCACTTGAGAATTCACCTTAACAGTCAGCGGCTTTGGGGTCATCTCACTAGAGAGAACCCCTGCTCGCCTCGTCCTACATCATCTATCCAGCCTGCTCTCCTTGCTAATACAGATCAGGCAGCTCAGGATGAGGCCAATGCTGCATTGGAGGTGGCTTTGGAGCTTTACCAGACTGAGCTGAACGCCTATGAGCGATGGTAGGACGCCGAGGCTCGTGCTACTGCCATCCTAGTAGGTAGCATGACAGTGGCTGTCTCTATAGATGTGGCGGAGCTACCGATGACACAACTTATGTGAGAGCGCCTCTGAGCTCACTATCAGCCGACGAGTGATGCCATGTATCTCTCAGTCATGCACCGAGCGCATTCCCTTCAGCAGCTTGATGTAACCATCGATGACTTGTACCAGCAGATGCCTGAGATGTGGCGTCAGCTTGCTCTCTGGGGCCGGATGTTTACCGGGCCTATCCTTGTTGTGTTCGGCTCCATACTCACCAGGAGACTCACTGTCTCTACGACTTCCCGACGCATCTCTGGCTTGAGTTCGAGACTGTGCGGGATTCTTTTTAGACTCTGGTGCTTGTTTTTACATGACATCGGATTCCAAACACCTCACTTTCATGCAGCCCACAGTTTTCCCTCCACTATTCAGACTGCAGATGGTACCTCTCTGTTTGTTGTAGGTTGAGGCACGCTTTCTATCTCCTCCTTCATGTTCCTTAGCTTACCATGCAGCTTATGTCAGCTGGTCAGATCACTAATCATGCAGCTTATGTCGGCTAGTCAGATCACTAATCACGACTGTCGTCTTGTTCTTGAGTTTGACTCTTTTTCTATTCAGGATCGCCGTACAAGAACTCTGCTTAGTACTGGCCCTCATTGCCGTGATTCAAAGCGTCTTTGGGAGCTAGATTGTCTTCATCTGTCTTCCACTGTCTCCACCAGCCAGTCAGCCGCCACCACTCCCTCTGGTCTTGCTGCGTCATCCACTACCTCCTTCGCTCAGTGGCACCATCGTCTTAGTCATCTTTGTGGATCACGTCTTTCGTCACTCGTCGGTCATGGTATTCTTGGGTCTGTTTTTAGAGACACCTCTCTATATTGTATGGGTTACAAGCTTGGAAAGCAACTGCAGCTCCCCTATCTCTCTAGTGATTCTATTTCTAGTCGTCCTTTTGATTTTGTATACTTTGATATTTGGGGTCCAGCTCCCTTCGTTTCTAAAGGGGTCATCGTTATTATATGATTTTTATTGATGATTATTTTCATCATACTTGGCTCTATTTTATGTCCTCTCACGGTCAGGTTCTTTCTATTTATCAGAGGTTTGCCACTATGGTTCGTGCTCAGTTCGATTTGGCTATTCGTGTGTTTCATGTCGACTCTACTAGCGAGTATCTCTGTGCCACCTTTCGCCATTTTCTCGTTGAACAGGGCACTCTTCCCCAGTACTCTTGTTCTGGTGCTCATGCTCAGAACGGTGTCTCTGAGCGTAAGCATCGTCATTTACTTGAGACCGCTCGAGTTCTCATGCTTGCTACCTCTGTTCTCCCTCACTTTTGGGTTGAGGCTGCCTCCACTGCTAATTTTCTTATCAACATGTAGCCTTCCATCGCCCTTCAGGGTTCTACTCCTATTGAGCGTCTTTTTGGTCGATCCCCAGAGTACGGTCACCTCCGCAGTTTTGACTGTGTCTGCTTCATCCTTCTTTCACCTCGTGAGCACACTAAACTGACTGCTCAGTCAGTTGAGTGTGTTTTCCTTAGCTATAGTCTTGAGCATAAGGTTATCACTGCTATGACCCTGTTACTCGCCGGATGAGGATTTCCCGGGATGTCACTTTCGACGAGTCCCGACCTTACTACCCTCGTTCTCCCACAGTCAGGTCTGATTCTCTTGTTGAGTCGATCTCCTTTTTGACTTTTCCTCATTCTCCACCTACTTCCACTACTACTTCGTCTCATCCACCTCCTTCGTCTTCCTCTCCTCCGGCTGCTCCTCTTCCACCTCCGTCGGAGTCTCCTTCCCACTCTCTTGTTGAGGTTTCACCTTTTTCTCTGCACTACTCTCATCGTCCTCGCCCTCCTATCTCTCCAGTTGGCTCTCCTTCCTTGCTGGGACCTGTTCCCAGTTCTTCTTCTCCATCCTTGTCGGATCCTGCTCCACCCTCTCCTCCCAGATACCATCTTCGTGATTGCCACACTATTAAGCAGCCTGAGCACTATGGCTTTGCAGCCGGTGCCTCTTCTGAGCCTTTGACTTATCGTGAGGCTGCGGCTCACCCTGAGTGGTAGCTTGCCATGTCTGAGGAGATTGCTACTTTGGAGCGTCCTAGTACTTGGGATCTTGTACCCTTACCCGCACATGTCACTCCCATCACGTGCAAGTGGGTATACAAGATCAAGATCCGCTCGAGTGGTTCCCTTGAGCGCTACAAGGCTCATCTTGTAGCGTGTGGGTTTCAGCAGGAGCATGGCCGTGACTACGATGAGACCTTTGCTCATATCGCTCACATGACTATCGTTCGTACTCTCCTTGATTTGGCCTCTGTTCAACAATGGTCCATCTCTCAGTTGGACGTCAAGAATGCCTTTCTCTATGGCGAGCTGCGTGAGGAGGTCTACATGCAACCGCCCCTGGGTATTCTGTCCCTGATGGTATGGTCTGTCACCTTCATCGCTCTCTCTATGGGGTTAAAACAAGCCCCTCGTGCTTAGTTTGCTCGGTTCTTCTCTGTCGTCACTGCAGTCGACTTCTCTGCTAGTGATTATGACCCTACTCTTTTTGTTCACACCTCCTCTCGGGCCGGATGCTCCTCCTTCTATATGTCGATGATATGATCATCATTGATGATGACTCTCAGTACATTGCCTTTGTGAAGAAGTGTCTCTGTGAGCAGTACTTGATGTTTGATTTTGGTTCTCTTCATTATTTTCTTGGGATTGAGATCACTTATACGCCTGAGGGCTATTATTTCTCCCAGGAGTGCTACATTCAGGATATCCTTACTCGCACTTATCTCATTGATCAGCGTGTGATGGATGCTCCTATGGAGCTTGGTGCTCAACTTCAGGCTACCGATGGCAAGCCTCTTGAGGATCTCTCCCGCTATCGGCATCTTATTGGGAACCTTGTCTACCTTAGCATCACTCATCGTGACATCTCTCACACAGTTCACATCCTGAGTCAGTTTGTCTTTGCTCCCACTCGGCTCCACTACAGTCACATTCTTCGTGTTCTGCGATATCTTCGCGGGACCATCACTCGTTGCCTCTTCTTTCCTTGCTCTAGTTCTTTGCAGTTTCTAGCGTACTCTGATGCGACTTGGGCTAGTGATTCTTCTAATCGTCGATCTCTTTCTGTCTATTGTGTTTTCCTTAGTTCCTCCTTGATTGCATGGATGACCAAGAAGCAGACTGTCGTTTTCCGTTCAAGCGTTGAGGCTGAGTTGAGAGCCATGGCATTGTTGATAGTTGAGATCATCTGGCTTCGGTGGCTACTTGAGGATTTCGGTGTTTCTACCACTGCACCGACTCCTCTCTTATCAGATAGTACTGGCGCGATCAGCATTGCTCAAGATCCTGTAAAGTATGAGCTCACCAAGTACATTGGAGTGGATGCTTCATACATACGGTCGCAGGTGCAAGACAAAGTTATTACTCTTTAGTATGTGCCTTCGGAGTCTCAGTTAGCAGATTTCTTCACCAAGGTACAGACTAGAGCTTAGCATCGGTTCTACCTCTCCAAACTCAGTGTTGTTGATCTATCATAAGTTTAAGAGGGGTGTTAGATGTATGTATAATCTTGGGGTCTCTTTGTATATTGTATAAGGGTATATATTGATCTGTTAAACCTTTTTGAAATGTTAAGCCTTATTGTGACACGCTGTATCTTGAGTTTCTTGTACATGTGAGTCGGACCACTAAGTACTAACAGCGACCTTACGATCAGACCATCTAAATCAACATTTAAGCACCGCTGTTAACCTGCTGTGATTTTGGAAAAGAAAATTGACGTCCAAAAAATTTTGATCATGGGAATTTTACAGTGATTTCGCAAGAATTTTTCAAGAAATAGTGCCATTGCTGTAATAATCCTACGGGATAGCATATGGCCTAGTTTGGCTCTAAAGGAACTACCGCATTCCAACCAAACGAGTTGAAAGCGAGATTTTTTTTTGAGACGTGAAAGGGAGATACTAGCTGCATGTTCCTTTTGATTTTTAGCTTCAATTCCTCTAAAAGTCAAAATAAATGGAATGGTTTCAAGTGGTTTCTCGAAGCCGCTTGTACAAACGGCTTCCTAAATCCAAAACTGTTCACACCGTCCGTTGCAGTGGCTCCGTTTTTCACGCTTTGTCTCGAGAAGTACAGACTAAAGTCATCAACTACAATTCAAAAGAACAATACTGACCAAAATGGGGTCCCAAATCGCAGAGCAGGCCTTATATCTCTTAGGTAAAGGATCCTTTCATGATTCAAAACTTGCCAAGCAAGTTAACAGATATAGGGGTTGTCCGTATTGACTATATTTGATGGTTTTTGATTGCGGCTGATGATTTTTGTCTGAAAATGAATAATAGTGGTTAAAAGGGATGACTTTTAGAAGGAGGGCGCAGGTGGTGAGGAAAGTGAGGGAGAGATGAGTGCGTAAGACAGGAACAAGAGGAGTAGATCGTGTAATATATTTTTTCTTAACTTTAGATTGAGATGGAAGTTGAAGAAGTAACGAAGTTACTATAAAAAGCCAGATATTCATAACAACGTGGGCTCGGCCAGCTAATCCTAGGCTCGGCCCTCCAATACCTTAGATTTGTTTAATCTTTCGGCTTTGTTTGTATGGACCGCAATCCAGCCAATACACGTGGAAAAGAGGTGGAAAAGTTTAACTTCCACGTAAGGCCTTGTGGTTGCTCATGGACTTTTAGCCCGAGGCCCCGGGCCGAGCAGCCCAAAACAGGGCCCACCTGTCAGTGCGACGGCAAAATTCCGTACAAAAAATCTTGCAGGCCGCAGCTAAAAATATCCCACGGCCAGGCCCCGCCCGCATGGGGAAGTTCCGCGGCCAGCACTGGCGTCCACCGGACGCCGCCACCTCTCTCCGCCTCGCCGCCCTCCTCCAGTCGTGCGGCCGTGCCCGCGAACTCCGCCGCGGCCGCGGTATCCACGCGCGCCTCGTGCTCTCCGGCGCGGCCGCCGCGTCCACCTTCCTCACCAACCACCTCATCACCATGTACTCCCACTGCGCCGACGTCCCCTCCGCGCTCCGCCTGTTCGACGCCATGCCCCGCCCCAACCTCGTCTCCTGGACCACTCTCGTCTCTGGCCTCGCCCAGAACTCCATGCACGGCGACGCGCTCGCCGCATTCGCCGCCATGCTCCGCGCGGGCCTCGCGCCCACGCAGTTCGCGCTCTCCAGCGCGGCGCGTTCCGCGGCCGCCCTCGCCGCCCCGAGCCCGGGCGCTCAGCTGCACTGCGTCGGCCTCAGGCTCGGCTTCGACACCGAGCTCTTCGTCGCGAGCAACCTTGCGGACATGTACTCCAAATGCGGGTTACTGGCTGAAGCGTGCAGGGTGTTTGACCAAATGCCGCACAAGGATGCTGTTGCGTGGACTGCCATGATCGACGGGTACGCTAAGAATGGGATCCTTGAGGCGGCTGTTCTAACTTTCCGGGATATGAAACGCGAGGGGCTGGTTGGAGCTGACCAGCATGTGTTCTGCAGTGTGTTGAGTGCATCGGGAGGTCTCAAGGATGGGTGGCTTGGCCGAAGCATCCATTGTTGTGTAATGAAGGCGGGGTTTGAACTGGAGGTTGCTGTGAGGAATGCGCTAACCAACATGTATGCTAAGGCTGAGGATGTGGAGAATGCCTCTCGTGTAGTGAAGATTGACCCTGGAGGTTGGAATGTTGTGTCAGGCACCTCGCTGATTGATGGTTACATCGAGACTGAATGTGTTGAGGAGGCCCTTGTAATGTATATTGAACTGCGGAGGCAAGGAGTTGAGCCCAATGAATTCACTTTCTCGAGCATGATCAAGGGTTGTGCCATGCAGGCTCTGCTTGAACAAGGTGCTCAGCTGCATGCTCAAGTGATCAAGTCAAGTTTGATTACAGACTCATTTGTTGGTTCCACCCTTGTGGATATGTATGGAAAGAGTGGCCTCATAAGTTTGTCTATTCAATTGTTTAATGAGATTGAATACCATACTGACATTGCTTGGAATGCAGTAATCAACGTATTTGCACAGCATGGTCATGGGAGGGAAGCAACCCAAGCTTTCGATAGGATGATTTCAAGTGGTATCAGGCCAAATCACATTACATTTGTCTGCCTGCTGACAGCATGCAGTCATGCTGGGTTAGTGGATGAAGGACTAAGATATTTTTACTCCATGAAGGATGCCCATGGTATTGAGCCTAAAGAGGAGCACTATTCCTGCATAATTGATATGTATGGTCGAGCTGGGAGACTAGATGAAGCAGAGAAATTCATAGGCGAGATGCCTGTCAAGCCCAATGCCTATGGTTGGTGCTCCTTGCTTGGAGCTTGCCGGATGCGAGGAAACAAGGAGCTGGGGGAGATTGCAGCACAAAATCTAATGAGGCTTGAGCCAAATAACACAGGTGTTCATGTGTCCCTTTCTGGGATCTATGCATACTTGGGCCAATGGGAGGATGTGAAGGCAGTCAGGAAGTTGATGAGGGATAGCAAGATTAAGAAGCTGCCTGGTTTTAGCTGGGTCGATGCTAACAAGAAAACTCATGTGTTTGGATCGGAGGATTGGTCACACCCACAGCAGGAGAAGATATATAAAAAACTTGAGGAACTCTCTCAGAGGATAAAGGAGGAAGGCTATGTCCCGGACACACGCTCCTTGTCATGTAATTTAGAAGATAGTGCAAAGGAGAGGCTTCTGCATTATCACAGTGAGAGGATTGCAGTAGCTTTTGCTTTGATAAGCATGCCAGCGGCAAAACCAATCATTGTGAAGAAGAATTTGCGGATCTGTGTAGACTGCCACTCTGCATTGAAGTTCATTTCTAAAGTAGAAAGCAGAGATATTATTGTTAGGGATAATTCCAGGTTCCACCATTTTGTGAAAGGGAGGTGTTCCTGTGGAGATTACTGGTGATTAACTCTTATCCCTTGGTTGGGCATTAGAAAGGATATAGTAAGCATTCTTAAATTGCTGCCAGGTGACCATTTCACTGTGCTTTAATTTTACTTGATGTCACTATATTTTGAATGTGTACAGCCGTAACAACATTGATGCTGCAGACAACAATTGAACTAAAACACTATTTAGAAAAAAGGAAAAATAAAAATAAAAATGCAAGACCCATAGGCGCATGTCAATAGCTGCCCACCTGTAAACAGGCACATGCTTCCTAATGCTTGTGTGCATGCACACCACGAATGCACATAAAGATCTCTTTTGTGCTGTTGAACTGTTTTTACTGAATCAAGACATTGTAGTGATCAGTTCTATTTATTCCATTTTCAAAGCATAATACATCAGTACCTAGAATGCTTTATTCTAATCCACTGCTTTCGCAAGGAGCTTAAGGTATCTGTAACTCTCCCATTGATTGGTCTAGATATTTGAAGGGTTTCTGGTAGGCAATGAAATCCATAGACCAAAGAAAGAAGTCATCCACAGTAATCACATTCGTATTTCTTTTGAGCTGGATTCTGCATATTCTCTCTTAATATAGCACACTTTATTTTCTTATTCGGAATCATAATCTGTAGAATGCATCACTTTGTGATTGCTAAAAATTAATTGTTGTTTTGTGCATTATCGAGTGATAATGAAATGTTGGAGCTGCATACTTTTCCCTGATAGGTGTAATTGGGTAAGGACTTTGTCAGAATCAAACTATCTTATAACCTCCTTCTGTCATTACATGGGTCTTATATAGAAGGAAACATTCCTGGTTGACTCAAGAGCGCCCTGGCTATAAAACTAGCTTGGGTTGATAGGTAGCATTGGGATGTCTTTGACAACCTTTCACCTTTCTCAATAGATTCTTTTTTAAGACTCATTGATACTTACAGCCTGAAGAGTACTCGCACCCTTCTTTTCCCCTTAACATTTTCTGAAATTTTCTGCTTTAAAGCTACTGAAACTTTAGTGATCTTTCAAAGTGGTTAAAACTCATAAGATGGGTAAATAAGTTGAAGTATGGAAAAGTTCAGAAATTTGCCATGTTCACCCATACCTTCCGTGTTATTTTTACGTTTCATGCATAGTTTTGTCATCAAATAAACCTTTGCATCTACAACGTGTCAATATTCTCCAATCAGTAGCTAATGTTCAAGAAGGCGCTAGATGATAGGAAGGCGGCGAGGTAGGGCCTAACGCCTAGGGGGCCTAGGCGGGGTTTAGGCGACCGAATTAAAAATAAGGACAGCAGGCAAAAATAAACAATTATGTATATATATTTGATGTTTAGGTGAAGAAAATTATTACCTTGAACAACAATGATAGCTCTCCATCCATTTATGTTGCTTTAAATTTGGGGTGTCACATGTTCTAGATTTTAATAGCTAATCAAGCAAATCAAACATAAAAAAATTTGGCCCATCCCGCCGGTCCAACCGGCCCAAAACTCCTAACCCTACTCCTCATCCTCAACCGTCACCGCTTCTCCCTCTTCTCTCTCTCCATTTCTTCCTCAACCCGTCACCTCCACCGCTACTCCCTCTCCTCTTGCCATTTCTTCCTCAACCTGTCAATCGCCGCCGGCCAATCTCCCCTCTCCTCAGTTGCCCCTACCCACTTCCCAGTCATGACGACCAATCGATCTCTTCTCTTGGTTGCGCCGATCTCCCCTCCCCTCGGTCGCGTCGGCCAATCTCTCCTCTCCTCAATCACGCCGGCCAAGCAAGCAAACAGATCGACCATCGGCGGACGAAGAAGCTCACCTAGGAACGAATCTGGCGAGGCGGAGGAAGAAGCTCAACTACATCCAGCGAGGTGGACGGTGGACAACGGTTTGGCGTCAAGTGGGAATCACTGGAGGTGAAGGCTTACCTAGATATGTAAGTAACTCTGCCTCTTTATCTTGCATTCCCTTTCTTTATCTCGCCGAATGCACACGCCTAGGTGCGACGCCGCCGTCATGAGTGCATGCCTGGCCGCCGCGCCGAGCTCGCCTCTGACCGCCTTTGCTCGCCTTAGACCGCCTAGCCGCCCAACCTCCTATCGAGTGGCCAAGGCGCGGCGGCTGGTTGCCGCCCAACGCCTAAGCGCCGCCTAGGCGGCCGCGCAGGCCGTCTTTTAGAACAGTAAGGAACCCATAAACCAAAAATCAAAGTCATCAATAGTAACTGATGAAACCCATAAACCAAAAATCAAAGCCATCAATAGTAACTACATCAATGTACTTCTCATCAGGATTGTACAATTTTTCTCTCACTGTAACACTCTTTATCATCTTTGCAGGGATCAAGACCTGTGCAAGGTACAAAATTTCATCAGCTTTCAGTTCAAGTGCACATCCAAATATTTATGAACCAGATTTTTCTATCGAGTAAACTTTAGCTCTTTAGTATTGATCAGGGGATTTTAATTTAATTACCTTGTATGGCATCCTTGTGATGCCTTCGTTGGGTGATGTTATATCCAAAGGCCTATCACTATGGAAGGCAATATTTTCAGTTGAGATGAAATCATGAAAAGCATTCCAGCTATTGGGCCAGCTGTGGTTGAAAGATAACACTGGAAAGCCTTCAATAGCTTCTCATCTTTCTCGACTGGAAAGTATTGCCTGAAGACTTTGCCAATGCTGCCAGCTTGGAGAACCTTTGCACCCAATCTCAATTTCCGTTTGACAGTTTCTGAAAATTTCAGTCCAAGAGTTACTGCAACTTAAAATATTTATTGGTGACTAGAATTGTTGTCTCCTTATTGTAACCATTGTTGTCACGGCGTCGCCTGGGTGTCCAGGCGCCGGGGAGGATCGCCTTGCCTTGTCCAACCACGCTTCGGCCGCGCCGCCTCCCTCCCTCCCTCCCGCCGCGTCGCCTTCCTCCCTCCCGCCGCGCCGCCTCCCTCCTGCAGCCGGCTTCCCTCTCCAGCTTGCTCCTGCCGCCGAGGGGAGGGGAGGAGGCAGCAGCAGGGGGGAGGCGCCGGGGGGAGGAGGTGGCGCGCAGGGGAGGACGTGGCTGGGGGAGGGGAGGCAGCACGCGGGGGAGGAGGCGCTGGGGAGGGGAGGGAGGCGTCGGGGAGAGAGCGGGAGGCGACGGCGTACTTGGCGGGGAGGCGTTGGGGAGGAGCTTCGAGTCGGGAGTCGGGAGAATGCGAGACAACGAGAGACATTGAGAGAGAGAGAGTCGGGAGTTATATAGGGAGACGGCTGAATCGAGTCGGGATGGGGATACTGCATCGCCGCCCTTGCCTAGGCGTCGCCGTGCGCTCGCCTAGACGTCGCCTAGGTGTCCCGGTGCCTAAGAGGCGCCGTGGTCGCCAATTACGCCGTGACAACCATGATTGTAACACAACTTCTCATAGGGAAAAGTACATAATAGATTGAATACTTACTGTGCTCTTTGAAGCCCTGCAAATAACTATCTGTTTTTTTGGCTCAGTTTGCTCATCCGATAAATGACGGATTCTTCTTATCTGCATCATGGAAAGGATGCAAAATCAGTATTGACATACAAAGTATACTTGTTGGAAAAAGAGAAATGGGAAAGAAGGGTGTGAGATTATTACTCTTCTTAAGAACCAAAGCAGAACAGGAAGTTTTTCATAGTGTCTTCTCATCAGCATATGCAAAGGAAGCCAAAGGAATTCCATTGACATGCTCCTGGCTGAAACCCTCCATTGTTTGGTGAAGCTCTAAGCCTTAACTGCTTGTGTACTCGAGTTTCTTTCCCTGTGAGAAGTTGGCTCGTGCTCCAAGCCATGTGTGGGTTTTATAAGGTGAAGCTACCTAAAAGGTTGCTTTATTCCAAGGAACAAAGTAGTGCAACTGAATCAGCACTTTTTGACCATCGCCTCATGAGGATCAAAAGCAAGACATGATTTCTTGACGAAAGGAATGTATGTGAGCAAAACACCTTGGAGCTTTCAACCCTGCTAATAAGGAGGTAGCGATGCTTTCCTTTTTCTACTGCACTTTCTATTACATACCGTTTCCATGACATGAGGAGTTGATATGAGGTAGTTGACACTTGACAGCATGCTTACAATTAGCTTTATAAGTTATTGATAGGATAACATGTAGGCTTTGCTATTTATCTTGAACTCTAAATAGTTTGTGTCACGTACTGCAAAACTTATTCTTATTGTTTTCCCATTTCAGGAAGTGGGCTAATGGAGAATAGAGAGGAAAGTAAAGCAAACACGTGGTTGGTTCAAACCAAACTACTGGTATACATATTTGGTTGCCGTACATGCCTCCCTTTCACTTATATTTGGGTCACGTTTTTGTGAAGAATGTTGTTCAGGAATCTCGACCAAACTAGAAAAATCCCTACTTGTTGGAATGACTCAATTCTATGGGCCAAATGGGTCATAATAAGTCATGTAGAAGGTATAAGCAAATAGCAGAAAACCTCCTATACAATGAACTAATACAAATATATACATATACTTCTAACACCCTATTACCTTCTACATTCAAACTTTGTCAACTTTGAAAAAGTATTGAAAAAAGTGAATGCGATACTTTGGAAATACTACCAGAATTATCATCACAACAATCTCAAGGGCATCGCATTTTTTGCATTTCATTTGTTTTCTTTGTTGCACGAGTACTAATCACAGCAGGAACATGGCGTCCCAGGTCATCGAGAGCCACCGCGATGGTGTGCCGGGAGAAGTCCGTGGAGCTTCTGGAGGAGCTTGGCCCCCCGCAGGGCGTCCTGCCGCTGGAGGACGTGGAGGAGTTCGGGTACAACCGCGCAGCCGGGTTCATGTGGCTGGTGCAGCGGAGGAAGACGGAGCACACGTTCAAGAGGATCAAGCAGACGGTGTCGTATGCGGCGAGGTCGCGGCGTTCGTGGAGAAGGGCTGTCTCAAGAAGATCGCCGGTGTGAAGACCAGGGAGCTGATGCTGTGGCTCAGCGTCGTCGAGGTGTACGTGCAGGAGTCCGCCGCCGGCAAGGTCATGTTCAAGACGGGCACCGGCCTGTCCGACACCTTCGACGCGGCTGCATTTGCACTCGGCGAGTGAAGGTAAGCTAGCACTTAGGCTGAAGGGCGTAATGGGGTTTATTTTGTATCTGTTTTAAGTGATCATGCTTCGTAATTATGTGTTTTACTTTGGACTTCGTAATGTCGTATGTCTATTCTTTTGATAACACAAATGTTGTACTGTAATTTTTCTATTCCAATTCTTGTGCGCTGCAATTTGCTCTTCAAATAAATACGACACGATTGCAATTGAACTACTGCAACACATAAATTGAGGTGCTGTAGTAATAGTCAGACAGTACTCAATTAGAGAGGGAAAAAAACGGCGTCCATATTTGAAGTCCTTCACTGTATAACCAGGTGAAATAAGGCTGGTCCTCCAAAAACACAAGTGAAACACCAGCAAGGAGGGGGAAGAGGAGAGCGACGAGCAGCAAGACTGAACCGGAGACGCGGCGAAGGGATCACAGAGGCCAGCAGCGACACCCCCTCGTGCCGCGGCACTGGGACAGCAGCAGCATCGCCAGCCTCTCCAAGGGCGACCTCCTCGTCGCCTTGCAGCTCGTCGAGGAGGACCGTGACACGGGCACCTTCGCCGTCGATTACCCTACCACCAAGACAGCTCTCACCGGCACCGCCATCTCTACGATGCATCCCAGGGTCACCACACTCACTTCCGGATCGTTCTCGCTGGCTTCCCGTCTGGACGAGGTCTCCAGCCCTTCCATGAAAGACATGGAGGATACCATAGACCCACCGAAACCTATGCAGCTTGCCACTTCAAGGTTGCATCACAGCAAGAAGACGACGGTTCCGGTTGGGCTTGAAGTATCTCTGAAGATGGTGCTCGGACAGAATCCTCAAGGCGATTCCGCGCGTGCCGAAGCGTGACCTGTGCTTGCGCCACCACCGTGGCCTCCTCAAGGCTGGTCACTACTATGGTCCATTTGATCCTGTCATCAATGGGCAATTTTGCGTCGGTTTTTATACATGTCCTTCTGTTATGTATGAAGTCTGAAGATGAAACAACAACCTCTAAAATGCAGAACTCCTTGTGATCCCCAATGGCAATAGCTAAAGTACCAAAATGACAATATTGGTTACAATTCGTGATACATCCCTAAACGGATGCCATTACAAGTTTAAAACAATTATGTGATGAGTTTGTCGTTTACATGACCTATATAAATAGAATTTTAGCTTTAGCTTATAAATAGTAACAATCTATAGAGAGAGCATTGGTTAATATAAATAAAGTTATTATAGTATATACTATAATAAACTAGTAGACTTTGTTTTAAAAATATTCTATTTAAAAATTAGATACTATAAAAAATTATTTATTATAGAAAAACAGCTTTAATGTGAGTGCAGCTTCACGGCTCAAAAATCAAAATACATCTTACACCGTAAACAAACAGGGCCAGAAACTGGCCCAAAACTCTGAAGCCCAGCCTAATCTCGAAGGCCGCGGCGAGCCCATTAGATCCTCGGAGCACGAGAGAGCCCACGCGAGGAACCTAAATTCCAAAGTAGTTGGTCGTCTCCACTCCACACTCGCCCACCCCACTCTCTGCTACTCGCGACGCGACGAGACGCCTTCCCCCCCATGCTCGCCGGCGGTGCGGGCAGCAACGGCCACCTGCCGCGACCGCGCAGGGCGCGGCGTGGCGGCGGCGGCAGCATGGGTTCCTCTCCGGGCCTGGCGGCCTCGGCGCCGCCGCACCCCTCGCCGCCACCCTGCACGGACTACGATTTGGCCTACTTCAAGGCATACTCCCACGTCGGCGTCCACGAGGAGATGCTCAAGGTTAGGTTCTCTCTCCTCGTGGATTTCGCTTCGTGTTGGAAGGGTGGGCTCGTGCCTGTACTGGCTGCTGCGTCGGTGGGGTTAGGGTTTTGTTCAGCGCGCGTGCGGCGATCCGTGGATCGAATTCGTGTGAGCGTCGTCGTTGAACAAATGACGGTGTCTGGAGTCCCTTATTACTCTACCGTCATGTGAGGATGCTACCTGGTGTTTGCATTGGTTAAATTAGCATATAGACTTGCATAGTTGGGCCTGTTCAGTCTCAAATATACCGAGGGAATCATGCTCTTGCACGAGCAATTGAGTAAGATGTATGTTTGTGACCATAAGCCTTTTGGAGTGGATCTATGGTTTTGTTTAGCTGGTAAAGGAACAATGATGGTCACTATTTGCATCACTTAACGTGACATAAACTGCAAAAAGGAACAATGGAGATGCTCTGATTTAATTTCTTTTGTGAAAAAAATAACAAGATAAATTATAAATCTGTCTGTATTCTACCTGGAAAATTCTGTGATATGGTATCTGACCATCTGTTCAAATGCAAGCTTGCAACCTGGGATATATTGGTAGAGTATGAAGTATGAACAGTATCTGGCATGCCTTACACAGAGTTCCCAGATTTTATCTTATGCTCACCTTTCCTATTAAGCCTAATGTGAAAAGATGCCTCGACTTGTATTCACTAATAGTTGTAGTGCTCACCAAGGTGCTAGGCACTAGTCGGACGGCAGACCGGTGCCTAGCGCCTAATCGCTGCCTAGGCGGGAAAAATCGGCTAGGCGGGCAAGGCGGGAGGGTGGCGCCTAGCGCCTAGACGCCGCCTGGACTCAATTTTTAGAACACTGATTATAGTTGTACTGATGTTCCTTTTTGTGGTCTAAGTTGTTTAGGTGATTTCAATAATGTCTAGATGGATTGCAATTTTTTTAAAAAAAGAAGGAAACAGATCTCGAGCTGATGCGATATCATCAATTTTGAATTCGGTACTTATCTTTTGGTTGCTAATTGCAGGATCATGTGAGAACTAATACTTACAGAAATGCTATCATGCATCATCAAGATCTAATTTCAGGCAAGGTAAGAGTTATCAAGCAATTTTTATGTTTTCTGGACTACATGGTATTCTTGGCTAGATACCATATAGGATATGGCTTTCTGTTCTATTAACTCTTATGATTTCTTGAAATAACAATTTTCAGGTTGTGTTGGATGTGGGCTGCGGCACTGGTGTTCTTTCTATATTTTGTGCTTTTGCTGGTGCTACTCGGGTAACTTCAGTAGTTATTATCAGTGCACTTATTTATTACTGATGATATTAAAATTTCAGAAATCCTGCTGATTTTTCTTAGAATTCCTCACTTACTCTATAGATTTTCAGTACATTTCTAATGTTTGTTGCTCTTCAAATTTTCTTCTCACTCATATTTTTCTCATTTTCTGTACAAGTTGGTCACTTATTGAATTGATACTTAGCAGACATTGATAAGTTGTTTAATGATGAACTCAGATTCAGTTTTTCTCATCTTTACATGTCTATTTGTAAACCATATGTCTAACCAAGAATTTGAGATTATATCGATACTCAACGTTGAATTAGGTGGCACTGTCTCTCGTTGACAGGTTGGGGCAAGCCACATGTCAATGAGAGAACCAGTGGCATAAAAGAATTTTCCCTAAATTGTATTAGGACTCAGTGTTGATGATGTTCTACCAGGCCAAAGCTGTGTCCCTTTGTCTGTCAACATCTGTCACTTTGATGCCATATACCAATAAATATGCTGTCATATGATGAACTTAACAAAATTATTGCACTCTGAAATGGACTTGAGAATGAGATAGTAATATTTGGCTACTTGGCTTCAGAAATTGAGCATTTTCTCATTTCAGTCAGATATACGTTTGATCTGTACCAGAGTTTTACCAAATACTAGCAGCATCTATGTTTATTCTTCTGGTGCTTTGAATCTTATTTCTATTGATTGCAGACATTGATTTTTTTAAAAAATTATTCTTTAGCTATTTCTGTGGTATTTTTTACGAGAAATTTCTATCGGTATTTTTTTGATCTATAGATGAAAGATTTACTGTCTTAAATTCATTACTTTATTGTGTTCTCAGGTCTATGCGGTCGATGCAAGTGATATTGCCTTACAGGTAGATTCTCCTCTGTTCCTCTTTTCCACTTTCAGTACCAAATTACAATTGTGTTTAAATAGGCTAATGTTGAGTTGTAGTAATGTTGTGTTGCACAGATATGCTAAATTTGTTGTCAAATTGGATAGTTAACTAGAAATCTATTGAAAAGGTCTATACCCCCAGCCCTTATCCTTTGTGCCCAGTTAACAACTAAATACAACATGGAGGGCAGTCCTTTTGATCAAATAAATACTGAATGGCTTGAAAAATAGTACCACATATAGCAAATTCCCTTGCTTCCTGTTATGTTGCTACTCCATCTGCTAAATAGTATGCCTGTTCTTAAAATGCTTTTGCAGTTTTGCTATTGTATTATGTTATGGCTTGGCAATGCAACCCTGTGTACTGCAGCACAAACAGTTACCGTTTGGCACTCTAGCGTGAACAGTACCGTTTGGTACTGTAGCATGGTACGGTAATGGTTGTTTAGGATATGATCTTAGTCATATCTTCTTATTAGGAAAAGATAGATGCATATCTTTGTATTAAGAATAGTTTCATACATATCTGTATATTAGAAATAGTTATATGCATATCTTTATATTTAGATAGTATAGATATGATATTATTTTATTTGAGTGATTGCATTAGATTGTGTTAGTTTTCATATTATTAGGGCTAACATCATCTATATAAAAAGAGGAGCCGCACCATTCAATAGGGAAGCAATAAATCAATTAAGTTTTAAACCGGTTGATCTAGATCAGTGCCTCTTCAAGGAGGGCGATCTTAAGTCTTCCTGGCCTATCTCGTACCATAACATATTATCTTGTTACTTTACTTTCTGTATTTTATTATTAGCTTCTATAATTTGTAATGTTGACTCAGATTTTTTAATCTAAACATCTTTAGGCTATGGAAATTGTGATAGAAAATGGGCTGTCTGACAAAGTCATTGTTTTGCATGGCCGAATCGAGGTACACCTTTTCTATCTAGTATTTGACATTTTGCCACCATTTGCATGTACGCAAAAGCTTCTGAGATTTATGACCATTAACCACCATCCTTATTTTATCTTGATTGTTGTTGTGTCACGGTGTCATCATCCTTACAATTCTACGTTGAGTTCTTTATTGTGTTATGCAACATGACTATTGGAATATTCAAATGCAGGATGTCAATATTGAAGAAAAAGTTGATGTCATCATATCTGAATGGATGGGCTACATGCTTCTATATGAGGTATCTATAAATATCTCTTTGGGCTTATTCCACACGCCGCTTCACGTCTGTGTTATTTGTGGAATTTGATGTCACATTCTTTTGATGCTTAGAGTATGCTGGGGAGCGTAATTTTTGCTAGGGATAAATGGCTTAAGCCAGGGGGTCTTATTCTTCCATCACATGCATCGGTAAGTGTGAGAAGAATATTATCTAGCAATTTACTTGTTGAGGCAGCTATTAAAAAAATTGTCAGGCTGATATACAAGAAATTTTGTGCTGCAGCTTTACCTGGCACCTATTACAAATTCTCCGAGATATCAGGATAGTATTTACTTCTGGCGAGATGTATATGGTATAAAAAGTGAGTTATATATATTACTCTTTTTAACTAGTATAGATTCCAAATATGTGAGTAGACTTAATTAGTTATTTGTTCATAATATGCACAATAGCTCTCACTGCAGTTTGCTTGATAAGGAAGATAACTGTTGTTTCTCAATTCTCACTCTAAGAGTAATCTGTAGTGTTTTCTTTGCTTGACTTCAGTGTCCTCTATGATGCCTCTTGCAAAACAATATGCATTCATGGAGCCTTCTGTTGAGACAATTAGCGGAGAGAATGTTTTGACGTGGCCAACAGTGGTGAGATCCCAATTATTAGTTCTGGTAGAATCGTGTATTTCTATCTGCTTGACATGCATTTTATGTGCATATCACTCTCAGGCCTCAACATATAATTCCTGTTTGTCTTACTTTTTATAGCTCAACATTTGTAAAGTGAGCTGAATTGTTTTGTTTTGAGTACAACTTACTTGGGTTCCTGGAGCAGGTGGCACAAGTGGATTGTTATACCATACAAGCTCCGGAGCTTGAAACTATTACCTCTGCATTTAAGTTTACATCAATGTTGCAAGGTAAGTTGTAGTTCATTCTTTTAACATGTGAGATAGGTATATATGATGAAAAAAAAATAGTGATTCTATCTAATAGATTTGAACAGCTGGTTTATTGCTGATATTTTGACCAATAAAATCAATCTATGGAGATGTCCAGTTATCATCATACTGTGGGCCCATTTGGGAGGGTTTGAGCTTGATCGCTCTCAGACAGTGTGTATTGGAGAAGCTTCTTAGATAAGCCTATGTGATGTTTCTATTGAGAAAATAAGTCCCTCTACCCAAGCTTTCCTGGGAAGCCCAATTTATAAGGCTTATGGGCGAAGTCTTACTTGGATTCTTACCACAATCAGGGATTCATTTCCTGCTTGCAAACCTGTTGCAGCATGGTGGCAATTTTTAGCAGCCTCAGGTAGCTAACTGCTGGAGTGAGTTTTTGGCCCCTCGGCCCTCAAAAGTAGGGGCTCCCTCCAGACCCCCCAGGAGTGGGTCCTATGTGTCATCCCCTCTAAGAATGAATTTGAGGGTCCTATTTTGAGGGCTTCTGCTGGAGTGCAGCTCAAAAAACAGAGCCCTCAAAAGTAGGGGGAGCCCTCAAATAAAAAGTAGGGGCCATGTTTTGAGGGCTACTGCTGGAGTTGCTCTTATAAGTTAGCTTGCTACAGTTCATGTTTGCCCCTGATATAGGCAGGGGCGAAGCTAGAGAGAAACCAAGGGGGGTGCACACTTCAGTACTTCACCACACATATAGCACAGTACACAAAAATTTTGATGGACAATATATAGAAAATATGTTGTACCGTCAGTTTTTAACATATATAATATAACAAAGTGATTGACAATGAACAGCGAGTCGATGATAAAGCATTAGCAGCAGAAAGTACGTACCAAAATAAATAAATCCATAAATATAGGCAAATATATTATCTGAACTCAATGTCCTTAATGGCCTACAACAAAGGAGAATAAAAACATGTTAATTTTCAGCTGAAAAACTACTAAAAAAATCATGTGAAAATAGGCAATATACCTTTTCATATTGCATATTTGCGTCCTCTCATATTCATAAAACGATCAACCACAGCCTTATTTGTGACTTTCACATGTTAATTTTCAGCTGAAAAACTACTAAAAAATCATGTGAAAATAGGCAATATACCTTTTCATATTGCATATTTGCGTCCTCTCATATTCATAAAACGATCAACCACAGCCTTATTTGTGACTTTCTTCATTTCTTCTTTCTCGACGTAACAAATAAGGCTATGACTCATGTAGTCATCACCAATGCGATTACGTAAATATGTTTTCACAATCTTCATAGCTGAAAAGCGCCTCTCAACCGTAGCAGTGGCAACAGGCAAAACTAGTACTAGCTTCAAAAGCCGATAAACTAAAGGATAGCAAAGATGCTTCCTTGTCTCCATTTTTTGAGAAAGCTCACCAATACTTTCTACATTACAGAATCTATCATCTTCTCTCACATCAGCAATTTTGGGCCACTAGGGGGTGCACAATTTTGGGCTAGGGGTGGTGCACATATGGTGAATTTGAGATAGTAATAAATGTTTCTTTTTTTTACCCTGGTGCCAAGGCACCCCCTTGCCCCCATTGGGCTTCGCCCCTGGATATAGGACACGGTACTTGTGCTACTGTTGGCATCATCTAAAGCACTGCAAGCTGCAACACAGTTTTGGTGTTTGGTTGGTCTTCTTCTGCTGTCATGTCTTGCTTAGCCTTTTTCCTATATCGATCTCTTTGGGTTACTCACATTGCCTTTAACTTTTGTGGATGATTGCTGGAACTTATGTTGATTTAGCATGATTGATCATTTGATCTTTTTCGAGCTTACGTTTTATACCATGTGTGTTATTCATGTGCCGCTTCTGACAGCAGCAAGGAAACCTTTAAGTATATCTTAGATCTTACAGACACTTTGTTAAAATGGAGTTTCACTTGTAAATTATCAATGCAAATTGTAATAAAAGATTTTTCTTCTAGAGAGCAACTGAATACATGTCAAAAACAGCATAATCTAGGGTGCAATAATACTTCTTGAATATTTCTTATTTGTTTTTACTTGGATGGGAAAGAAATGTAAGCCTGCGCTCTTCTATCTTGTGTGTTTTTAGCTCCATTGCATGGATTTGCATTTTGGTTCGATGTTGAGTTCGACGGACCAGTTCACCACAAATCCAAGAAGCAAGCAAGCCAATCCTTGGATGGGAGCACACAAAATGCCAGCCCAAGCAATAAAAAGAAAAAACCAGATGTCTCAATTGTTCTGTCAACTGCACCAGAGGATGCGCCTACTCACTGGCAGCAGGTGATTGCTTTCCACATTACCATATTGGTTTTCCTTGTTTAGGTATATATAGTTAGTTTGAAATTCCTACAGAATTACATTGTTAACATCCACAATAATGATTGAGAAATCTTTTTCTTGCAGACCCTATTGTACTTATTTGAACCTATCCAGCTAAAGAAAGACCAGATTATTGAAGGTTCTGTTACCATATCTCAGAGCCAGCAACATGCTCGTTTCCTCAATATCTGCATGAAATATTTGTGAGTCTGATTGCTCTGGTGCTACCCAGTTTTATCATTTCCTGCTGCTAGCTGCAAGTTTGATATAACTCTGAATTCCACGTCTTTGCAGTACTGGAGATCAATGGTATGTTAAAGAATCCGTGATGCGATAACGTGGGGAATCTTCAACAGAGTAATGTTTCTCTAAATAGGTGCAAATCTATCGTTCCTATGCATGATGAACCTTATTGGTCATTGCAATTTTGGAGCATTCAGACTGGAGCGGGACATCGTGATGTCAAATAGATCAACATGTAGTGCCGTTTAGTTCCTATTGGAACACTGGAATTTTGTAGGAAACGGAGCAATTCCTCCAGAATTCCTAAAAAAAGTCCTTTATCCCAAACCAGGCCTTGATTTTCATTGTTTGTAATCGGACTTGAGTAGGTCAGTAGCCTAATGATCATTTGCATCCAATTGATGAAAGAAGCATTGGGCAACTCAATGATTACATGTTGACCAAGTTAGTATAGGTTTTTTCGCCTTTTGTTAACAGTGTAGTTCGTCTTAACTTATCTGATTTGGTGACGCTTTGTTATTTTTCACACTAGATAGACAGCATGTAGATTGTTTGCATGCAGATTGTTTCCATTCTTTGTAAGAACTATTTGTCAACATTTGTGCGGCCCTTGAGAGGTTGTAATAATAGACGTTTGATTTTCCGTATGGGCGTGTAAAACTTCAATGAATCGTGTTATTGTTACTCGGCGAGGTCTATTGTGTTACACAATTTTTTTGCTGCATGAAATTACAACCTAAGGGCCTGTTTGGATCCCATGGGCTAACAACTAGTTGCTAATTTTTAGTCCTTGTGGATCCAGACAGGAGGGCTAATGAGTGGGCTAAAGTTTAGCCAAAGCCCCAACTAGTTGTTAGCCAACTAGTTGACCAAACTTAGCTAATGAGGGCTAAAGGACCAGTAGGATGGAAAAAAGACGTTGATACCCATGCCAACCCTCCTAGACCGTTATGTATAGGGGTATAACAGACTTTGTACTGAGATAGTAGTACTTATTAGTCTTTGGATCCAAACAGGACTGGGCTAATCTTTAGCCAGCTAACTACTAGTCAGCTAACAACTAGTTCTAACTAACAACTAGTCCTAGTCCATTCAAACAGGCCCTAAGTGTGAATGAACTTTTTTTTTGTTCGAGTGATAGTCTAGGTGTGTGTTACTAATGTTTTTAGGGTAAGTTTGGTTCTGGTTTGAAATATAGGACTTGCAACAATCCTACAATTTAAATCCTACAGAAATATGGAAAAATTACTATGTTCCAAACGTGGTTTTGGACTTGATGAGAGGGCTATGGAATTTAACTCTCGAAATGCATGCGGCTTAAGTAGAGTAAATTTAATTCCAATTAAACAACATTAATCATTTTATTAGATTGGTGAAATAAGCTGACGCTCCACAATACCTAAATTTAGCCTTGTAACTCTGACTACTCTAGCCAAATAATACTTTAGACTAATTAGACATATTACCAAACATAAATAATTGGGCTAAACTAACCTAGTTGAGTTAGTATGTATCTAATTATTTTAATCCTAAACCAAACGCGCCTTTTAGGCTCCCTTTTACATTGCGGTGGATAATCACAAGTGCTGGTGTTTAGCTATCTACCTTTTTCTTCCGAACTAGAATGCATACAAGATAAGTTTGTGTTCTAGATGACAAAAGAATCCTGGCTATGCCTCTTGCCGATATCTCACAAATTATATATACCATAGCTATAATAGCACTTGTTATAACCGCATACTGATATTCTAACAAATTATATAGACCATGGTTTTAACACTTGTGCATAGTATTAGGAACGAAATGGGTGAATCCTGTAGCGATCTAAATAACAGCCACAAACAACCAAAACAATATAAGCTCTATTTGAAATGTGGGATTTCATAAAAATCTAATGAAAATATATTATTTTCCGTGAAACTCTTCCGTTACAAAAAATGCCAGAAGGCCTACCGGCTCACGCTTCTGGTGCCGCGTGCCTTACCAAGGCTTTGGGCAGTTCACTCGGCTATCCAGAACGCATCAGGCCCATTGGTAGAGTTGGCTATCGAGCTTCTTTCAAAATTAATATTGTTCAACATAAAATTATTTTATTCATTGTTTAAGTGGTTATTTTAAATTTGATCTAACAAGCTAATATTAAATGGAACTTCATTAATCTTTTTTATTTAAAATAGATTTATTTTAATTTTAAATCTAATAACTATTTTAATTGAAGTAATTTTGATCCGCGTCCTAACAATATTTTTTTTGTTTTCCCCGGCCGTACCCATTGCCTCGGCTGTACGCCTGTACCATTTGTTCGTCACCTTCCCCCCCAAATCCACCCAAATTTGCTTCTAGAAATCCCTTGCAGCGCAAGACCGGCGGACCAGTGCCAGTCTCGTCTTCCTCGACGCATCGTCCCTTCTCTCCCATTGCTAACTTCCACACCCTCCTCCCTTCCTTGACCTCCTCCTCGTCTGGGGTGTTCGGGCTCGTCGGCTTGATCGTTTGGTGTGCGGTTGCTTGCTGAGGCGAGATGGCGGGGAAGCGGAAGGCCGACGACGACATCCCCAGGACGCCGCAGCCACCTGCAATGCCGACGACGACGACCGACGCCTCCCTGCTCGCTGCAGGTGGGTGCCCAAGAAAAGAACGCAGGCGCGTTGTTCTTGGTCTCCTGTTCTCGGTTGGTAGTGTGAAAGGTTGGTTTCTTGGTGACGAGGCCATCCCTACCTAATCTTCAAAATCGGCTAATGGTCCAGAAATACGGGTCAAAGTGCTATTAGGACCAATTACACGAGCATATGCTAAGAAACTACAAAATCAGGTGAATTTGCTTCTTAATGAACATATTGTTAATTCTAATAAGAATTTTATACTGTTTAAATCTTGTAATTTACTTGTGCTTAGGTATTTGGAGCTCTACAACGCACCATCGAACACCAACGAATAACAACGCATCAACAAAAACCGATTTACACATAATTCACTTTGGGAATGTTCTGGACAATCCGATCAATAGTGGAGCATCCCATCGGCATTGGGACGTTCGAACCTGGTCGAACACACCGGCGTCGTCCTCACTGTCCGATCAGATCTGGACGACCCAAACGGCTTCGAAACGTTCGAACCAGTCCGAACGCTCCGGTGTTATCCGCACCGTTCGATCAGATCTGAACCGCTCGACCTGCTTTCAAACAGCTTCATTAGTGGTTAATCGTCCGATCGTCCACGAACCACCCGATCGCTTTGATGACGTTTAGACTAGACTGAACGTTCACACCGTTTGATTGCTCATTGACCGCTTGATCGTCTCGGTCCGAACGTTCGCTCAGTGTGCGCCGTTCGATCGACTTTGGACGGCCGATAGCGACGGCAACGTTTGGACCAATCCGAACGATCGCGCCGTTGGATTGGCTGGAGACGTTTGCAGCCGTTCAATTGACTTGGAGGTGTTCGGATCAGTTCGACCATATCTTTGATAGTATTTCGCGTATTCCGATCGTATACCTTACGCATAAAGGCAATAACTTTCACATACAAAGTTCGATTGAGGTGTTCTCGTGCTCGTTGGAAAACTGATTTCAAGAACTATGCAATGGAAGGAGTTTCATCGTTAGAAATGTCATAGATTTTTATTTGTATTCTATTTTTGTTTTCTTTTGTGAGAGTTCGAGTCTAAAATAACTTAGGAATTATGTTGAACCCATGTAGGAAATCTTGCGGACTCCCAAGGGTTATATAAACTTGTATATGTTGCTTGTCGAGGGGGGACCACAATTATTTTCAAGATAGCTAATATTACTTATTCTCGGGTTGATGCTATACACTGTCTTTAGGAATTGGGCGATTTTCTTAAGAATACCTCCATTGTTTTTGTGTTTCCTTATGATTCGTAAGAGCAACGACATGTCTACTTATATGGTCGGGTAGACGGGATCACGATCATGTGGTTGGGCAAATTCTTTTATCATGGGTTGCTGTTCTAACAGTGGTTGGTGCCATCGGTTTGTCAGGTTGTACGGATCCAAAGTTATCCTTGATCTTACGTCGTGAAGATCGAGCCCCTCGTATCATCTTGATATCAGGGCCCGATTGACACGGTAGGATCACTTTGCACAAAGAAAGGCTCAAACCCTTAGCATTGGCCACAAGTTAAAAAAAAGGAAGAAAAAGGCAGCCGACATAAAGAAAGAACCTCGGCATAAAAGAATAAAAAAAGTAAGAAAAGAAAAGTAAGCTTTTGCCGATTGAGGTTAGCTAATTCTAAGTCATACTCTTCAGATTGTGTATTTAATTTCTTTGAGCAATTTTGTACCCTTATATTCATAATCTTGCAATTGGCTAGCATCTCTCTTAGTATTTGGTGCAAAACGAGCTATTTAATCCTTAGTTTTAGGTTGTATCTATTTAGTTCATTTCTTTGTTTGCATTAAGTCACATTGATCTTTGCGTATATGCCCATACATTTCAATTAAATCTAATTGGATCAGCACTTAGGCAAAGTATTATAGCTTGGATTATTACTTAACTTTATAATATCCAAAATTTCGGATTGCATAGGTAAACACGTTTCCACCCAAGCTCCATAAATAAGCCATTGTTAACAGTGCCTATGCAATTTAATTCGCTTAATCTATCACCTTATGTCGTCTACCATCACCAAAGTGTGTGCAACTCTTCAATTCCATCAAAGACATATAAGAACTTTGGTTGGTAATAGAAGGTGAGACTGAATGAATTCCACAAATAAAACTTCCAACATCAACACACATAGCTTTTCTTGTTGTTTGCACTAACCATAGCAGGAAAACAAGGAGAACAAGCATATGTTACACTAGTTGACCTTGAGAAGCTCACGAATAATTTCAACACTCAGTTGAATGACAGCATGAGCGCTTGAGAAAGGGTATGTACGAGAAAGTCTTAGTCTTTGCGCTGTCCCTATAATTCTTGTTCCTAAGAAAGATGGTACATGGAGAATATGTATTGATTGTCATACCATTAACAATATCACTGTTAGATATCGTCATCCTATTCCTAAGTTAGATGATATGCTAGATGAACTTAGTGGTGCAACTATTTTCACTAAAATTGACTTGAAAAGTGGCTACCATCAGAGTAAGATGAAACTTGGTGATGAATGAAAAACTGCTTTTAAAATAAAATTTGAATTGTATGAGTGGTTAGTAATGCCTTTTGATTTAACTAATGCACCTAATACATTCATGTGATTGATGAATCATGTTTTAAGAATATTCATTGGTAAATTTGTTGTGTTATACTTTGATGGCATATTGATCTATAGCAAAACGATGGATGAACACATTGATCATGTTAGATAAGTGCTAGAAGTACCAAGAAGTAAGAAATTATATGCTAATCTTGACAAGTGCACTTTTTGTACCAAAAAGTTGCGTTCTTAGACTATGCTGTTTTTAGACAAGGCATTGACGTAAATGAAACCAAAACTAAAGCAATTAAGGATTGGCCTACACCAGTGAATATTAGTCAGATCAGACGCTTTCATGGTCTTGCTAATTTTTATTGTTGTTTTGTTAAAGATTTCAGCACTATTGCTGCCCCATTAAATGAGTTAACTAAAAAGGATGTTGTATTTGAATGGGATACATCACAAGAAAAAGCTTTTCAAGAACTAAAGAAACGATTAATTGAAACACTATTGCTTGTTTTTCCTAATTTCACTAAGACTTTTAAAATTGAGTATGATGCTAGTGGAATAGCGATTGCTGGTGTTTTGATGCAAGAAGGAAAACTAGTCGTCTACTTTAGGGAGAAACTTGGAGGTGCTCAATTGAACTATCCTGTGTATGATAAAGAATTGTATGTTTTGGTGCGTGTGCTTGAAACTTGGCAACATTACCTTTGGCCTAAAGAATTTTGTTATAAACTCTGATCATGAAGCTTTGAAAATATTTGAAAAGCCAAGCTAAACTGAACCGTAGACATGCTAAATGGGTAGAATTCATCAAAACCTTCCCATATATTGTTAAGTACAAGAAAGAAAAAGAGAATGTGGTAGCTGATGCTTTATCTAGAAAGAATGTTGCACCTAGGGGTTTTCTTCAACCTCCGACTAGTTCTCAGCGGTGGAAAACCAGGGTACGGCCCTGATCGCGATTCGACTCCGACGAGGCTCACCGGCGGATGCGAACGGTGCGAATAGGTTCAGCTCGAAGTGGTGGTTTCATTTTTAGGCTTTGGGAGGTGTAAACACGGACGGTGGTGGCCGGCGACAGAAAAGAAGCTTCTGGGTTTTAGTGTGGTTCAAGGCTCTTTCGGTGGGCTTCGGGCAAGGTGGGGAGTAATTTAGCCATCTAGGGGGCTGTGCTTAATGATGGTGGTGGTGATTTGGGTTGGGGAGTTCTCAGATGAGCTATCCACAAGAGATGCACCATGGCCGGTGGGGGCTCATGGCAAGGGAGCTCTAGGGAAATGCTAGCGTGGATTTGAGGGCTATATGATTGTAGTGCTCTGAGGGTGCTTTGGCAATGAGCAATCGAAACATGGCGGTTGGGAGTAGAAGATTGAGTGAGCGGTTCACTGGGCTCAGGGGAGAACAGCGGCGAAGCTGTGGTGCGGTTGGCTCAATTGGATGACTTGTGGGGAGTGTGGGCATGATGAAGGCCCTCTGCATAGCCGATTTGGTTTTAAGGGCAAGGATTGGAGGTGGGAGCAGTAGAGCGACTCGGGCGGCGCCGGCGCGTGGAGGGAAGAGAGAGAGAGAGAGTTGAGATCTGCCGAGGGGGAGGGCGCACAGGTGAGGTGTCGTACGACGCCTGCAGGGGTTGACAAAGCATGATGCAGCTGGTACGGCGAGGGCGTGCGCGTCGGCCAGGGAGGCTAAGCTGCGATGGGAGATAGTGCTCGGATCAAACCTGACGCACCAAGCGAGGGGGGGTAGGTTGGTAGAGAGGGCGATTCACTGGAGGGCGGGACCGTGGCGTTAGCTCGTAGCAGGGCGGGTGTGAACACTCATGGGTGGCGCGGCCGCAATTCAAAGCTGAGGCGAGCAGCCGCGTGGGCAGAAGGAATAGAGAGGCGACGGGGAAGGTGGTTTTTCAGGGCGCCAGCTAATGGAGGGGATAGGGAAGCAAAGAAGGAAAGCAAGAAATCAAGATGGTTATCAAATTGGGAAGGAAATCAAGAATTCAAGCAAAATCCAAAAAGGATTTACAATAGTTTTGAATTTTTTTAGGTGTTCCAGTGTTATACGCTGGCGAGGTCGCGGCGATGATGCATGCATGGTGCTCGATCCGACCGAGCATCACTGCATCTGCGCGGATTGCTTCAACGCCAGCGACGAGCCGGCGACGACCCGAACACTGCGTGCCCGGTTTGCCGCGCCGACCGGACGGTGGGCGTCCAGCTAATCCACCGCTGAGGTCCTTTCATCCAGTGGCGAAGCCAGAAATAAAATGGAGGGTGGGCTAATACACTAAGCTTGATTGTCACAAACACAGTTATTTACTCTTGTTCAATTCAAATTCATTCATGAATGGAAGAGAACATAGTCGCAAAGACATAAATACAACAGAAGTACCTCAGTAATAGAAAGCGTATCCTGAAAATATATAAATATGGTTCCAGTTATCTGCATATCAAAAATACCAAAATTAATAATATGATATCTAATTGTAAATGATCAAGAGCATTCAAGAAAAACATAACATACCCTAAAATACTAAATTGATAAGAAAATAACTGGAGAAAAATTACCCACTCTGATTGTCTGAACTTGTGAAGCCATCGGCCCCCCCAATCTCCTCAATTCCTCTCTCACAGTGAGACTCACTCGTCTGTCACTCTGTCTCGCACTCACTCTATCTCCTCAATTCGGCGGCTCGGCCGTCTCGCTCTCTCTCTCTCTCTCTCACTCTTTAGATTCAATCGGTCGCCTTGCTCCATCGGTCCATCTCCAGTCCGTCGCTCCTCGCCTCGCGAGCTCGCTCGGACTCCGCCGTCTCTGCCTCTCCGCCACTCCAGTCTCCCTTCTCAGCTTCTCCCATCTCCGGCCTCCGGGACTCGGTGCTCCTCTGCGGCGTCGCGGCGCCGCCCAGACTCGCCAGCGGTGCCTCGGCCCTCGCCGCCCGGTCCGGCTCCCCCTGCCCGGCTCGGCCCCCCTCGTCGCTGGTCGCCCTACTCCGACTCCCCCTGCTGGGTTGTTGCCAGATCTAGCTCTGGCTCCGGCTCCGGCGACACCCCCTACTACGAGCGCCACGCGCCTTCGCTTGATCGCCCCCAACCCCAGCCCCCCTCTGGCCTCTGTGTTGTGGCGGCGCCGACGGCGATGCATCTCTCCTCTGGGCTCTGGGTTGGCCGCCGCCCGCTGGTCTGGGAAGTGGATGTGGTCATGTGGTAACCAATTGCTTTGTTGAAGTGGGTGTTTTGCTGGGCCATTGAAATGAATTTGTTGGGCCTCTTTAAGGGAAGTGGGCTGCCACTTAGCTATGTTTTTTGTTGGGCTGTGCTCTGTGACCATCGCCGACTGGCTACCGCGGGCGCTCGCCGGGGGGCAGGGGGTGCCGCCGCCTGGGGAGGTGAGGCTGGAGCCTTACCAAGCCTCCCCGCTGGCTTCGCCCCTGCTTTCATCCTATCTGTTCGTAGACAGCTTTACTCCCTCGTTTCGTTTGCCTCGTATGTTTTGACGGATGCTGCCTTGAGAAGTCCTCGTCGTATTCTAGATGTGTATGTACATTTCAAGAGCTGCACCGGTGCATTTTGCAGTCCGCCGTGCACAATTCAATCTCCTAATGTGCCCACAGTTGGATGGAGCGATACGAAACACCTTCACTATGTAATTAAGTTAACCCATAAAATTGGTGTAAGAACCTTAACTCTCCACATCTAACCCTTTTAAATACTCTTTGAGTATATTCTTTTGGTCTGATGGTTAATAGCTTATGGCTTAAATATTTGAATTATAGTTGTTCGCGAGAGGTAGTACGTATGGGAAAATAGTCGTATGCGATTTTGGCTAATACAGCTGAACTCAGTGCACTTTTTACTATAATCTTTCTGTTGATCCCATTTTAAGAACACACTATTCAAAAGCTAATTACTATACACTAGCTACGACCACATTCTTCGACCACCGGCTACAACAACCGTCTTCGACCACAGGCTACGACCACGGGCTACAACCACAGGCTACAACCACAGGCTACGACCACTGGCTTCGACTACAGGCTACAACCACTGGCTAAGACCACAGTGTTCGACCACTGGCTACGACCACGTGTTACAATAACTGGCTATGACCACTGGCTACGACCACAAGCTACGACCATCGTATTCAACCACATGCTACAACCACAAGCTACGACCATGAGTTACGACCACTGGCTATGCTTGCGACCATCCTAATTAATCTAATTATCTTACAGGGTTTCCAATTGGTATCTAAACAAAGAAACACAAGAATCAAGCCCCACCTGGTGGTTGCCGCACTAGTCGTAGGTGGCACAAGGCACGTAGGTGAGGGTGCTCCTAGAGTCCACGATCAGTGCGAACTCCTGCGGGCTGCGACGGCGTCCCGATGTACAGCCTCATCATGCAATACCTAACCAATATGACAACAAGTACAAACCTCCCCGTCTCAGATCCAATAGAGCAATAAAACAACGAGAGAGCGGTTAAGCTGTACTGACCCGTTGGTGAGGAGATCATTATGGAGGCGCATGCGGCGTTAGGGCGGGCGCCGTCGCCAATTCCACGCTGGGCCGAGGCGAGCCGGCTGGTGTTGGGGTAGGAGAGCGTGAGTGGGAGCACTAGCGGTGGCCGCTGCGGTGGCGCAAGGAAGACAAAGACGACAGTAGCGAGGGCCGGGAGTGAGCCGAGCCCATGACTCCAGCGGCGACTTGCCATGGTGCACCACGTGGGGAATGGAAGGGTGGAGCCATGGAGGCCGTTGTGCTGAGAGGAGGACTCCAGCGGCGACTCGCCAGGGTTATGCTTCTTGCGGTGACGTGGCGCCATCGTGGAAGCATCACTTGGTAGAGAGTGGCCGCATCAGAGAGAGATAGCGGGGGGATTGGGATTTTGGAGAAAAGAGGAGCGTGTCTGAGAGGGAGGGGAGTTGAGACAGGGGAGGTCTCTAGTCGTGGGGAGCAGTTGGGGAGCTACGTACGTGGGGAAAGGGAGATCGTGAGATCCAACGGCTATGGAGAGTCGAGGAAGAATGAACGGCTATTGAGAGTCAAGGGAGAATGGACCTACTACCACCAACTCAAACTTTTAAAGAATAGAGATAGAGATAGTATAACCTTAAGCAGAACTCAGCCTTTGTCTATTGTTAGCCTGCTAACCCAACTATTTCGGTCAGCAGCATGGCATCATCGTTGGCTGGACTAGGCTACGGCAAACGGTGAGGCGCATCTCTGGGTCGGGCCAGAGCTTCTGGGTCTCTGCAAACGCCGCCAGCACAATTGAGGGTTCCGCCTGGAGGCGCTGTCCCACCTTAGGCCTGCCGCCTGTTAAGAAATTAACGTAGAATCGATGAACGGCAGCACAATCAGGCAATCAATCGCAGGGACGAAGTCGATCAATCACAGAGGAGACACCAATTGAGAGAACTTCAGGAAACTCTTTATTAATTTTCAGATCTGTTTACAAGATGCAATAGTCTCTCTATTTATAGTCTAAACCCACCAAGGGTAGTCCTGGTATTTGCCCACACCAAAACCTCCTAGGTTTCATAACACTACCCCTTGGGCGAATACTACGGCATGCACATGTCTCATTAAAAACTCCTCTCAAAAACCCTTGGAAAAAAGAGATGGAGAAAAGAGTACATCACATCCGTTCCTTGTAACGCACTTGTTGCCTCATTAAAAACCTTAAGCGAGAAAACTTCAGGAAAAACTCACAAATGGAAAAAGAATGCAACAATTAGATCTTCATGATCATGTAAGTCTTTTGATCTTACATATGGGCTACGGTTCAGGGATTTACTCCCCCTGAACCTAAACTCTCTAAGCCATCTCATCCCTATGCCTCGAACACGCTAGAGGCTGGAAGAGATTTAGTGAATAAATCTGTTAGATTATCACAAGACTTAGTTTTTAATATTTTTATCTTTCCGTTTTCCTGGAGATCATGAGGATAAAAGAATTTAGGAGCAATATGCTTCGTGATATTACTCTTGATATATCCCATTTGCATTTGTGCAATACAAACAACATTATCTTCATAGATAATGGTGGGGTCATCGACGGTGTTCACGCCACATGACTTCTGGATATGGCTGATCATCCGCCTAAGCCAACACATTCTCGTGAGGCTTCATATAATGCGATTATTTCTGAGTGATTAGTAGATATGGATACCAAGGTCTGCTTAAATGACCGCCAAGAAATGGCTGTACCACCACAAAGAAACACAAATCCTGTCTGAGATTTTGCATTATGTGGATCAGACAGATATTCGGCATCTATATATCCAACCATACCCAAGTCTTGGTTATTCGGGTAAAACAATCCAAGATCTTGTGTACCCTGAAGATACCTAAATAGGGTTTTAATGCTAGCCCAATGTCTTCGGGTCGGAGCTGTGCGGTGTCTGGCTAATAAGTTTACTGCGAAAGCAATATCCGGCCTTGTGCAATTAGCCAGGAACATTAGTGCCCCAATAGCACTTAAGTATGGAACTTCTGGTCCAAGGATTTCCTCATTTTTCATTCTTGGTCTAAAGGGGTCTTTATCCACTTCTAGGGATCGAACCACCATCGGACTTTTAATTGGATATGACTTATCAATGTTGAATTTTTCTAAGACCTTCTTGATATAAGAGGATTGGTGCACTAAGACTCCTTCAGGAAGATGCTCTAGCTGTAAGCCTAAGCAAAATTTGGTTCTGCCCAAATACTTCATTTCAAATTCTTCAACAAGATAGGAACTTGCTTCCTTTATGTCCTCTGTCGTTTTGATGATATTCAGATCATCGACATACACTGAAATAATACAGAAACCATTCAGAGATTTCTTTATGAATACACAGAGACAATCTTCACTATTAGTGTATCCCTCTTTAGGAAGAATTCACTAAGCCGATTATACCACATTCTTCCGGACTGTTTTAATCCGTACAATGACTTCTCTAGCTTGAGGCTGTACATATTTCGATTCAATTTATTTTAATCTGGAATCTTTACTCCTTCTGGGACTTTCATATAAATATTCGAATCAAGTGACCCATATAGATATGCGGTCACTACATCCATTAACTGCATATTTAAATTCATACCTGCTGCGATTGATATTAAATATCGGAACGTTATCACACTCATGACAGGAGAATAAGTTTCATCGTAATCAATGCCGGGTCTCTACGTGAACCTTTGTGCTACGAGTCTCGCTTTGTATCTCACCACCTCATTATTTTCATTTCTCTTTCAGACAAAAACCCATTTGCATCCTACAGGGAATACCTTGGGTGGTGTTCGGGCTATCGGGCCAAACACTTTTCTTTTATTCAGCGAGAGTATTTCTGCCTCAATTGCTTCCTTCCACTTACCCCAGTCTGAACGCTTCTGGCATTCAGCTAAGGACTTTGGTTTTGGATCCAGTTCAAGGTTTCTAGCAATTTTCGAGGTGAAATAGATGTCGAAAACTGTAGTTTTTCTCTTATATAGTTCTCCTGACTCAACAAAATTAGTGGATATTTCTTCATTTATTTCATCCAGTTCCTCGTGGTTTCCCATAACGACGGAATCTGGCTGTTCCGAAATCCCAGTGTTAGATTGTGCGCGCAATTTTACTGGGGTTATTATCTTCAGGATCATTTCCTTCAGGGGTATTCTCAACTTCAGGTTGAGTCTCTTCAACTGATACAGGAGATGTCTAATTTTCATTGAGTTTTGTTTTCTACGGACGTCTCCGCGGAATTGAGGCCTCATTCTTTGGTACTCTCCCCCTCTTCTTCACATGAGGGGTTGTAGTGGTTCGAGTATCCTTCTGGGGTACTTCTACTCTTTCTGGAGCATTTTCTGCTCGTATGTAAGACTTTGTTACTCTCTTCTGATCAGTGAAGGCATTTGTCAAATTATTTGCAATTTGTTGCAGGTTTATTATTCTCTGAACTTCTAGTTCAGCTTCTGTAGTGCGTGGATCTAGGGCCTGAATGCTCAAGGCATTCCAATCTATTTCTCGGCATTTATCATCAGTAAGGTACTTTCCTCTCCCTAATGCCAGGAAATTATCTTCATCGAAGATGCAATCGGCATGTCGAGCCGTAAACATGTCTCCCGTGGTAGGTACAAGATATTTAATAATCGATGGGGACTCAAATCCAACATATACTCCCAACTTCCGGTGGAGACCCATGGCTGTGCGCTGCGGTGGTGATATTGGCACGTATACAGCACAGCCAAATTTTCGCAGATGGGAAATACTTGGTTCTTTTCCACGCACTAATTGTAAGGGGAAACTTGATGATATGCGTTGGTCTTAAATTTATTAGTGTTGCAGCATGCAAAACTGCATGACCCCAACAGCTGGTGGGGAGCCTACTATTTTGCAGTAGGGGTCTGGCAATCAGTTTAATTCTTTTGATGAATGACTCTGCAAGGCCATTTTGAGTGTGGACATGTGATACAGAATGCTCTACCTTAAAGCCTAAAACTAAACAATAGTCATTAAATGCCTTAGAGATAAACTCGCCGGCATTGTCCATCCTAATGGACTTTATTCTTTCATCTGGAAAGTTGGCCCTTAATCTTATAATTTGAGCTATTAGTTTAGCAAAGGTGTGGTTTCTAGTAGACAGTAGGCATACATAGGACTACCTAGTAGAAGCATCTAATACCACCATAAAATATTTAAAAGGGCCCAATAGAGGTTGAATCGGTCCACAGATATCACCTTGTATTCTCTCTAGGAAAATGGGTGATTCTGCCTATACTTTTAGGTAAGAGGGTCTAGTGATGAGCTTTCCTTTGGCACAGGCTAGGCACAAGAAATCTTCAGGTTTAGGAAAGGATAGAGTTTTCAAGCTATGGCCAATAGAGTTGCTTATTATTTTTCTCATCATTCCTACTCCTGGGTGTCCTAATCGATCGTGTCAGATCTTAAAAGGCTCTAAGGCTTTATACTCTATCTTCATTGCCACATATTCTTCAGGTTTTATGTAGGTATAATACAACCCAGATGAGAAGGAGGGAAGTTTTTCAACCACTCGTTTCTGATCGCCTTCAGATTTGGTCAAGAGGAGGTATTCTGTATCGTCCTCATTTTCTGTCTCGATATGGATATTATTTAAGCGAATATCCTTGAAACTTAATAGGGTACGCTTTGATTCGGGATACAAGAGAGCATCTTCAATTACTATTCAAGTACCCATGGGAGAATAACTGTGGCTCTTCCAGTGCCAACAATTAGAGCATCACTTCCGGTGATGGTCATGACATTTCCTGTTTTCTTTGTTAAAGTATGGAAATACTTGGTTTCCCTTAGTATCAAGTTGGTGGTCCCACTGTCTACCATACAAATCTCCTCCTCCGCCATCGGATTTAAGAAGTTGTTCTATATAGAGCATAATATAATCAAAACAATACTTCAACAGGAATGAAGCTAAAAAAGAACAGGCAACTCATTTTATTCATTAAGGAACAATGTTTAAATCCTAAACAATTAATGCTTCATAAGAGCATGAACAATCCACTATTCTTCTGGAATGACCTAAACTGATATAGCAAATCTTTTAAGGAAACTATGACATCTGGAGTTGCCTGGGAACACAACCTATGGTCTACTGCAGATCGCCATAAGTGTCAACCTCTATGTGATCAACCCTTGCTGTGGTATCGAGCTCCATCACTATGCTCGGGGCATCACTCTCAGTAGCATCAGGCTGATCAACAAAGTGAGTTTATGTAGCCTTCTTCACTGGTGTCTTCTTGCCCTTAGCAACTGACTCTTGGTAGAGTTCCACTAGGTGCTTCAGGGTGCGGCAAGTTCGGGACCAATGGTCCATGCAACCACACCTATAGCAAGGCAAAGAAGGGTATGTCTTCTTGCCATTTAAATCTGGCTTTTGCTGCTTTCCTCTCCCTTGCCCCATTCGGTGGGGTTTGCCAATTCCTTTCTGCACATTCATTTTCTTCCATTGTCCACCCCTCTTCATGAAGCCCTTTCCGCGGCCTTGGCTACCACTGGTCTTTTGGAAATTATTATGTGCTTCTGGCAATGGCTGTGACCCAGTGGGACGAGTCTGATAGTTCTTCATCAGTAACTCATCATTCTTCTCTGCATCGAGAAGAGTGGTAATCAGCTCCAAGTATTTCTTGTACTTGGCTTGACGATACTGTTGCTGGAGTTTCCTGTGAGTAGGGTGGAAAGTGCTCAAAGTTTTGTCAATCATCTCAGCATCTGTGATCTTCTGGTTACATAATCTGAGCTTAGTGACAAGTTTATGGATGGCAGAGTTGTATTCAGACACCTTCTTGAAATCCTGGAACCTGATGTTGGTCCATTCACGTTGAGCTTCAGGCAACATGATGGATCTCTGCTGGTCATACCTCTCCTTCAGGGATTTCCATAATGCCAGCGGATCTTCTTCTAGAAGATACTCAAACTTCAAGTCTGGGTGGATGTGGTGTCTCAAGAAGTGTAGTGCCGCATATTTGGCGGCATCAGGAATGGAAGGAGCGCCAGCTGCAGGTGGGGATATGGCAGCACCAAGTGATCTGGCCGTCAGGTTGATCTTAGCATCCATTGCCCATGTAAGGTAGTTGCTACCGTCCAAAGCGAGCTCGGCAAATTCCTTCTTAGCGATGTTAGACATTTCCTACATTATCCATGCATAATTCTAAATTTACTACAGGTAAACAGCATGAATATTGCTAAATCAGTAAGGTGTGAATTTTTTATCTATTTAACAAATATTATTTATTATTTTTTGGAATTTTCTAGCAATTTTAACAATTTTCTGCTAAGTAATAAGTGATTTTCAGAATTATAAATTAAGCAGAAATAATATGCTAAAAATAAATCCATAAACATAAAACAATAATGCCACAAGGTAACTAGATCATAATGAAGTTTTAAATAATCTAGAAAACAAATAATGTGGAAGAAATTTGGTCTACTGGACTTATTTATAATTATGGCAAATGTCAGGGTCAAAAATGCAATTTTCCCAGCATAATCAGTAATTTATATTAATTAACCGAAACTTCAGGGTCTATTTTGCAAAAACGCAGCCGAATTTATTTTTCTTTTTCTTTATTGTTATGGGCCGATTTTGGCCCATGAAACCGGCCGGACCTCCCTCGGCCTCTTGGCCCATAAAACCGGCCCGGCCTCCCGAAGCTTTTCGGCTCATAAAACCCTAGCCACCAGTCTCCACCCTGGCGGCGGCGGCGAACGCAGAGAAAACGGCGCGGCTTCTGGCGCAGGGGGGCCCAGCGACGGAGGTCCGGCGGCTTCGGTGCGCGTCGGAGGTTGGCACGAAGGCGGCCGCTTCGGTTTGGGTACTCGGCCGCGGCAGCGGTCGGGCGGCTTCGAGCGCGGGCGAACGACCGGGAGGCCGAGCGGCGGCGGTCGGGCGGCTTCGAGCGCGGGACCGGCGACGGGCGGAGCGGCCGCGAGCCGTGTCGGCTTAGCGTGGCGGTGGCCGTCGGGGCCGCGAGCGCTAGCGGCTTCGAGCCGGAGGCGGACGACGGGCGGCTAAGCGCGGTGGCGGCCGTCGGAGGCCGCGGACGCTGGCGGCTTCGAGCCGGAGGCGGCCGACGGGGAGGCCGAGCGGCTGCCGGCAGCTTCAAGCGCAGGCGGCGGACGCTTCGGTCGGGCTTCGGGCGGTGACCATCTCCGGGCACGAGCGGCGGGGGCTGGCGGCGCGACCGGCGAGCAGCCGGCGACTTCGGCCGTGATGCGTGGTGGTCGGCGGCTTCGGGCGCCGACAGCACAGTGCCGACAATTTTTTTTCATGATCGATGATTTGCATATTGGTTTTAATCTATCTTGTCCAACCGATCTAGAACATAGAAATCTAATTTTACTAGATCAGAGAGTTTATGGATCATGCATATAGATCAATCTGAGACTAGCATCAACTAGAACGCATATGATCTGCTCATGGCATTGCAAAACGAATCTAGTATCAACCAAGATTAAAACATGGATTGCAATGTGTAATAGATCAATTCGTGATTTGCATACTTTTCACCTTGGAGAGTTCACCTTGGAGAGTTTCGTACTGATAACGTGTTAAGAAATTAACGTAGAATCGATGAACGGCAGCACAATCACGCAATCAATCGCAGGGACTTGTCGAATCACAGAGGAGACACCAATTGAGAGAACTGGAAACTCTTTATTAATTTTTAGATCTGTTTATAAGGTGCAATAGTCTTTATTTATAGTCTAAAGCCCACACCGCGCGCGCGTTCCGGAGTTCGCCTGCCGCCCGCGCTGGCGCTGCTGTGTCCGTTTGCTGCCGTGGGCCGAAGCAGCACCAGCGATCCCGCCCGCGCACGTGCGCACAAACAAAATTGGCTTGAGCTA
The DNA here is from genome assembly GCA_017311315.1 of Dendrocalamus latiflorus. Taxonomy (NCBI): domain Eukaryota; kingdom Viridiplantae; phylum Streptophyta; class Magnoliopsida; order Poales; family Poaceae; genus Dendrocalamus; species Dendrocalamus latiflorus. The sequence goes on from CM029675.1 coordinate 20,325,845, forward strand.
AGTAGCTAACGTATCCAGCATCCTAGGATTAGCCAACCTAGCTATTTCATCTCAAAGAAAAAAATAACCTACTTATTTCAACGTCAGAGGTAAGATTTTTGGCATGTTGATGCCCTCTCCAGAGCTGCAATATCTATTATATGGTCAAAACGGTAGAAAGAGAAGCCACCACGTTCATCCTCACTAACTAAAAATTATTAGCTTAGTTGGAGAGAAAATAGAAAAATCTACACTAGTCTGAATTATAATTTATAATGGTGCACGTTACATAGATATAGATACAAGAATTATTACAGTTGTATAACAATTCTCTAACCCAGGCTATATCGTAGGATCTAAACGTGTAATTGCACAATAAATTTGGCTAGCTACGCTAGTTTCGAGCTGACGAGTTGAACGGTTGTTTGTGCGCTTATTTTTAAGATGGCTGCAATGTAACGCTCCTGTTTTCAGGGCGCTTAGACTCAGCATTTCGTAACTACCCAAGCTTGATCAGTTACAGAGCGTCGAACAAGAGAATATCATTACAGAGCATGCTTACAGCAAACGAGTCAACTTTTATTACAACATAGAGTTTATCAACCAGGTTTCACTGCAGCGGACGTGCAAGCTCAAAATATATTATAATACATAAACACCAGGAAGCTCGAGCGCGACTGAGACCTGAACCACGAATCCTCGTCGAAGAATGGCTCTTCTGGAGCTTCATCGACTGGCAGACCTTCATCACCTCCTTGGTACTCTGAAGGGGTTTGGCAAGCCGTGAGCAAGACAGCTCAGCAAGTCACAAGGGAAAACCTTAATTTAGCTATTTGCACGGATCACCAAAGTTTGGAAGTATACTTGCTTTATTAGTTGAAGTGGATGCACTTCAACTAATGGGTGGCGGCGCAACGCGCGGAGGAGGGAGAAACAGGGACTGATGAGTGGGCCATGGGTGGCAGAGGGAGTTGCCGGGTGCGACGGCGAGCTGGCGTGGCGCACGGCGAGGCGGGGCTACACACGCGGCGCGGGTGCAATCGGGAGGAGAAGGCAGAAAACAAAGGGCGCCAACGAGTTGAGAAAGCACAGAGCCGAAAAGGGAAAGCGGATTTCACCAGGGATTTTCGAATTGGGAAAGATCTTAAAATTCTCCCAAAAATCTAAAAAAAATCATAAATTTTTGAAATTTTTGGGGCATTTCACGCAACAACCTGAGTCGTGGTCCGTGAAGTATAGAGCTCGGGAGGTTCTTGCTAGAGTACTCTTGCGGAGCTAGTGACGTTGCTAGCCGTGGCCGGTGGATCCCAAGGTCGGAATGATCTAGCTCAACAACCCAAGACGGTGGAGCTGGAGACAACAGTATGTTTTTTTGTTATGTCTTGATAGTTTTTTTTTATTATTTTAGTGTGAGAGCTTGTTCAAATAAACTTGTCGATACGAGATTGGACACTAAACCTTTAAACACCTCTGGTCGAATTCACAAACCGACGAGGATACAAAGAACTCAACAAGAATCAAACACAAGCAACTCTACTAGTGTATTGCATATGGGTATGAGTATTACAAGTAGCCTCTCTCTCTAATTATAAGGGTCCTATTTATAGAGTGAGGGGGAGGCAAGTGAAGTTATAAAGTTCACCCCTAGAACCTAGTTCACTCCTAAAGGTAGTTTCGTCCATTACATCAGGTGGGCCCTGGGTCCGAATTGAACTCCCCCTGAGCTCCTACTCGACGTGATCGATGCTTGAAGTATCACACCTTGCTGAGGTTGGTCTCTGGACTTCATCTTGGGGTTGCTCCCGGACCTTATCCAGGGTGGCGCGGATCACATCCGATGTGGACTCTGGACCTCGTCCAGGTTGCACGGATCTTGTCCAGGGTGGATTTTGGACCTCATGCGAGATTGATCCACAGACCTCATCCTAGATGAACCTTGTCTGGGGTGGATTCTCCGATGTGTGATGCCACGTGTGAAGTTATCATGGCACACTTTGGCGCGCCTTGCTTTGCCTTGTCTAAATTATCGTGGGCTTGAGATAGCGCGGGGACCCTCCTACAATAGAACCGAATGACGATAAGTCGCTTTAAAAATGTTATCTCGATAAGCTGCTTCGAAAAAACGATGAAGAAGTCGATCTGTTTGTTTGTTCGGATGAAGATACAAAGCATAAGCCGAAAAGAATGGAGCATTTATTGTTTGGAGAAGCACATCAATGGGGACAAACTTCTTGCCTTAGATTGTTTTTTTTATTTTCCGAGTAGCAAAATAGAGTGGATGGTTGCCTGGTTGGAACACTCATGGCTTATAATTTTCATCGACGAATAAATAGGATGATTTTTTTATCGCTTTTTCAAAGCAGTTTATCGAGACAAACCTTTTGATGGGGCTTATCGATATTCGGTTCGTTCGCATAAACACTCATTCTATAAATAAAAATTGTCGATCGCAATAATGAATTATCAGTCGTAACTGAAAAGAACAATCCTGGTATATTGTCTAAGGGCCTATTCTGTTTGGCTTCTAAAAACTGCTTTTCGGTTTTTCTATAATAACTAGCTTTTAAACAGAGTATCTTTTCAATATATGGTCTACTAGTTAATTGTAGTACATACTATACCGACTTTATTTATATCGATAAAAACCACACATAAGTTTCTGTTACTCTGTAATCTCTCACACGAACAGTCTAAAAACTACAAGCCACAATTAAAAATCATAAGTTTCGGGAAAAAAAGACCTAAATTAATTCTGGATAGCCCTCGTCATTCTTTACGATCCCCCATTTCAAAGGCAGGGCAGATCAAGGCTTATCAAAGTTTTGGGCCATTCTATTAGGCCCATTGCCGCGGCTGTACCGTTTGGTCGTCCCCGCCCCCAAATCCACCCAATTTTGCTTCTATTGAAATCACCTGCAGGGCAAGACGGACCAATGCCTATAAATTCTCGTCTTCCTCGACGCATCGTCCCTTCTCTCCCATTGTTTCTAGTAGTTCCTTCCACACCCTCCTCCCTTTCTTGAGCTCCTCCTCATCTGGAAAGGTGCGATTCGGTTCTTGCGAAGGTGTTCATTCGATTGTTCGGGCTCGTCGGCTCGATCGTTCGGTGTGCGGTTGTTTGCTGAGGCGAGATGGCGGGGAAGCGGAAGGCCGAAGACGACATCCCCGGGACGTCTCAGCCACCTGCAGGGCCGACTAAGAAGACGATGCCCGACGCCGAGGACTCCCCCGACGCCTCCCTGCTCGCCGCAGGTGGGTGCCCATTGCCCAAGAAAAGCATGCAAGCGCGTTCTTCTTGCTGTCCAGTTCTTGGATTGTAGCGTGAAACCTTGGTTTCTTGGTTTCTTGCAGCCCGCGGGAGCGACGACTCGGAGCGTAGGACGGTGGTGGAGCCACCGGCGCTGCGACAATGGCCGACGACGGGAGGGAGAGGCAAGCACGATCTGATGGCCGCCGCCGTTGCCGGCGGCCCGGCCTTCCGCCTCCTGAAAAATCCAGGTCGGTGGGGGGCCAAGAAAAGCGCCTGACTCCGTCGGGTCCGTGCGGTTCTTGGTTACTGACGTTCGCGTTTGGTTTATTGGTTTCTTGCAGCCCGCGGGAGCGACGATTCGGAGCGCAGGACGGAGGTGGAGCCACCGACGCGGCAACAACGGCCGACGACAGGAGGGAGCGGCAAGCACGATCTGATGGCCGCCGCCGCCGCCGCCGCCGGCGACTCCGCCTTCCGCCCCGTGAAAAATCCAGGTGGGTGGGGGCCCAAGAAAAGCTCCTGACTCCGTCGGGTCCGCGCGGTTCTTGGTTCTTGCTTACTGACGTTCGCGTTTGGTTTCTTGGTTTCCCTCTTGCAGCCAGTTGGACGCTGGGGGGCTCGGCCATGGGGGCAGACCTGCCACGGCCGTCACAGTGGAACTACGACATGCCGCCGCAGCAGCATTTCCAGTCCCCGCAGCAGTACCAGATGTTCCTGGAGGGGCACACCGGCCTGCCAGTTCGGGTGCTCCCCGGCTTCGTGTTCCCCCCATCCAAGACGGTCCCGGCCTCGGCCTCATACCGACTCGCCAGGCCCGGCCAGATGAGACAGCAGAGCGGCGGCGCGAACCGCTCCATCATCCCTGTAATTTGCTTCCGTTACCCATTAGTCCAGCACATTCGTTCGTTTCTTGGTCTCCGATGAGCTAATTTCTTGGCCTGACCTCTCCGTTCGTGTGTTCCTTGGCCAGCGCGAGGATGCCGAGCAGAGAAGCGCGAGCATGCGCGAGGATGCTTCTAGGAGAGAGCTGCTACAGCAGGGGAAGCGCCAGAAGCTGGATGAGGAGCAGGCGACCATGTCCGCTCTTCAGGGGAAGCTCCGCCTCGATCAGCCTGCTGCGGCTGCGCAGGCGACCGTGTCCGGTCGTCAGGAGAATCTCCGCCTCGGCCATCCAGGTGCTGCGGCGCAGGCGCGGGAGCAGGCGACCATGTCCTCTCGTCAAGAGACGCTCCGCCTCGGCCAGCATCCAGCGGCGGCGCATTCACCGGTCCTCATCGGTCAGTCCGTAGCGACGTCGAGAGGCTTGGCGTCGCCCCGACTCATAGTTCCTTGCCTGTGTTGCCGGGCCAGGCCGGCGCTGACGGTGTTCAATCCGATCGAGCATCTCTGCATCTGCGTGCACTGCTTCAGTGACCCGAGCATGGTGTGCCCGGTTTGCCGTCCCGGTTGAGGTTCTCTGATCTTGGCCGTCCATCTTGTGAAGAGAAGTTAAAGCGTGCACACTGACCGTCCAAGGCCCAAGCAAAGGACTTAAGCATGAGTGGAGAGTTTAGTTCCCTTCTTGACCTTCATTTCATTTTTGGCGCTGATACTGTTCAGGTGGTGGATTGATTTAATTTCTGATGGGTTTTTTTTTTCACAATTTAGGTAGTTCGAAAGTATATGCTCTAGTAGGTGGCCAGTGCAGTGGCTTTTCTGCACACTGTGATTGCTTAGTCTTTTAAACTCTGTCAGAGTGAATGTTTTTAGCACAATTTAGGTAATTCCTGCGTTAATGCTCTAGTATGTGGCCAGTGCAGTGGTTTTGCTGCATACTGTGAGAACTGAATCTGTTAAACTTTGCTTTATATAGCTTATAACTGCTGGCTCACTTGCTTTGGGTACTGGCATATATGTCCTGGGTATCATATTTGTGTGTATTGAGACGTCTGAGTTCTTGTATTGTATGCTATCTTTGTGCATTGTTCGGCCGATACATTGATACATCGTACTTGAGCTGCGGATGGGCGATGTTGTGACTTGTGACTTGTTCCATGATGGAGTTCAATTCAATTTCTATTAATTCACCGTGGAATCCATATGGGGCCTGCTTTAGGAGAGACCGGGGCGGCAACAACTCCGATCCTCAGAAGCGCAGCCGGGCCCTGCCCTCCTGTGCGGCAAACAAAAGCCCACGAGAAGGGTTGTAAACGAGCCAAGTTTAAGTGAGCCTGGTATCTTAAGCTTAAGTGAGTCTAAATTGGGGTCTGAAGTTAGAGCTCAACTCGGTTCAAATTCGAGCTCGGCTCGAATAAACTTAATAATAGTTAAAATAATTTAATATGCACTAATTTCAACAATAAAAAAACTCAAACTCGGCTCAAGTAAGCTCTACAACAGTAAAAAATAATTCAATATACACAAATTTTCAACAATAGAAAAACTCGAGCTCAACTCGAGTAAGCTCAGTAAGAGTTCGCATGTATCTAGGGTTGTAAGAAAAACTCAAGGCTCGCGAGCTATTCGAACTCGACTCGTTGAAGCTCGCGAGCTTGGGATCAAGCTCGAGCTCGACTCATTTGGAGCTCGAGTCAAGCTCAAGTAGCTCGCGAGCCTCGAGCTTTTTATATAGCCCTACACACGAGTAACGTTCACTGGCCCCACTCGGACACGGCCACGCCTGCCTGCGCAGCTAGCCCACGACATACGCGGGCATAGAGTAGCGTGCGTATTGATCGCTGCCTGTGGGTCGTCGTTACTCGTTAGTTGCCTTGTAGAACGGCAGCACCCACATTTGCACGGCTGAGTGCACGCACGCAATTGCTTCGGCTATACAACGTATATCAAAACAAAAAGCTTAGAATTATCCAACCAAGCAAGGTCCGGTGGAACGCTTTTCTGTCAGGACTGTCCTTACGTGGCAACGCATTCCAAAGTTGTCTAATCAGCACTGACACATCCCATGGGTAGTCCTGGGAGTTGGGCCGTTCGCCGACACGAACTACCGGGCTAGGATGAGTCTAAGAATCGGACACGTCGGGCGGCACGACATGGCATGCTTCAATGGGTCGTACTCGAGCCATCATGGTTTGAAATTGCCGATGCAGCTCGACACACCTTGCACATCATCATGGCGGTCAAGAAAAGAGGAGGAAGATCACTATCGTGGTTTGTTGCCTACTCACTGCCCCAAATCCCCCACGTGGCTCTAGGAGAGGGAAGGGGACAACCGCTGTCATTGTGGTGGGCTCGCAGCCACTGCCATCCCTTCACAGCATTCGCCACTCATATTTGGGAGACAGGAAGAAGAGAAAGGTGCTCGCGGCCGCCCTACCACTCATACCTAGGAGAGAGAGAGAGGGGGGAATGGTGCTCGAGTAACAACGTTGGAAATTAGCTCCTTCATAATTCTAGGGTGACTCTAGGTTAAATACTCAAATCCATCAATTTCTATGACCGCAAGTAGAGTTGCTGAGGAGTTTCGTGAACGACCGGATACGGTCGTACCTTGTTGACTCTCAGAGGGACGTCAGCGACTGGATACGGTTGTACCATCACATCGTGAAGCCTTCGTGCAATGTCTTCAGCAAAGCGGTCATAGCCCGACACCTGAGCAAGCTCTTGAGTCAGGTTCTCGGACAAGTCGTTGATCCATTGAAGCTCCTGTTCCTCTTCGAACTGGTACTGGGCCTACTCAGACAAAGCATCCTGATCGGCAAGTTGCCTTTGCCAAGCAGTCTTACGATCTTCAACCCCTAAAGCAAACTGGGGCTGCCTCAAAGGAGAGTAAGTATTTCTAGGATTTCTCCCACACTCACCAGAGTACCGATCAGGCTCATCACTAGAGGTCTTGTCACCATCCCCACAAGAGGAGGGAGAGTGTGATCATCAGCATCCTCAAGCCTTCCTCCGAAAGGGTGAGAGAATATGAGGGCAGGGCAAAAACCTCCTGTCTCGAATCTCCTCTTTTGACGGAGAGCCTCTTGCTTGAAGAATCATCCAGCGAGAGCACATCACGGGATGGAGCAAACCCTGCCAGGTAGGGGAAGTCCGGGTTATAACTATCCCTAGCCTGATATGCTCCCTATGAGAATACGGACAAACACGAAGTGTGCCCGCCCATGGCCTTCGCTAGGTCGTCCGGAGAGTCGCCACTAGGAGCTAGTGATGCGAATCCTGATCGGTAGAATCTAGGGCTCTGCGAAACTACGTGGTACGACACCGTGGGACTCAAACACTTGGGTATGGACCCACCATCGCATTGCGAGCCCTCCTCATGGTCGGATTGACTCTTGCCGCTTGAGAGAAATGAGTCCTCCATTGGATGTACTACTGTGGGGGGTTTTGATCCCTCATCAACCTTTCCAGTGGCATCATCTCCAGGATCACCGGAGGAATCTCCATGGAGACGTTCACCATCGGAAGTAAGCAAGACCTGCTCGTAGTCGTAGCAAGCCTCCATGTCGAAACTTGCGTAGTCGGCCAAGTTGAACCAGTTCTCCTCATTCCATTCATTTGCCATGAGGACATCAGAGGAAAAGGAGAAACTTGTCGACAAGGAAATTACCGGAGTCTTGGAAGAAGAGGAACCCTACGGATGGTGTCAATTGTCGATGTTTTAATATCAATCTTATGTATGATTTGTTTGGATTTGGGGGAACTCTAAGAAGACTCAGCGTATGCGGCTACAAAGTAGAGACAAGGGAAATTTTATTCTGGTTTGGGCCTTCTCCTAGGAGAATAACAACCCTACGTCTAGTATGATTGCTAATTGCTGAAAAGTGGTTTACAACAGATAATTACACGAATGGCTTGTGCTGTCTTGTGTGAATGATTCACCCAATTGTCCTCTTCTCTCCCTTTGATGTTACCGTTTAAATAGCTGACGAAGCAACGGAAGTTGTCCCACGCCGGAAGACACATTATGCTTCGGAGGTTGCTGTCAGAGAGACACAAGAGTCCATTCACCGTGTAGCGATTATTTTCAGAGAGAGATTGTATGCAATTAGTGGACTAACGCACGTTCTAACCGCCTTGTCAGACAAACCGACAGTGTAGTTCATTGTAGTAGATAAGTTGGTTGGAGATAGACTCATCGTAGGAATTTCCATGACCACAGAGTGGCCGCAGTAAGACTTATGATTACATGGTCGTAGAAAGATTTACAACCATGAGATAGTCGTAATAAGACTTACGACTATGTGATCGTAGAAGAACTTGCAGCTATATGGATAGTCGTGGAAGGTCTTATAACTATATGGTCGTAGAAGGTCTTATAACTATATGGTCGTAGAATTATTTACGACCATCCCGCCATATTTACCTTTTATCGATAAAGGATATATTTAAAAAATATAATAATTTAATAATTTAAAAATTATTCCATCCTCGTAACGTCGGTAGGCTGGTTGTGAAATACAGAAATCTGCTTGCACTAACATATCCAGGTCAGGGTTAGCTAGCGTATTTATTTTAACCCGAACGGCCATTAAAGCATTGTAGTAGATCACAGTAACATCATTTGGTGAACCGCTTTTTTTATATATTGTGTCTTACTGTTTTTTTTTTCTAAAGCGGAATACAGATGGGCATATGCTCCAAGTAGTAGAAGAATCTAGATTGCGTGCCTACAACGCTTTTCAGTATCCTCACTCGCTAACTATATTTACGGTGGCTCTTGAATAAAAGTTCCTACACTAAATCGAATTTCGTATTGTGAGATACGAGTGTACACACTATCAGGAGTAGCGTAGATTAACGTACAGTAGAAAGAACCGAGACAATTTGCAACCAATTTAAAGGTCGGCCTGACCCACACCTCTGGTTCGAAATTGGTTTCCTGGTAGGCCAGTCGTTGGCCCATGCATTAGGCCCAAACAACTTAGCCCATGGCTGAGCCCTCCCGTGCCCCTAGAATAGAACCAGGCAACGAGGTCCCATTTCTGTCGACCGAATCTTTGCTTCTTGGAATCGCTCGCACGGTCGCACCGCAAGCCCTGCGCCTCGTCCTCCTCCACGCACCGCCTCTCCCGAAGCTTTTCTTCCACCCCCTCCCTTCCTTTCTTCCTCATCTGGCTGCGGCTCGGTTCGGTCCTTGCGAAGGTGTTCGACAGATTGCTTGGTCTCGTCGGCTCGATTGTTTGCGGAGGCGAAAAGGGAGGCGGGGGACACTTCTGGGCCGCCGCCGCAACCAGAGAGGAGGAGGAGGACGACGGTGACACCCGACGCCGACGCCTCCCTGCTCGGTGGAGGTGGGTGCCCAAGAAAAGCAAGCGAGCAGGACTGCAGGAGAAGAAGCTCCAGCAGCGCGGCGTTGCGGCGGCACAGGCGCAGGCGCCGAGAGTCGACTTGGCGTCGCCCCTGCCCGACGCCGAGGTGGCACTCAAGTGTCGGGATTGCCGGGTCAGGGACGCGACGATGCTGCTCAAACCGTGCGAGCATCGCAGCCTCTGCGAGCTCTGCCTCAACCGCCGCCGCGTCTGCCCGTATTGCGGACAATGTTATGCATTTTTCGTACGTTTTATGATCTAGTGTGTGTGTCCAATGCAGTGGTTTTGCTGCAAACTGTGTGTGTGTTTTGAACTACGATTTGTGTGCATGGTTCGGCCAATACATCATACTACATAGGTAATACCTGGGATGGATGTCACTGTGGTCGTTTCTTGTTACCTTGTTTTGATAATAAAATGCTTTGGTAAAAAAAAAGTAGTACTTGCAATGGATGTCATTGTATAGCAGAGTATAATTCAGTTATCTTTGGCTGTTTTTTTGCAGCTTCTGTTTTCTGGTCATGTAATCCTGTTTCACCTCTCTTTTTTTCCACTGCTCCCGTTTAAGTACCACCAAATGATAACTTTTTGTGGAGTACTATCAAATGATAACTAATGTTTAGTTTCTAAAGAGAGAGGAATATGAATGTCCCATGTGGTTAGGGGTGCAAACGGGTCGGGTTAATCCCGACCGATCTGGCATCGAATCCGATTGGTATCGAATCCGGAGAAAAAATATGGGTTAGGATATGGTAACAGCAATATCCGTCCGAATCCGATACGTCTTCAAGTTTTATTTCAGGTTAGTGCTACTATTTGACGTTTCATTTTCTTTTGCAATGGTAAAATAAAATCTTCCACATCAGCTATTAAGTAGTAACATCAAGTTCTTGACAGTACGTCCTCCTACTTCATTTGCTGTACTGCATGCATTCCTTACAAATGGGTTAATCCCGATCGATCCGGCACCGAATCCGATTGGTACCGAATCCGAAGAAAAAATATGGGTTAAGATATGGTAACAACAATATCTGTCCGAATCCGACCCGTTTGCACCCCTACATGTGGTGGGTTCTCACTCACCGATTAACCGTTGGGCTCTTTGCACATAAGAAATGTCAAAGAAACTGAAAGATATCAAATACACAACAGTATATTCAACAATGCTCTTGCTAATTGAAGTATCATGTTTGTTCATTTCACGAGCTGTACTAGTGCAAGAACTCTGTAACTACTTAAACTTATAAGACTACCATTTTACTTCTAGAGCTTAATATTCTACTTTTTCGGTTCTCGAAACGTGTCTTGTTTGCCGCTGCCACCTAAGCCACCAGGTCTGCGTGTCGACGTCCATCTATCAGACCCCACCTGGAACCTCCCGTTTTCTGGCCCCATCCATGCCCCTTGGCCGTGCTCAGCTCGTCCAACTTCAACGACACGGCGGGAACGCCATACTGGATGACGCCGGAGGTCATCCACTCGCACGGTGGCTACAATATCGAGGACGATATCTGGTCATTTGGCATCATGGCACTTGAGCTCGTGCACGGTCGGCCGCCGCTCTCTCACCTGCCACCATCCAAGTCAATTTGATGAGGATCACGAGCCGCGTCCGACTGGAGGATACCGAGAGCTCAAAGAGGACAAGGTTCTCCAAGGCGTTCAAGGACATGGTGTCCTCCTGCCTCTGCCAAGAACCGGCGAAGAGGCCATCGGCAGAGAAGCTTCTCAGCCACCCCTTCTTCAAGGGTTGTCGTTCCAAGGGCTACCTAGTCCGCAACATCCTCGTCACCGCCCCGAGCATCGATGCGAGGTGTAAGGACACGAACCTCTACGACTGTGCCCGAGGGGCGCGCTGCATGTCACTCTGCGGCCACGCAAACATCGTCAAGAACAGGCGAATCAGTGGCCGGAACTTCAACATTAGTGGCTTTGCTTTAGGAGAAAATTCATATGTTATAAATAAACAGAGAGAATATAGGAAAATTTGTCCCGACTGTAACTGTGTAACTGAGTTTTCTAAATTTCTCTATTCTTTTTCTTGCTTTTTTATAAAATTAGTTACAAGACTTTTTACTATATAGGCTAATATTCTCCTACTAATATACGTATTCGATTTAAGTTGGTCACGACTTCATCCTAAGTAACACATTGAGATGGACTCTACTACATCTCGAACTCAGTTTAAACTCTAAGTAAATATTATTTCCAACAAAATAGGAGAGCTTCGAGCTCGATCAGACCTAGTGGACAGCGCAGCGGTGCCTTCCGTTCGACTATGATGACGGTGATGATCAGATCGTCAACATACACTCCGACGATCAGCCGATGTGCGCTGTCACCGCGTGTGTACACGGCATGCTCAGAGACGCTTTTGTGAAACCAGCATCGATAGGCTGACGTCGAGCTTGGCGTTTCATGCTTTGGGTGCTTGGCGAAGACCGTAGAGCTCCTTTCGGAGTTGAAGTACCTTGTGCTTGCTATTGTCATCCTCCGTTAGGTTGCCATTGAGGAATGCGGACATGACGTCAATGTGATGGACTTGTCACCCCTCATGTGCTGCCACAGCAAGTAGCAATCGGACTAACTCCATGTGCGCCACGGAGGTGAACACTTCCTCGAAGTCGATACCGACCCGCTGTACATAGCCCTTCAAGACCAGCCACACCTTGTACATGGTAATGGCATTGTGTTCATCGTGCTTCACCTTGTAAACCCACTTGATTCCAATGGGTCAGTGGCCAGCGGGGAGATCTACGAGCTCCCAAGTGTTGTTGTCCTCAATTGACTTCATCTCCTTAAGCATCGTCTTATGCCAGCACTCATGCTGCTCTGCTTCACCAAAGGATGCTGGTTCATCAGTTGTGGTGAAGAACATCCCAGCACAGTTGAGATCGTGTGGTGCGAAACCGTGAGGTGAAGCTGGCCCGATGACGTTGTTGATGGTGTGGTACCGAAGCGGTGCGTCGTCATGATTAGCATCGAGTGCCACTCACGGGTTCGTTAGGGGCAAGGTGAACTCCACTGCACCCGGCATCACTGGCGTCGCTGCGTCAGCCCCTGGCATCGCTGTGTTGCCAAAGTGTGCACCAGCGGGCGGGCGTGGTGAACCCTGGTTTCATCCGCGCCACTAGTCCCCGGCGTCCCTGGTTCATACACAACAGTGTACTCCACGGTGAAAGGTTCTTGTCAGCTCACTATACCTTCCTCGCCTTGAGCTCTCCAATCCCACTGCGCTATTTCGTCGAAGATGACATCGCGCATGACGTGCACACGCTAGGTGACTGGGTCATACACTCAGTACTTCTTGGACCCAGATTCGTACCCGACGAAGATCATCGGCATGCTCCGGTCGTCCAGCTTCTTCAAGTGCCCGCTTCGTATTCTTGAAATACGCTACACAGCCGAAGGTGGAAAGGAAGTGCACCGTCGGCCGCTCACCATGCCAAGCATCATACGATGTCTTCCCGTCGACGCTACGTGTCGACACATAGTTGAGGATGAAGACGGTGATGGAGACGGCTTCACCCCAGAACCTCCTAGGGAGCCCCTTCACCTTCATAATGCTGCACACCATGGCAACCACCGTCTGGTTGCAGCCCTCAATGACCCCGTTCTGCTACGAGGAATAAGGGGTCGTGAGCTAGCGCTTCACACCACGCTCGACGTAGTACTCGCCGAATTCCACCGACGTGAATTCCCTGCCGCGGTCAGTTCGAAGCACCTTGAGCTTGCGTCCTAACTCCACCTCCACAATTGCTTGAAAACGCTTGATCGATGCTGGAACTTGATCCTAGGGGTGAAATCGGGTCGGATATGGGAAGGTTGATATCCGACCCACATTTTCTAATCGGAATCGGGTCGGATACAGATAGTATCGAATACGAATACAAACACGGATAATGTCGGGCACAAATATGGAACAAATACGTACCAAGACGGATACAGATACTATCGGTCACGAATACTTATTCGGATATCAAGTCAATGCAACAACCATTTTATACCACATAGACAATAGCAATGCAACCATTCCATACATCCATAATGCAACTATATTAGGAGCTTAGGGCATAGTACTGCCTAACAATACGTCAGTACTAAAGTCGTAGCATCACTGGATATACATCATTACTCATTAGTAGTTTTAACACTAAGAATATCACCCTCATGAGTCATAACCTCATATTCAGATCAGAGGTACAGTCAAGGCAAAAGATACATTCATATGACTATTGATGACATGTCACCATATTAGTCCTCGCAAAAAAGGCCTGGCCAAGCATCAGTTGCTTTCACTCTCAATCACTATTCGCTGCCCCATCCTATTGGCTAGCATCAGTTAGCTTAATTGTCTATCGTGGATAATGTTACCAGACAATGATCATATATATCCTAGTTATGCAACAGTCAATCGGTTTTAGTCACTCATTTTTCAATAGCCATCAGCTTCAGTACGCCTCAGAAGCTTCCATTACCTGAATAGAGTAGTTACTGATTTGTACCAGATATAATATATACTATGCGTCACTTTTTTCCTTCCATTGTAACTCATAAAGCAGTGGGAAATGCTAATAAATCATTTGCAGACCGCAATGAATGGAGACAAAATAAGTAGTTAACTGGAGAAATTTTCATTCTTTTTGGACCATCCACTTGTGTGAGATCAGATATAGGAAAGTGACGCTATAACATAGAAAAGAGTACTGTTAAAAAAAGTTTGTGCTATATCTGTTGTTCTCAAGGATACATATGAAACGAAGGCAAAATTACCAGAACTTAGAAAAGAGTACAGTTAAGAAAAGTTTGTGTTATATCTGTTGTTCTCAAGGATACATATGAAACGAAGTCAAAATTAAGAGACCTTACACTCTACTTTTGGAAGAACAGCTGGGGTACATAAGCTACAACTCGCAGGTCTTGGAATGCATACAGATATACATTATAGCACTATCAGCTACAACAGTGGTCAGAAAACATGCAAATAATCTTCAGATAAGAAGACCCAAACATTGAAGAAAAGTTACATGACACAAGGAAGCCAAGATGCATGGTTCCTCAGGAAAGAAAATTTCCTTGGAACTAATTTCTATATTTCATTCAGGAATATATTGATGAACAAATCAAGCTGAGTCATGAGCCAGCAGCCCACAAAAATTAGCATTATTTGAATAGCAGGCAGCAGCTATATTTTCACAATGCTAAGTTAGTGAAGGAACTCAGTTAATTGGTCACTACTATATATACTGTCACGAAAGAACACATGATATTTAACTAACCTCTTCATCCATGTCTGTATTAGCACAATCTTTATCCTCTAGCTTTGTATCCAACTCATCAAGAATTGTTGCTATCTTGTCCTTAAATTGTCCTGAAATTAAAATTGACAAATTAAGCAACCAAATGGGAGATTATGTAATTAAAGAAGTGAAGCTCCATAAATAGTTACCTTTCCGAGATGATCTTACCCAGTCCTTGGTGCAAATTAAAGCCTCAATGATCTCAGGATCTAGAGAACTACGAAAAGGACCAACAACACGACCACCAGCACTAAAAGCTGACTCTGAAGCAACGGTAGAGACTTGAACAGCCAATACATCACGAGCAAGTGTGGAGAGGATAGGAAAAGTCACTTGGTTGCTCTTCCACCATGACAGTATATCAAATTTTGCACCTTGACCTGTTGGATCAACCCAACGAATTGGGTTCTCTCTCATGTAGACCTCCAATTCATTTATATCCACTTCTTTGGTCCCAGCTCCATCATCATATAAGAATTCCTCAATGTCATTAACACCCGAATCAGTATTACCATGTAGCTGTGAAATACCACTTGGTCCTGCAGCAGTAGCTTTCGAAGATTTAGTTACAACACAACTCTTGTAAGCTTGGAACAACTTGTTGACAGTATCCAAGACATGTTTAAGTTCATCTGCAGACTTTTCAGGGTAGATCTTATTTAGAAAATATTGCACTAACTTTTGCTTGTATCTAGGATCAAGAATGCAGGCTACAGCAAGAGCTAGGTTGGACTTGTCCCAATATTTGTCATATTTAGTTTGCATAGCCACGGCCATAGAAGCAATAGAGACATCAGCACTTTCACACCATTCTGCAAGTGCTAACTTAATCTCACAAAACTTCCACCAAAACAAGTTTGCTGTTGGATATAGACAACCAGAAAATAACACGGTGGCATCATTGAATTTCTCCAAACACTTGCATAATGATTGTGCCATATCCCATTCTTCAGCACTAGGAGCACAGTATCCATATTTATCCTCATGTAAGAACAAAAGCCTTTCAAAAGCCCTCCTATAGTAAATAGCTTGTTTTAACATGTCATATGTGGAGTTCCACCTTGTAGGCACATCAAATGGAAGACTGGAGTTGTTATTCAAATCACATTCTGCTGCACACTTCTGAAATTCCTCCCATTGTTATGTAGAATTCTTCACAATACCAATAGTAGCTCTAATATTCTTAACTGTATATGCAATTAGTTTCAATCCATCTTGAGCAACAAGATTTAATATGTGACATAGACATCTCACATGAAAGAAAGCACCATCACATATCAATGGAGGGACCTTACTAATGTTATAACGCTTATTAAGCTCTGTCACAACTTCTCGTGCACATTTATCATTTGATGAAGCATTGTCTAGTGTGAGAGCAAACAATTTTTTTCTCAATATTCATAGACATTACTCCCTTGACAAATTCACTTGCTAGCCTAGTTCTTGTATGCTGCCCTTTAACATGAATGAACCTGAGTATTCTCTTTTGCATCAACCAATTTTCATCAATCCAATGAGCAGTGATACACATATAACCTTTATTCTGATTTGATGTCCACATATCCATGGTTGTAGAAATTCTATTAGATACAGATTTCAGTTCATCATACATCACTTTCTTTTTAGCTTCAAACATCTCTAGTATCTCTTTCCTAGTGGTAATGCGGCACTTGAATGCAAAACTAGGCCGAAGCGATTTGATGAAATCAACAAAATACTCGTGCTCAACCATACAAAATGGATATTCATGCATAATAACAGCTGTATAGAACTTTTGCAAGCTTTCTTCAGGATCATACCTGAAAGTTTGAACTTCGCCCTGCTTCAACTCAAGTTCCTGCTGACCTCGTTTCAAGGAGTGAATACGGTTCAAATGATTCCATAAGTGCTTTGTGCCATTTGCTGTCTCTGCACCAAACACTCTACCACATTTGTTGCATTTTGCTTTAAGTTGTTTCTCTACCACACCAGTAACTTTGTTCTTAACCTTGTCAGTGTACTTCTTGAAATGATTCCAAACCTCGGAGGTACACTTCTTCTGCCTCTTGGCTGCAGGTTCAACATCTCCTGTGAATGCCCCATCGTCTTCATCAGGAATAACGACAAGTTGTGCACCTTCACCTCCAGTGGCCGTAGTTGTCTCATGTGGTACCAATGCATTCGGTGCCAACGCCGAGTGACCTGTACCAACTACTGAGGTACCAGCCGGAGATGCCCCTGTGCTAGCACAAGCACTCACACTTGCATCACCACTACCCATCATAAGTTTGTTCATCCTACAATCGAAAAGCAAAATTCAAATAAGCAAATATACACTCACAGAACTGCAGAACTGCATATATTTGACGGGTGACTGTATGTGTTCACAGGCATATATTTGACTGTGATAGCAGAACTGCAGAAGCTAGTAGAAGTGAACAATATACACATATGAATCATCCTCAAATGCATTGTAGAACTGCAGAAGCTAGTAGAAGCTACTTACTCCATCACAATGTACACATATGAATCATCCTCAAATGCATTATAGAAGTGAACAATCCCCTCAAGCAATATTGAAATTGGTACTTCAAAATATACTAACGAACAAAGATTGTGATCATCAGTTTATTTCACAGCCAAATCCCCTCAAGCAAAGTGCAAATATCCTCTATCTCAGATCTGGTTTGTTGCTAACTTGCTAAGCAAATCCCCTCAAGCAAAGTACAAAGATCATCTAGACTCTAGTCTCAGATCTGGCGTACCTCGACTTGGCGGCGTAGATCCGGTGGCGGCGAGGTTGAATCAACGGAGACAGAGAGGATTAGGGGAAGAACAGGGGTGCCGCTGCGTCTCGGTGCCTGCCTTACGTGGTTACGCCGCCTCGCCGAGTGGATCTGCGGACGGGCGGAGGCGGTGCTGGGAAGTCCACGGAGGGGATTAGGGGAAGACCAAGGGCGCCGCCGCGTCCGCCGTCGGGCACTCGGGCAGTCGGGCAGATGGGGATTGGGGAATCGACGAGGCGAGGAGGTCAGGAAAGAATGGCCGAAGCCGCCGAACCGAATGGTTGGAGTCTGGACTCTGGAAGTCTGGAGAAGAGTTGGAGCGGTGAGCCAGTGAACGAATTTCGGAGTTCGGATGGCCGAAGCAATGCGGGTAATATCCGAATAGTATACCGGGTAATCCGTATCCGTCAGATACCGACATCCCAAACCCGATACCATATCCGCCAATAAATACCCGTATTCGGATCCTATACCCGTATAAGCACCCGGGTACCCGAATTTATGACCCGAATTTGACCCGCTTTAATACGGGCGGTCGGGCGGGCGGGAAATACCCGGCCCGTTTTCACCCCTACTCGATCCTTGCTTGCAAGGAGACGGCTCTGGTGGACCAGCTGGAGAAGGAATGCGCTGCGCACGCCTCCGTCAGACGCCGAAGAGAGCAAGGGCCACGACGGCGTTGACGAGATGCCCCGGCAACGCGACGTTGCGGCTGCACAGGCGGCGCCGTTCCCGGACGGTAAGTCCGTAGGGGCTCGGGGAGTATTGATATTGCGCCAGCCTCAGGTGCCGGGCCAGGACGGCGACGGTGGTGTTCCTACCGGACATGCATTGGGGTGCCACTGGCCCGAGTGCCCAACGGTCTGGCCCAACCGTCAATCTAGCGAACAAGGGTCAAGCCAAGCACCACTAGCGAAGAAGGGGTCGAAGTCGAAGAAGGGTAAAAAGAACTCGTCCTCTTCTTGTTTTTTCCATTTCATTTTGGCACCGACGCTGTTGAGGGCTGGATCACCCACCCGACTGAGGGTGGGTTCATCTCATTTCTGAATTCTGATGGGGGTTCAGTAATTCAGGTGGTTCAAACGCTTATGCTGTAGTACGCGGCCAATGCAGTGGTTTTGCTGCGTACCATGAGTGTCTTCTGAACTTGGCATTTAAACTTTGGTCTTAGACAGCTTGAATGGATTGATATCATTTGCTTGTTTTGAACTTTTGACATGTATACCGTCCGTAATGAATGTTGCTTGCTTTGAGATGTGTCCGTTGTTGTATGCTATCTGGCTTTATGCATTATTCGGCCGACTGGTCATACACAAGGTTCAAAATCCCGAAACCGGAGGAAATCTGGGCCGATGGACGGTATCAATAACCGGTTGGTTATCAGAAAACTTAGAAAAAACAGTTCAAAATTTATGAATCAAAATTTGAATTTGGATGGTTTGAAACCAGTAACCACTCAAGTAACCGAAAAAACCGCTTAAAAACTGCTAAAAACAAAAAAAAACAAGTTAAGAGTATAATAATTAAAACATATTTAGTTCATATAATAGATAATCTAACATCAAAAAGACCTAAAATGTCCTAAACCAATCTAGAAAATAAAGTAAACCTAAAAGTAACTTACTGATTTTTTTACCGGTTCCCATCGTAAATCCAGCTACCTATGGTTACCGTCGATTTTTTGAACCCTAATCATACATGAATGGAACTGTGGGTGCACGCCGATGTTAGTGTTTCTTATTACCTTGTATGTCATTGAAATGCTTTGGTGAAAAAAAATCAGTGAGCTCTCGTTTGAAGATAAAGGAGAACAAATATCCCATTCGTTGGGTAGAATGTCATTTACTTAAGTGATTAACCGCTGAGCTCTTTGCACAAGAAAAATGTCGACACAGTTACTTGCAAAAAATTGTCGCGGCAATTGAGATTTGAGAGGGATCAGATGATGAATACTAACATCAACAGTGCTCTTTCCAATTGAACTGTCATGAACGGACATCTTAGGGTTTGTTAGTGCACTTTGCAGGAAACCATGCTAACACACTTCAATTTCCTACTGTGCACATTTGGATATGAACCACCTTACAGGTCCCGCACTAAAAACATAAACAAGGAAGCATCGTACAACAATACATGACGTGAACAAATCTGAGGATATGGAAGCTTTTTGAAACATGATGAAGCAAATCACAGGGCATGCCATTCTTGTCTATGTCCTGTTAAAAGTTCACAAAAATAGGAAGAGAACACTATATAAGAAACGATAAACACACAGCTAAATTGCCAGAGTTTGCTAGAATAACACAAGTTTGGTGTTTACCTCAATTGAGTCATGCATCCAATGCAAAAAGTTTGGTCAGTCTCAGTCATCATCCTCGTCATCGTGATTATTCGTGTGGTTTATTTTTTGAGCACGGTACATATCAGCGACCTGGGAATTTGGACAGAATCCCGCATTAGAAATCTAAACATACCATCAAAAAGAACAAGCGGCAGAAGCTTACTTGCTCAGATGTGGTTGCTTGTTCTGGGTTTTTATCATCACGTACCCGCAACAAACGAGGAAATCTTAGAGAGATACCCTAATTGAATTTGACCGTTAGTCTCCCCATCATACACTCATGCATATTTCTAGAAAGGGAGGAATAAGGAGATGAAATAACACCACCAACCTTATTTGGATCAACTATACCATTAGCTGCACGATGAACAGGACTTATGCTCAAATCAGCAGCTTTGACCTCCCACACCTGAGGATCAATAAAAAGATGATTAGATTTGCAAACCCCCCACAAGTTAGAAAACTAAACCAAAACTGCCTTGACCCCTTCCACTGTGAGTGTATATAACCAGCAATCTTCAGAGCCAACATGGAACGCATACAATATTTAGTAGATGCAAGCTTTCACCTTAATCTAACTGTTTCCATTGACATACATGAACTGGCACACCAAGAAACATGATTACATGTCTTCAAAATGAGTGGCAGAAAAGATGAAGCGTGAACAATTGTTATTTGTTTCTGGAAAACTAACCAACAGATGAATAAATTCATTCTGATGTTGCTCCTGTTGGAAAGCTGCCACTATGTCATTAAGGATCACGGGTTTATATATTCATCGTAACTTAAAAATCCAGTACACCACAATTAATTATCACGGCAGTTCCAGAAAATGGTGGACAAATAGATTGCTCACAGTCACAGTTTCAGGTATAGCATGGTCATGACCATGATAAAAAAAAACATGACCATGATCTATTTGTAATTTTGTATAGAAATGAATGATACTGCAAGCGGTCAGGTACAAATACCATGATTCAAGAAAGATGCAAGTCCTTGCCTATTATGTTATTGCTCATGAGATACATTTTATCTCAATGTACTACAGGGTACAAACTAAGAATGAAGCAATGGTAATTTACCCCCAAAAAACCAAGCATTGCTTTTGATTTTTGAATAAGTAGAAACTAGAAACCCATAAGCTCAGTTCAGATTTGAAAGCTCAAGTCAATCAAATCAAGATCAGCAAAATCAAATGACAAAAGCAACCAAATAAAAAATAAATTGAAGTAATAATAATTAGTCAAGGTTTACTGTGCACATTACCTCTGACGGCTCAAACCACACATCTGGGTCCATTGTGTCAGCAAACCTATAGTATGCCTGCAAAAATGAAACAATAACTATAGAAACAGAACAACATGACAAGACAAAGAAAAAAAATAGAATTCATGCGACAACAGGCTAAAGGAATGTTATCACCTTTGGTTTTGGTATCACTTTAGTTCGAAGGCTCACAGAACGTTCTTCAAGCTGTTGTTCAGAAAATCCAGTACCTAAAGTGTATCAAGATATAAAACATGAAGAGTCAATTCATCAATTAGCAGTTTAAGGTTAAAAAAAGAATATACCTATGTTGCAGATTGTTTGGTATTCCTCATTTTGCTCATCATAGCATGCCAGGAGGAATGATCCATATACACCTAGTAAGTACAAAATGCCAAAAGGAAGAGATAAATGCCAAATGAACTGATAAATGCAGGAAGAAATGCAAACGTAAACTATTATATTTAACTCATTTTGATGTTCAGTATGCATGATGGAACTTGGAAGAGAACCAATTACCAGTTCGTTTTCCTCTCCCAACAAAGGCAGCAATTGGCACCAAATCCAAGGAGTCTCCAACGCTGCCCAAAAAAAAGAAGGATACACCATTGTCAAGGCATAGTATTTATTTTAGTGAAATTAAATAAATATCTACCGACATCTGAGAAATATTGTTCCCAAAAACCCAAGAATTAACAGAATATCATGAAACCATGTTGTGGACTCCTATTGGGGTCAACACTCGACACTACCAAAGGAGGATAGAGTCCAGAGAGGAGGTGGCACAAGATAAACAGGCAACATATGATGTTGGCACATGAGGAGTCCAAGAGAAAAGAGATTAGAAGAGTTCAAGCTAGCACAGTTCGGTCAGAAGAGGAAGGAATTAGGAATAGAGTTAGGTTAGGAAAGGAGTCTGTGTTGAGATAGGATTAGTAGTCAGATTCTCCCTATATAAGGGGTCCCAATGTATCTGACAGAAAGGGAATTAAGAAATGAAGTTATCTAATCAGTAGTCACAACTCTTGTAATATTCTAAAAATAATCCTTTCGAGAACCTGTACGTAATTAGAGAAAAGGGGATACGTGAAAACAGGATGCTTTGGAATTTTAGAGAGGAGTTTTATTTCCTAGAACAAGTTGTACGAGGGGAGTTGGAGGAGTTGAACTTGTACCGCGATAAAAAGGGAAATGGGGGAGATGAAAGCCCAAACCTAGAAAACCCTAGCGGCGTTGGTTCCTTTTTCCTTTTCCCAGGTGCCGTCGTCGTGCTGTCGTCACTCATCGCTCCATCGCTGCAGCCTGTTGCGCCGCCGCTCTAGTAGCCACCATGCGCCAGCGCTGGCCCGCTGCGATTGTCGCCCATCGCCAGTGCACGCCATCGCCGCACGCAGCATGCCAACGCCCGCCTTCGCACGGGTGAGGTCGCCACACTGCAGCACCAGCACGCAAGCCAACGCCAGCACTCGTGCACGTCGCGTGTGAGTGCTAGCACCAGCCAGGGAAATTTGGGGGAAAAGAAGAGCAAAGGCTGAAGAAAATGTGAGGAAGGGATCGTGTTTTTGACGTTCTTCACCTGGGTAACAATCGGACTTTCCCTCTCTGGTTTGCCAATTTTAGTAGAGATTAGGGTTAGGATTAGAGAGAGATTTAGCGTGTTTTGCATCAAAGGTTCGATTAGTAGATTGGTTAGTTTGCCACAATTTTCAATTATGATTTCGGGTACTGCATGGGCTAAATATTGTTAGTGATATGCCCTAGAGGCAACATGGAGATGTTATATATATCACATACTATGTTTATGATGCATTAGTTTGTTCCTTGAAATAGACATTATCATTATTGATCAATGAGTATGTGACTTATTCATGAGACTCTTAATGTCAAAATGTTGCTATTTCTAAATGATCCCTGATTATATATCATATGAGGAACAAATATGATTCAAAGATCAGCATATGTATTGATTGATGATCATGTCTCATGGATCATGGTATGGAGATACCAAATCAATAATATGGACATGTGTTAGTGAATATATGTTGGATAGACCCGCCATGAGACACTGCAGAGATTCCATGTGTCATCAGTTGGTCTCAAGTAGTGTTTATGTGGAATCCTTAGACTTGAGATCATCATGGTTCCCAACATGCGTAGTAGCTTATTTTGGGATTACTAAACACTACTCCGTAACTGGGTAGTCATAAAAGTAGTCTTTGGGTTTGCCATGAAACATGTAGTGGGATGTGAATGATCAAGATAGAATTTGCCCCTCCTTATGGGAGAGATATCTCTAGGCCCCTCGATGTAATGGATTATGAAAGTGCATGGTCATGCCAAGGTGATTGAGGAGTCAATCATGAGTTTATAATCCATCACGGAATCGAGAGAGTGATTGAGCTATTAAGAGGATGACACATGTCTCGCCTTGAGCTTAATCTATATCGTGAGGCAAAGGGATTCGTACATGAGAACATTACAGGTTCAGCCGATATGATCTTTACGTATACTTTGGGGTTAATATGTCTTGCTAGAGGCCGCTATTAACAGGGTGACCGGAAAGGCGTTTCCGGGTCGTGACCAAGTATACGTGAACCTACAGGGTCGCACACTTAACGGGTTGGAACACTAATTCGAATGTGATTCGGATGTGGACTCAATTCGGATAGAGATCCGGATAGACTCCTATTGGGCCTCGGTCCACGAGGCCCAAGTGAGGAGGTCTATATATATGGAGGCGGAGGGGCTGAGGGATGTACGCTTCTGTTCCTCCCGAGCAAAACCCTAGCCGCCACCTCCCGAGCCAAACCCTAGCCGCTCGCGAGTGCTGGTACACTCGCGATCGGCGTTCCTGCCCCGGACGTGTGGATACCGGTGGAGGCGCTACTCGTTGCGGCGTTGATCGGCATCAACAATCTACAGATTGGATCTGCTCGTGGTGTGGTTGATCGCGTGGAGGAGACGATCTGTTCGGGACGATCGGCTACTTCCACTACTACCTCGACGCGCGTGGTTGGATCGGCTTCTCCAACTCTTCTTCCGTTGCGCTGCGCGTCTAGTGGTAACGATCTATGATCCCTCCTTAGCATGATGTCCTGGTGTGCGCGGTACAAATTTTTTATTTTCTGCTATCGTAGCCTACGCGCGTTCCTTCAAATATGAGAATGCCATCTACTAGATAATTGTAGAGAATTTTGTTAGCTTTCTATAGAGTATTTAATCACATCAATTGTTGGGCTAGATTAAGAGTTATGATTTTTGTAAGCCTATTGTCGGGATAGCTAGTCTTTTGGCAGCAGCGTGGTAAACAATAGATTAAAATTATTAAATGGATTAATTAGGGTTTTTCCTCTACATGAAAAGTGTAGTAATTGTCTATGAATTCCAGAGAATCCAAGAACATGAATTTTAGTTGGGTAGAATAGAAATTATGATTTTGGAAAGACTATTGTCTAAAAACCGGTTGCTGCTGGACGCGGTTGTGGGAAACTATGAAATTGACTTGGTAGATGGCAGAATTGAATTTTAGGCATAACTAGAAAGAAATGGCTAACTTTCTGTAGATTCTGAAAATACTATTGTTTACTGTATTTGCATATGTAGATTAATAGATATGAAATTATTAAGCTTACTGTTCAGAAGATGACAGAAGTGTCTTTTGGGTTAAAAACGGGGGTTTAAATGATTTAATCAGGAATTATGGCCAACTAAGAAATTGTAAGGAATTTTGTGTAGATTCCAGAACTGATATGGTCTGCCACGTTAGGGCTTTGGAGTCGAAAGTTATGCTATTTTTAGTACCAGGACAGCAGGGGGTGACTGTCCGGCAAATGGGGAGAATTGCGAATTTGGAAAGCATGTAGGAGCGATATCGTTTAGTTATTGTTCTTGTACTGTTGTAGCTTGTTATTGAGATTGAATATTTACTATAGGAGTAGCGTCTGGGTTAGTGTCATCTTCTAATCAACTAGTTCCTCGCAACTAGGAAGGCAAATGTATGGTAGAATGATATTCGGGTGTTTGAACTTGTTATGTTTGAATAAATACTTGCCATGATGATTCACATGAATTTACTTTTTCTTATAATGCCCATGTGTTTATGGTAGAATGATGATGATACTTATGGTAGAATAATGATGATGATGTTTATCGCTAAAATGATGATGTTATCAATTGGTTAATACTGATAATTAACTAATGAAAGATAAACACTGCATTGCATGTTGAGCATTCATGTCGCAAAGAGATGACATGTGTGGCCCTCTAGAGCCTACTTTGTATGAGCGACTCACGGGAGTGAGTAGAGAAAGACCTACTTCAGTAGGCACCTCACGGGAATGGAGAAAGACCAATTTCGGTAGACACTCTACAGGAGTGGAGTTCGAGGTCTCCGCATGCAAAAGAGCAGGCTTAAATGGACACCGACAAGTGTAACACTCCGCTATACTGGTATAAGTAAGAGAAGTGAAGATATGTGTATCATATTCATGAAAAGATGAATGAGATAATAAAATATATATATAGAACTTGATTAGAATGAATATATGAAATTGAGACAATGGTGAATAGATATGAATTGTTAATATGATGTTGGCCTCGTTTATTATTCTATTATGTACTTGCTGAATTGTAGACTCATTCTTGCTTTGTTGTTTTTCGATGCCTGTTGATGACGATATACATGGGTGGGATATAGCACAAGTTAATATTGTACGTTATAGCTCTTTCTTTCACTTTGTAATCAATCATTTAATGTCAAAAATAAATTAGATTATCCATGCCATTACTTAGTTAAATATCGACTATCTTTAGCGCTTAATGGTTTTATATTGTTGCTACTTGTTATTTTCTCTTTGGTTAAATTTATTATTGATTCAGATTATCGTTAATTGGTTCATCTTAATGTTAATCAATGATTTTTCGTATTGCTGAAATTTATATGTTCATTGTTATATTGAGAGATTACGTGTGGGTAGATGTTAGTAATATGTAATTGATGGTTTAAATTAGTAGCATTTGTAGTTGTGGATGACATCCTGAACTTTTATTAAGCCGGGGTGTTACAACAATACCCTTCTTCTACCTGCCAATCATGGCGCCCACACGCTGGACGCACACATGACTATTGGTGAATCACCCATACAATCTCTGCAGCAAGTCATTTTGCATCACATCATAATATAAATGAGTGGACCATAACATAGGGATGAACATACTATCTATATCCTTCCCACAACTATTTTCTACATGTTCATGTTATGCAACGAAGATGAGTTAAACCATTATGGCATGATATATGCAAGTATGGCATGAAATATGCTAACCTGTCCATGTAATCTTTCTTCAATTTCAACCAATTGTTTGATCGCTTTGCTGGCTCATATGTAGCATCCTTGTCCAATGTCTTGATAATCAACCCTTCACAACTTTACAATCATTGCAAACTTATGGCAGGAAAAGATCTTGGTAAAAGAAACGGTGGGGGAAAATCTCCACCGAAATTCTTCAATCAGAATTCAGAAATCAATAGATCTAAAAGAAGACAAAAGACTGATAGTTCATAACAATAGATATGCAATTAACATTGCAATATCCACAATTCCATGTAAATTCCCCACCTAAAAAAATTTGCTACCTTCACTGGAGTCGTGATATTTAGATGATACAGCTAACATAGTTCAATTTTACATCTTATTTTCACAGATATATACATCCTAGGGGGCTAAGGGTTTGTAAGATTTCCCCTCACAACAATCAGATATATTTGATAACAAGGAAAGACCAAGGTGGCGTGAAGCAAACAACAACTATAGCATCTTCTGCACGTAATTTTACGGAGTAAGAACCAATCTGTTGTTGGATTTGTCTAGAATGAGCAAGGGGGCACACTGAATTAATAGCTGACATACAATAAGCTGACCAATGTTAACTGGCTGCTCTAGAAATACCAGTTACCTGGAGTTGACAGCAGTGTCAAGAAATTTTTGTATCTCCTCGAGGTCATTTGATGTAATTGCAGTTGCCAATTGAAAAACTCCTGGCACTTCCTCGAAAGAGTTGTAAAGATGCTGCCAAGTATTCGATGCCAAGGAATAACTATCTCTCAAAACAGCTGAATGAATTAGTTTGTTTTGTAGGATTCAACAAAAATAACATTTCATGTCTATTAGCTTTCAATTAGACTACTGCACCAGTTTTTTGTAGATACATGTATGGCACACATGATAAGGTAAATAATAACAGGCTCTGCTAAACTGGCTCAAAGAATTCATTTTTACTCATAGATATATAGTTTGCACAAAACCTGCAATCATGACTTTCTGAAAACATAACCTACGGGATAACACAAATAATGCACTTAGACAGCAAAATGAAATTATATAGTTCATTAAAAAAGTCCATAGGACAGAAGTACAATACCTCTCGCCTAACTTTGAGTTGTTCCTGGAGAAGAGGTTTCCCATTGATGTAAAGAATATCAAAGCCAAAAGTACAGACCGACACTTTGATGTCATTTATGGTAACAGCCTTCCGGGCCCTTGTGCTAAGTATCTGCAAGGAAGGAGAAACAATCACTGCCACCTTAAAACTAGTAGTAACAAGTACATAAACTTGGACAGGATTCAAGGTTGCTAAAATAAATGAAGGCATTAGTCTGCAACATATGACAGTTCTAATTGTACAGCAGCTATAGGTGTTGTATACTCAGATTCAGATATTTATATGATGGTCATTATGAAAGCAACCTTACTCTGAATCTTAACAGAGATAAAATGCAAACCTGAAAAGGTAAAATTTTCTGCTTTTCACGGTCATAAGCAACAATCTCACAGTCCAAGACAAATGATTTGACTGTAGGCTTCCGGAATCTGCATTGAGATGCTATCATGCTAAAGAATAATAATTGTTCATAATTAAAAGTGCAAGAGCAAATGAGCAACAGTTGGGCAAATTATTTGTGAGTGTGCAAACAGGTTTAACTTAACAATGATAGTACATATGGACATCCAGCAAAGCACCCAAATAAAAAGCTGATTGACCGTCATTACAGATATGTATAGAATTGGGAATTATTGATGATTGCCGACGAAAAATGCATCATGGGGTACAAAACTCTGCCTTAAAAGCAGAAAAAGGGTGAACCAAGCAAATCTGAGGTGCCCTACAGTGTGAAAGCTGCTGAAAAAGTGAAAAGAATGCCAAATGAGACCTAAAAATGTTAACATTATACCAAGTGAGAACTTGCACAAAATATGATTAAGCTATACACGAGCTATTGAAAAAGTTAACAGTATGACCATTGCATCTGCATAGCAATGGCACAAACCTCAAATGCAAGAATCCTATAAGGCTATAACCAGTATTGCACAGTTTTTTTCCCCATTTCATCAGCTGGATACTACAGAACTGCATTGATAGGTGAAAAGTAGAAGGAAAGTATACCTGGAAACCGCATCAACAACATCAGGATACTTCCCAGTGTTCCTTTCAGCGTTGCGACTATAAATCTCAACTGATCCATCCTCCATGCAATGTATCTTCATTCCAATCATTGTGTTAATTGAAATGAGCATAGGTCAAAAATATAAGAATAGCTAAATAGCAATGAGGCTCAGTCATACCTGAGCCCGTTCACCATCATACTTGTACTCACAAGTGTACTCAACACCTTGAAACTTGTCAATGATCTCTGAGACAGATTTTGTTGCTTTTGCCAACATAGGACCAACAGGGACACCTATGGAAAAATTGCATGTCTCCGGTAGTTTCCAAACACCAACTTCAAGAAGAGCCGGGACAATTTTATCATATATTGGAAGAACAGAATATGCTTGTTTAATTATTTTTGCAGCCTTCAAAGAACAAAGGATACACAAATATCAGAACTGATCACAACAGTTGGTATTCATGCACGGCTTTCGATATGATGTGAGAAACAAAATATGTTGGTGTTGGCCATGCACATCACATTAATATTCCTCCAAATAAATGCTAGTATGAGTACTCTGAAGAACAGGATGCAAAACAGCAACTCAGATGACTAGACAAGTTCAGATATAGATTCAATACATCAACAAGATTAACTAGATGGAGCCACTACAAATGGATTGCCTGCCCTACAGGCTGAGGCTGGAGATGAATATAAAATTTTGTCCATGACCATTTCCAAGCTAGCAGCAGTACATTGATTATTCTAAGGCCGACATTCTAACAGGGACAGCAGGGATCAATAAATTAGTATTAAGTATGTTGAACAAAACCTCTTAAGTCATGTGGTGCATGCTACCAGCATTACAGAGTTGACTAAAAATAGTAAACGCTGCATTACTGTGCAGACAATGCAAGGATTTCAACACCTATCCACTTGAATCAAACATTACAGAAAAATTGTAAATAGAAGAAACGTGCACCAACCTCTTCAAAAGGTGATTGAACTTTCGGTGGCGAAGAATTTTTTTGAGAATATACAGCAGCTTGCCCAAGAGCCATTTGGACAGTTTTCTCTGCCAACCCAATCCTCATCTTCGACTGTAACAAGTAACAGTTCGGGGGCTTTAGGCAAAGAATAGATACATTCATACACACCAACCAAGTGATTAAGTGAGCATTGCATAATTTACCTGAAGAAGGCGTATAATGTATTGAGGTTCACAGTCAGTTGCAGCAACAAGAAGTCCTTTGATATGACTTCTTTTCTTATCTTGACTGTCTTTGCCAGATTCCTGAAAGGAAGTATGATTGCTCAGTGATTTCTGAAGTGACACTGCATAATAATGTGTTCTGGAACCAGAGTATCCTCTCTCTAATCCCATAGCTCAATACTCAGTATTCCTTCTGCTAATTAAGCATTTCAATATCGTCCCAATAAAAAAATTGAATTTCGTGTTGAGAATATCAAGTCAGAATAAAGGTTAAAATTCGACTGTTTAGCTTGAGAAATATGACAAAGGATACAACCTTTGCAATTGTCCGAAAAATAGTAAGCACCCGAGCTATTGTCAGTGATTTTGGCTTGTACATCATCTTCTGCGATGACCTACTTGCTTTAGCCACAAGCCCCAAATCACCCAATTCCTACAATGGCCAAGAGAAACAATCAATTAATTTATGCCTCCAAGTCAATAGCTGTTGCTCACTGAGGAACCTACATTTCCCCATTCTAACAACCTTGAGGTTCTTCTTGACATGCTCCTCTTTGCGGCCATATGCCTCTGCAAGTGCACGGATGATTGATGCATCCCCAATTCCAAGCTCAATGCCCTCATGAGGCGGCGCAATCCTGTTGGCTGAGAGGTATACTGTCGCAAGGAGATCCTCTGGTGTTGTGGCAATCACTGTGCGGAATACATTTGATAGGATCTCCGTAATGATAATCCGGCCACTCTCATTGGAGATGAGATCGAGTGCCCGAGCCAGGAACAGGAACGGCACAGGCTCACCAGGCTTCCAATAGGCAGCAGCCATGGGATCGAATTCACTGCCTTTCTTCTTGAGCTCGAGGGCGGTATTCTTCTCCTCGGACTTGGGGGCATCCGAGGCTTTGGTCTTCTTCAGTGACGAGGGCCTCTTCTTATCATCTGATTGGGAAGCCTGGCCTTTAGCCTTGGTTGGCGACGGTGACCTCCTTTTTTTCTTCTCGTCAGATTGCGAGACAACGCCTTCGTCAGAGGGCTTGGCGTCGGATTTGGCTGCTAGGGTTTTGACCTTCTTCGGCGAGGGGGGATTCGTCTTCTCCTCCAATTGCGCCGGAGCGGCTAGCCTTTTGGACCTCGTCGGCGACGGGGACCTCTTCTCCTCGCCAGGCGCCGCGTCAGCCGGCGACTTGGACTTCACTGGCGAGGACGACCGCTTGGACTTCACCGGCGAAGGAGGCTTCTCCGCCACCTCCGGCTCGACCCCAGCGTCGTCCGCCTGCGCGGCCCGCTGCGTCCTGGGCTTCTTCGGGGACGGCGCCCCGGACGCGCCCGCGGTCTCCTTCTTCGCCTTCCTGGCGGCGTCCCGAGCGTTCCCCATGAGCACATCCGCCACCGTGCGCTTCCCCCCGGCGCCGCCCGCGGACGACATGGCTGCCAATGCTGCTGCTGTTGCGGGTGGTACCGCCTCGGCTCTCTTCGGCCTCGCGAGCGGCTTTTTCTCGCCGGATTTGGAGGCGGCGGGGGCGGTCCCGCGGCGGCGAGGGGATGCGGAGGAGGAGAGGCGGGGGCGGAGGCGGCAAGGGAGGAGGGCGGGAGGTGGGGCGAGGGCTAGGGTTTTAGGCGCGGGGAGCGGATGGCATCGGAGGAGGAGCGAGGTGGCGGTGGTGGCTCGGAGGAGGAACATCAAATGGGAAGAGGGTTTTAGTGGTGGAGTCGGGTGGGCTGGCTTTGCTTGGGTTGCGAGTTTGGGGGGCGCAGAGCGGCAGTGCCCGTTACTTGAACATTTTGTTTTCCCATTTCTTTTTCGGTTCTGCTGCATACATCCTTTTCTTTTCAGCCTACGACTTATAATTTTAATTTTTTAAATAAATAAATAGAACGAATTCTCTATTACCATTTCAAAACGGTTTATCGAGACATCATTTCAAAACGGATTATCGATATTCAGTTGGTTTGCATAAACTCGTGTACTAGAGTTAAAAGTCATCAGTTACAGCTAAATAGAACGGTTGGTTAAAGATGGGAGAAAGCCTCCTGATGCTGCATTGATCTTCTCGGTCTGTTCGAGAATATTTTGGCTGGGTTCTTTTCAGCTTAAAACTGATTTATGTTTATATTGTTTATAATAACTAGTTTTTAAAACGGTGTGTTTGTTCAAGACGGAGTCAATAGAAATATTATAGTAAAAAGTGTATTGAGTTCAGCTGTATCAGCCAAAATCACATGCGATTATTTTTCTGTATGCATTACCTCTCATAAATAACCAGAATTTAAATATTTAAGCCATCAGATCAAAAGAACACATCCTTTGTCTTGATTTATTAGGACTCTAGGAGTGGCATGGACTGAAGTTTTCGTAAGAGTGTGGTTGGTTTGTAGTCCATATGTAGGGCTGGCAAAAAAGCTCGGGCTCGTGAGCCAGCTCGGGCTCGGCTCGGGCTCGTGGAGGCTTGGCTCGGCTCATGGATGAAACGAGCCGAGCCGAGCCAGCAAAAAAGCTCGGGGTCTAAACGAGCCAAGTCCGAGCCAGCTCGCGAGCGGCTCGGTTGGCTCGGCCCAATAGGCCCAACTAAAAGGTAAAAACCCTAGTTTCCCACTTCCCAGCCCCAGGCACCAGGCTCCCTCAGTCCCTCGGTCCCTCCACAACGTAGGCTCTCCTCTCCCAATAGCCGCCGCTCCCGACTCCATCGCCTGCGAGCGCTTGCTCCTGGTGTCCGCCGCTGCGGCCGACAGCGCCGCCGCCGCACCAAAAACCACAAACCAGCAGCCGCGGTGACCACCAGCACCAGACCGACACAGCCAAACACGACGCCGTAGATCTAGCCGGAGCGGCCGCCCGGGCCAGAGCCCGCCTTGAGAAGGTAGAGGCAGAAGGCGGTGGCCGGGTCGTTGGGACCTCGAGGGCTGGCCGCCGCGCCGGCGTAGATGAAGTGGTACTGGACGCAGCCGGTGACGATGGCGTCGAAGTCCCCGAGCGTGGAGACGTTGGCGCAGCCGGGGGAGGCGAAGAGCGCATCGAGGCTGGAGAGGCCGCATCCGGAGGCCAGGAGCGGGAAGGGGAGCGTGGCGCGGAGGGGCTGGAGGTAGGAGGCGTTAGCGGGGAGGAGGAAGGAGGCGGTGGCGGCGAGGTGGAGGGGGAGGAGGAGACGGACGGACTGCAGCACGAAGTCGCCGCGGGAGGCATCGTCGGAGGGGGGCGGCGGCGCGAGGAAGGGCTGCAGCGCGGTGAAGTTGAGCGGGCATTGCGGCAACGAGGTGGCGGTGGTGGGTTGGGAGTGGAGCGACGCGGGGAAGAGGAGGAAGAGGAGGAGGTGGAGAACTGGAGATGGCCGGGAGTAGGACATGGCAGGGGCTGGGGAGGGTGGATGCTTTGTTGGCTCGCGAGCCCTCGCGAGCTGGCTCGAGCCGCGCCACGAGCCGAACCGAGCCCACAAAAAAGCTTGATATCTTAACCAAGCCGAGGCGAACCGAGCCTCTATTCCACCAAGCTTTCACGAGCCGAGCCGAGCCAAGCTTGGCTCGGCTCGTTGCCACCCCTATCCATATGAGCCAACAAGCGGGCCAGGCTACAGAAAAACAAATTATCTTCGTTCTTTTGGGCTTGATCAGGAGGGAATCTTTGCATCCCGTGGTCTAGATCAAACTCCAAATCATCCTATAGGCCTGGCTAGAGCCTAGAGGTCCAACCACCCATCTAAGATCGTGTTTGTATTAATTTCAACTTCTAGTTTCTATTTAGAAAAGTTAATATGAATACTTAATTTATTTAAACGACTTCTTCACTCATCTCGCTACCGTCTTGTTCCGATAATAAGACAGGGGATTATAGATGCATCATGCACCTCACTCCTCTCGCTCCCTCACTTTCCCTACCACTCGCGTCTTTCTTATTAAAGTTACTTCTTTCAGCCACTACTATTCATTTTCAGTCAAAAGTTACAAGCCACAACAAAAAAACACTATCAGCAAAAACTAATACGAACACCCTAAATACATCGTAAAAAAGCATTTCATAGTTACATTTTATATTGCATCGGTCCTCTGCAAAGTTTTCGTAAGGGTCTAGTTTGTATTTCATATGATGCACAACTACTGGAATAATCTTATGTTGCATACTATTCATGCTCATTCTAGTACATGATTAATTAATTAATTAGCTTGATTTTTCATTCCCCCCTTTGCTTGGAGTATAGAATTAACATCAACCTATCACGGGCGACCTGTTCAGTTCTTCCTCGCTCAGTTAGTACAATTGTAACATTAGCAACACCATCAGATCCAAAAAAAACATTATTTTTACAATGCAATTTTTTTTGAAGAAATTACAATGCAATTGTCTCAAAATAAGCCATTAGTCCTGTTTCAAACGTACCGCAAGAGTATCGTACTTATCTAAAGAAAACAACTAGTATCGCAGTTCTTAAACAAGAACCATGTGCACAAGGCAGCCATGCACCTATATAAACCCCTCGAAACTAGGGGTGGAGGCACTGCTCGGCGAGCCTAGGCGGCTGTTTGGGCTCTCCGCTGATGAACCATGGGGGATTCATGGCATCCTACCAGCGATGAGGTAGCCCCAGGGGTGAGTTCCCGGTAAGGCTAGCAAAAAAGCTCATTAAGGCTTGAATTAAAATTACTTTGATTACAGTAGTTATTGGGATTAAAATTAAAATGAGTTCATTTCGAGTGAAAAAAGGTTAACGAGGCTCGACTCGATAGTGGCTCGTTAGCTCAAATTTCAAATAACCGCATAAACAATAAATAAAATGATTTTATATCAAACTATGTCAATTTCGAAAGAAACTCGATAATAGCTTGTTAAGCTCGATAGCCAACCCTAGTTCCCGAGCACTGGTAGGCGGCGGTGGGCAGTGCACCATGGCATGGTGATTAGCTAATGGCAACTTGGGCTTGGTTGGTAGGCTGAGCCATCATGGTTCATGGGCACACACATGAGGCAAGGCATTGAGCTTAAGGCAGCCTATACATCATCACTGAAGTAGTCCATCATGCTCATTTCCTCTAACCCTAATTCATTCTCCATTTCTCCATTCCCCAATCAGCCAATCAGATGACCCCCTGCTTGCTGCTTCCCTCAGTGGCTTGGCTCCCCCTCTTATCTCGCTAACAAGCCAGTAAGGCAGTCCAACAAGCAAGGCCGCAGCGCAGCAAGGGTTGGTTGCTTGCAACTTGCACGCACGGCAGCAGGCAACAGCTAGCAGAGTAGGAGGAGCGGGCGGGTCACCGGGCGGACGCGGAGGGGAGGCGGCCAGCTGAGGAGTAGGGCGACTGGCAGGCCGATAGGCCACAGGGCACAAGCAGTAGGTCCAGGGGGCAGAGGCACCAGCAGAGAAGAGATAAAACCCTGGAGAATTTGTTTGGTACATCTTCACCAACTCATGCCACTTCTATGTGTATATATCAGTGAGATCCATGTTTCATAATTTAGTTTAATAAACATATTGTTGTCATTGTTATATTCCTTGGAAGATATTTAGGCAAACATTTCAATACAAGCTTTATTCGATTTATTTCTGGAACATATGTTACATGCCTTTTTACAGGTAGGAGCAGATGATACTGCTACATTTGATAAGATTATCGATTCCTTTACTTCTCTAGCTAATGCACATCATGGAGATCCTAATGCCAAGAGAGAAACTGAATTATCTCTAAAGATAGGAAAAGTCAACGAATGTGGAATTGATGACAATATAGATAAAGTAGGGCCAAAGGTTTTAATTCTTGGAGCTGGAAGAGTTTATTAGCCAGTTTCTGAATTTATGTATGTTTACTCCCTCCGTCCCACAATATAAGTCCAAAGCCCACCATGCATCCAGACTAAGGAGACATTAAATTTAAGAAAAAATTAATACCATTGGACCATATATACCCCCATTAAATGGCATACTACAACTATTCACTTTTTTCAACATTAAAGTAGGGATATATGGTAGAAATACTGTAATAACTATACATTTTATCTTCGTAATGGATTTATGTTGTGGAATGACACTTCCCAAGAATAAGGACTTATATTACAAGACGGAGAAAGTACATCATAAAAGGGTTGCAAGGGTACAATATGTATCATAATGCATTATATATTTTTCAACTACTTATGGTAGGCATTTAATTATACATTGGAGTGGTAAAGGAAGCCGTCTGTGCCAGTAGGGAGTGAGTCAGTGCCAAGAATCTATACAGGGGAAATCAAACTAAAAGTTGGAAAGCAACTAACCAAAGAAAGTAAGAGAAAAAATATATTGTCGTTAGTACGCTCTCCTGTCCAAATACTTAGGGTAGCACTCATCGAGATGTCGATTGTCCGGGGCCAATCAACACCCCTCGCTATAGTGGGCCTCATCATCTAGTGGAAAACCATATCAAAACCCATTTTAGCCTCACCACACTTACCGTCATAAGTGAAAACTGAGCCACAATGCTAGAAAAACCCCAGGGACCTTTGTTCAATATGGAGTAACCTCCTTTTGACCGTGCACAGTAGAATGTGAGAGGGAGGGGATAAGAAGGAGCCAGCTGAGAGAGAGAGAGAGAAAGTGAGCGCATATTTCCATCCATCTTCCATGAGCCACTAGAGGGAGCTCACACAACACCCCCAAACTCCACCCACATCTCCTCCCAAATCCAATTCGAGTGGAGCTGAGAGAGGGGAAGAACGAGGGCTTGAAGCCGCCATGGCAAAGTGGGGGAAGGAGGAAGCAGAAGGTTAGCTAGGGAAGAACTGAGGAGAAAAAGGCGAGTCACGCCTTCGGTGGCCTTGGATTGAGAAGGGCCCAGAACCAAGGGAGGCCAAGGAAGAGAAGTCAAGCCACTCGAGAGAGCACATAGGGAAGGACCATAGCCACCGACCCAACCTTAACCCAACTAATCAGGTAGGGTACTCCACATTCTTTGTTCCTTCCACCCCCCCTCCCCAATTCTTCATGTAAATCGCATCACCTCATGGGCAGTGCTAGCAAGTCGAGTAAGAGATAGCAAGGGAAAAGGGGTTGAGATTGTTACCTTGGCTGGAAAGAGTTGTGACACATAGCATCGTCAGCTCATCGCAGCAATGGTTGAACCATGGATGGTCACCTGTGCACACTCGACGGATTTTGTCATGTTCCCTTACGTATGCAGAACCCCCGAGCACCATCACGGATTGATCAACCATGGATTAGCAACATCACCTCCAAACCCTAGGCCCAATCAACTCAGTGCAAACTTAAAATGAAAATAAATTGTAATTGTCGTAGGGGTGGCCCCCACCTAAACCCAGCAGGCCTGGTAGGAAGTTATAAGGCCCAGAATAGGTCACGTGTAATGACACAAATACCCCTGAAGGGGTTAATCAGCTGTAAGGGCATAATTGTAAAAGCACTCCCCATGTATATATATAGAACATCCGACCATGGGGAGGGGGCAGGCCATTACATTCATCTTCATCACTCTCCACTACCATCTCTCTCTCTGTTTGGTCTGTAGCCACAACAGTTGGCGCCGTCCGTGGGGAGGACAGGACAAGCCTGAAGACCGAAGAAGAAGGATGGCACCGAAAAAAGCTTCTTCAGCGGCGGCGAAGGGAAAGAAGGCGGCCGGGCCGGAGCGTCGTATGAGTACCAGGGCTTCGGCATCGGCAGCGGCAGACGCGGTGGCCGAAGACGTCGACGTTCGCGCGGTGACGACCAACCTCGCCACCGGCACCGCGACGACCAACCCCGTCACCGGCACCGCGACGACCCGCCCCGTCACCGGCGCTGCGGGGACGGACCCCGCAGTCGAAGACGTCGAAGTGGGTGCGGCGACAACCGACCCCGCCGACGCAACGACAGCCGACCTCGCCGCCCCCACGGCAACCCTCGCCGGCGGCGCGGACCGGGCGGTTCGAGGTAGCCACGACGGAGCGACCGGCAGCTCGGGACCTCGCGACGCGGTCGTCCCCGCGCCGATCCGCCCGTTGGGAGCACCGGCGACCCCGCCCGCACAGGCGGTGGAAAGCGCCCTACTGGCGGCCCTCAACGCGTTCCAGCGGGAGCTAGGGGATCTTCGCGGAGCCATCCGAGATATGCAAGAGGCTCGGAGCCAGCAGACCGCGCCGGCAATCGTGACCGAGCCCCCGCCGGAGAGGACGGACAGTCGCGAAGCCCCCACATCTAGCCGCGTGCCGCTGCGGCGCGTAGATCCGGAGTCCCCGCTTTCGGCGGGGCTGCAGCAGGCGGTATGACCCGAAGACTTCAAGTTCCCTAGCGCCGTCGACTCGTACAAAGGCGACACGGACCCCCGTGAGTTCGTGCGCGTGTACGAAACCGCGATCGAAGCCGCGGGCGGAGACGACACCACGAAGGCGAAGGGACTCCCCCTCGCGCTGCAAGGAGTGGCGCTCTCTTGGTTCTTTACCATAGAGCCGGGCTCCATCTACGCGTGGGAGCAGCTTCGCGTCCGCCTTCACAACAACTTCCAAGGAAACTACGTCGACCGAGTCGACGCGGACCAACTCTTTGCTGTGAAGCAAAAACCCTCGGAGAAGCTCCGGGACTACTTCAAACGCTTCGCCAAGATTCGATGCCAAGTGAAAGACGTCAATGAGACCACCATCGTTAATGCAGCCATACAGGGCCTTCATCCGGGCCCGATGGCTAAGTACAATGCGCGAAAGCCAATCAAGACGGTGGCGAAGCTCTTCGACAAGATGGAAGAATATGCCAGGGCGGAGGAAGACGCGCGGAGAAGGCAAGGCGACGACTCCGACACCAACCAGGCCGGAGCCTCGGCAAAAACCGAAGATCCGCCGAAGGGCGGTTCTTCAAAGGGAAAACGTAAGCAGGAGTCGTCCAGGGACGCGCCCGACCGCAGGGACAACTCGCATAAGGAGTCGTCCGATCAGCCCAAGCACGGCCAGCAGAGGTCGAGGCGAAACCGGTACGTCCTCGACATTGAAGGCGGGTCCGACGAGGGTGCTCCAGCAGGCCAAGGCGGTCGGGGGCGCCATGGCCGGGGGCGCGGCCGTGGCAGGGGTCGCGACGATAAGGGTCGTGGAGATTACGACGACCAGCATCAGGGACTGTGGTGCGTAGTCCACGGCCGCGGCAATCATGATACCCGCACCTGCACCTCCATCGCGGCGCTCCGCGACAGCGTCGCTAGGGACAGGAACCCGGAGGCGCGCCCGCCTGCGATGGCCCACGTCCAATTCCCGTACGAGGCCCCCATGCAGGTACAGGCGCAAGGGATGCAGGTACAGGCGCAAGGGATGCAACCCCAGGAAGGCACCTTACGGATCCAAGCTCACGTGCAGCAGCCTCGGGAGGGCCTCCTGTCATTGCAGGCCCCGGACGCAACCTACCACAGGGTCATTAACGTCATATCCGGAGGCTCTGCGTTGGAATTCGCCTCGGCACGGCAGCAGAAGGCCTATGCGCGAAGATTACATCACGTGGCGGCATACCCAGCGCAAGCACCGCCGGATTGGGCGCAGCACGAAGTTACATTCACACCCGACGACGCCCAGGGTGTGGATTTCCCTCATCAGGACCCCCTGGTCATCCGAGTCACTATCGTGGGATGCGACGTGGGGCGCACCTTGGTGGACGGCGGTAGCTCCGCGAACGTATTGTTTGCGGCGGCCTTCGACCAGATGGGGATCCCTCGAAGCCGCCTAGGGCCCTCGGGAATTCCACTGCAGGGCTTCGGCGGACAGCCCCTGCGGGCGCTGGGCCAAATAGATCTACAAGTCTCCTTCGGCAGAGATGACAATGTGCGGGCCGAAGATGCCACCTTCGACGTGGTTGACCTTCCGTACCCCTACAATGTCATATTGGGACGCCCAATCCTCACCTCCTTCGGCGCGGTACCGCATCACGGCTACATATGCATGAAGATCCCGGGTCCCCGGACCATCATAACCGTCCGAGGCGACCAGGAAATGGCCCGACGCATCGAGCCAGGTACCAGATGCCCGCGTCGCGAAGCCCAACAGCGCTCCTAGAGCTGGCGCCACCGCGCGGAGGTCCGCGGGGCCATTCACACGCGCCTTGGCGGGCCCTGCAGGTGTCTAGCGACTAGAGGCTTCGGCCCCACCAAGGGCAAACGGTTAGTATATCCATCCTTTGTAGTTGCTCACCCGCGCAAATGGGGATGTAATGAAGATCGCCGTTTGTCGCTAATCTTTCTTTATCGCGCGCAAATACGCGATGAAGGCGCGCGCAGGCTCAGCCAACGCGCGCGTTCCCGCAGTATAAACAAAGACGCACGTTCGCGTGTGCACTCGCCGTAGCCAGGGGTGCGGGACTGAGTATAAATCGAAGTCGCACGTTCGCGTGTGCACTCGCCGTAGCCAAAAGGTGACGGGCCTGAGTATAAACAAAGACGCACGTTCGCGTGTGCACTCGCCGTAGCCAGGGGTGCGGGACTGAGTATAAATCGAAGTCGCACGTTCGCGTGTGCACTCGCCGTAGCCAGGGGTGCAGGACTGAGTATAAATCGAAGTCGCACGTTCGCGTGTGCACTCGCCGCAGCCAAAAGGTGACGAGCCTGAGTATAAACAAAAGACGCACCGGGGGGACGCCCTCGCGCGCACCAGTCCACGGACTTTAAATAAGACGTAGCGTCGAGGTCCGCCTCCGCACGCACAAGTCTTCGGACTATAAAGAAGACGTAGCGTCGAAGTCCGCTTCCGCACGCACCAGTCCACGGACTTTAAATAAGACGTAGCGTCGAGGTCCGCCTCCGCACGCACAAGTCTCCGGACTATAAAGAAGACGTAGCGTCGAAGTCCGCTTCCGCACGCACCAGTCCACAGACTTTAAATAAGACGTAGCGTCGAGGTCCGCCTCCGCACGCACAAGTCTCCGGACTATAAAGAAGACGTAGCGTCGAAGTCCGCTTCCGCACGCACCAGTCCACGGACTTT
The DNA here is from genome assembly GCA_017311315.1 of Dendrocalamus latiflorus. Classification (NCBI taxonomy): domain Eukaryota; kingdom Viridiplantae; phylum Streptophyta; class Magnoliopsida; order Poales; family Poaceae; genus Dendrocalamus; species Dendrocalamus latiflorus. The sequence continues at coordinate 20,366,542 of CM029675.1, forward strand.
AAATAAGACGTAGCGTCGAGGTCCGCCTCCGCACGCGCGAGTCTCCGGACTATAAAGAAGACGTAGCGTCGAAGTCCTCTTCCGCACGCACCAGTCCACGGACTTTAAATAAGACGTAGCGTCGAGGTCCGCCTCCGCACGCACAAGTCTCCGGACTATAAAGAAGACGTAGCGTCGAAGTCCGCTTCCGCACGCACCAGTCCACGGACTTTAAATAAGACGTAGCGTCGAGGTCCGCCTCCGCACGCGCGAGTCTCCGGACTATAAAGAAGACGTAGCGTCGAAGTCCGCTTCCGCACGCACCAGTCCACGGACTTTAAATAAGACGTAGCGTCGAGGTCCGCCTCCGCACGCACAAGTCTTCGGACTATAAAGAAGACGTAGCGTCGAAGTTCGCTTCCGCACGCACCAGTCCACGGACTTTAAATAAGACGTAGCGTCGAGGTCCGCCTCCGCACGCACAAGTCTCCGGACTATAAAGAAGACGTAGCGTCGAAGTCCGCTTCCGCACGCACCAGTCCACGGACTTTAAATAAGACGTAGCGTCGAGGTCCGCCTCCGCACGCGCGAGTCTCCGAACTATAAAGAAGACGTAGCGTCGAAGTCCGCTTCCGCACGCACCAGTCCACGGACTTTAAATAAGACGTAGCGTCGAGATCCGCCTCCGCACGCGCGAGTCTCCGGACTATAAAGAAGACGTAGCGTCGAAGTCCGCTTCCGCACGCACCAGTCCACGGACTTTAAATAAGACGTCGCGTCGAGGTCCGCCTCCGCACGCGCGAGTCTCCGGACTATAAAGAAAGGCGAAGTGCCGAGGTCCGCCTCCACATACGCCAATCTACGGGCCGTCTGTTCTAAGGAACCCCGGCGCAGCCACTTCGCCAACAGTGGCATCAACACACAGCGCATATCCTAAAATACCAGGAAGTCTGGATACCGGAAAAATCACAAGTACAAGGATCTGGCAACATCCCTGCCGCTCTAAGCCGCTATCCCGCGGGCTCATCCTTAACACGTGCTAAAGCGGGGGCCTCGCTCGAAGAAGGTCGGCTCGCCCAAAAGTCCAGCGACTCTTCGGCCCTTCGCCAGCGTCGAAGGCGTCACCGGGTTGCAAGGTCGGCCGAAGGAAGCCGGCCCCAGCGAGGAAGCTGCCCGGGATATAGGCGAAAGTCAGAATGCATGCAGCAAGTGCGTACTTTATTCACAAAGACAAGGAACAGTACAACGCACGCCTACACCTAGGCACCGCGACATCACACCTGCGGGTTCCCGGCGCCTTCGGAGGGCCCAGCGTCGCCCTCGCCGCGTCGAGGGACCCCGTGCAGAAATTGGCCGAGGCTCCCCGTCCCGTAGAGCGACTTCCGGAGCTCGATCCGTGCAGCTTCCGGCCCGACGTAATCCCAGATCCGGTCGAAGAAGGGCCCGAGGGCACGGCGAGCGGCGCGGACGGCGCCAGACATCAGTCCGGCCCCGCCAGGTATCTCCAGCTGGGGGTCATCCAGCCCGACGACGTGTGTACAGTCGCGGTGCTGGAGGAGCGCGCACACCAAGCAGGCCGAAGTGTACGCGCAGTGGGTGCCAAAGGATGTCGCAGCGCCGTGCGCGACGTTGGCGGCATCCCTGACCCAGCGGAGGGTCCGAGACAACTCCTCGGGGCCAAACGCGCGGTTCGGCACTTCGGTTACCAGCCCTTGAAGATGGCTCTCCAGCGCTTGCATGGCGTCCCACGCAACCACCGAGGCGTCGCCAAGCGTCTGGTTACGCTCCGCTAGGGTCAAGGCAAGCTCGCCTTTTTCCTTCTCTAGCGAGGCGACCTGCGCCAGGAGCCCGTCCCGCTCCGCCGCAAACTTCTCTTCAGCAGCCGCCGCGGCCGACTCCTGCGCCGACGCAGCAAGTCCCTCGGCGTGTGCCCTCGCTTCAGCGCATTCCGCTTCCAGCTGGCGGATACGGGCGTCCTGGGCAGAGCGGGCGCCTGAGGCTTTGCGCAGCTCCTCCTCGGCGGCCCGCAGCCTATCCTCGAGCGCCTTTTGGCTACGAGCATAGACCGTTTGCAGGGCCTGCCCCAGCACAAGTGTCTGTAGAAGGGAAAAGACTTAGCAAACTCAGCTAAGCTCAAGCGTGGTCGCATGAGTACTTACCCTCACCCCAGACACCTCGAAAGCGTCCTCGAGGCGTCCCGCACCGTAGGCCTGCAGCACCTGCGGGTCGACACTCGTGGCCGCGTCATTCACAATCCCGCGCCACACCCTCAGCGTCTCCGGAGGCGGCACGAAGTCCGCAGGGCTCATGTGCTCGGAGGCCCCGTGTTCCGCCGAGTGCTCTCCCTCCGGAATGAGCAACGCTGTAAACAAGGATACGGGTGAGCACCCCAAGGCATAAAAGCATACACCAGAGTAAGCTAAGCCACCCTACCTTCGGTAGCAGAGGGAATGGTCCCGCCGCGAGCAGAAGCCTCCGCGTTCGGGGGGGACGACGGCTGTCCCTGCGCGGCGGGCGGTGTGGCCAGAGGGGTAGAAGGCGCGTAGGCCGCAGGGCCCCGGTGCTGGCGCTGGAGTCCCACAAGCTTCTGATGCCCGTGGCCACGACGAATCCCCGCGGTGTCCGGTGGAGCTCCGGCCGCACACACGGCCGTTTGGCCTGGGCAGCCAGCAGCGACACCGCCCCCGCAGCCGTGGTTGGGGAAGCCCCCGCGGCTGTCGCGCCCGGGGGCGAAGGTTCCACGGTGGCAGTTGTTGTAGGGGGCACCTCGGTTTCCGCTACTGTTGGTAAAGACAGCACGGCTACGTGCGCCCTCGCGGAGGGCGCCTCCGGCACCACAGCGGTCGCGGTCGAGGGCTCCACCTCGGCATCGCCGGTCCGCACGGGGTCCGCCTCGGCGACTTCGGCGGGCGGTGAGACTTCCCCCCTCCGGCTGCCCGCGGCAAACCCGCTGTCCGGGACGCTCGCCGAAGACACCTCGCCTTCGGCGCCTGCGCCACCCAAACCCGAGTCGGCATACCTCGCCGAGTCCGACTCCGCGTCCGCTGCGCCCTCGGAAACACTAGCAGCAGGCGCGGCAGGACCCGAAGACTTCAAGTTCCCTAGCGCCGTCGACTCGTACAAAGGCGACACGGACCCCCGTGAGTTCGTGCGCGTGTACGAAACCGCGATCGAAGCCGCGGGCGGAGACGACACCACGAAGGCGAAGGGACTCCCCCTCGCGCTGCAAGGAGTGGCGCTCTCTTGGTTCTTTACCATAGAGCCGGGCTCCATCTACGCGTGGGAGCAGCTTCGCGTCCGCCTTCACAACAACTTCCAAGGAAACTACGTCGACCGAGTCGACGCGGACCAACTCTTTGCTGTGAAGCAAAAACCCTCGGAGAAGCTCCGGGACTACTTCAAACGCTTCGCCAAGATTCGATGCCAAGTGAAAGACGTCAATGAGACCACCATCGTTAATGCAGCCATACAGGGCCTTCATCCGGGCCCGATGGCTAAGTACAATGCGCGAAAGCCAATCAAGACGGTGGCGAAGCTCTTCGACAAGATGGAAGAATATGCCAGGGCGGAGGAAGACGCGCGGAGAAGGCAAGGCGACGACTCCGACACCAACCAGGCCGGAGCCTCGGCAAAAACCGAAGATCCGCCGAAGGGCGGTTCTTCAAAGGGAAAACGTAAGCAGGAGTCGTCCAGGGACGCGCCCGACCGCAGGGACAACTCGCATAAGGAGTCGTCCGATCAGCCCAAGCACGGCCAGCAGAGGTCGAGGCGAAACCGGTACGTCCTCGACATTGAAGGCGGGTCCGACGAGGGTGCTCCAGCAGGCCAAGGCGGTCGGGGGCGCCATGGCCGGGGGCGCGGCCGTGGCAGGGGTCGCGACGATAAGGGTCGTGGAGATTACGACGACCAGCATCAGGGACTGTGGTGCGTAGTCCACGGCCGCGGCAATCATGATACCCGCACCTGCACCTCCATCGCGGCGCTCCGCGACAGCGTCGCTAGGGACAGGAACCCGGAGGCGCGCCCGCCTGCGATGGCCCACGTCCAATTCCCGTACGAGGCCCCCATGCAGGTACAGGCGCAAGGGATGCAGGTACAGGCGCAAGGGATGCAACCCCAGGAAGGCACCTTACGGATCCAAGCTCACGTGCAGCAGCCTCGGGAGGGCCTCCTGTCATTGCAGGCCCCGGACGCAACCTACCACAGGGTCATTAACGTCATATCCGGAGGCTCTGCGTTGGAATTCGCCTCGGCACGGCAGCAGAAGGCCTATGCGCGAAGATTACATCACGTGGCGGCATACCCAGCGCAAGCACCGCCGGATTGGGCGCAGCACGAAGTTACATTCACACCCGACGACGCCCAGGGTGTGGATTTCCCTCATCAGGACCCCCTGGTCATCCGAGTCACTATCGTGGGATGCGACGTGGGGCGCGCCTTGGTGGACGGCGGTAGCTCCGCGAACGTATTGTTTGCGGCGGCCTTCGACCAGATGGGGATCCCTCGAAGCCGCCTAGGGCCCTCGGGAATTCCACTGCAGGGCTTCGGCGGACAGCCCCTGCGGGCGCTGGGCCAAATAGATCTACAAGTCTCCTTCGGCAGAGATGACAATGTGCGGGCCGAAGATGCCACCTTCGACGTGGTTGACCTTCCGTACCCCTACAATGTCATATTGGGACGCCCAATCCTCACCTCCTTCGGCGCGGTACCGCATCACGGCTACATATGCATGAAGATCCCGGGTCCCCGGACCATCATAACCGTCCGAGGCGACCAGGAAATGGCCCGACGCATCGAGCCAGGTACCAGATGCCCGCGTCGCGAAGCCCAACAGCGCTCCTAGAGCTGGCGCCACCGCGCGGAGGTCCGCGGGGCCATTCACACGCGCCTTGGCGGGCCCTGCAGGTGTCTAGCGACTAGAGGCTTCGGCCCCACCAAGGGCAAACGGTTAGTATATCCATCCTTTGTAGTTGCTCACCCGCGCAAATGGGGATGTAATGAAGATCGCCGTTTGTCGCTAATCTTTCTTTATCGCGCGCAAATACGCGATGAAGGCGCGCGCAGGCTCAGCCAACGCGCGCGTTCCCGCAGTATAAACAAAGACGCACGTTCGCGTGTGCACTCGCCGTAGCCAGGGGTGCGGGACTGAGTATAAATCGAAGTCGCACGTTCGCGTGTGCACTCGCCGTAGCCAAAAGGTGACGGGCCTGAGTATAAACAAAGACGCACGTTCGCGTGTGCACTCGCCGTAGCCAGGGGTGCGGGACTGAGTATAAATCGAAGTCGCACGTTCGCGTGTGCACTCGCCGTAGCCAGGGGTGCAGGACTGAGTATAAATCGAAGTCGCACGTTCGCGTGTGCACTCGCCGCAGCCAAAAGGTGACGAGCCTGAGTATAAACAAAAGACGCACCGGGGGGACGCCCTCGCGCGCACCAGTCCACGGACTTTAAATAAGACGTAGCGTCGAGGTCCGCCTCCGCACGCACAAGTCTTCGGACTATAAAGAAGACGTAGCGTCGAAGTCCGCTTCCGCACGCACCAGTCCACGGACTTTAAATAAGACGTAGCGTCGAGGTCCGCCTCCGCACGCACAAGTCTCCGGACTATAAAGAAGACGTAGCGTCGAAGTCCGCTTCCGCACGCACCAGTCCACAGACTTTAAATAAGACGTAGCGTCGAGGTCCGCCTCCGCACGCACAAGTCTCCGGACTATAAAGAAGACGTAGCGTCGAAGTCCGCTTCCGCACGCACCAGTCCACGGACTTTAAATAAGACGTAGCGTCGAGGTCCGCCTCCGCACGCGCGAGTCTCCGGACTATAAAGAAGACGTAGCGTCGAAGTCCTCTTCCGCACGCACCAGTCCACGGACTTTAAATAAGACGTAGCGTCGAGGTCCGCCTCCGCACGCACAAGTCTCCGGACTATAAAGAAGACGTAGCGTCGAAGTCCGCTTCCGCACGCACCAGTCCACGGACTTTAAATAAGACGTAGCGTCGAGGTCCGCCTCCGCACGCGCGAGTCTCCGGACTATAAAGAAGACGTAGCGTCGAAGTCCGCTTCCGCACGCACCAGTCCACGGACTTTAAATAAGACGTAGCGTCGAGGTCCGCCTCCGCACGCACAAGTCTTCGGACTATAAAGAAGACGTAGCGTCGAAGTTCGCTTCCGCACGCACCAGTCCACGGACTTTAAATAAGACGTAGCGTCAAGGTCCGCCTCCGCACGCACAAGTCTCCGGACTATAAAGAAGACGTAGCGTCGAAGTCCGCTTCCGCACGCACCAGTCCACGGACTTTAAATAAGACGTAGCGTCGAGGTCCGCCTCCGCACGCGCGAGTCTCCGAACTATAAAGAAGACGTAGCGTCGAAGTCCGCTTCCGCACGCACCAGTCCACGGACTTTAAATAAGACGTAGCGTCGAGATCCGCCTCCGCACGCGCGAGTCTCCGGACTATAAAGAAGACGTAGCGTCGAAGTCCGCTTCCGCACGCACCAGTCCACGGACTTTAAATAAGACGTCGCGTCGAGGTCCGCCTCCGCACGCGCGAGTCTCCGGACTATAAAGAAAGGCGAAGTGCCGAGGTCCGCCTCCACATACGCCAATCTACGGGCCGTCTGTTCTAAGGAACCCCGGTGCAGCCACTTCGCCAACAGTGGCATCAACACACAGCGCATATCCTAAAATACCAGGAAGTCTGGATACCGGAAAAATCACAAGTACAAGGATCTGGCAACATCCCTGCCGCTCTAAGCCGCTATCCCGCGGGCTCATCCTTAACACGTGCTAAAGCGGGGGCCTCGCTCGAAGAAGGTCGGCTCGCCCAAAAGTCCAGCGACTCTTCGGCCCTTCGCCAGCGTCGAAGGCGTCACCGGGTTGCAAGGTCGGCCGAAGGAAGCCGGCCCCAGCGAGGAAGCTGCCCGGGATATAGGCGAAAGTCAGAATGCATGCAGCAAGTGCGTACTTTATTCACAAAGACAAGGAACAGTACAACGCACGCCTACACCTAGGCACCGCGACATCACACCTGCGGGTTCCCGGCGCCTTCGGAGGGCCCAGCGTCGCCCTCGCCGCGTCGAGGGACCCCGTGCAGAAATTGGCCGAGGCTCCCCGTCCCGTAGAGCGACTTCCGGAGCTCGATCCGTGCAGCTTCCGGCCCGACGTAATCCCAGATTCGGTCGAAGAAGGGCCCGAGGGCACGGCGAGCGGCGCGGACGGCGCCAGACATCAGTCCGGCCCCGCCAGGTATCTCCAGCTGGGGGTCATCCAGCCCGACGACGTGTGTACAGTCGCGGTGCTGGAGGAGCGCGCACACCAAGCAGGCCGAAGTGTACGCGCAGTGGGTGCCAAAGGATGTCGCAGCGCCGTGCGCGACGTTGGCGGCATCCCTGACCCAGCGGAGGGTCCGAGACAACTCCTCGGGGCCAAACGCGCGGTTCGGCACTTCGGTTACCAGCCCTTGAAGATGGCTCTCCAGCGCTTGCATGGCGTCCCACGCAACCACCGAGGCGTCGCCAAGCGTCTGGTTACGCTCCGCTAGGGTCAAGGCAAGCTCGCCTTTTTCCTTCTCTAGCGAGGCGACCTGCGCCAGGAGCCCGTCCCGCTCCGCCGCAAACTTCTCTTCAGCAGCCGCCGCGGCCGACTCCTGCGCCGACGCAGCAAGTCCCTCGGCGTGTGCCCTCGCTTCAGCGCATTCCGCTTCCAGCTGGCGGATACGGGCGTCCTGGGCAGAGCGGGCGCCTGAGGCTTTGCGCAGCTCCTCCTCGGCGGCCCGCAGCCTATCCTCGAGCGCCTTTTGGCTACGAGCATAGACCGTTTGCAGGGCCTGCCCCAGCACAAGTGTCTGTAGAAGGGAAAAGACTTAGCAAACTCAGCTAAGCTCAAGCGTGGTCGCATGAGTACTTACCCTCACCCCAGACACCTCGAAAGCGTCCTCGAGGCGTCCCGCACCGTAGGCCTGCAGCACCTGCGGGTCGACACTCGTGGCCGCGTCATTCACAATCCCGCGCCACACCCTCAGCGTCTCCGGAGGCGGCACGAAGTCCGCAGGGCTCATGTGCTCGGAGGCCCCGTGTTCCGCCGAGTGCTCTCCCTCCGGAATGAGCAACGCTGTAAACAAGGATACGGGTGAGCACCCCAAGGCATAAAAGCATACACCAGAGTAAGCTAAGCCACCCTACCTTCGGTAGCAGAGGGAATGGTCCCGCCGCGAGCAGAAGCCTCCGCGTTCGGGGGGGACGACGGCTGTCCCTGCGCGGCGGGCGGTGTGGCCAGAGGGGTAGAAGGCGCGTAGGCCGCAGGGCCCCGGTGCTGGCGCTGGAGTCCCACAAGCTTCTGATGCCCGTGGCCACGACGAATCCCCGCGGTGTCCGGTGGAGCTCCGGCCGCACACACGGCCGTTTGGCCTGGGCAGCCAGCAGCGACACCGCCCCCGCAGCCGTGGTTGGGGAAGCCCCCGCGGCTGTCGCGCCCGGGGGCGAAGGTTCCACGGTGGCAGTTGTTGTAGGGGGCACCTCGGTTTCCGCTACTGTTGGTAAAGACAGCACGGCTACGTGCGCCCTCGCGGAGGGCGCCTCCGGCACCACAGCGGTCGCGGTCGAGGGCTCCACCTCGGCATCGCCGGTCCGCACGGGGTCCGCCTCGGCGACTTCGGCGGGCGGTGAGACTTCCCCCCTCCGGCTGCCCGCGGCAAACCCGCTGTCCGGGACGCTCGCCGAAGACACCTCGCCTTCGGCGCCTGCGCCACCCAAACCCGAGTCGGCATACCTCGCCGAGTCCGACTCCGCGTCCGCTGCGCCCTCGGAAACACTAGCAGCAGGCGCGGCAGGCGCCCCGCTGCGGCCCCTCTTCCGAGACGGGGTCTCCTTCTTCTTCTTCTTCGCTCCGCCATCGTCGGGAGCGACACGGTCCGGCACGGCAAGGCCCAGGACCTCGCACACGCGGTTTATTCGCCCCAACCCCGCCTTGGTGATAGCAGATGCGCGCTGCTCGTGTTCCCTGGCGGTGTACGGCCCCAAAAATACGCGCGCGGCTTGCTCCGCCTCCTCCAAGGAAATCCCTGAAGCAAAGGAGAATAGCATCAGCATATAACGCATTCCGCGTGAACAAAGGAGGGACGCGATCGAGGCTTACGAGGACCGGGCGGCGCTGGCAGCGAGTAGACCCATGGCGAAACATTGTCATCTCGACGCCTCTCGGCGGCAAGACGCCAGTCGTAGGCAAGCGGTGCCACGCCGTACATCACGTACTCCTCGGCGAGGTCGCGCATGTTGAGGCGGGCGGCCACGCCTACAAGCCGCTTGACCCTCCGCTTGTCCTCATCATCGAGCGTTCGGCCGGGCGAGGGCTTGAACGCGATTGGTCGGCCTGTGCACTCAAGGCCGCTCCCGCTCTCCACGCGGTGGTAGAACCACCGCTTCATCCAGTAAGACTCCCACTTCCCGCGAGTTGAGTTCGCAAGGAAGAGCTTCTTGCACGACGGGCGAAGAATAAAAGTGACGCTGCCGAAGCTCGACAGCGTCCCATCCTTCCGGCCCTTGGGCTGGCATCGTGCCTCGTGGAGATAGGCGAACAGCGATGCGCTGGGCCAACATGCCCCCGAGCGCAAGGCCCAGCTGTACACTGCGAGCCGGGCCACGGCGTTCGGAGTCAGTTGCGCCAGCTCCAGCCTGAAGGTCCGCAGCACGTCGCCCACCACAACCGCCGCTGGGATCCGGAGCCCCGCGTCGAAAAAGGCAACGAATACGACCGCCTCCGACCTCTCGGGATGCGGTTCCGTCTCGTCGGCGGCGGGCAATCGTACGTCCTGGCGCCCGGACAACTTCCCCGTGCGCAAGAGCCCTTGGATCGTCTTCTCGGTCACGAGCGAGGGGCCTAGCTCGCCGGAGAATGTGCCTTCCTCCTCCGCCACCAGCCGCTCCTGGTCCGCCGCCGTCGGGTCGCGCTCTTGGAGCGCGTATTTCATCTTCAACGGCGAAGACCGCCGGCGAATGTCAGGGCCACCAACCGCCTGGCCGCGCTCGCTACTGAAGGTCATCGCTTCCCACGAAGAGACTAAGGCGGTGAAGATAGCGCGAAGGTGTAGAAGGCGGAGCAGACAGGAAAGAGGGCGTAAAGGTGCGGGGACGCTGTGACGGGGGGCTATTTCAAGCTACCTCGCCCATACCGCCGCTACCGAAGCGCCGCAATGATCCGCGTGCAGGATGCAACCGCAGCGGTGTAAAGGCCCGCCCCGCGCGATTCCCCGTAACGGAAAGCGAAGCGTCGCGAAGGTCCGCGTCGGGGCGCGACCGCAGTTGTACAAGCGCCCGTCCGGCGCAATACCCCATACCCAAAGCTGGAAGGCCACGACCACCAGCGCAAAGGCCGTCACAGCACGACGCTACTTAGCCGTTGTTAAAGGCGCATTAATGGGCCAGGGGATCACAACCGCTCCGGCACCGGGCCATTCACTGCCCGCCCCGTGCCCCCCTTGCCTAGGGAAGACGCGAGCGGCCGCGCACACGCAACCGTCCACATCCCGCTGCCCGCCGGTCATAGGCCGCCACGTGCTCCGGGCGCGTCGGGTCGCACGGTACGGCTGGCAGGCCGGGGGCCGGCGTGATTCCAGGCACCTTTACAACGCAAGGCCGCATCGCAAGACCACAGGTCACCGCACGCGTGGCGGTGTTCGCGAGGCGAAGGCGCCAGCTTCGCTGCCACCCGTTCGAGGGGTAGGGGACGGAGCGCGCGCGTCTACTTCGACTAGGCGCCAGCTGCGCTGCCACCCTTTCGATGGGTAGGGGACGGAGCGTGCGCGCCTACTTCGACTAGGCGCCAGCTCCGCTGCCACCCATTCGATGGGTAGGGGACGGAGCGCGCGCGTCTAGTTCGACTAGGCGCCAGCTTCGCTGCCACCCGTTCGATGGGTAGGGGACGGAGCGCGCGCGTCTACTTTGACTAGGCGCCAGCTTCGCTGCCACCCGTTCGATGGGTAGGGAACGGAGCGTGCGTGTCTACTTCGACTAGGCGCCAGCTTCGCTGCCGCCCATTCGATGGGTAGGGGACGGAGCGCGCGCGTCTACTTCGACTAGGCGCCAGCTTCGCTGCCACCTATTCGATCGGTAGGGGACGGAGCGCGCGCGTCTAATTCGACTAGGCGCTAGCTTCGCTGCCACCTATTCGATCGGTAGGGGACGGAGCGCGCGTGTCTAATTCGACTAGGCGCCAGCTTCGCTGCCACCTATTCGATCGGTAGGGGACGGAGCGCACGCGTCTACTTCGACTAGGCGCCAGCTTCGCTGCCACCCGTTCGAGGGGTAGGGGACGGAGCGCGCGCGTCTACTTCGACTAGGCGCCAGCTTCGCTGCCACCCATTCGATGGGTAGGGGACGGAGCGCGCGCGTCTACTTCGACTACGCGCCAGCTTCGCTGCCACCCATTCGACGGGTAGGGGACGGAGCGCGCGCGTCTACTTCGACTAGGCGCCAACTTCGCTGCCACCTATTCGATCGGTAGGGGACGGAGCGCACGCGTCTACTTCGACTAGGCGCCAGCTTCGCTGCCACCTATTCGATCGGTAGGGGACGGAGCGCGCGCGTCTAATTCGACTAGGCGCCAGCTTCGCTGCCACCTATTCGATCGGTAGGGGACGGAGCGCGCGCGTCTAATTCGACTAGGCGCCAGCTTCGCTGCCACCTATTCGATCGGTAGGGGACGGAGCGCGCGCGTCTAATTCGACTAGGCGCCAGCTTCGCTGCCACCTATTCGATCGGTAGGGGACGGAGCGCACGCGTCTACTTCGACTAGGCGCCAGCTTCGCTGCCACCCGTTCGATGGGTAGGGGACGGAGCGCGCGCGTCTGCTTCGACTAGGCGCCAGCTTCGTTGCCACCGATTCGATCGGTAGGGGACGGAGCGCGCGCGTCTACTTCGACTAGGCGCCAGCCTCCGCTGCCACCCACTCGAAGAATGGGGATGGAGCGAGCTTGAAGAACGGAGAACAGCACATACGACCACCATAACTCGCACACGCAAAGGTACGGGATGTACAGCAAGGGATGTCTAGGGAGCGGCCCCCGGCGCCAGCATATTTATACACGGCCTCACCAGGCGAAGAGCCGCCGGCGTGGAGGGATGCCAATCGGGGGCACGCCATCCGGTGGAAGCACAAGCGGGGCGCGCACCCCAGAAGTCCAAACGCCAAGAGTCCGCCGTCACATTGATGGTCACGACGCCTCAAGGCCCGCACCGCGCCAAGCACGCCTCACCACGTGGACGGTCGGAAGAACACGCATCTGCTTCGGCCACAGCACAGCCCCGGGTCAAGTTTGGAGAAGTTCACAGGCTGCGGGGACGGAGGGGGCCAAAGAACTCGGCGACATGGCTTCGGCCCTGTGAAGCCCTTCACCATGAGAGGCTCCTGTCGTAGGGGTGGCCCCCACCTAAACCCAGCAGGCCTGGTAGGAAGTTATAAGGCCCAGAATATGCCACGTGTAATGACACAAATACCCCTGAAGGGGTTAATCAGCTGTAAGGGCATAATTGTAAAAGCACTCCCCATGTATATATATAGAACATCCGACCATGGGGAGGGGGCAGGCCATTACATTCATCTTCATCACTCTCCACTACCATCTCTCTGTTTGGTCTGTAGCCACAACAGTAATGATGCAAGAATACAAAAAATATAGAATCAAGGTTAGCTTGGCAATAGAGGGGAGGTATAGATCCAGTAGGGCCATGCCTAGATCCACCATCACTGGCATCGGATGCAACTGGAGGTGGAGGAGAAGAGGGGTGGGAACCACAAGGAACCTAGGGAAAAACAACAACGTTTGCAAGGAGAGCACCCGATCCGGTGGAGCCGCACCCAGATCCACCACCATCGGCACCAGCGCGGGGACCACGATGGAGGCGTGAGCACCAGTGGCAATGCGTTGGTAAAGAGAGAATGGGAGAGAGAGAAATAGGAGTGTGCGTGTGCATGTGTGTAGTGTGTGTGAATAGAGTGGGTGTGGGGTGTGCATGTGTGTGTAGGCTGGGCATGAGTGAGCCCAAGCCTATCAGGTGTGTGAGGAGTGTTGGGCTGGTTAGAGAGTTTGGGTTGAGCATGAGAATGGGCCAAGGCGGTTTGGGACTATTTGAGGTCAAACTAAAACTAAGCTAAATAAATCCTAGGAAATGCATCTTAATATATACAAATATTAAACCCTAATTGAGGACACAACACTATAACACGACACAACTACTCAATTGAATCAAATTTCTTAAGCCATAAAATACACTCTGTAATGCAGAGAGCAAGCGAGGGCAGGAAGGGCAAACTTTAAAAGCTACAATTGAGATAGAGGCATACTACACGAACCAAGGCAAGCTCGCCCTTGATCATTCTGAGTAGTTTACTTACTTAAAAAAATTACTTTTACATATGTTGTATTACCTGTTGCATTAAAATAACTTTTTTTAAAAAGAAATGGTAGTTAGAGGAGAAAAGAAAAATGGCTCAGATGAGAACAAATCCAATTGAAGAAGCGGTTGGATTGTAAGTTACGTATGATAGGAGGGTAGAGGGTACCCTAATCAGGTAGAGAATGGGCAGGTTTATAACCCTTTACATGTGGTTAAAATACAAAGACTAAACAACTCTCACTCAGATATGGAGCCATATTTGTTGTATCAACCATTGCCTCATTTCGATAAGCGGAAAATGTTACCCTACAAAGTTGTTATATTCTCCATAAGGGTATGTAGTATAAATAGGTGGTTTAGAAGATACCAGAACTAGCGTAGACTCAGAAGTGGTGGATCCAAATAGGTGGAGCCAGAACCGGTATAGAGCCTAGAAGTGGCGAGTCTGGCACCTATATTTAGTGTCTGGAATATCGGGTGAGGGGTAGACCGTCCCCGACCAATGATTATATAGTCAGGTGGAGATATAATAACAAAAATAAGGGGAAACACGTTCTGTGCTTTGACTCAGCACTGCATCTAAGAAAATACGGATGACCCAGTTACAAGGAGCTTAGAGTAGCTATGTGTAAAGTGATACAAATCTACGCAGTGCTAATTAAACTATAAATTCATGCATGTCTCCTAGACTAGAGACTACGTGGACCGAATGGGGTCTTTCTCTTCACCAATGTGATTAGTAGTATTCAGAATACTAAAGTACGCAATTTCTCATTTAACTTAACAACCTATTTTATTATTAAGGTTGGAGTGGAATAGGAAACTTGATTATGAAGAGATTAGTCATACAAATTGCATATATTACTAAAGATTGCTTGCTAAGTATGTTATAGTCACACTTACTATTAAATTTCTTTGTTAGATCTCAGTCTATCTAGGATTACCTTGTATTAGACATGGGGTTTATAGACCGAGAGGATGCCGTGTGAGATGAGGGTGACCATATCAAGGACCAAGGGGAGATGGACGCCCTATTCGGCAGTTGGGATGAGTATGTGCCCTTTAATGTCCTGTCTCAAAGAGTCAGAGTATGTAAATTATGCACGTCTCCATCTGTTATCCAGTATTTGTATAATTAAGACCTAGAATTGAACGTTTGTATTAGTGTTTTAGGGATGTTGTTAGTTAATAATTAATCTATTAAAGACTTTAACTTTGCATGGCCGGTTACTGTAATACTACTATGTATCTAATTATTGTTATGATATGAAAACTCTGATATAACTTATTATTCGATAAAACAGTATTTTTATGGAATAATATTCCGTGGGCCGATATCATGTTCTACTACTACTAATAATAACACGGTTAGTCACAATCGCCGCCCTTGTGTACTTTAAGAACTGCGATTCTGATTCCTTTCTTTAGGTATGTACTATACGCTTTCGTCATGCTCGATACCGGACTAATGACTTCTTTTGGAGACAGCCGCTTTGTAGAAAAACGATGATTTTGGATTTGATGGTGTCGGTAATGTGTTATAGCGGTAATAACTGAAGGAAGAACTACTGAACAGGTCTCTCATGACAGAGAATTGGTATTAATTTTTACTCCAAGGAAAAAAGGGATTATCTATTTGTAAGGGGACTGAAATTTTTTAAGCACAAATCATATTTTTAGGGTATTGCTACGCATCAGACGTCCGATCTGGGCGTTCGTTTTCAGACGCTCGGTTGCAATATTTTTTTGCTACATTTGCAATATTTTTCGTCCATATTTATAACATTTTTTGTTCATGTTTTTCTTGCAATATTTTTATTTCGTGTATGCAACATCGACTTTTATATCAAACATTTTTGTTACATACGTTGATTAAAATTGTTGCATACGTTATTTGATAATGTTGCATTGGAGCGCATGATGTGAATACTCATATCATTTTTTTTGTTGCATAACATGACCGACAAATGTTACATACATGGACGATAAATGTTGCGTACATGAATACTTACATCGTTCTTCATTTTTTTTGTTGTAAACATAACAAAAAAATTGTTGTAAACATGGTCGAAAAATATTGTAGCTGGGTATCTAAAAATGGACGTCCGGAACGGACGTTCGATTCCTAGCATTACCCTATTTTTTACCCATTGAATCAACATACAGTCGTATGACACATCAGTCTCTGCACATATCCTCCAATGGTGATAAAAATTGACTTAAACTTAAGAAAATATCAGGCGAATTAAATTAGCAAATCTGAAAAAAAAAGTTCAAACAAATTGATCGTGTACTAGAATGAGCACAAGTCAAGTGCATTTGTAGGGGCATCCACTGCAAATATTTAAACAGTTTTGCTATTGCACAGACGACTGAAATTTTTTTATGTTTCAGTCACCTGAAATTGCACTCTCAATGAACTAAAATTGCAGCCCCCTCCAAAAAAACAGTTGCAACTTTAGGTGATTCAGAGTGCAACTTCAGGTGACCTGAAATTGCACTCTCAATCAACTAAACTTGCAGCCCCAAAAAAAAACATGTGTAACTTCAGGTGATTCAAAGTGCAACTTTAGGTGACTGAAAGATAAAAAAATTTCAGTCGCCTGTGCAATAGTCTATCCCATATTTAAACTATGTGTAGTCATACAAGCCATCTCAAAGCTTGAGCACAAGATCATAATGAAATCTTGGGCGAAAAACTTGAGGTATATACTATATAGTCTACGGAGCGTCCTAACAACATGTGAAATTTCATATTGAAATTTAATCGGTGTTTAAAAAAAACATAGAGAGAGAGAGATGATATGGCAACTTTGCTGTGGTTAGTAATTTTTGTCTTGCCTTTTCTATTCATTTTTGCTTTATAGTTTACCTGGTATTCTCTGTTTATCTCTTAGCACAAATATATAGAATTTATAGTTGAAATATTACCACCTCCTTGATTCTTTTCCGTTATTGTTTGGTGTTGTTTTAGTACTCGAGCAATAATATTGTATATGATTGCACCTAACTGTTGATTTGCACTAAAATTTGCAGCAAATTCTTACGTATGCGTGGCATCTAGGCTATCATCTTTTTTAGAGAACACCTAAAAGATTTGTACGCATTTCATTAAGATGGAGAAGAAACCAAAAGATTTATGCGCATCTAGACCGGAGAAAAAAGGAGAAACGTTTTTGGACAAACTTTTGAGATTAAAAAAGATGTATATTTTATTTGACACCCAAAGTTTCTATGTTAGCTAGTTGTCAAGAACCAAAAAATGTAATACTCCATCTTAATTTGTAGGTACAACATTATTACTAATGCTGTGAAAAATTGCTCTACGCAACGTTTGGTCCGTTTATGGTTAATATGTACACAGCTTTCGAGCCAATTTGGATTTAAGTCTACTAACTAGAGTTTAGACAGATCATAGCCAATCGATTGAGCTCACATCGAGCTAACACATTCCAAAATTTTCCGATTCCAATGCAGTGGGTTTAGCCGTATAGTACTCCTAGTCTCAACCAAACGACGCCCGAACCGTCAGAAAGTATGGACACTACACAATTCATGGCAGCTAAATATGAAATCAGTATATATTTGACTCACAAAACATCGCCACAAAACTATAGGGCCAACTTCAGGTGATTCTTACAAGATAAACTCACACCAACAAGTTTATTCTGCAACTCTAAATAAAAGTGATTTATTCTGCTAGTCTACCATCAAGCTGAGAGAGAGAGTAGCAAGCAGCTGGATGCACACACACTAATAACTGTTCCTGACACGGACCAGGTCCAGGATCAGTCAGTAACAACAGACCAACAACAACTACCGGCCAGGCACGAACAATACGAGCAGTGTGTTACGTGAACAAACGACGACGCATGCATGCTCCGCCGCTGTTTCACTTCGTCCTTGCCGGCCGGCCGACGTACTCGCTGACGGGTTTCAGGCGTCGGCCCACGTGACGCGGACCTCGCCGACGTTGGTGTCGAGCCCGAGCGCCTTCCACACGGCGCGCGACGAGTCCACGATGTTGTCGCGGCAACCGCGCCGGGAGTCGCACTCGTCGACCACCTTGGCCTCCACGGTGCGCCCGTTGTGCGCGCTTGTGATGCGGATCGGCCTGTGGCACCGGTGCCCGCCCGCGTACCACCGCGTGGACAGCGCCACGATCATCTCATCGTCGCTGTGGAAGTGGCCGTCACACGCCGACGGCCCGCCCCCCTCCTCGCCGCGCCTGAAGCCGTTCACCGTCATCACCGCCGGAGTGCCGCCACGGCGCGGCGACGCGGCCGGCGTGCAGTGGTGTGGCTGCTTGTGGCGCATCCCGCCCGGCAGCTCGAACTCTCCCGAGTCGCCGCACGGGTCAGGCTTGCCGTTGCCGTGGCGCCTTGCCACGGCGCACGAGACCTCCAAGAGTGCAAGGATAGCCAAGACTGTGGCAAGCTTAGCGTTCGCCATTGTTAAGCTCTCGAAACCTTGGCTCTTCCCTTGGATTTGCAGGTCGTGTACGCGTATTGTATCGTGGTGCATTGGCCATTGGCTCGTGGGGTTTATATAGGCAGCAGCATGGGCACACTGCGCAGATGCATGTGTGCTCGCTGTCTCATGTGGTTCTTTGTTTAATTAACATGTGAGATACGGTGATCATTACAAGAGTATTTCTTGTGGATTACTCGATCGGTGAACTCGATACAGGACTAATGGCTCTTTCGGGGACAACAGCATTGTAAAAACGACGTTTTTTTAGAGAGAGAACGATGCTCGTTTGTATCTGATGGTGTCAGCAACAATGTTACGACGCGCCCACGGTAAAATCCGAGCAACAACAAGTCGCCTTGGAGGCTGGCCCTGGAAGCCTCCCAGATGTTAACCGTAGGCTGATTGTTCGATGCTGCTATCACGTCTGGAAGTATGGCACTTCTATGAAACGGATAGGAGATCTGAAATTTGTACAAGTCTCTTTATGAAACGATGACGGGAAAAACTTATCTCTGACTGAAATTCTGTAGAAAAGAGAACTTGTCAAAAGACAGCAGCTTCATCTACGAGGAAAGCGTTCCTAACTCCGATGACCGATTGTGGATTTGTGAGAAAAATATGATCAGTTTACTCAAAAGCTTAATTTGTCATAGAAAGATGAGCAATAATATACAAATACTACAACCTCACTTTTACGTATATGGTCCTTCAGACTATGATGTGGGCTTAAAGTGGGATGCAAATTTTTTTCTTAAATTTTCGCCAACCAAATCTTGAACTTAGGATCTCCTGCCTTGAATATGGTATTGGGTTCCATGTATCAACTAGACCGCTTAAGCTGTTAGGGAGAGGTGGATAATATACTAATACTTAAACAAGAAGAAAGATTAGAATCTTGTTACATATTCTTTCTGAAATTAGGTTGGATATATCCAAGATTTACCTATGAACCCTGTATAGCAAACATGGAGGTAATTTTTCTGTCCTTGGGTTGAGAATTGTAGACTCTGCTTCCATTGGAAGCCGTGTAATCTGATAGTTTATACATCATTTATCCAGTAAATTATGACGGTGGAATCCGCATTTTTAATCAATTGCAACTTGCAAATCTTCCAAGAAGAACAGCTGCTGGAAACATAGAATACTACAGTATCAGTTGGTAGCTCCCAAAACTCCGACTAGAGTACAAACAAAAATACCCTGTCCTGATTGATTGTGGAGTTGTGATGATCTGACCGTCTGGAAAGAGCCGGATGAGACTAACGCCGTGCCCGGCCAAGAAAGAAAGATTGTTCTGCTTATTTTTTGCCAATAAACTATGTCGTTCTGCTTATTTTTTGCCAGTAAACTCTCTCTTATTGAAAGTGAATCAAAATTTTATACAAGCTCTACAACCAGTAGCAAGGGTTTGTCTCGACATACAGGCATGATTACAAACTTTGTCGTGGGTTTGGTTTTTGGGTGTGGCTTAATTAACATGGCTTTTACTAGCTAGGTTAAGGTATTGTTTAAAAGTATTATGACTTTTGGCGAAAATAATATTGTAGCAGTTGTTAGTTTTTTTTAGAGATATTCAATTAAATAAAAAAAATAAAAAAACTGTTACATTTACATAGATAATGCAAATAAAAAGAAAAAAGAAGCAGATAAGAAAAAGCCATATTAAGAAACTAACATGTTTTGAACGGCTTTTGACTTCTGAAGTCTGAATCTAGAAGTTTGCCTAGCTCGTATATTGCTTACAATGTGTATTAGTAATAATTTTGATTTAGAGTCTATGTCGTAGTAGAGTTCGTTTCCGAGTATAACTCAAGTTGAAGTTGAGATCAACTTAAAGTCCGAATCGGAATAGGAGTATGAGAGTTTTATCCCTATATATTAGGAGGACTTGTACCCAGTTTTGTATCTAAGGAAGAAAAGCAAGAAAAAGGGGGGGAGCAAATAAGAAAATAAAGAAATTCAGAAATTTCTTCTCTCTCTCAGCTTATTTGCGATGTGTGCGTTTTCTTCTGGGATCAAAATTGTAACAGTGTGTGATTAGTAACTTGGAGTTAAGAGGCTCATGGATGATTAGGATTGACTTGACCTTTACTTGCTCGGGTTGAGTGAAAACGGTTATATCGCAACCTGTGTTTCCAGCTCGTGGTTGGTCATTTCAAGCCGAGTTTTTTGCATCTAAAAGAATGGTAGTACTTCGATTGCGTTTCTTTTTTGAACGGGCAACTTCAATTGCATATCGATCCACATATCAGAACACATTCAGCAAGTGACTCTTACAACATAGTAACTTTTTTTTTTTGAGAACCTACGATAACATAGTAACACACACACACACCTAGGAATCAAAAGGGTAGGATGAGTTTAATTCATCCAGTTTATTTATTGCATTGCCATTCTGCATGCTTCTCTCTCTTACCTGTTACCATCGACTAGAGGCCATGTGTTGCCAATCCGCCGACTCGTTCGTTCAAGCGTCGGACCACGTGACGCGGACCCTGCCGACGTCGGCGTCGAGCCCGAGCGCGCGCCACACTGCCGGCGACGAGTCCACGACGTTGTCGCCGCAGCCGCGCGACGAGTCGCACTCGTCCACGACCTTGGCCAGCACTGACCGCCCGCCCGCGCTCGTGACGCGTATCATCCTGTTGCACCGCCGCGTGCCGTCGAGACGGAGCCACCCGCTGGACAGCGCCACCACCCTCTCGCCGTCGTCGTGGAACTGGCCGTCGCAGGCCGCCTTCCCGCCGCCGCTCTCCCCGCGCTGGAAGCCGTTCACCGTCATCACGGCCGGGGTGTGGGCCGACACGGGCGGCGAGCGCCGGGAAGCGAAGCCGCCGCCGCCGCCGTCGATGGCGCACGAGGCCAGCTGCAGGAGAGCAAGGGCGGCCAATGCGGCTGCAAGCTTAGCTTTCGCCATTGCTTAGCTGCTTTCGTGCTCGCCTTACAAGTGCTCGCAGGTTGTGTTCGAGCTGTTCGGTTCGGGCGGTTTATATAGGCCACTGCTGCAGGCAGGGGACGACGGATGAGTGCGCGTTGAGTTGTTCTGATTTGCGAATCGAATACTAATTCGGGAGATTCGGCTTTGACTGATGTCATCGAGAGGGACGGTTGGATTGTAGAGAATACATTTTTGGATTGGGTGTCGCCGGCAATGGTACTACGGTAACATTAGAGTGAAGAACAAGTCGCGGGTGAAGCTGTAAGTCACATTGTTTCTGTGGGTGCATTGTACTTAGATCGGCAGCTCGATACTATACTCCAACACGGCGATACTCGTAACACCCAGCTGTTAACTTACGCACCAACTGCAACAAAGTGTTGCCGATAACACTCTCTAGCTATAAAAAAAACTAATCATCAAGCAATATTTTTGCTAATGTACCATGCCTATTATTTATTTTTTATCTTATCTTTTTCCAAGAAGAATTTGTTTGATTTTGTTCCTCTGACATGGTAGGTTTACTTTTGTATGAATGTTCTCAAATTTGTTTGAAATTTTTTACATGAGCATTTGAATGTTTTCTCCCTCGCAAAAAAAAAAGAAGAAGATGTTTTCGGAAACGATGCAAGGGAGCACTGAAGGGATAGTACCACTACCACAAAAAAATCTAATACTAGATGCTATATTATAGACAGTTACCTAAAATCGTTAGTATCAAAAATAATTACAGACGGTATCAAAAATAAATGGTGGAATATATGTATTGTCCATACATTGACTACGAGAACTGAACGCAGATTGAAGCGCAGTTGATTCAAAGTGGTTTCAAAAAAGGGTATGCACATTGGACCAGTCATGGTGAAGAGTAGATTACACAGGAAGATAGTAATAATGGATCAGATGCTTCACGATGCAGAAGGGAACTGTAATGAGAGAGAGTATGTTAACTTCTGGAGCTTAATGGAGGACTCGAAGAAATCTTTATTCATGTGCTGCAAGTCAAAATACATGAAGTTGTTAGCTGTGCTTGAACTGCTGAAATTGAAGGCAAGCAACAGTTGGTCCGACAAGAGTTTCACGGTGCTGTTAGGTCTTTTAGCGGACATGCTTCCGGAAGGAAATGAGTTGCCCAAAACCACCTACAAAGTCAAGAAGGTTATTTGTTCATTGGGAATGAAAGTAAAAAGAATACATGCATGTCCAAACGATTGTATCCTCTACCGTAAAGTGTATGCAAACATGCATTTATATTCAGTGAGCAACGCATCTCGATACAAACATAATAATCAATTAGATGATGACGAGGGAGTAGAGGTGAAGAAAGGACCTCCTACTAAGGTGGCATGGTATCTTCCTGTAATTCCCTGTTTGAAATGGTTTTTTTGCAAACCCAAAGAAGGCAAAACTGCTGCGTTGCCACTCGGAGGAGCGTAAGAAGGATGTAATACTAAGACACCTCACTGATTCCGTCCAGTGGAGAAACATCGATAGCATGTTTGCATATTTTGGTGCAGAATCGATAGCATTCGGAACCGCATGTCCATACCCAGAATGGTCTGGCAGAGGCTTTAATTAAAAGAATTAAATTTATTGCCCGACCCTTTCAACATAATTGTAATTTGCTAGCTACATGTTGGGGATACGCAGTCCTACATGCAGCGAACCTCATCAACTTTAGACCTTCGGCCTACAACATCCAACTAGCGCAAGGGTCAGCACCGAAAATTTCCCAACATTAGGGGGAGGAAATCAACCCCTTGATGAAGAATGTCGGGAAATTACGTGGCAAGCCATGGGAATAATGAACACGACCTGTGCAATAGTGAAGCAAATAGAAGTCCAGAAGACAAGAAAAGTCCAGAAGACAATTGATTTGCAAGCATTAGCAAATCAGCTGCCTGATCACTTTAGTGATTTGAAGAGCGTGACTAAGTCGCATGTGTCTGCATGCACTGCACCGGAGAGGGTTGAAATACCAAAGAAAGCAGAAGGTATCCCTAATCTCGTCCAGAGGCCTCAGAAAAGTAAAAAAGAGGACGAGAACTCCGGTTCCTCAAATCCTTAGTAACCGGGGATGCCTGGTGAAGAAGGATAAGAAAGATTTATCACAGCCGATCACTGAAATCCCCCAGAATGAGAAGGGGAGCCAGTTGAGACCTGGCACAAGTATGACACCCTCAGAAAAGGGCATACCAGATCTGAATATCCCCATCGGTATGGATGTGTGCGCACACATCGGAGCCGAAAAACTAAAAGGACTTGCCACCGCAATTGAAAGAAGCGATGCGCAAGGTGAAGCTCCAGCAGAAGCAATCGCTCCAGAAGAAGCAACTCATGAAGAAATAGCTATAATTATGTGCACACGGGAGAGTCCCTGAATAGGACAACAGCTAATATCGATATCTATTTCGCAAAGAAGATTGCATCCATCATCAATCTTGATCCCGAGCCTGCATCGCTCGCTGAATGTAAGAAAAGGTCAGATTGGGAAGATTGGAAGAAGGCAATAGCAACTGAATTGCTATCTCTGAACAAAAGAGAGGTGTTTGAGCTCGTATGCCGCACGCCTCCCCATGTACACCCCGTTGGGCACAAGTGGATATTTGTTCGAAAGAGAAATGAAAGAAACGAAGTAGTGAGATACAAAGCAAGGTTGATAGCCCAAGGTTTCACTCAACGTCCTGAAGTTGATTATGAAGAAACCCACTCCCCAGTCATGAGTTGAATTACCTTTAGATATTTGATCTCAATGGCTGTGAACTTGAACTTAGAAATGAAATTGATGGATGTTGTGACTGCATACTTTTACGGTAACTTGGATTCGGAAATTTATATGAGAGTCCCTGAAGGAATCCCTCTCCCGAACCAAGACAGAGCAAATAGAAATCTGTACAGTGTGAAACTCAGAAAATCACTGTATGGACTGAAACAATCTGGAAGAATGTGGTATAATCGCTTAAGCGACTTTCTCTGCAAGAAAGGCTACACGAATAATGAAGATTGTCCTTGTGTATTTATACGGCGATCCCAGAATGAGTTCTGTATAATCTCTGTGTATGTAGATGATCTGAATATCATCGGGACAGCCGAAGACAAAAAAGAAGCAAGCTCCTACTTGGAGTCAGAATTTGAAATGAAAGATTTGGGCAAGACCAAGTTTTGCTTAGGCCTGCAGCTTGAGCATGTCCCTGAAGGAGTCTTGGTACATCAGTCGACCTACACCCAGAAGGTGCTTGAAAGGTTTATCTTCGAGAATGTTTTTCCCTCGAAAGTACCGATGATCGGGAGGTCTTTACAGCAAGAAAAAGATCTTTTTCGACCTAGGGAAGAGGGGGAGGAAGTCCTGGGACCGGAATTCCCATACTTGGGTGCAGTGGGAGCACTCATGTACTTAGCAAACTGCACTAGACCGGACATTGCATTTGCCGTGAACCTGTTAGCAAGGTACAGTGCAGAGCCCACCAAAAGGCATTGGCAGGGTATAATGGACATCTTCCGATACCTCCAAGGAAGCAAGGACCTTGAACTGTTTTACAGAAAGAATCAAGATCTGAACTTGATTGGCTATGCAGATGCTGGGTATCTGTCAGACCCACATACCGCTAAGTCACAAACAGGTTATGTATTTCTGTGTGGTGGAACTGCAATTTTCTAGAAATCGTCTAAGCAAAGCCTTGTAGCTACTTCGATGAACCACTCAGAAATCATAGCACTGTATGAAGCCGCACGAGAGTGCGCTTGGCTCCGCCGAATGGTTTGCCACATCCAGTAGTCATATAGGATGAACATTGTGCAAACCCCCACAATTATCTATGAAGATAATGCCGCTTGCGTTGCACAAGTGCAAGCTATGTGAAGAGTCATCTCACAAAGCATATCAACCCCAAGTTCTTCTATGCACATGAATTGCAAAAGATGGACGAGATTAAAGTACTGCATACTAAGTCATGTGAAAATCTTGCAAATTTATTCACTAAGTCACTCCCCACATCTAACTTTGAAAGGTACGTACGTGGAATTGGAATGATGAGACTTAGAGAAGTGCAGAATTCAGGGGGAGAATTCTCACAAGCCCGCTAATAAATCTTGATCATGAAGATTAAGCACCCAAAGAATAAAGTCCTGAAGACCAAATAGAATTGGGTGGATTGTACTCTTTTTCCCTTGACGAGTTTTTCATGAAGTTTCTCAAACAAGGTTTTTAATGAGGCAATTCGTGCATCGCAGCATCACATGTATCATGTACTCTTTCTCCAAATTTTTTCCACTGGATTTTTATGGAGTTTTGACGAGGCATGAGCATGTTGGATGAGTGCCCAAGGGGGAGTGTTAGGAAACTGGGCCCACGGCCAGAGTCTTGACATATTTGGGCACCCCACCGTAGGCTATAAATAGAGACCTATAGCCCCTCATTATGTACACCAGATGCAATCTAAAGCAATAAAGAAAGACCAGAAGTTCTCTCTACCTCTCTGTGTTTAATCTATTATTCTGTGATTCTGTGATTGATTCGTTCTTGTTCTAAGCAGAAGAATCGATCGGATTGGTCGCCAGCGACGGTTCCTCACCAGTATGTACCCACCGGAAAGTCCATCGTGCATGTCAGTGGATCCTTTTGTCAGTGACTGTTCATGACGAGTTCATGAGACGAATATAATAACATGTACAGGTAGTGATGAAGTTGAGAGATATATAGCATTGGAAAGTAACGAAGCGACCACCGTAGTAGACCCGTCGTTCCGATGAAAGATGCTTGCTTTTTAATTAATGGCTACATTTTTTTGTGTACTTAATTATTTTTATCTGTGTTTTTTAAGATAATAATAGATGATAGAATTATTGATATAGATTATGTACACGATTTTAAGTTTAAAAAATCACTTAAAGAAGCTATTAAGAAACCGTCTACTTTATTTCATGTTCTAGAGAAGCCAAAGAAAAAATAAAAAAAAGAGAGGAAAAACAAGGCCGAACAGATGCGTGTGACCCGGGGTGCATAGCCTGCACTAGCCATCCATGTCTGTACATGTGGAAAGAAAACTGCACTTTGTCTCAACGTCACATGTGCCCGTTCCGTGCATGGCCGTGTATACTTCTCCCCGGAAAAGGATATGGGAGGCGCCAAGCCCCGGCAAGTTGGAGATGGGCCAATGGCAGTCTTAGCATAATTCTAAGATATACAACTGAATATCTAAAATTTTGAACAAAAAAATTTACTACACACAAAATATAATACATATTTTGAAAAACTCAAAAAATTAGGATGTTACACCCCTCCCGCCCAGTCTCCATCATAGGTGTCACGCGCTCACTGGCACCTCTAAAAGCCTTAATTGTCTTCGGCGTCCTCTCGCAGAACGACGGTCTCTAGCATTTTTCCTTACTATATGGGAAAGAAAAGAGGGCATATGGCGGAGCGCACATTCGGCAAAGGAGGCACTCGGCAGCGGCAAACTGACTTAGGCCCTGCTGGAAAGAGCTTTTTTGAGTGGCTTATGACTGAAAAGTACTGCAGCTGGCTGAAAAAACACTGTAACTGACGGAGGCTTAG
This sequence comes from Dendrocalamus latiflorus, assembly GCA_017311315.1. NCBI lineage: Eukaryota > Viridiplantae > Streptophyta > Magnoliopsida > Poales > Poaceae > Dendrocalamus > Dendrocalamus latiflorus. Next base: position 20,392,873 of record CM029675.1, read on the forward strand.
TTAGCATAATTAAATTTAAAAAAAATTAAAAATAAAAAATATGTTAACCCATCACGTATAATGGAAACAAATACGAGAAAAAAGAACCGGCAAAAAAGCTCAAAAAAGTCAAAAGTACAGAAAAAGACGAAATTTATAAATAATATAAAAATAAGCCAGAAACTTAAACCGAAACGAGCGGGGTTTTAGAGGGGTGGTGCTCACCAATGACATGACTGGCTTCACCGGTTGCACCGGCGATCACTAGTGCCCCACCGAAGCTAGAGGAGAAAAAAATGTGGCATGAATCGCGGAGAAAAGCATAAGGATAGAAAATCGACTGATTTTCAAGAAAAACATCTAACCGAAATTATTTTCAAGAAAAAACATCTGACCGAAATTATTTCCAAGAAAAAACATCTGATCGAAATTAAATAAGAAGTTACGGATATCGTGAACATGCATGTACTCAGGAACTCGAGTGGCCAGATTGATCAATTGAGAGAGAACGTACGGAGCAAGAACAAAGATGTATACATGTCCAAACTTACACATGAACCCGAAGAAAACAATGTAGCACGGATCTATTTGCAATTACCTTTGCAAATCGTTAGCATTGAAGAAATTCTAGATTCAGAAACCACCACTGCCAAGGAAGAAAAACCGTTAATCCATCACTTCCTACAATCTAAAGCTACCACGGAACAAGCCCGTTCTTTGCGTTTCACTGCAACATTCATATTCTGATCCAATCTGTGTAATGTAATTAACACCGCGAATTCCTGAGGACAAATTGAAAAAATTGAGGTAGATAGTGAAAGCATGACATGGTGGTTTGTTCATTTACATACATATTTGCATCTCACCCTAAGCTTTCCAGCATTTACAAATCAGCCCAAGATTTTGCACTAAGAACCCATACTCCAAATAAATTTCCTTTTCAGTGCCTACCGCCCTCTCCATCCAATGACTGATCACTCTGCAAAAAAAAAAAAAAAAAAGAGGAAAAAAACAAAGGAAGGAGAGAGCCAGTTGGAGGGTCAAAGTAAGACAAAATTGCTCTCATAGCATTCACTTGTACACCCCAAACTATTCACATCTCCATCTGCAAGTTATCCAATTTACAAATGCTTATATCATACACACGCAGCGACGTCGACATTACGAATGGTGTTTCCAAGTTTTCCTACCCTAGCTAAATATTTGGGCACGGGATCTATCTTAATTCAATTTCTGTGATCGTCACCGTATTGAAAGACGAATTGGGTTTGTTTGAGCCTTCTGGCAGTTCATTTGCATCTTCATGATGGGCATGGTGTGCATTGTCCAACCTAAAAAGAAATGCAGGCCTAGAAGGATCTGGCAAGGTAGTAGACCTTCCAACAAGCATAAGGATCACATTGGTCATGCTGGGTCTATCACTTGGATTTTCTTGGACACATAATAACCCAATGTGTATGCACTTGAGAACCTCATTTTCAGCACAATTATGAAGCAATGATGGATCAACTATCTCTGTTACTGTTCCCCCAGTCCAATTCTCCCATACCTGTGCACAAAAATTAACACATCATGCGCAAAGCTAATATGTAACCAACTTTTAAGACAAAATATTACAAATAAAACTGACATAGCTTAAAAGATGCTCAGCCATCATTGATTCTTCTGACGAAGTAGTGTTTCTCCTTCCTGTCACAATTTCCAGAACAATTACTCCAAAGCTGAAGACATCTGACTTGGTCGATACATGCCCAAGAACTGCATACTCAGGTGCCATATAACCACTGTATACATGTAAACAATTATTTTGTGAGAGAAATGTGAAACATTATGTGCAGACTGCAGAATAGCTCAACTGGATACGAGCCAAAGCTATAAATATGTCCACATGAACCTACTATGTTCCAGCTACTCTTCTTGTGATATCCTTTGTGTGGTCTCCCTCAAAAACTCTTGCCAAGCCGAAGTCACAGATCTTCGGGGTCATATCGTTTTCCAGTAAAATGTTGCTTGGCTTCAAATCTCTGTGTATTACTTTTACTCGGGATTCATCATGTAGATACATCATGCCTCGAGCGATACCACAAATGATCTTGTACCTTGTTTCCCAGGCTAGTTGTTTGCGCTTTTCACCATCTGCATATTTGTGTTGTGTACACTGGAGCAATCAGTGCACAATAGCAAATAAAATAGGAAGTTTTCTACAGCTAACACCTGACAAATTAGCAATATGTCTATATGTTATTTTGTTCCTAGATGAAATCACAACAGATTTTCTCATATCATTTGATATACGGATGGATTTTACTTATTCCGTATCCTATTCCATATTTTTCCTCGTAACCAAAGTCAGACACGAATAGTATTGGATACCTATCTACCCATTTCATATTCGTTCCGCATACATTTGGTCGGTCGGACAGACAGAAATTATCCGCTCTGTTTGCACCCTTACTCCTCGGCCTCCTTTGCAGCGCAATCTCTAGCTCCGTCCGCAAGCCCGACCTTGTGTATGTCGAGAAGGAAGAGAAAGAGAAGAAAGGGTCGCCGCGGGGATGTGGCTCAAGGATGAGGGGACCAGGATGCAGATCTCGACCGAGGCGTGGATGTCACACGCAACCCCAAGGTGCCACAGGTAAATGCAAGATCGGGGCACGCACACCGCGTCACCAATGGCACCAACGGTGGCAGTAGGTCCTCCACCGTGTCCACCATGGTCGCCGCCTCCCACTCCGCTTCCTCCGCGCTCATCATGAACCCGGTAGCTCCATCTCCACGATGGCATCCGGCTTCGGCGCCACATTCAGGTCCTTCACCTCCCCCATTGCGTGGAGCTAGCTCTAATTGCGCATTTCTCCTTCCCCTCTGTCCACTTAATTTAGTTCGAATTTGGCTGTCATATTGTCTTCAAGTAGACTAGATGCCATGTCAACAAGTCCGCTCACCAGCTAGCTCGGCATGTCCTATCGTCTAATTGACAACAAAAGTATCATGTTGTGCAAAACGGCCGTACCGAGAAAGTAATTAGCAAGTTCAGGAGCTAAGATGTACCGTATCAAGAGCTCAAATGCAATTACTCTCTTACTTTGATTTCATTTTTCGAACAGATTGCTTCACATGTACTAGGGAAATTCAAGAATTAATACTGGGAAGAGCGAGGCATAAAGTTCATTACCGAAAATAAAGGCGTCAAGACTTTTGTTTGGAATGTATTCGTACACAAGTATCTTCTCTTCTTCATGTAGGCAAGCTCCTATTAACTTCACCAGATTCCGGTGTTGGAGCTTGGCAACTAATAGCAGCTCACTTTTCAGCTCACGGATTCCTTGTTTTGATCCTTTCGACAATCTTTTTGCTGCGATTTCCAGTCCATCGGGCAGCAAACCCTGATGTGAAACAAACAACTTACGCAATTGTGCGATCCAATTATGGTGTTAATAACAATAAATTGAGAATTAGGTACTCCTTTCGGTTATGTACCCACAGTTCATGCTTGCACTTGTAAACAAATGAGTTGAGAATAAATTTGATCCAATTGTGATTTTCATTAACAACAATTTTATGTACCCGCAGTTCATCAATTTTGTACTTTAAAAATGAGTTGTTAATAAATTCAGTCCAATTGTGGAGTTGATTCAATTTTTATATACATCAGTTCATGCTTTACTTGGAAAAAAGTTGTGAATACATTCAATCCAATAGGGGATTTAATTATTTTTATTTTTATGTACTCAGTTTATACGGAATATATGCCCGCAATTCATGCATGCTTGTATCTGTAAAAAGTGAGGAAGTTCAGTCCCATTGTGATTTTTAATTGGCAATCTGATTGTTATTTTTTTTAATTAACAATCCTTTTTGTTCTTCCACGGTACATGCTTGTATTTCCAGGATAAATTGGGAGTAAAGTCATAAAAATATTCTAGTTTAGTACAAAATGCAATTAAAGAATCAAGAACATGCAAAGTAAATCATTTGCAGAAAATACCTTATAAACTTCTCCGAAACCTCCTTCTCCTAGCTTGTTTACTTCAGCGAAATTATCTGTTGCTGCTCTTATCAATAATGGGTCCATCAGAAATGCCTGAATTTCTTCGATATCTTCTGAGTAAGTTGTGCCTGTGGATGCAAAACAAAAGGATAATTTTTGTGATTAAAACACGCTGTAGATATTAATTAAGGTTCAGTGTGCAAATGTGGATAGAAGACACTGTTATAGTACTTGTTTGTTCAATGTTCAAACACTAAAATTAGGTGTTAGCCACAATTGGGGAAATGTGAAATAGCCACAATTGGGGAAATGTGAACTTTCAGTGAGAATGCTGTTGTACTTACATGAAAGAGTTTTCTTTAGCCTTGATCTCGGTCTTGTCCTCCTCCAAACACAAATGAAAATAGCTGAGATTAAACAAAGTGTAATCACCACGGGTACCACCATTGGTATTATTATACGCTTGCTGCTGCTGCTGTGTCTGCTTAGGCCGTCGCTGGTTCCATTTTCTCTTGGGATGCTGTTGTTTCGGCTTGGGGTAGTGCCATCTGGGACACTGCCATTTCCTCTAGTTAGAGAACAAGGAAAGAAAATTAATAAAAGGAGTTTCAATAACAATATATTGTGATTTAATTTAGTGGGTTCTATCTTTCAATGATACATCTCGCATTTGTTATTTTCTTTCTACAATAATTACATTTTCCTTCTAGCTGCTTTTGGAGCATTCTGATTTGTTAGGGGTGATCTCAAGCATTTGGCCCAACGGCCAAATGCCACCCCCTTGACCGCGCCCTGATCGGGGGCGCCCAACCCAATTGGCTGGTGGGCCCCTGTCGCCAGCGCCACATAAATAGAGGTGGGGGCCGGGGCGGCACGCATGACGAGGTTCACCGTGCCGCCACAAACCCCACCGACAAAACCCTAGACCGATCGGAAAGGGAGCGCTCCAGCGACGGGAAGTTCCACCACCGCCACCGATCGCCGCCGCCGCCAGGGAGACGCCGCTTCTTCTTCCCCGACCGTCGCTGCCCGTGCGCAGACATCACCGACGAACCAGTGATGGCCGGCTCCTCCTCCACGCAATCGGACGGTCGGTATCTAAACCCTAATGACCTCTCTCTCTCTCTCTCTCCGTGTATCACTCGAACCCGTATAGAACCCCCTAGATCTAAACCCTAGGAGATCTAAGGTCTAACAATGGTATCAGAGCCTACCCTAGGCGTAGATCTGAGAGGGGAAAGAGACCGCCGTCGGTTGACCGGCGTGCGAAAAAGAAAAGCACAGAGGATCCCCCCTAACCCTAGAAAACGGCAAAAGAACAGAGAGGGGAACGGATCAAAACCCTAACCCTAGATCTGAAAAGGTGAGACTTACCTGGCCGTCGTCGTCGCTGGCGTGCGGGAGACCGATCGAGCCGTGGGCTCGTCGGCGCTCCACGTGCGGGCCACCGTCGACGCGCGGGACAGATCCGAGCGGGCGCGCTCGAAGGGGCGCCGACACGGAGCCGCTCGACGGCGGCGCGCTCCCTCTCAGGGGAGCGCGCACGCCGGCGAGAGGGCCCGCGGCGGCGCCGGTCTTCTTCTCCTTCTCCGGCAGCGTGGTCGAAATCACCGCCGCCGCTGCGTTCGCTAGGGCGCGAGGCGAGAGAGGGAAGAGGAGAGAAATGACCTAGGGTTACGGGGGCGTCCGTCGCGCGCGGGTTTTGATCGGGCGAAAACGCCGCTCAGCCGTCGGATGGCGTCGGACGGCTGAGATCGCGCCGAGCCGCGCGGGCTTCTTTTGGCCCAGGCGGGCAGAGGATTTCCCGGCCCAGGCCCAGGTTGCGGCCGGGGCGCGGGGGCAGCGCGACGCGCGCGCGCGCAGCTGCGCTGGATCGGGCCGCCTTGGGCCGTGACTGGGCGCGGGGGAGAGCGCCGCGCGCGCGCTCAGCTGGGCTGAGCGGGCCGCCATGGGCCGAAATGGCTGTTTGCACAGTAAAATCCAGAAAATTGAATTTAATCTTTTCCAGAAGCATTTATGAGTGAATTTGATTGAATTTTGATTTAAAATCTCTGTAAATTTTTGCACCAACGTGTTAATTTTTTCAGAGAATGATGAGTACAGTAATAATGCTTCTGAGTATGAATTATTTTAGAATAATTTCATGTTTCCGCTGCAAAAGTTAATGTTAATTACTCTTTTAATTAAATTCGAACCAACAGGAGAATTTAATTTTTGAGAATTGTTATGAATTATGATATTGTTGTTTTCTGACCAACGTTGATAATAATAGTATTATAATTTTAATTGATAATTTTTTATGCATTATTTCTATTTCTGCCCAACGGTGATATAGATTTAATGTGTAAAACAACTGTATGTTTTAATTTTAACCAACGTTGAAATCAAGGCATGCAGTTGTTGTTATTATGTTTAAATGTTCTCACTGTATATGAATTGTGTTTTCAGGAGGATACTCTTTGATGGGCTACATCAGAGATATCCCGGTTTTCAAAGGAGACAACTATGGTGAATGGAAGAAAAAGATTGACCTGGCCTTCATCTTGGCTGAGGTGGACTGGGTAGTCACCACACCGTGTCCCACAGAGCCTGTGGCACCGGTGAGAGATGAAAATGAGGCTGATGCTGCTTGGCAGACCAGACAGAGCGACTATGCTCCCATAAAAATATCATATGATCTTGATCATAAAAAGTGGATCACTGCCAACAAGAAATGTTTGGCTGTGATAAAGAACACGATTGAGCCTGCAATTGTGGGCTCAATCGCAGAGTGTGACACTGTCACAGAGTACCTTGAGAGAATAAAGAGTCAGTTTACTGGCTCTTCAAAGATTTATGCTACGCAGCTGATTAAACAGCTTTTGACAGAAAGGTACTCTGGTGGTGGCAGTGGCATAAGAGAGCACATACTAAGAATGAGCAACTTGGCATCCAAGCTTAAACCAATGGATTTGGCTCTCAAGGATGAGTTCCTTATTCATTTGGTTTTTGCTTCCTTGCCTAAAGAGTTTGAAACCTTTGTTGTCAACTACAACGTGCAGCCCGAGAAATGGGACTTAGAAAAGTGCATTGCTATGTGTGTGCAAGAGGAGGAAAGAATCAAATCCTCACATGGTGGTTCTATCAACTATGTGAAGGACAACAAGAAAAAGAACTTCAACAGTAACTTCTCCTCAAAGAACAAGGGAAAAGTCACTGTCCATCAGCCTCAACAAAATAATTTTGTAGTAGACAAAGATCAGTGTCTTCACTGCAAGAAGACGGGACACTACAAGAAGAACTGTCCCGATTACTTAAAGATGATAATGACAAAGAAAGGTGAGAACATTATTACCTTTATAAATGAATCCCTGTATGTGCAATATTCAAAATCTACTTGGTGGATTGATTCAGGGGCAACTGTTCATGTTGCCAATAATTTGCAGGGATTCCGTTCGACGAGGACTACGCAAAGAAAAGAAAGATGCGTTAAAGTCACAAATGGAGTCCAAGCTGAAGTTGAAGCCGTTGGCGATCTTTCATTAGAGCTAATTGATGGCTTCACTCTTTTACTTAGAGATGTTCTTTATGTACCCTCTTTACAGAGGAATTTGATTAGTGTTTCAAATTTGGACAATGATGGTTATGATTGTCACTTTGGAATGGCAAATGTGAAATAATGTTCAATGATAAATGCATTGGTCTTGCCATCAAACAAGACGAGCTTTATTTATTGTCACTTCGTGAAAATGTGAATTCCGTGTGTGATGTGAATGAGCGTATATCCTCGCCTGTGAATGCGAATAGAAAACGAAAGAGAACTCATAATACATCGTCGAAATTATGGCACTGTCGTTTAGGCCATATTTCGAGGGGGAGAATAGAAAGACTAGTTAAGAATGACATTCTTCCTCTATTAGAGTTCTCAGACTTAGAACAATGCAGAGAATGCATTAAAGGAAAATATGTAAAGAAAATTAAGAAAGATGCCAAAAGATGCACAGGAGTTCTACAAATTATTCACACAGACTTTTGTGGTCCTTTTCCTGTGAAAAGTGTGGATGGTTATGACTCGTTCATAACGTTCACGGATAATTACTCCCGTTTTGGATATATTTATCCAATCAAAGAAAGAAATGAAGCCTTGGATAAATTCAAGATATTTAAGGCTGAAGTTGAAAATCAACACGATTTAAAGATTAAGATAGTCCGATCTGATCGTGGGGGGGGGGGGGAGTACTACGGTCGACATACCCCATATGGACAAGTTCCTGGACCTTTTGCAAGGTTTTTACAGGAAAATGGCATAGTGGCCCAGTATTCTACACCGGGCGAACCTCAGCAAAATGGAGTAGCTGAAAGACGCAACCGTACCCTGATGGATATAGTGCGAAGCATGATGAGCTATTCCACACTCCCATTGAGTTTATGGATGGAGGCATTGAAAACCGCCATTCATATTCTCAACAGAGTGCCTAGTAAGTCGGTGCCCAAAACACCGTACGAGTTGTGGACAGGAAGAGTTCCCTCACTAAACCACTTACGTGTGTGGGGAAGTCCTGCTGAGGCTAAAGTATTTAACCCAAACCTTGGGAAGCTTGATCCCAAAACAGTAAGTTGCCATTTCATTGGCTACCCTGAAAAGTCAAAAGGTTTTCGTTTCTACTGTCCAGATAGATATACAAAGTTTGTAGAAACGAGACACGCTGTCTTCTTAGAGGATGAAATGATGAGAGGAAGTATGGTAGCTCGTGAGATTGATCTTGAAGAGAAGCGGGCGTATACGCCCACTCCGATGATTCAAGAGCCATTCTTCACACTACCTGCTGTCGCTGCACCGACGGTGCAAGACACTGTGGTGCCAGCACCTGTTATTGTTCCTCCTGTGGCAACAATGAATGAGAATGAAGAACCTGTTCTTCAGGATCCTATAGAACCCATTGCCACAGATGAGGGGGAGCAACAACAGCCTCAAACAGAAGATGTACCAAATCAGGAGGCCCCGATGAGGTCTCAAAGAGTAAGAAGATCAGCTATTTCTGATGATTATCAGATTTATCAAACAGAGGAATTTCAAATGGAGGATGATCCCACCTCATTTGAAGAAGCCATGAGAAGCGAAAATTCTTCAAAATGGCTTGAGGCCATGGAAGAGGAAATGAGGTCCATGAAGGCTAATAAAGTCTGGGACTTGGAATTTATTCTTAAAGGAGCCAAAACAGTAGGCTGTAAATGGGTCTACAAGACAAAACTTGACTCCCAAGGGAATGTAAAAAGATACAAAGCGCGACTTGTGGCAAAAGGCTTTACGCAAAGAGAAGGGATTGATTACAATGAGACCTTTTCTCTAGTCTCATGTAAAGATTCCTTCAGAATCATAATGGCATTAGTAGCACATTATGATTTAGAGTTACATCAGATGGATGTAAAGACGGCATTTCTTAATGGGGATTTGGAGGAAAATGTTTACATGGCACAACCGAAAGGTTTTGTCGTGGAAGGAAATGAAAGAATGGGATGCCGCCTAAAGAAATCAATTTATGGGTTAAAGCAAGCTTCAAGACAGTGGTACTTGAAGTTTGACAGTACAATAAGAAAATTTGGGTTTAAAGAGAATGTAGAGGACAACTGTGTTTATGCAAAGTTTAAAGATGGGAAGTTTATCTTCCTAATCCTGTATGTGGATGATATCCTACTAGCTAGTAGTGATGTCAATCTGCTACTAGAGACAAAGAAGTTTTTGTCCTCAAACTTTGATATGAAAGATCTTGGTGAAGCTTCGTTCGTTCTAGGGATCGAAATTCACCGGGATAGAAACAAAGGGATATTGGGACTATCACAAAAGGCATACATAGAGAAAGTCTTAAAGAAATTTGGTATGCATAAATGTAGTCCTTCACCTGCACCTATAGTCAAGGGCGACAGATATGGGGATTTTCAATGCCCCAGGAACCAGTACGAGCTCGAACAAATGAAATCGGTTCCATATGCTTCAGCTGTCGGAAGCTTGCAGTATGCTCAAGTGTGTACGCGCCTTGACTTAGCGTTTGTTACCGGGTTACTTGGCAGATTCCAGAGCAATCCTGGAATAGAACATTGGAAATTGGTAAAGAAAGTCTTGCGTTATTTGCAAGGAACAAAAGGCCTCATGATGACATACAGAAGATCAGATTCACTCCATATAGGCCCCGTTTGGCACGGCTCCACTTCACAAGTGGAGCTGTTTTTTTTACTTCACAAGTGGAGCTGGATGAAGCTGCTTTTTTCAGCTCCACCCAAGGAGCTACTTTTGTCTCAGCAGGTTTTAAGGGACTCCTTGGGTGGAGCTATTTTGTTGTACCCCGTTTGGCACAAAACGGCTCCAAACAGCTCTAGGAGCCGGTGGTGGAGCTGTGCCAAACGGGGCCATAGTGGGGTATACAGATTCTGATTATGCGGGAGATGATAGAAAGTCGACATCCGGATATGTGTTCACTCTCGCTGGAAGAGCTATATCGTGGAAAAGCTCAAAGCAAACTGTCACTACATCGTCCACAATGTATGCCGCGTTTGTAGCATGTTATGAGGCTACGGGGTAGGTGAACTGGCTAAAGAAGTTCATACGCGGTTTAAAAGTGGTTGACGACATCAATAGACCACTTAAGTTGTACTGCGATAATGAACTCGCAGTAATGTATGCCCACAACAATAAGTCAAGTGGTGCTGTCAAACACATTGACATAAAGTACTATGTTGTGAAAGATAAAGTTCGGGATCAAATTATAAGTCTTGAGCATATAAGTACCGCAAAGATGTTAGCGGATCCGCTTACTAAAGGCTTACCACCCAACGTGTTCAGAGAACATGTAGCCGGCATGGGTTTAAGGGAAAGCCTATGATTCCTGGACTAAAAGATGACCCAAAAGATTAAAGTAACTATTTCAGAACAGAGATGTGTATTGTAGCTGTTAAATCTATCGGCGATTGACCGTGACGATGAGACATGTTCTATGCACTAATCTGCGATGGAATGAGTAAAGTCAAAAGTAATTAAAGTTAAAGTATAGATTGAGATCAAGGGGGAGAATGTTAGGGTGATCTCAAGCATTTGGCCCAACGGCCAAATGCCACCCCCTTGACCGCGCCCTGATCGGGGGCGCCCAGCCCAATTGGCTGGTGGGCCCCTGTCGCCAGCGCCACATAAATAGAGGTGGGGGCCGGGGCGGCACGCATGACGAGGTTCACCGTGCCGCCACAAACCCCACCGACAAAACCCTAGACCGATCGGAAATGGGGTGCTCCAGCGACGGGAAGTTCCACCACCGCCACTGATCGCCGCCGCCCGGGAGACGCCGCCGCCAGGGAGACGCCGCTTCTTCTTCCCCGACCGTCGCTGCCCGTGCGCAGACATCACCGACGAACCAATGATGGCCGGCTCCTCCTCCACGCAATCGGACGGTCGGTATCTAAACCCTAATGACCTCTCTCTCTCCGTGTATCGCTCGAACCCGTGTTTTAATTAATGTATAAGCCTAGATAGGACGTAACTAATATAAGGAACCTACCATACTAAGGGTTCGGTTTATGGACCAAAAGTATAGACTGCACAAGCCTCAGGATCATTTTTTTGTCGGAATTGCTAAATAACACTCAACTAAAAAGTGAGGAAATCAGTCGGATTTTGACTTGAAAGTTTCTTCAAAACCTAGTTAAAAGTGCAAAGCTTGAGTTGAAAATTTCTTTAAAAATTAATTAAAAAACAAAGTTTTGAGTTGAAAGCTTCTTCAAAATCTTGTTGGAAATTAAGTTTTGAGTTGAAAGTTTGCTCGAAATCTGGTTGAAAGTCAAAAGTTTGAGATGAAAGCTTATTCGAAATATGGTTGAAAGTTAAGTTTGAGTTGAATCCGTGTGTTCCTCTCAGCCACAATATTTACAACCGATGGTCTAGAAATTTGACTGAAATGTAAAAGAAATTTACTTGACTGGAAATTAGCAACAATCGGTGCCTATCGGTGATGTGACTGCAATTTTGTTTTCTTTAAGTCACTTTTGTTGGCCTTTGGATCTTGATCCAATATCTACCTTTGTTCTGTGTTTTTTCTATATGAAGGACATGGACTAAAACAAAAAATATTCTAATCTAGACGAAATAAACATACGTAAGTTTGGTGAATAAAGATACAAAATTTCTAACCTAGACAAAAATAAAGTGAACCTAGGTGAACCCCTATAAATACAAAAACAAATACAACAAAAATTACAATAAAATTTTGCTAAAATTGCATATTACTTAGTAGTTCAATTTTAGGCCAAATAATATGTGTAATTTTCAGTGACCGAAAGATAAAAAAATTTAAGACAACTGAAAATTAGCAAAATCAAACAAAGAATTATTCTAACCTAAACAAGAATAAATTACAAAAAAAAACAGTAAACCTAGGTGAACCCTTTCAAATCTATATAAGCAAGGTAGAACTAAAAAATTTCATAAAGCTTTTCTAAATTTGCATATTACTTAGTACTCTAATTTTAATCTAAATACTTTGCAATTTTAGGTCACGGGAAGATAAGAAAATTCGAGACAGCTAAAAGATTAGCAAAACCGTATAGGTAAAATTAACAGGAGAACGCCTGTTTGCGTGCGTGAGGCGCCCCTGTCACTCACGCGTCGGACCACGTGATCGAGACCAAGCCGTCGTCCTTGTTGAGCCCCAGGGCGTCCCACACCGCCGGCGACCCGTTGACGATGTTGTTCCCGCACGGCGGCTCGTAGTTGTTCGCCTCGTCGCAGCCCTTCATGGAGTTGCACTCGTCGACGACCATGGCCCTGACGGACCTCCCGTTACTCGCGCGGATCACGATGTCCTTCTCGCACCGGCTCCTCCCGTTGAACCAGCCGGTGGACAGCGCGGCCACCTTCTGGCTGTCGTTGTAGAACATGCCCGTGCAGGCGGCCGCCCCGCCACCGTCCCCGCCTTCGGCGAAGCTGTTCAACATGAGCGTGGCAGGGGTGCTCCCCGTGACGCGCGGCGAGCACGCGAACGTGGTGTACCGCTGGCCGTCCTTGCAGCAGTCGGAGTCATTCTGCGTGTTGCACTTGCCGGACTTGCCGGTGATGGAGCCGTTAGGCTGGCAGGTCTGGAGGAGGGAACGGTACGGGAAGGCTTGGGATAGGCCTGCTGGTTTGTGAAGGATCATGAGCGCCAGGAGCAAGACGAAGGGAACACGAGCACTACCGCTGCGGGTAGTAGTAGCCATGCTTATGTTCTTGTGTCGCTTGAGAATAATTGCTGCAGGCAACGGTTTATACAGCCGCAAGATCGAATTGGCCGCGCACCGCCTCCAACAGGCTGTCCGGCGGCGCGTCTGCAATGCACAAACTGTAGCAGTGGAGATGCCGATGAATATGGGAAGAGAGGGGTTTGGTGACTTATATAGTTAGGTCTAGAATATTTATGATAATAAATAATAAATAATATTATTTGAGATATGAACATGTGTAAACTCATATTTGTAGAAGGAGTGCACAGTAAGGCACTGGAAAAATCTCTATATTTTATCGTTGCATGTCCACCATACAAATTACAGAGAAGCAATAAAATAGTGGTAAGCCCATGACGTGGAGAGAAACCGAAGCGTCATGTCCAACCGCTCCAACGAAAGTGACGTGCCGAATTCTTTGTTTTGCTACAGTAACCAAGCACTATTTGCTAACTGAGCGGTTGCTACAGTATCAGGAGAGAATTATTCTTCTTTTTGCTGTCTTTTGTTTTTATGTTTTTCATGTGTGATAGATTGCACAATTAAAAGATAGCAGATTATAAGAAAAAAATTTCACTATATATCATAATTATTTATTTATTTGATTGTCACTGACAACCCTATAAGGCTCCTGGATGGATTTGAACGGGCATAAGATCTATCTGGATGTCGTGTGATACGGGTATGAACTGTTCGATGGACGGGACATGAGTGGGAGCGTACAGAACGGGGCGGATTTTATTCGGTCGTTGACTGCTAATTGCTATTAGATAGTTAGTACTATCAAGTAAGGGCATCTGTAGTGTATATAACCCAAAGGGTTTTAAGGTGGGTCCCATCTAAATCTTAAGACCAACTCTATAGTGTATATAACCCAAGGGGTCTTAAGACGGTCCTACTTGACAGATAAAGAAAAATTGTATTTTAATGCTTATGGCCAGGTCTTTAGCTTGAGGACCAGCCTTAAGCTTTTTTTGCTTAGGGTCTGCTTAAGGTCACCCCTGTAATGTATAAGGTTGACCTTAAGGTGGCTTAAAACCTCCTCTTTTCATACACTACAGATGCCCTAATATCCACTGCAGTCATCACCAATTGCACTCTAGAACGTGGCATCCAAAGGTGGCTACACAATCATTGTACTTCAGTTTCGAACCATCACATATACCCATGAGAATAGACTTAGTTAAACGAATCGGACCAACCATGTTAACCTGAGGCATAGCATTATTAGCTCAATTTAGATATAACACGGTACGAACAGTAAACGGGTGGTACCAACTCGGCTAGATTAGACGTGCTATGCTTGGGCCGGTACCTTGGCACAACGGATCAGCCTAGCCGAGCATGCCATTCCCCAACCCTCCCAACCATCTCAGGAGGCTAGGTCTTCTCAGAAGAGTACAGTAAAATCACTGTTGGTTGGTAATAAAATTACTTGTGTTAGGGTTATTGCACTCTTCTGAGCGCGAACGAGTAATTTGGCGGTAAAAATACCTGCGACTGGCAATAAAATTACTTGTGACTGGCAATAAACTTACTTGCAATCGATAGTAAAATTACTTGTGACTGGTACTAAACTTACTTACAATCGAAAGTAGAAGTACTTGTGACTCACAATTCGACTTGGAGGGCCTGGGGAGCAGGGACCTCCTCTGCGTTCTCATAGACAAGGTCGACTTCGCCGACAGGGTGTTGTGCATCAGTGAGGGCAAGGACCTCCCTATCACACGCACACCATTAGCTGGGTGCTTGGTCTCCTTTGTGGCGATAAGGACACCCCTTTGATTTTGTATGCCGCAACTAACGTCGAGCTCGCTAATCTAAAGCGCGTGCTTGGCATGCCACAAAATGGTGATATCAGGGTCAACGTTCTACTAGAGAGGATTTAGGCCAAGGGCGTTGACATCCTCATGATTAGGTGCTTCTCCCTAGTAGCCTTCAGCAAGCTTCTCTTCTCAGTGACCAGCAACAACATCACTGACAAGGGTACATTGTTGACGAGGACATCGCCAATTTTGGCGGTAGCGACTATTGCAAGGTCGTTGTCGACAACCTGAGGGAGGCCGCACACTCCTAGAAGAAGAAGGAGAAGGACACGAAGTTCATCTACGGATGTGCCGCCTTCCTCCTTGTAAGCAATCACGTGTTTTTCTTGGCATATGATTTGTGACAATAATCTTGAAGTTTATCAACAGTGATTTTTTGATTTGACACAGTAAAATGTATGTCGCATATTTACTATCTCGACAATCTGAGGTGCATCCACAACATCGACACCTTCGAGAACCCCATGCTGCACACTTCTCAATGTCGCTCGTTGACAAGATCGTGGCAGCTGACAAAATGACGTATCACAATAGGAAGGAGACCTTCGGCAAGCTCAGTGTGACCACACCAATCCATACCAGTTTCTATATTAATTTGAAGATAGTAAATATGTAACGGTAGGAAATGTTCTATCTACTTACATAGCTAGTAAATATTTCTTAAACATATAGCAATTGTTTATGTCATATGCTTTAAGATATTAGTCCCATGTCATAAATGGGCTTTGCACATACAATAATTGTGACATTTCTTTTCCTATGCAGCAAAGGTCCAGGGAGGGCACTTGCTACTAGCCTAGCCCTACGACACAGGCTGAGATGCCTTTGGAAGGGCCATACACCGTTGCTGACAGTTCCCTAGCATGCATGGCCAGCTTGGTGAGTTTGTACAATTGCTAATCAAGGGCGAACAAAGTGCCGCCATGGAGGCCCTTCAAAAGTTTGACGACAAGGCGGGGAAGGGCATGAGGCTGATTTAGAAGGCTCATAGGAGACTTAAGACCGCATAGACGAGGTTGTCATGTGATCAAGTCTCTGCTCATGCCAAATGAGCCTTTGGCATTTGCCCCGTGTATCGATGAGAGGAGGGCAAAATGGCGCAAGGTTGTGCCGGCGTCCGGCGTAACATATGCCGAGCACACGCCTCTCTAGGTCATGTCACTGACAACAACAGAGTCATTGGACCCCCAACGCACAATGTGCCACTGCGGCCCCTGTTCCCTTTCACTCAAGGTGGCGAAAAGGAAGTGGGAGGCGCAACAGGCTCCTAGCAAGTACCTGAAAATGTTGATTCTCAACATGGTAAGATCACATAATAGATTAGTAATTTTATGTATGAAGCCATATCCCACGTAACATGGCAACATTATTATGATGCTGATTGCATCTTTTTCAATTACACAGACCAGCAGGATGCAGGCAACGTCGTAGATTCTATCGACAATATTATTTCAGCATTCAAGGCTGACATTGTCCTAGGTATGTACCCCGACATCTTTAGCCCCGAGGCAGTCAGGCAACCACTGAACCGCAGCCTGCCACAAGCCCTCATCTAATACCCACCATTTGAAAGGTGTATGAGGATCACCATCGAGGCAGCAGATGCCGACATTGGTCCAGATGCTGGCACGACGACAAAGGCAAGAGTGCAGCAACATTACGTTCACATGGCTAAATGGTACTTTTTACACATATACTGTAAAATTTCTTGTCAAATGCAATAATTTTGAGTAATCTTGATAGTAAAATATTTTATTGGTTCTATTTATCTCACAGTAAAACTTTACTCATGCCAAGTAAAAGGAAGTCATTATTCCAGCTGTTTCTTTTTATTTCTGTTGCTCTAATTTTTACTCTATGTATAGTAAATTTTAGTGTGTACGTAATTTCATATAGACATAATAATAAATTTTTTTTAAAAATATTATACTGGGTCCCTCTTTACTCTACAGTAAAACATTACACATGAGTCATAAAAGAATAACCTTTTTTTCAAAAAAGTTTTTTTATTTATTGTGCAGTAATATTGCAATAAGAGTGCAATATTTTTTTGTTATGACAATAAATTGTATGTTTATTTTGGTAGGATGTCGCAATTGTGCAAGCATCTAGCCACTACCGTCACCACCGGCACGAGCAAGGTGATTATGATGATGTAGTAGTAATATGTATCATAACACACAGTAATTCAATTATAGTTATAATAGTAAAAAGTTATTTGTATACAGGCTATCATTTTGCCCACCAAGCAGACCAGGAATGGGAAGAGGATGACCAAAGTTCCTAGCAAATTGGTCTCCCCATCCAAGTGACGTGCCACATGGCTATCTATGCTGATTGACATGACCATTAGAACTAAGGAGCTCATACTAAATGACTAGAGCCTAAAAGGGTAATATTTTCTCCTTTTGTTTTCTACCATATGAGCATGTTTGTTTCTTTTCATCATCTGCATGTGTGATATGAATTATCATTGGTCTTGCTGCAGTTCGATGATGCTTTCCTCTTTGCACTGGTGGTGATATCACGGCCTCATTAAATGATGGTTAGATGACTGAAGACATGTTCATTTTTTTCTTCATCGACTACATGTAGGGCTATAAAACAAGCTCGAGGCTCCCGAGCTCGGTTCATTTTAGGCTCGATTCGAGTTCGGCTCGAACTCTAAATGAGTCAAGCTCGAGCTTGATTCTGAGCTTGAATAGCTCGTTAGGGCTCAATTCGAACTCAAATATTGATGCATATTAACTCGTACCGAGCTTACTCGAGTCGAGCTCGAGCTTTTTTATTGTTAAAAATTAGTGCATGTTGAATTATTTTCGACGATCATCAGAAAACATGAAAGTAAGCCATATTTCAATTCTCGGTAATTAGTTGATAATATTCTTAATTTCTTCCACTCGTAGCACCCTCACACTCCTAGAAACATCACCAAAGTCTTGCCATAGCTTCCCGAAACCTCTCCTGCCCTAGCGGCAAGCGCCGCCGCTCAGCCATAGAGCCTCACCATGGATAGCCCAACACAGCCATCTCCGACCTGAGCTATCACTTCCCTGAGCTTTCTCTAACCCCAATGATGCCCAAACCCTAATGCTATCGTCTGATTAACCCGCGTGTTAAGCCCTGTGCCATTCAAAAGCTCTGAGAAAAGGAGACCTCACTGCCGAAGAATGCCAACTCCCCTGCCACCGCCGACCCTTAAAACAGACTCCCCACATCACTAGGAACCCGACCATGGTCCCCAATCTCGTCGCAAATTGCTATAGCACCATTGATCGCCGTCGTTTGCCTATTCTGTTTTTGGCCATTGGGATGCTCGACCGAAGAAGATGAATAGTAATGGTAGGTTACTGTTCACTCGACCCGTTAGCCTTGAAGCCGACCCGCCATGAATAGTAACCTGACCCGATATGAATAGTAAAGACCCACAGTGAATATTACCTAGATCGTTACTGTTCACCCAAACATGAAAATGCATATGTATACCCATTTCGACTGTTTTGAGCCCGCTGATCCATCCCTCAACTCTATTTCCCTGTATTAGACACCTGTAAACCCAAAATCTATTTTATTTGGTTTTTTAATTTAATTTATTTATTTGATTTGTTTGTTCCTAGCTCAACCGTTCAAGCATGGAATTAAATTATTTTCTTTTGTTTTGCATTAGCGCACGACATTGAAGGTCAGCCAGTCCAGGAAGAAGAAGCTCAAGATCAAGCACAAGAATCAGAAGAATACGAAATTGTAGAATGCATCGATCCGTAAGGCAAGTCGCATGTTTTTGATCTTGTTGAACCTACATTCCTTTAATTATTTATTTGTCAGTATGTTCATTATATTATTTATGCACTGTTATTTCTTGTACAATAAATGTTTAGAATGACATGATATTAGTTATGTCCTACCACATGAAAAAACCCTGTTTTATTTGATGGCTATATTCACCCTGACAAGCCCTGATAATAATAAATTACTATAAAATATACCATGATAGTTTAGGAAATTCAACTGCTTTACACTAGTAGTGACAGTGCCGCAGTGCACTAGGATATTTATTTGTGAATGGTTACCTGGTTGATGAAAAGTAAGGACTAGAACATTATGTTAAGTAAAGAACATAGTAGCCACTCAACCACAAGCGTTGACTTGTCAAACCCGGTTTAGTAGCTACTCAAATCGATTGAATATCTACTATATGAATATAATATACTATTCCAGAGAAGGAAACAACCGGCGTAGAATGTGGTATGGAAATGATAAAATCATACTATCACAACGGTAGGCTCCGCCCTGTCAGGCCATCATATTCTGTGACGGAGGTACCTAGTCTATTGGGTAGAGGCTACATAAAGAGACGAGCAATAAAACAACCTTGTTATCTCAACTCAGTCGCACACGAAAATGTTGCGTGTCTATAGCTTGACATTATGAGCCTGAGATATCTTATGGGTAAAGTTAGGCAAATCTGCAGAGTTATAATTTATTGGTATTCGAATACATTGTGCTTCCGATAAATGAAGCTGTATTTAATGGATGATTCCAATAGTGAAGTATAAGTAGATTTGGAAACAATTTGAAAATGTGGAAGTTTGGTAATCGAGATGTTGAAACCCCAAATTCCTTAAGAAGTTTATGATTTGTTATTTTGTGTTTAAAAAATAAAATATTTTTAAATAAAATTGTATCCACAAATACTTAAAATAAAACCACTATATTCTCATCTCTTGAAAATCCTGTCAAGTAGCTATAAAGTGTTTTCCATGTGACTTGTTAAGTACGGTTGGTTATACTCATGCTTGCTAAAATTATAAATAGAAAATGCTTGCCAAGAAAATGAAGAAATCTACGAAGATGACGCTGAGGAGCACTACGATATAGACGACGTTTGGTGTTAGGGTATTCTACACTCAAACATGCCTGTGGAGTTCTTTTGTATTGTATTATAACTTTGGCCCGTACGCCCCGTTATGTAAAACTTAGCTGTTAAGCCTTAATTTTGTAATAAAGTCTGGTTGTTATGCTTAATCTTATGTTGAAAATGATGTACACTCATCTACGGTACTCGTAGTTGAACAATTCTGGATAGTTACGAGGAAATCCTAACGACCCTAGAAATAGGAGTGTTACAAGTGCAACAAGAAGAATGGCTCCGACTGCTACGTCACTGGCCGCCGCTACTCGCAGTTCAAGTGCTCATCCCCGGTGGCGGCCAAGAAGCCGGCGGTCCTGATGCTGAACAGTTTCGCCCGTGGGGGCGACAGCGACGGCAAGTCGTTCTGCGACGACCGCTTCCACCCGAACAGGGAGCTGGTGGTGGCGCTGTCCACCGGGTGGCTGCACCTCGACGGCACGCGCCGGTGCAATAGGATGGTCCGTGTTAGCGGGAACAGGCGGTTTGTGCTGGCCAGGGTCATCAATGAGTGTGACTCAGAGAACGGCTACGACGAGGAGCACAACTTCGAGCTGCCGTGCACCAACAACATCGTGGACGGGTTGCCGGCTGTGTGGAAGGCGATGGGGCTTGATGGCAAAATCAGAATGTTCAAGGTTACTTGCAACCCGCTCATTTGGGCTGAAATTTGGTGACTTATGGCTGAAATTGCACTATACCTGATGGTGGCTTATTTGATATAATTAAATTTTAAAAAATTAAAAAATAGAAAAAAGGTTAGCCCATTACATATAATGCAAACGAATACAAAAAACCGGGAAAAAGCTAAAAAAAGCCGAAAAGTCAGAAAAAGACGAAATTTAGGAATAGTGAAAAATAAGCCAGAAGCTCAAGCCAAAATGAGCGGGGAGCTTGATGTCTGAGTGTGCTCGTGGTCGAGTCTTCTTCGAGCGTACAGGTACGTGGGCATCTGCTGTCTAGGAAACTGTGTCCTCTGGCTCACGCTTACCGATCATATCTATGAGGTCATTTGTTTTCAATATAATAATATAAATATTAATAAATATATATTTAATTATATATACAAGATTTCATTTGAAATGTCACTTCAAATGCATAAACATATGATCAAATATGACACGTAGTTCAACAAGTTTGTGAGCATAAGGTGGTGATCATTTGGGTTTTTTTTGTGGCTTATGGCTGAAAAGCACTGTAGCTGGCTGAAAAAACACTGTAGCTGACAGAGGCTTATTTAGCATAATTAAATTTAAACAAATTAAAAAAATATAGAAAACATGTCAGCCCATTACGTATAATACAAACAAATACGGAAAAAAAGAACCGGCAAAAAAGCTCAACAAAAAGCCAAAAGTTCAAAAAAAGGCGAAATTTATTAATAGTGAAAAATAAGCCAGAAGCTAAAAGCTAAAGCCAAAATAATCACAGCCTAACATAGTTAAGTTGTACTACAACACGTATTTATAACTTCATATATTTTACCATACCAGTCCCCCACATCACTTTTATACAAAAGGAATTTTAGTCTGGTGGAGGTTCAAATAATAGAGATAGAAAATGAGCTGACCATGTGTTGTAGCATCTTAAATGAGGTGAACAAGCAAACAAGAAACTATTAGTACTTACCGAAGCAAACAAGCAGCCAGTAATTACCAGTTGAGGCGTTCTTATCTCAAAGCTTCACCAATGAGCTGGGCATTTTGAGTTGAATCAAATGAGTTATTGCTTGCATTGTCACCGGTACTAGAATTCACGGTAAACCCAATTCCGATCAGAATGCCTGGAATGGACCGGCATGGTCGGTATTGAGGAAGTACAGGATTGAATCTACTGTATGCTGTTTTAGGTGCCGGTATGATATGTTCTAACCATTTTGGTGCGCACCAAAATGAATTGGTAAACTTGTTACCAGTACCTTCTACTCTTACTAGTAGAGTAGCTAATGAGGCCATGTAAAACATATAGGTGCTAGCTAGCCTTTTCCCTCTAGCATCAATGCTAGCCCATTGTAGAAGGGAAGAAAAAGAAATATTATTTTTATTTAGTTATGGGTCATGTCTTAGAGAGAGAAGGGGGGTGCAAAACACTATAGAAAAAATAAATCTAGTACCAATGTGATGAAGTAGTGAGGTAAGGGCAGTCCCAATGGAAGAAACTGACACGATTTCCATAGCACAAGAAATCATCTATAGAAACTATCTTTCACAGTGGAGGTGTCTTCGAGTAATAATTATTTTCTCTTTCTCTCTCCCAACTCTATCTTCTTCCTCCAATGAGAGTGTGCCACGAGCCCCCTAGAAACTGGTGGTTTCTTCCCAATGGCGATTTCATAGTTTCTTGGTGCATTGGGTGGAGTGAAGACCTGATTTCTTCATGAGGAAACCGTTTCTAGGATTTGTGCTCTCTTTCATCATTAATTACGTTGCCATGTCAGCATTTTGTCTACGTGGTAAGTCATTTAATGAGGATAGAAACCATCATCAATACACCATTGGGACTGCCCTAACGAATTTGGCACCTAAAACATTGGTATCTGTGAAGGCTTGCTCCAAAGGGCTTTCAGCCCTGGCTTTTGCTTTTTTTGTGAGAGCTTTTTACTATAACGGCTATTAGCTTTTTATAAGTCAAAAATAATAAAAAAAATTCAAAAAATTGTAAAACAACGTTAAATCTTTTCGGACAATGCAAAGGGGTATGATAAAATACAAAAAAGCAAAAAAAAATTTAAAAGTAAAAAAAGCTAAAATTGTTTGGAGCGAAACCAACTTAACTCTTTTTTTTATACAGTGATGTTGCCTCTAAATAATACTCTCGTGGTGATAATGGTGTTTTTTTGAGAGAGAAAGCGGCAGGGGCTTTGTCCATGCATTATAGAGGGTAAGCGAAAACAACGGTCGACCCCCTCGCTGACGGGCAAGGTAGTAGTTTTACAGTATTGTAGTATTACAACGAAAACCAATTAGCCCCAAGGAAATAATCATTTTAGTAGCCTGGAGCATTTGGATCACAAGGAATAAAAAGGTCTTTCAAGCAATTGAGCCAACATTTGAAGAATGCAAAAGAAAATTCAAATATGAATTTGCCTTGGTTATCCATAGAGCAAAGAAAAATACTTAATTTCAGCATGCAAAAAGCGATACCAAATAACATATGGCTACAGGAGCTTAAGCTATTGCCAGGCCTAACAGCACAACACATTCAGGAGCTGGTAGCCATTTAGAGGCTCATTTCCAGGACACCCCTACAAGACGGTAGTGATGACTCCATCTCTTGGAACCTGACCACGAATAGATCTTACACTGCTGCCTCCGCATACAAAGCTCAGTTTCTAGGTGCTACTCACACCTTAATGAACAATCTCGTCTAAAAGACCTGGGCACCACAGAAATGCAAAGTTTTCGCCTGGCTGGCCATTCAAAACAGAACTTGGATTGCTGACCGCCTTTCTCAACGTGGGTGGCCGAACCAGATCTTTTGCCCTCTGTATGCACAAGGCAAAGACATTGCTTCATCTTTTGGCCCAGTGCTGCTATTCCCAAAAATTTGGGCAGCCATCGTGCAATGGACCCTCATTGATTGCTTCAACCCAGAAATCTGGGAGACCACGTCTTCCATTCAGCATTGGTGGGAGTTCGTCACCCTTTTGCCGGGAGCACCTCGGAAAGCTACGGCCTCACTTGTCATGCTAGTCACGTGGGAAATCTGGAAGGAAAGAAATACCGGGATTTTTCAATCCACGGGAACCACGACGACGTCTGTGATAGCACGCATTAAAGAGGAGGCTGATAACTAGGACTTTGCAGGAGCCAGCAGATTTGTAGAGTTACCTATTATTTCTGTAACATCTTAACTCCTTTAACCTTTTTCCCTCTTTGGTTCCTTGTATACGCTTGATTCACCTCTCTTAATTAATTGGGTAGCGCTCCTGCCCCTTTCAAAAAAAATTAGAGAAATGGCTGAATAATCTTTCTTATTTTCTTCTTTCCATTTGCAAATATTTAATTGTATATTATATTTATAATAATTACATATACAGTAAGACCATTTACCACTGTGTTTACTTAAAAAAATAGCCCCAAAGAGAACTGCCCAAAAGCATAACTACTCTGTTCTATAGTTAGGTTGCACCAAATCACACACTCACGAATGCGGTCGAAGACCTGCTGAACCGTGTGGTAATTTTGCTCAAAGATCTGACTATTACGCCCCTTCCAAATGCACCGCACGGTGTACACGACGGTCCCTTCGAATTTCCGAATTTTTTTACGAATAATCCATTTTCTATTCGAAATTACAGAAATATACCCACAACAAATTTTTTTTACAAAAATAGACTCCAGTTGCTCAACGGGTGGACGACTGGAGCCTATCGCCCAACCAGAGCCGACACAATGCCTCTCGCTTTACCGTGGAGCGGCTGGCTCTAGTCGCCCACCCGTTGGGCGACTTTAATGCAGTCGCCCAATGGGGAAGCGACTGCATGTGCTCCCCCGTGAATGTTTTCAATTTTGTAATTTGCAACTGGTAAAAAATTTGCTAAAGTTGTAATAAAAGTTTATGTTCATTGTATGTTGTAGGTGCCTAAATAATTTTGGAAAAAATTTTTTACGAACGATTGACCGTTAAACGATTGATACATACGATGGTAAGTGATATTTTGATGTTAATGAGTACGTAACGAGGAGTATAAGCACGGCACAGTACTAAAAAGTTTACATCGTTAAAAAAACGTAAGCAGTACATAAAACAATGGTGTACAATCAGGCGCCAACCTGCCCCGTCTCCACGCCCGTGTCCTCCCACACGGCCCCGCTTGGCCGCCCTCCGCTTTAACGGGTTACGACGCTATGAGAACGTAAAACGTGCAGGAGGGTGTCGCACCCGCCCCTGCGCTGGTGGAGTCAGCTGCACCTCAGGCTGTGTGCCCTCCGGTGCACCGGGGAGGGCACTGCCGGAGAGAACCTCTGGTGCTGTGTCAGGAGGTGCAGACCCAGCCTGCTGCTTGGCCTACTCAGAGAAGTACTGATCCACATTGTCCGGGCTCGCGGTGGGGCCGTGCCGGGTCTCGGACTGGAAATGACCTGCAAAAGTAATATCGTTAGTTTCAAATGTCAAACATTACGATAAAACAGAGATCGTACGATATGTACCCTCAGCGAAGGTCATCCCCAGGCGGTGTACGAGCCCATCCCTAGGCAGATCCTCCAGCCTTGTCCGGGTGAGGTGCCGGAGGACATGCCCACGTAGAGCCTCCAGAGTACTGCCACGCCGGTCGGGGAGACACCAGTGGCCGAGCCGTCCGTGTGCTGGGCGTGGGCATGGATGTCGCTGGTAGCCTCATGCAGGACAATAGGTGCACGACACGTGTACCCCACTCCTTGAAACGAAGGTACACGTTGATGTGCTCCTCGTGGCCCACCTCGGCACCTGCGACGAGCCTGTTTAGCATACTCTCAGCCTCCGTGATGATGGAAAGATCCACGTCAGACTGAAGGAAAAGACATGAAATGGTTAATTATCCAAGATAGCATTGCCAGTAGTGAATGTTTGAAAATACGTGTAACGTACCGCGATGTGCATATCCCGCGCCAGGTGCGCGGGATACGTGTCTGTTGGAGCGGGGAGGTGTGCGGGGATGGGTCCACCACATGTACGAGCCTCGTACGTGTCCGCGTCTGGTACCACCGCTAGTACTCCGTGTACTCTATGCTGTCGTAGGGGCGGTTCTCGTCAACCACGTCATCAAGGGCACCGTCCCACTGAGCAACCCACCCTTGCATCTTCACCGTCCACTCCGTGCCGCGTTTCACTCCCTTTATATTATGCCTGCTTGTAGGACCACTTCGTTAGTAATTTCCAATGAAGTAGTAAGTATGTACAAATTTATAAGACACGGGCACTCACCCGTGCACAGGAGGCGGCACTGCAGGTCCGACAGGTACCGGCACAGTCTGGAAGAGACCAAACTGCCGCATCACTCGCTGCGGCGAGTAGTCCTCCACGAAGATGTCGTAGACAAGCTTCCGGCGCGTCAGCCAGAAAGCTCGGTCGCACCAACACAAACTCGACAATCCACCGGGAGCACGGTCCTCCACTGCCGCCGATGAGTACGGCTCCCAGCGCACGTCGTCGGCCGTGAGGCGGTCGATCTGCTCAACAAAGGGCAGATAGCCCGCGTGACCTGGACATGTGCGAACTGTACCTGCAAAGACGAATAGATGTTACGTACGATCGTCGTTAGCATAAATGAAATAATTAATTGACATATGACTTACCCGTCGACGACACCAAATAGAACCCATCGTCGGCCGGTCGACGTCTCCCCCTGATACATGTCGGGCCCGTATGGACTCATGTCGTCTAGCAATGGTCATCCGAGGCTGAAGTGCTCGAATGGCCACAGCTGCAGTAGTAGGGGATAAACCGCTAGGATCGAGTTCGCCTTCGTCCTCGAGCACGCACTGCACTGGCCGCGGTAGGTCGTGGCAAGTACGGCCGATCCCCAGCTGACCTGGGGGGCTCGCCGTCCGTGATCGCCCTAGCATAAGCGATGAGGCGCGCGTCGACGCTGTTGCCGTGGCTGCTGGTGAAGAGCACCCAGCCAAACAGCCACAGCAAGTACACCTCCAAGTGGCGCGAGACCTGGTGATCGTTCGCCTCTGGGTCCATCCGCTCCACCTAAATGTAAACAAGATGTTATTAGTCCATAATAACGCAAATAAGAGCTTCGATGACACGATCGATTGTAAAGACCACGTACCCGGAACTGTGCTAGCCACCTCAGCGACGGCCCGTGGGTTTGTTTCGCCGGGAAGATGTAGTACTCACCCATAGCACCCGGTGGAAGGACCCCCTCGAATCTGGCGAGCAGGTCATTGCGCCACTCAACCGGGGCCTCCGGTAGGAAGGCAGTGCCTCCCGCGATCGGAAGGCCAAGAAGCAGGGACACATCCTGCAGGGTCGGCGTCATCTCCCCGAATGGGAGGTGAAAAGTGTGCGTCTCGGGCCGCCAACGGTCCACTAAAGCCGTCAGCAGGGAGCGGTCGAACGGGAAGCGTCGTGATCGATCCCCGACCTCGTCCCCGCCCGCGGCCAAGGCGGGTCCATC
This sequence comes from Dendrocalamus latiflorus, assembly GCA_017311315.1. Classification (NCBI taxonomy): domain Eukaryota; kingdom Viridiplantae; phylum Streptophyta; class Magnoliopsida; order Poales; family Poaceae; genus Dendrocalamus; species Dendrocalamus latiflorus. Next base: position 20,419,908 of record CM029675.1, read on the forward strand.
TTCCTCCGTGGCCTGCACCATCCGGGCAACAGGGAGTAGCCTGGCATCCCGTAGCCTGCAAACAAAGTGAAGGTCAGCACGGAACGTTCTTACGGCAACACTAAAACGATGGCGTAATGCAAACCTGGCTGTCCAACGGGCGTCGAGTCTCCAGGCCACGCGAGGTGTGCGCGTCCGGACCACTCCCACCTCAACCGGCTCGTCCGCGCTCCCCGGTGGCGGCACACGACGGGAAGCGCGATGCATGCGGTACACGTGCTCGTCCAACAGGGGATACTGCCAGTCACGCTCCAAACCTGCATGCAGATTTCATACGCATGTTGTTACTTTTGTAAAATTACATGTTTAATAAATTTAGTATAACAAATATTTAACTTTTTCTAGCTAGATCTACATTACAAATTTTCTATACTAAATTTTCTATACTAAAAATTGTACTAAAATTTCTATACTAAAATTTTATATACTAAATTTTCTGTACTAAAAATTGTACTAAAATGTCTATTCTAAAATTGCTATGCTACAAAATTCTATACTAAATTTTCTATACTAAAAATTGTACTAAAATTTCTATACTAAAATTTTCTATACTAAAATTGCTATACTACAAAATTCTATACTAAATTTTCTATACTAAAAATTGTACTAAAATATCTATACTAAAATTGCTATACTACAAAATTCTATGCTAAATTTTCTATACTAAAGATTGTACTAAAATGTCTATACTAAAATTGATATACTACAAAATTCTATACTAAATTTTCTATACTAAAAATTGTACTAAAATGTCTATACTAAAATTGCTATACTACAAAATTCTATACTAAAATTTCTATACTAAAAATTATACTAAAATTTTCTATACTGAATTTCATATATTAAAATTGTACTAAAATTTCTACAATAAAATTGCTATACTACAAAATTCTATACTAAAAATTGTACTAAAATTTCTATACTAAAGTTGTACTAAAATTTCTACACAAAAAAATCCTATAATAAAATTTTATATACTAAATATACTACAAAAACTTTCGAAAAATACCTAAATTTGAAGATCGCGCGCTCTCCTCTTTTTCCCCTCCTCTTCTTCTCCTCCTTTTCTACTCCTCTTCTCTCCTTTCCCTTCTTTCTTCGCTCCTCTCTCGCGTCGCCGAACGAATGCGCGAGCAAAAGCAATGAATAGCGGCCGGGCTTGCCACTCGAGTTTTAACCCGTTGCTGTTGCCCATCCGTTGGGCGACAGGAGTCGCTGTCGCCAAACAATACAGTGATTGCATGTCAGTCGCTCAACGGTTGGGCGACAGCAATAACTCGCCCAACCGTTACCAAACTGCTTAGGTGTCGCGCTGTGGTTGGACGATTACCTCTAGTCATCCAATGGGGGGTGACTGGAGCCTATTTTTGTAAAAAAAATTGTTACGGGTATATTTCTGTAATTTCGAATAAAAAATAAATTATTCATAAAAAAATTTCTCGAATTTCCTCCTCATGTCTTTCTGTATCCTAATCTCTGAGTGTCCTATCAGCTCGCAAGTGTAGTATTCCAATTTGAAAAGCAGAAGTCTTGCAACGCTAGCCAGTTCGCCACCTTCGAGGTGATAATGGTGTTACACTTAGACTAACTTAGCGTATGCCACTGCATGTATTTTTTTTTAGACCGTTGAACGGTCGACCTCACCGACAACAAGTCACGGTCTCACGGACGGGGGATCTTCCACCACGTCTCCCCTCCTTCCTCGCTCCTCTCTTTCATCCCGGCTTCTTAAGTGGATTGTAAAAAACTTCACTTTCAAATCAGTCTGCAAAAAAGTCGAAAAATCAAGTCGATTCGTAAAAATACAACTCGGGCAATTTCAAAATGGGAAATTTTAACTTAGGAAAAATTCAAATTAAAAAATTGTAACTCGAATCTAAAGAATTTCAACTTGATTTGGAGGAAAATCCACTCAAAGGCGATATGCTCCATCACACCCCCACGTGGCATCGACACACCACGACACATGCTACGTGTCGGCATCCAAGGGGCGTTGGGGGGTAACTCACGGTGAGGATGGCCTCAAATTAGTGAATGTGCCTATCTCTTTGTTGCGGCTTTTTTGGCCTAATATGAAAAATGAGATTTTTTTAAAAAAAATTATTTTTGCGGAAATTAAATTGTTTCGTATAAAAATTCTTCATTCCATACACTATCTTTAGACACGAAGTGAATCTAAACGACCAGCATCTAGACAAATCAAGATCCCATATTTCTCCCAAAAAATCACATATTTCTGCGTGGGTACCAGCTAAGATTTTTTTTCTAATGTACACAACAATCGAACGATTTGATACGGCACAGCAAAGTAGTGTAATGACTAAGGATTGCCGTGTCGAATGGCTCTCATCCACGTTCACAAGAGCACATGCACGGCTAACTCTAAAATCAAGCCAACCAAAAGCACAGCAAATCAACTAGGGGCGCTCACTTGGGTATTTTTATGACTTATGGCTTTTTTATACTATAATGTATTTATTTTACGCTGTAGTTAATGTTGCCTTTTTTTATGTAATTAAATTTAAAAAATTAAAAATAGAAAAAAAGATTAATCCACACAGATAATACAAAACAATACGAAAAAAATAATACAAAAGCAAAAAAACTTTAAAAATCTGAAAAAGATAAAATTAAAAAGTTAGAAGTATAAGCACAGGCATGCAAAAACGGTCACTACCTCAGCTGCAACCACCATGGCGATCTTCATCTTGGTCGCTCTCTTCACCGCTCACATTACATCCTCCCTTTGCCCCGGCCTTGGCGTCTTCCGCGCCAAAGGCTACCTGCCGGGCAACTGTGAGAAGAGCAACGACCTGGACTGCTACGTGGACGGCAAGATGTTCCCGCAGTACCACTGCTCGCCGTCGGTCACCGCTAGCACGAGCGCCGTGCTGACACTCAACAGCTTCGAGAAGGGCAAGGACGCGGCGGCCCGTCCGAGTGCGACAACGCCTATCACAACGACAAGGAGATGGTCGTGAAGCTCTCCACCGGCTGGTTCAGCAACACAGCCCACTGCCGCCTGCGGGCACTGCATCAAGATCACCGCGAACGGTGACTCCATGTACGTCAAGGTGGTGGACGAGTGCGACTCCGTGCACGGCTGCGAGTGGGACGACGGGCACAACTTCGAGGTGCCCTGCGACAACAACATCGTCGACGCGTCGCCGGCGATGTGGGCCGCCCTGGGGCTTGACCAGAATGTTGGTATGGAGCACATCACCTGGTCTCATGAGTAAATATATCTGCAGATTGGTACGTATATGCATGGACCTTGTATATATGCTCGATTATACAACGATTGACACATGTATTACGGCATACCGCGCGATCGAGCGCTATGTACAGCTTCGTGTAGCCGTTGAAATGTGGTCATTGTCTTGTAATACATATCTTTGGTTCAATATAACTCCGTAGCAAAATTATCACCGCTCGCGCATGATTAGAACCCGTTGAAATGTTCCACGATGTGTTATCAAAACCCAAAACCGACCCGAATGTTTGAGTAATGTTGGCAATGCGTACTTGCACAATACAAAAAAAATTCAGAATGCGTACCAGTAATGTTGGCAATTGGCATCTTCATCGTTATCTGAGGCTACAAAAATCTGAAAATCACAAACCTGGGTGATGAACCTGCATATTTCATTAAGCAGTGGGATACCGGGATGGTTCGGGTTCCCTCCAATCCCTGTACCGTATCCTATGCACCGTGGTGAACGGCCCATCGGCCATTGGACTTTGGTTTCGTTCGGAGGGCTGCAACGCGGAGCCGCGTCAATTCACGTAATGGATTTGGGTTTCCTAGGCTTGGAAGGCAGGTTTAGAGATCTTGGGGCTAGACCAGGTTTAAGATCAGGCCCGTGAACCGCGTAACTTGATCACTTGATATCTGTGACTCCTATAACAAATTGATATCTGCGACTAACCGTACCTGTTTGGCCTCTAAAAGAAACGTGCCTGTGTTGAGATTTTCATCGGGAAAGTTCAGTACATGTACCTTTCTCTCTTGGGGTGTTCAAAATGGCTTTTTTTTAAGTAGCTTATGGCTGAAAAGCACTATAGCTGACTGAAATTGCAACGTAGCTGATGGTAACTTATTTGGCATAATTAAATTTAAAAAAAATTAAAATAGAAAAAACATGTTAGCCGATCACGGACAGTACAAACGAATACGGAAAAAAAGAACCGACAAAAAACTCAAAAATGCCCAAAAAAACCAGCAAAAAACGAAATTGTTGAATAGTAAAAAATAAGTCAGAAGTTAGAAGCCTAAGCTGTTTTGAGCGGAGTCGAGACTGTCAGATATGCCTGTCTGGACTCTGTAGCATGTAGATTAAGGCCTTGTTTCGAGTGCAAGATTTTGGTGGGAAATGAGACATTCACTCCTAAAATTTTGATGCAATTTTATGCTTGAAACAAGCCGTGGCAGTTGGATTTACTCTTGCATCTGATCCCAACCGTCCTTTTTGTCATTATAGCAAGCTAATGGAGTGGTTGGCTTTCGATTTATCACTAGCGGAAATGAACTGCTATGCGACGAGCCTTGTGTTGCAAATTTTAGTTGAAACCGTGCTAAAACTTGATCGGTTCTTTATGTCCTGTTGGCTTACCGTAGTCCATTAATTAATCGATTGGGGCTTCACAGAAAATCTCTCCGTGATCACAGCAGAACAAAAAATCCATTGCATTGAGATCGTTGACATCCTTGTCGCACTTTCGCTTTATATTCCCTGCTTGCCTTCTTTATTCAACACTGTCTGTTGGTAGGCCGTGGATTATAGCTTTTGCTTATAGCTTATTAATCTAATGAATAGTGAATACTGAAATAAACCGAAGCAAAAGGTCGGCTGAAAAACTAAAAAGAATACAGCCATAATTGTTCACAATTGTCACTGGTATCAACCAGTTCAGGCTCATTATCTTAACATTAGTTCGATACCCGTACATTGTTAAGGATTAAAAATTTATATTACCCTAGTACATCATGCCATTGTTACCAAGATCGAGCCACGACATGGTCTTAGCCGAGGTAGCGCTTGGGACTAGCTCGTTGTGCCTGTATCATGCCTCCACTACACCCATGTATCTATGGTTGTGCCCAGCTGAGCTCCACCGTAACCATCGTCATGCCTCAATCATATGCTCGACCTATGTCACAACTCGCAACCTCGATCTTGCACCCACGCCTGACCTACATCTAACCTCACGACCTCACCTGGGCTTGGAGGAAGTGGCCTCACCTTAACGATGACAAAGAGAATGACCCAACGGCGGTAGTAGGATCTACTACAACCTTGTTTGGTGGTGACAACTGAAAAAAACCGTTATCATGAGGAGATAACGGGAAATCATAGAAACAATTTTGTGAGAGAGGGGTTTTGTTAAGAGGCTTTTTATGGACGTGGAAGGAAGAGATAGCAGAGGAGAACACATCACTCTGTTAAATATAGATCTCCTAGGGTTTAGATCTAGGGGTGATCTGTTCGGGTTCGTGAGGGAGACAGAGAGGGAGAGGGGTACCAACCGTCCGATGTAGAGGAGGAGGGGTTGGCCATCGCGGTTCGTCGGTGAAGTCTGCGCACGGGCAGCGACGGTCGGGGAAGAAGGAAGACGGCAGCGACGGCGGCGCAGATCCGGTGAAGGAGACGGCGGTGGTGCTTCCCGTCGCTAGAGCGCCCCCCTCTCAGATCGGGTTAGGGTTTGTAGGTGGAGATGGTGGCGGCACGGTGAACCTTGGTGTGCGTGCCGCCCCGGCCCCCACCTCTATTTATGTGGCGCTGGCGACAGGGGCCCACCAGCCTATTGGGCTGGGCGCCCCCGATCAGGGCGCGAACAAGGGGGGGTATTTGGCCGTTGGGCCAAATGCCCTGAGATCATTCTAACATTCTCCCCCTTGATCTCAATCTATGCTTTATCTTTAATTACTTTTGACTTTACTCATTTCATCGCAGATTAGTGCATAGAACATGTCTCATCGTCACGGTCAATCGCCGATAGATTTAACAGCTACAATACACCTCTCTGTTCTGAAATAGTTATTTTAATCTTTTGGGCCATCTTTTAGTCCAGGAATCATAGGCTTTCCCTTAAACCCATGCCGGCTACATGTTCTCTGAACACGTTGGGTGGTAAGCCTTTTGTAAGCGGATCCGCTAACATCTTTGCGGTACTTATATGCTCAAGACTTATAATTTGATCCCGAACTTTATCTTTCACAACATAGTACTTTGTGTCAATGTGTTTGGCAGCACCACTTGACTTATTGTTGTGGGCATACATTACTGCGGGTTCATTATTGCAGTACAACTTAAGTGGTCTATTGATGTCGTCAACCACTTTTAAACCGGGTATGAACTTCTTTAGCCAGTTCACCTGCCCCGTAGCCTCATAACATGCTACAAACTCGGCATACATTGTGGACGATGTAGTGACGGTTTGCTTTGAGCTTTTCCACGAAATAGCTCCTCCAGCGAGAGTGAACACATATCCGGATGTTGACTTTCTATCATCTCCCGCATAATCAGAGTCTGTATACCCCACTATATGGAGTGAATCTGATCTTCTGTATGTCATCATGAGGCCTTTTGTTCCTTGCAAATAACGCAAGACTTTCTATCATCTTCCATCAGGGTACGGTTGCGTCTTTCAGCTACTCCATTTTGCTGAGATTCGCCCGGTGTAGAATACTGGGCCACTATGCCATTTTCCTGTAAAAATGTCGGAACCCAGAGCAACGACTCCTGGATCCTCTGTGTAAATCGCACTAGTCCAGGATCAGCTAGTGCACACAGTCACAACAAAGATAAATACCAAGCACAAATGACTGATTATATTAAATAAAAGGTACGGCCTTATGGCCAAGTCTTACATCAATGCTCATTGGCAAAAATATATAAAGGAAATAACTGCGGAAGCAAAATGATAAAAGCGAAGCCCATGCCTGCCCACAGGCAAACGACAGTAAGACGCGGCCTACTCGTCCAGATCTTCACCGTAGTTGACGTCGACATCTTCCTCTGTGTGGAAAAAGCAAGGTGAGTACAAACTTGTACTCCGCAAATCACCCGGGAAAATGCAACATAATGATAAAGGCTTCAAAGGAAGGCTCATAGGGTTAGTTTGCATAAAACAGCATTTAAGAAATACAATAAGTAGATTGAAATTGCTGAATTTAATACAGTAAGTAAAACCAATGCTTGGGTTAAAACATAATACCGTCAGTGCAGGCTCCGACCATACACCAACCTATCCACGGGCATCCCACCTGGACCATCTTTTCCAAAAGATCACGTATGGATTCCATCCATCCACACGCTTTCACTGCGCAACTCTGATGAATTCCATCCATTCACCAGATTTCAATCTCTCACGGATTCCATCCATCCGCAAGGTTTTCAATTTCTCTCATGGGTTCCATCTACCCACAAGGTTTTCGAAAACGTTTTTAGAAAACAAAGTCTAATCCATGAAAAACTTTTACTCAGCATGCCCATGACCGTGGGCACGGCTATCCAGGATAGATTATACACTCTGCAGAGGTTGTACAGCTTTACCCACAAGACACGATCATCCTTTTGTGCCACGCGAGTTACACACTTCCTTAGGTGTGCGGCAAGGAGTCATGACAAGGCCTTTACAATGCAAAGCCTTCAACCTGGTCGAGCCAACTCTAAGGTTTCACCCCAGTAAGGAATCCACCAGACCGGGACCCCTTCTTGAGCCTAGACGAGACTTCTCATGGCTTAACCACGCTCGCCCAAGTGAGAGACTTCACATGGCACCAACCACGCTCACTTTCAACCTACGACTCGACTCAAATTGGGACTTCACAAATTATTCAGCCAGGGCTGTCCCATACCAGCCATGTGGTAGTACGATTAGGGCTTTGCAACAGTAGCTCACAGACCGGTCCTTAATTGACTCAGGTCCAACCACATACCCCCGTGCACGACAATCAACCACTGCGGCTCCAACCAACAGGGCATGCCTGCACCCACCACTCTAACCAATTGCCTAAGTCTAAACCAGGTTTAATATTTTGCTTTCAAAATAATTCATAAACCTCCTTGACTCACCAAAGTCAAGAGTACATAACATTTCATGTAAAAGGGGTTATCATTTTATGTGAAAGACATCCCAAAACAAAATTATATGACTAAGCTGGACTAAGCATTTGATTAAACTCTCTAGCCAACACTAATGTATTAACTAGAGTTTGATTATAGGGTGACAAGGTATTGAGGAATTCAAATTCAATGGAGAGATTAACAAGTAGGCAATAACTAAATTTAAAACTGAATTGAAATACATTGAATAAAAATATGCATGCCATATAATTTAAATCAACATAATTTTATTTGCAATTCTGGGATCAACATGATCAAGGAGGGTGACTTGCCTTGCCCTTGAACTTGGTTTGAATCTTCGTCGAAGAAATCTCCCGAATCGTCGAAGTCTACACGTCAAAATAACCCACCAAATTCAAATAAATTCAAATTAAATTCAAATTGAACTCAAATATTTGAATTGAGGCTAGAAATGGATAGAGAGGAATTTTTGATGAATTTAGAAATTTGAATGGGCCAAATCGGAGTTAAAACGAGGGAGAACGGGCTCCGGGAAGATTAAATTCAGGGAAAAAGGAAAAACTGGATTTTTGGAATTATTTTTCTAAAGGAAAATCTGGGATTATGACGTCAGCGAGGAATTTCTTTTCGGCCGAATTGTTTTTAAACGGAAAACTCGGCTTTATTGCGTCAGCATGCGTCAGCCCTGGGGTGCTCCTGCTGACAAGTGGGACCCCGGTCTATGGACCGAGTCCACGGGCCCAGGAGGAGGATGAGGTGGCGGGGGTGGCGGGGTTGGCGCTGACGGGGCGGCTGGCGCGGAGGTGGCGCCGACGTGGCTGCCACTCGGGCGCCGACGTGGACAGGGTGGCCGGGGGAGCTCGCCGGCGAACGGCGGCCCGGCTGCCGGCGGCGAGGGGCTGAGGAGAGAGAGGTGGAGACGGGGAGTGCGGTGGTGGGGGCGAAGACTACCGGGGATGGCCGGAGTTGACCGGCGGCGATCGCAGAGCGGCGGCGGAGCTCGGGTGGCGGCGGGGACGGCTCTGCGGCGGCTATGAGGGGCGGCCGAGGGGCGGAGGAGGTCGGGGGCGTCACGCCGAAGCTGGGGGCGGCGTCGGCGAGGCGTGAGGCGGGGTGAAGCGGCGGCAATGGCTCGCCGTTGTTGGCGGCGGCGGCGGAGGCGGGTGAGCACGGCGCGGCGGCGGTGGAGCGGCCGGGAGCGAGAGGAAAGGGGCGGGGAGGTGGAGTGGGGAGAGGCGAAGCCCGGAGGGGGATTTATAGGGGGCGGGGAGGAGGGAGGTGCCGGGAATTTCTCGCCGGAGGGGTGGGGTCGTGGCGGCGGTTGCGGGAGGGGAGTGGGTGGTGGGCGGCAGATTCGGCGGGTGGGGGCGCGCGGGTCCTGCGGGAGGAGTGGGCGCGTGGCGGCGACGTGCGCGGGAGGGAGGAGGGCGCCGAGTAGGGCGGGAGCAGCGCAACGGCCGGTGGCGGCGCGGCCGGAGAAGAAGGGCGGGGTCGCGCGGGGAAGACGCCCCTGGCATGCGGGCCCCGCGGTGCAGCGAGAGGCGGAAGGGGAGGGAGTGGCTGCCGGGTGGGACCGAGGGGGAAAGGGAGAGAGAGGAAGTGGCGCCGACAGGTGGGGTCCAGCGACAGCGAGAGAAAAGAGGGAGCGGGCGGGATGGGCCGATGAAGGGCGACGTGGCCGGATCGGGCCCGTACGCGTGGCGCGCGGGGAGGGAGGGGAGGCGGAATCCGGCAGGTGACGTGGGCGCAAATCTGGCCGTCCACGTGGCGGCCGGTGAGGGAGGGAATATTTAATTTTGATTTTGGATTTTGGATTTTCAGAAAGCACAGAAAATACAATAAGCCTCAGAATTCACAGGCGAGGATATACGCTCATTCACATCACATACGGAATTCACATTTTCACGAAGTGACAATAAATAAAGCTCGTCTTGTTTGATGGCAAGACCAATGCATTTATTATTAAACATTATTTCACATTTACCATTTCCAAAATGACAATCATAACCATCATTGTCCAAATTTGAAACACTAATCAAATTCCTCTATAAAGAGGGTACATAAAGAACATCTCTAAGTAAAAGAGTGAAGCCATCAGCTAGCTCTAATGAAAGATCGCCAACGGCTTCAACTTCAGCTTGGACTCCATTTGCGACTTTAACGCATCTTTCTTTTCTTTGCGTAGTCTTCGTCGAACGGAATCCCTGCAAATTATTGGCAACATGAACAGTTGCACCTGAATCAATCCACCAAGTAGATTTTGAATATTGTACATACAGGGACTCATTTATAAAGGTAATAATGTTCCCACCTTTCTTTGCCATTATCATCTTTAAGTAATCGGGACAGTTCTTCTTGTAGTGTCCCGTCTTCTTGCAGTGAAGACACTGATCTTTATCTACTGCAAAACTATTCTATTGAGGCTGATGGACATGGGCTTTTCCCTTGTTCTTTGAGGAGAAGTTACTGTTGAAGTTCTTTTTCTTGTTGTCCTTCACATAGTTGATAGAACCACCATGTGAGGATTTAATTCTTTCCTCCTCTTGCACACACATAGCAATGCACTTTTCTAAGTCCCATTTCTCGGGCTGCATGTTGTAATTGACAACAAAAGTGTCAAACTCTTTCGGCAAGGAAGCAAAAACCAAATGAATAAGGAACTCATCCTTGAGAGCCAAATCCATTGGTTTAAGCTTGGATGCCAAGTTGCTCATCCTCAGTATGTGCTCTCTTATGCCACTTCCACCACCAGAGTACCTTTCTGTCACAAGCTGTTTAATCAGCTGTGTAGCATAAGTCTTTGAAGAGCCAGTAAACTGACTCTTTATTCTCTCAAGGTACTCTGTGACAGTGTCACACTCTGCGATTGAGCCCACAATAGCAGGCTCAATCGTGTTCTTTATCACAGCCAAACATTTCTTGTTGGCAGTGACCCACTTTTTATGATCAAGATCATATGACATCTTTTTGGGAGTATAGTCCCTCTGTCTGGTCTGCCAAGCAGCATCAGCCTCATTTTCGTCCCTCACCGGTGCCACAGGCTCTGTGGGACACGGTGTGGTGACTACCCAATCCACCTCAGCCAAGATGAAGGCCAGGTCAATCTTTTTCTTCCATTCACCGTAGTTGTCTCCTTTGAGAACCGGGATATCCCTGATGTAGCCCATCAAAGAGTATCCTCCTGAAACCACAATCCATATACAGTGAGAACATTTTAAACATTAATAACAGCAAAATTATATGCCTTATTTCCAACGTTGGTCAAAATACGACATACAATTTTATCTATACATTAAATCTACATCACCGTTGGGCAGAAAAAAAATAATGCATAAAATCATCAATTAAAAAATTATAATACTGTTATTATCAACGTTGGTCAGAAAATAACAATATCATAAATCTCTGGAAATTATATCTATTTTTCCAAAATTAAATTCTCCCGTTGGTTCGAATTTAATAATGAAAAATCAATCAACATTAACTTTTGCAGCGGAAACATGTAATTATTCAAAAATAATTCATTATTCAGAAGCATTATTACTGTACTCATCAATCTCTGGAAAAATTAACACGTTGGTGCAAAAATTTACAGAGATTTTGGTGCAAATTTCATTCAAATACACTCAAAAATGCTTCTGAAACAATTAAAAATAAAAATTACTGTTCATTTGGCCATTTTGGCCCATTCAGCGCGGCCACGGCCCACGGCGTGCTGGCCCAAATGGCCACCGCGCGCGCGCGCCAGCCAGCGGCGCGGCCCATGGCGGCCCGCTCTCCCTCTGACCGCGCGGCCTCTTTCTCCCCCGCGCCCAGGCCGTCCTCCCGCCGGCCCAATCCGCAGCCTTTTCGGTCGAAAAAAAAGATGACCGTCCGATCTGATCGGACGGCCGACCGCGCGCGCGGCAGGGATTAAATCCCGAAAAACCCTAACCCTAGCCCCATACTCGCCCGCCTCCTCCCGAAAAAAGCGCTCGCGCAGAGCGGCAGCGGCGGCGGCCCGCGCACGGAGAGGAGCGGCAGCGGCGGCCGGGCGCGCGACAGCGGAGCGGCGCGGCGGCGGCCCGCGGCCCCAAGCGGAGCGCCCACGGCGACGCATGCGCGCGGGAGAGGCGCGGCTGCCCCGGCCCCGAGCGGCGGCCCCAAGCGGCATCGCGCGGCGGCGCCCCAAACGGAGCGGCCCCGGCGGTGCGCGCGCACGGCGCCGGCGCCGGCGGCTCCCACAAGAAGCGGCGGTGCAACCGTGAGTCCCCTCTTCTTCTTTCTTTTGCCATTTCTAGGGTTAGGGGGGAATCTTTGTGCTTTTCTTTTCCGCCTAGATCTACCCTTAGGTCTAGCTCTGATACCATTGTTAAATATAGATCTCCTAGGGTTTAGATCTAGGGGTGATCTGTTCGGGTTCGTGAGGGAGACAGAGAGGGAGAGGGGTACCAACCGTCCGATGTAGAGGAGGAGGGGTTGGCCATCGCGGTTCGTCGGTGAAGTCTGCGCACGGGCAGTGACGGTCGGGAAGAAGGAAGACGGCGGCGACGACGGCGCATATCCGGTGAAGGAGACGGCGGTGGTGCTTCCCGTCGCTAGAGCGCACCCTCTCAGATCGGGTTAGGGTTTGTAGGTGGAGATGGTGGCGGCACGGTGAACCTTGGTGTGCGTGCCGCCCCGGCCCCCACCTCTATTTATGTGGAGCTGGCGACAGGGGCCCACCAGCCTATTGGGCTGGGCGCCCCCGATCAGGGCGCGAACAAGGGGGGTATTTGGCCGTTGGGCCAAATGCCCTGAGATCATTCTAACACACTCAACATTCACCAACCAAGTAAGCATTTGAAAACAAATAGATAAGATTAAAAATATATATTACATGTTGTAAGTGTGGATGTAAAATCTACATGGCTAACAAAATGTATTTTTTAATATTGGATGTATAGTCATATTTTAAATCAAATACTCCATGAACCAGCTTCAATTACCAGAGCGTGCAATGTATACCATGAAACTAAAAAAACACATGCATCTCAATGCCCATGCCACCACACATCTCAATAAAAAAAGGCTTGCTAATTTTGTAGCATACATGATAATAAGATCATCTCTTGTGACATTTGCGACAAATTCGGTACATTTTTAGACAATCTAACCACCATTCATTTCGAGCTGAGAGGGAAATGAATGCACATGGTTAAAAAAAATCACCAAGCTGGATCGTGTCTTTTTCCATTGCATTAGAGCAAGTTTAATAGTATAGATAGCTGCTACCTCCAATACATTTCCATGTCATCAAAAGATAATGATGCAGCTAACTCATACAATAAGCTGGCTATAAGTTGTCTCCACAAGAGCTCTCAATCATTTAATACATGCATGAGTATTGATAATTTAATACATGCATGGGTATAACAGTTAGTTCTATTGGTACATGCATAGATAACGCCTCTTTTTCTGTGCTATAGCCTGACTCTTGCATGGGAGCTGGCTTGGCTCTCTCTCTCCTTTTCTCTCCCCTCCACATAGGACTATGCTGACATGAATTCCCTTGTAGCTAGCATAGTCAGCCTTATTAAACTTGCTCTAGTTATACCTTGCCATGCACTCTTGGCCAACGGATCCAAAAAAAAAAGCAATTGAAGTCGGGCATTCCAACCGAAGCTACATTCAAAGAATTACTGCATCAATGTCTACAATCCTGAACCAACCTGTTGCTTCATCTGCATATCAAGCATCAGGCCACCAGTCCTAAGTGGAACGGCATATTGAGGTACTGATTAGATGAACAACCAAACAATTAATCTGAACACTCATTCATTTAGGCAAAAGATGGTACACACTAATCTCACAACAACAAAAAAGAAAGGCTGCCGAGGATTAGTATACTTTGGTTTGTCTATGAAAAGATGCATATCTTCATTCTTCAACATCCGACATCATATATTCATAATACAGATTTGTGACAGGTATTAGTAAACTAATAGCGGGTGAGCAAACAATAAATGTTGCGTCTAATCTTATGCTAATTGAAGGTGCAAATTACGAACAAACATGGCACGGTTATGAAAAGATGGCTAGATAGTACATCATCATGTATTACGGGTTCTGGCAATCAGAAGACATTTTGTCGGCAGGCGCTATGTTCAGACTAATGGCCAAGAGTACATACCATACTAGGTCCCGCTAGGTTAAGTTGAGAAATAGTGGTTTATAATTAAAATTGTACTGTAACTGGCTGAAATTATATGGCAGCTGAAGGTGATTTATTTGGCGTAATTAAATTTAAAAATAAAAAAATATGTTAGCTCATCACGGACAACGCAAATGAATACGGAAAAAAAAAGAACCGACAAAAAAACTTAAAAAACTAAAAGTTTAGAAAAAATAAAATTTATAAATAGTAAAAAAATAAACTATAAATCAGAAACTAAGTCGAAATGAGCGGACATAATGACTGCTGATGGTTGTTACATTGATGATCTTGATGTTGCAGCGGAAGATGTTTGTGGCGACAGGCGTCTGGCGTGTAGCAGGGGTGCTCTGCTATAAAGCGTGGGCCCACCTATCAGCATATAACATCTCTAGAGGATGAATGGGATGGTTGATAAACCACCATCAAAAACTTTCTTTTTTTTAAATAGGAAACATCAGTCATAGATGGCAACATACGCCATATACTCAAACGTCAAATGCTACCCATTCCATGGAGCAAAACGATACAAGTTCAGTCGTCACATATAGGATTGATATAGGGGACATTATGTTCCAATTGGCAAGGCTGAATTACATATACGATGTTGCTCAATAGATCGATTTTGTGTGTTTTGAAAAATTAAGGATATCCTTGTGATGTGCCTTAATTAAAAAAAGTACTTGTAGTGTACTAGTACGACCGAATGATCAAATTAAACGTGCCGTACGCCATTAGAACTAATCATCTCGTCGCAAAAAGGGGGGGGGGGGGGGGGAAGAAGACGAATAGATCATCTAGATGGAATCTTGGTTCGATTTGGATGAGAGTGAGAAGCTTCGGCTACACACATTTGACTAATCGCGCACATCCCTCTTTTTCGTTCCTATTTTTTGTTTACTCATCATCGATGTCTATAATGCCTAATGTGTCACTCAACCACCATTATTAGAGATGCGATGTGTCTTTCTTAAGGAAGTGCGCCAACACAACTGATTGCTTATTCGCATTGCATCATCTGATAGTTTATGACTTAAATAGTTAAATTTTGATTGTTTATAAGAAATAGTACGTAGAGAGAAATAGTCGCATACGATTTTGATTAATATAACTGAACTCATTACACTTTTTATTATAATTTTTCTATTAACACTGTCTTAAAAATATATTATTTAAAAACTCTTTATCATAGGTAGAATAAACATAAATCAATTTTAAATCAAAAGAACCCGGCATATATCGTACGCCAAGTTGCCTACACATCTTCCTTGACAAAGGTGGTGATCGGTTCGGCTGAAAAGCTCGTGGCTTATGACTGAAAACACTGTAGCTGGCTGAAAAAAGCACTGTAGCTGACAGAGGCTTATTTAGCATAATTAAATTTAAAAAATTTAAAAATAAAAAAATATGTTAGCCCATTACGTATAATACAAACAAATACGGGGAAAAAAGAACCGGCAAAAAAGCTCAACGAAAAGCCAAAAATTCAGAAAAAGACGAAACTTATGAATAGTGAAAAATAAGCCAGAAACCAGAAGCCGAAGCCGAGTTGATCAGGGCCAAAAGCCTAATCTTCTCGCGAGTGATTGCGCAGTTTGTCAATAGAAAATTGTCATTGGCAAGCACCGGACGAATGTGCAATTGCTAAGTCCTCACAGGCCGTACGTGTCTATTTGCAATCAATACATCCTGCTGCTCCGGGGGACAAAGGGCAGCTTGGCGCGCCGCGTGGAGTTGGTGACTTTTCGGGTTCAGCTTCTGACTTCTGGCTTATTTTTTATTATTTATAAATTTCGTCTTTTTTTGAACTTTTAGCTTTTTTTGAGCTTTTTTGCCGGTTCTTTTTCCCGTATTTGTTTGTATTATACGTAATGGGCTAATATATTTTTTTATATTTTTTAATTTTTTAAATTTAATTATGCTAAATAATCTCTGTCAGCTACAGTGTTTTTTCAACCAGTGCAGTGTTTTTCAGCCATAAGCCACCAAAAAGCCCAAATGATCACCACATTCTTTTGACCTTATATTTAGGTTTTGAATTTTATTTCCGTAGTAACTTGTCAATAAACGATGTGTTTTTAAGATATATTTTATAGGTAAATTATAGTGTAAACTATATCGAGTTTAACTGTATCAGCCAAAATCACATACGACTATTTTTCTTTACGCGCTATCTCAAAATTCAAAAATCGCAGTTATAAATTTTTAGTCCAAACAAACCCATCCAGTGGATGTATGATCCCAGCGAGGATCATCTGCCTCTGCACGAAAGCGTTCGCCCCCGACTCAGGCTCCATCCGTCCATCCCGTCCTGACGGCCCGTTTCCGTGTGTGGCTCGTGTGCCCCATGTACGTCGGACTCGAGCCGTCCACCTCGTTTTGAAAAAAAAACGCCGCGCTAACGCAAGCCGGGTGCGCGGCTGCTCACCCGCCTCTTCCTTCCTTCCAGGCGCCATCCCACCAACCCGAGCGACCGCACCAAAAATGCACGAAAGCAAGCGAAAAGCGCAGCCTCGGCACGCACACGCGACGCGCTTTGGCAGGCAGGTGGAGACTTCACGCCCCCGCCTCCCCCTCTCTCGGCTCCTCTCCCCGACACGCGCACACGCTGTGCAGCGTTGGGTTTAAACTTTTAGCTCCTAGCCCTTATCTTCTTAATTTTGTTCTTTCCTAGTTTTTTAGATTTTATTATATATTTTTTATTCCTTTATATTATTCATGATGATATAACTTTTTAATCTTTTAAATTTAATTATGCTAAAAAGCTAACAATAGTTACATTGTAAAATAAGTCTTAAATAGTACCAAAAACTTAAGCTAGAAGCCCAATGAAACACAGTCATAGGTCTATTCTTTTCGGTTTATGATTATAATTTCCCGTGAATAAGCAAATAAGACGGTTTTTTCGTCGTATTTTCGAAACAGCTCATCGGAACAGATTTTTTAAAGCAGTTTATCACCATTTGACTTGTTCATACAAACGATCATGTTATAATCAAAAGCTATTAGCCGCAGCCATAAACTATCAGTTGTAACAAAAAAAAACACACACACACAAGTCAATTGCCTTTCCACCTCCTCGCCTTCGTCCTATAGTATCACTACAGTCCGCAACTCTATATAGAGAGCCGCACAAGTCTTTGCAACCAGAGAGAAACAAGCTTGCTCTTGCTTTGCTTGTGTTGCAAAGAAGCGGTACGTGCACGTAGCTGCAGTTGGCCATGGCCGATCACCAGAGGATTCATCCGGTTGATTTAGAAGCCGGGAAGAGGCCGTCGGCGCCGCTGGTGCCGGGGAACTCGTTCCGGTCCGACAAGGGCGACCCGGCGCTCGCGGACGGGCGGCGGCAGCACCTGCCGCCCCCGCCGCGCCGCATCGCGCCGCCGGCGCCACTGCCTCCGCCGAAGCGGCGCCGCGGGTGCTGCTGCCGGTGCATCTGCTGCACCGTGGTGACCGTCGTCGTGCTCGCGGTCCTCGCCGCGGCCGCGCTCGGCGCGCTCTACCTGGTGTTCGATCCCAAGGCGCCACGGTACTCGGTGGACCGGCTGTCCGTGTCGGCGTTCCAGGTGGACCCCACCCTGACGGCGAGCGCGCGGTTCGACGTGACGGTGACGGCGACGAACCCGAATGGGCGCATCGGCATCTACTACGAGGGTGGGTCCAGCCTGAGCGTGTGGTACGACTCGTACCGGCTGGCCCAGGGCGCGCTCCCGGCGTTCTACCAGGGCCACCGCAACACGACGGTGCTGGGCGTGGTCATGGCCGGGCAGGCGCAGCTAGGCAGCGCGGTGATGTCGGCGCTGCAGGACGCGCAGCGGACGGGCGCCGTTCCGCTGGTGTTCCGCGCCGACGTGCCGGTGCGGGTGGAGCTCGGCAGCTTCAAGCTGTGGAAGGTCACGTCCCGGGTGAGGTGCGACCTCGTCGTGGACAGCCTCAACGTCAACAACCAGATCAAGATCAAGGCCAGCAACTGCAAGTTCAGCTTGAAGCTGTGAATGTGATCGCTTTTGTTTCTTGATCCCTTTGATCGAGTTGTTCTGGGATTCTTTTGGCAGAGTGCCTTGTGGTATTTGCACTGATGCACTCCCGCCCCCTACACAATCTTGTGTAGTTGATATGTTACTGCTAGAGAGGAATAATATGCGTGCCTAGATTTCTCGTAGAATCATTTTATCCATTTGTTTCATATGATCACGAGAGAGATTTTGACAACAAATGATCCCAAGACTGTAGCAAGGTCGTTCATTACTAACTAGTGTCAGAAGTGTCAGACACAAGAAAACCATATAAGATCAACAACATTAACCCTATTCTGAAAGTTGATTGGAGTGTTATCAGCTCGCTCGCAAGGAATTTGCTTGCAGAGAGGTACAAGGACAGATTTGCTGATCAGCTGTTGGGAGATGAGGATGAAACAGACGACGAAGATGATAATGACAGTATGTCACCTCGTGGCGGTCCATCTTTGGTTTCAGGAAGCATTGGTATGTTTGGCGCGTTTCCGAAGGATGAACCAAACGAACTTCCTGAGAAGTCATCTTTCATTTTCATCTCATGCATCTCTGTGCTGCCTAGCCATGATTATTCACCGTGCTTTCTTGCTACAATGGCAAACACAAGAATTTGCTTAATCTTTTCAATCGAATGGAGAGTTCGATAAGGTTGCTGCGCCTGCGGAAGAAGATGATTACATTTAAGAACATTGCCACCCAGGTGGAAGTACTCACAAAGAGGTACTAATGACAACAAGAAGTGTCAGCCTGGAAAAGCATCTATTCATTTATTGGAGTCTAATGATGGTTTTTCTGCATTACAGGAAGTTATTGTACACTCATTTGGCCCAGATGAAACATTTATTTCCAGAAGCAATCCAGATAAAGAAGATACTCTTACTTGATGAGAAAAGCCTATGCATGTATGCTGACATGGAAATACACTTATAATGGACGCTGTGGAATGCAGAAGTCCTAACCAGCCTCCATCCATGGCACTTTGCGAGGCTTTTCACTCAAAGCTTTTGATTTTTTTTGGAATCTCGTCACAACGTACTAAACTTAGTTCAGCTAGGTCTTGGCCAGTTGGTAATTAATAGAGCATTGTTTTCACTGTATGAAATGTCCTGTAATTTGCTTGGAGCACCTCAGGACCTCAACTGAAGTTCCTTTTTTTCATCTCTAGTAAACCCATCTTACTTTTGATTATGTCAGTTAGTTTTCAGATCATGGTAATTCTCTCGGCATTCTAATTGAAATTGTTATGTATGCAGGACATCGACATTCTCGAGGCCACGCTACCAGAACCCTTTAATTCAAGGGAGAAGCTATATCTCGAGGCACCACATAATGGAAATTCTGCTGAGCCACTTCCGCAAAGTTCCTCTGAAAATGGATTTTCAAATGCTTCACACTTCCCACAAACTTTTCAAAAACTCATGTCCCAGAAAATTATTGCTGAAGGAACTGAAAGGACTCAGTTGCTTTCTGATCCAGCAGAAGTGAGCTCTCTGAAGTCTGAATGCTGATGGTACAGAAGGGCCAAACAGAAACTCCGACAAGTATGTTCCCATTCCAGTCAAGACCGATTTTTCTGCTATTCCAAACCGCCATTTGATCTCTTTCTGTC
This sequence comes from Dendrocalamus latiflorus, assembly GCA_017311315.1. Lineage (NCBI taxonomy): Eukaryota > Viridiplantae > Streptophyta > Magnoliopsida > Poales > Poaceae > Dendrocalamus > Dendrocalamus latiflorus. The sequence continues at coordinate 20,439,831 of CM029675.1, forward strand.
AAGAGAGTACACCAAAGCATGGTACCTCAAATTCACCATTGATGGCCGAAACACCAGAAATGCAGACACCAAAAAGGCCATTGCCCACTCCACGTGAGAAACTCGAAACCACAAGTGGACATAGATCTGAAGCACGATCTACCAGTTCAGCTCGCAGATCACTAATAATGTTCTCACCATCAAAATTTGAAGAAAGCCCCTCTGATCATGATGTGGACACATCGAAACTTGAAAAGGATGGGACCATCCTTATCGCAGAACATGAGGTTACAGCTGAAAAATGCCTTTTCCCAGAAGAAACATGTACTTTTACCAACTCACTGGCGGTATGTGACTTCTTATTCGTATTCTCATTCCATCATATAGGTGTTTATGGGGTTAATACATACTGGGAGTTGAATTTCTTAAATGACATGGGCAATTGCATAACTAAATAACAAATGTGTTTGTTTGCGTTATCATTCCTTTAACAGCTTTACTGTGCAATGCAATAGCTGATAATTATTATGCCATTTTGGTCTCATTAACAATATTTTGATGTGAATTGTGTCACATAGACCTTTTACTTCTTCTAACGCAATGATCAATTGGCCAACATCGACTCTTCAGTCATACTAAGAAGGTTGGCAGTGTACTAATTGTTATGAATAGCGCTTGTATTCATATGAGGCCAATGGGCCAGAATATATACACAAAGTACAAGTGGTAAATATGCAAAGAACCCCTCATAACAATGGGGAATAACAAACTATACATATATCTCTAACACCCCCCCTCAAACTCATGGTGGATCAACAACACTGAGTTTGGAGAGGTAGAAGCTATGCTGTGCTCGAGTCTGGGCCTTCGTGAAGAAATCCGCTATCTGAAGCTCCGAAGGCACATACTGAAGAGTAATCACCTGATCATGCACACAAGACCTCATGAAAGAAGCATCAACACCAATATGCTTGGTGAGCTCATGCTTCACAGGATCACGCGCAATACTGATAGCACCTGTACTGTCTGACAAGAGAGAAGTCGGTGTAGTAACAGAAACACCAAAATCCTCAAGTAACCACCGTAGCCAAGTAATCTCCGCTGTCAAGAGAGCCATAGCTCGCAACTCAGCCTCTGCACTCGAACGGGACACTGCAGTCTGTTTCTTCGTCTTCCAGGCAATAAGAGAACCACCAAGAAAAACACAGTAAGCCGGCGATCAGAAGGATCGCTGGCCCAAGTAGCATCCGAATAGGCCTGAAGCTGTAAAGAGCTGGAACGTGGAAAGAAGAGACGGCGAGAGATAGTCCCGCGAAGGTATCGCAGAACTCGAAGAAGGTGGCTGTAGTGGACCTGAGTGGGAGCGGAAACAAACTGACTCAGAATATGAACTGGATAAGTGATATCCGGACGAGTAACAGCAAGATAGACAAGACTCCCAACAAGATGACGATAGCGAGTCGGATCAGAAAGAGGCTCGCCATCAGAGAGTCGGAGGTGAACATTGAGCTCCATGGGAGTCTCAACAGTACGCTGATCAGTGAGAGAGGCGCGATCAAGAAGATCCTGAATATATTTCGCTTGGGACATAAAGAAACCATCTGGAGTGGAAGTAACCTCAATCCCAAGGAAGTAACGAAGAGGACCAAGATCCGACATAAGGAACTGCTCACTAAGACGAGCCTTGACAAAGGCAATGTACTCAGAATCATCCCCCGTAATGATCATATCATCAACATACAGGAGAAGAAGAGTCCGACCACGAGACGAAGTGTGGACAAAGAGCGCAGGATCATGATCACTAGCTGAAAAACCAGCAGCAGTGACCACAGAGGAGAAGCGCTCAAACCAAGCACGAGGGGCTTGCTTAAGGCCATAGAGAGAGCGACGAAGGCGACAGACCATGCCCTCAGGAACAGAATACCCAGGTGGCGGATGCATATAGACCTCCTCACGCAACTCGCCATTAAGAAAGGCATTCTTGACATCAAGCTGAGACACAGACCAGTGGCGAACAGACGCCACGGAAAGAAGAGTGCGAACAGTGGTCATGTGGGCCACAGGAGCAAAAGTCTCGTCGTAGTCAACACCATGCTCCTGCTGGAAGCCACGAGCAACAAGACGCGCCTTATAGCGCTCAAGAGAGCCATCAGAGCGAGTCTTAATCTTATAGACCCACTTACATGTGATGGGACGAGAATGAGATGGAAAAGGAACAAGATCCCAAGTGCCAGTACGCTCGAGGGCAGCAATCTCTTCGGCCATGGCAAGCTGCCACTCAGGGTGAGTAACAGCATCCCGGTAGGAGACAGGCTCACGAGTAGCTGCGCCAGCAAAGGCAAAACGGGCAGGAGGCCGAATCGACTGGCGATCGCGGAGAGCGTAGCGAGGAGAAGATGACCCATCAGGGGAAGATGGAGCATCAGAAGAAGATGGAATATCAGAAGAAGATGACTCATCTGGAAGATCCTCAATACGAGGTCGACGAGTGTAGACGATAGTGGGAGGAGCCTGAGGAGTCGTAGGAGACGACACAGGCGGCGACAACGGCGGAGAGGCCACAGGGGAAATATGTGGAGACTCAGTAGGACAGGTGGACGAGGGCAAAACAGATATGGGAGTATCTGGAAAGGTCAAGAAAGACAGAGACTCCACAGAGGAAGCCGAAGGAGAGTCAGGACGTGGGTAGAATGGACGAGACTCGTCGAAAGTCACATCCCGAGAAACCCGTATCCGACGACCAACAGGATCCCAGCACCGATAGCCCTTGTGCTCGGCACTGTACCCCAGAAAGACACACTCAACAGACTGAGCGGTCAGTTTGGTACGTTCTCGAGGGGCGAGGAGAACATAGCAAACGCAGCCAAACATATGAAGGGCAGAGTAGTCAGGAAGAAGACCACAGAGACGCTCAACAGGGATCGCACCCTTAAGAGCAGAAGAGGGCTGGATGTTGACGAGATAGGTGGCAGTGGAAACAGCCTCGGCCCAAAAGTGAGGTGGAATAGAGGCGGCGATCATCAGAGCACGAGCCGTCTCAAGGAGGTGACGATGCTTGCGCTCAGCGACACCATTCTGAGCATGAGCACCAGGACAAGAAAACTGAGCGAGAGTGCCCTGCTCAGCAAGGAAACTGCGCAGGTGACGAGAGAGGTACTCGCCAGCAGAATCAGCACGAAAGACACGAATAGGAGTGGAGAACTGTGTGTGTATCATGGTGGCAAATTGTTTATAGATAGACAAGGCCTCACTACGAGAAGACATGAAATATATCCAAGTGTGGCGAGAAAAATCATCTATAAAAATGATATAATAACGATGACCCCCTTTCGAAACGAAGGGAGCCGGACCCCAAACATCTGAATGAACAAGATCAAAAGGACGCTGAGACACAGTCTCACTATGAGGATAAGGAAGCTGAATCTGTTTACCTAACTTACAGCCCTGACAATCTAAAGACACGTCTCCTGAGACAGACCCCAGAAGACCACGACGAACTAAGGACGACAGGCGAGATCCACACAGATGGCCAAGACGATGATGCCACTGCTGGAAAGAGCCGGTAGACGAAGTGGCAAAAGCGGAGAGACTGGCGGCGGTGGTGGCAGCGGAAGGAAGATGAAGCCAGTCAAGCTCCCAGAGACGCTGTGAGTCACGGCGCCGAGGGCCAGAACCAACCAGAGCTCCCGTGTGGCAGTCCTGAACACAACAAGAGTCAGAATCGAGAATAACTCGATAACCAAGGTCAGTAATCTGCCCAGCAGAAAGAAGCTGCAAGGTAAGGCGAGGAACATGAGCAACAGAAGGAACATGAAAAGATGAGTTGCTAAGAGATCCTCGACCAGAGACAGAAAGAGATGTACCATCAGCAGTAAGAACACTGACAGGAGAAACAAGGGGTGTAATAGAAGACAGAGTGGAAGAATCAGGAGTCATGTGGAAAGATGCTCCAGAATCAAGAATCCACGGGGAGGTACCTGACTGTGTAGGAGGTGGTCTCTCAGTGCCTGAAGAGTCAGTAGCAGATCCTGCAGAACCTGTCGAGGGAGAACCTGAAGCGGCAAGTAGGCGTCGAAGTCTGGCTATCTCCTGCTCGGTGAGAGAAGCTGCTGAAGAAGTCGAGGCAGACGTCGTCGTAGAAGCACTAGTGCCAGTAGAAGAACGGCGTGAAAGATGCCGCTTCTTCTTGTAGCACTGGGACTCAGTGTGGCCATCCTTGTCGCAGTAGGAACAGTGAGGACGGCCACCTCCAGACTGAGGACGGCCACCACCACCTGTGGTAGCCGCTGGAGGAGGCAGTGTAGCAGGCGGACGAGCGGCGAGCACAGAGGGGAGTGGCATCAGACCAGCACCACTCAAACGAGTCTCCTCTGCGCGTATCTCAGTAAGAGCCTCCAGGAGAGTGACACGAGGGTGGCGTGCAAGGAGCTGGGCACGCCTTTGCTCGAACTCAGGACGAAGGCGAGTAAGGAACTCGTAAACCCGCTGAAACTGTAGATCAGCACGTACCTCCAGGCAGCACGGACAGGTACGACAGCCAGCAGTGCGAAGTGAGTCCAACTGACGCCAGACAGCAGAACTCTGAGCGTAAAACGCGTCAACAGTAGCATCACCCTGCTGAAGAGAGTGCTCCTGGCGGACCACAGACAGGTACAGGGCATCACCAGAGGGCTCGTAGCGCTGACGAAGATGAGTCCACATCTGAAAAGCCGAAGGGAGTCCCACAACCTCAGAAGAAAACTGAGGCTGGACACTGGCGATGAAAACAGCAGCAGCCCGAGCGTCGTCATCGTACCACTGAGTGTAGACGGTCAGACGATCCGTGTAGGAATCCAGAGCCTCCTGGTAGGCAGAGGCAGCTTTATCATCAGCAGCAGCTTTATCATCAGCAGCAGCTTTATCGGCTGTCGGAGACAATGCAACAGGCGTAGGCTCCGTCGGAGGAATAGGGCAAGGCGGGCAGGTGACATCGCCAGAGAGGACGCCCCAGAGACGAAGACCACGCATGTGAATGCGCATGTGAGACACGAAGTCGGTGTAATTAACACCATCAAAGATCACCGGGCAGCGAGGGAGAGCAACGGTGCCCATTGGTAGGCGGCGCTGGACGGCGCGGCGACCAAGGCAACGAAGTCTAACAGGCGGCGCTGGACGGCGCGGCGGTTAGAACGACGTTTTTTTTTTTTTCCGGTCGGTTTTTACAAAACCGACCGAGCCGAACCCAACCCTAACCCTAACCCTAGAACAGGATTTGGGTGCGGGCCTGAGGCGGCGGCGGCGGCGTCCCGGCGCGGGAGGCGGCGTCCCAGCGCGGGAGGCGGCGGCCGGGGCGGCAGCCGGAGCGGCGGCGACGTCCTGGCGCGGGAGGCGGCGGCCGGAGCGGAGGCGGCGGCCCGGCGCGGGAGGCGGCAGCCGAAGCGGAGGCGGCGGCCGAAGCGGAGGCGGCGGCCTGGTGCGGGAGGCGGCGACCGGAGCGGAGGCGGCGGCCCGGCGCTGGAGGCGGCGGCCGGAGCGGGAGCGCCGGCGGCGGGCGACGACCGAGCGGCGGCGCGCGACTCCGAGATGCGCGCAGGGAGACCGGCGGTGGCGCGGGGAAGCCGCCGGCGGCACGGGGAGGCGCAGGGAGGCCGACAACGGCGCGGGGAGGCCGACGGCGACCGGGGAGGCGAAGCGGGGAGATGGGAGGCGCGGGGCGGCGGAGGAGGCCGGCGAGGCGACCGGGTGGGAGTCGGTGACGGCGGCGGCGGCGCAGGGAGGCCGGCGGCGGCGCGGAACCCTAGGTAAACCAAAACCCTAGTTTTGGCTCTGATACCATGTTATGAATAGCGCTTGTATTCATATGAGGCCAATGGGCCAGAATATATACACAAAGTACAAGTGGTAAATATGCAAAGAACCCCTCATAACAATGGGGAATAACAAACTATACATATATCTCTAACACTAATCAATTCTACACTTCTTTTCTTTGACATAAAGCCAGAATCTTTTTAGTCTTAAAATATATGCTTAGAAATGAGTCAGCACAGGATTACCGGTAACTAGCAGTAACCTGCCAGTTACCTTGGGATCTCATAACCTGAGCTGAGGCATGCTGATGCTTTAGTAGGATAGAATGCTTGGTTTTGTCGAAGGTTAGAAATGCAGTATAAGCAAGAACGAAGTTATTATTGATGCTTCTCTTCATTTTCTATATTTTACCATGGTGGATGGCCAACAGAAGGCTTGCTTTCAGCACCTTTTCTTTTGTAACAGAACAGAAGACTGGAAGAAATTCTAAGATAGTTCATTTGTCTTATGCTTATTTTCTGACCAGATGAACTTGTTCCTTGCAGGAAAATGATAAAACCAATCAAGTACACACAGTGAATTCCCAGGAAAAGCTAGATTCTTTACAAGTCACATTTGACATAGTCTGCGATATCTCTTGAGCTACCAAGAATTCGCTTATCACAAAACAGGAACTTTTTCACAATATTCTTGCTAGGAACTTGGAGATAGAAGATACAGGTACAACGTTGATCTTACGATTCCAACCTTGTTGTGCTTAAGATTTCTCAAGTTGTGCTGAATGTCATTTCTTTCCCCCATATTTGGCCTATCACTTGATAGGGGAGATAGAAGAACAGCTGCAGATTTTAGAGGATCTGTCTGCTGATTGGATATCTAAGAAGGTCATACATGGTGGAGAAATTCTTTACAGGCAAGTTCCATCTGATTTCTATTAAGCACTTTTTTATTTGCACAATTTTTTCTTGTTCTGTATTCCTTCTGTATTACTAGGCAAACATTTATAGATATTTTATGGGAGGTATTAATTATTGACGCAATTTTTACCCATGGGCAGCATTAAACAAATACCGGATCAGAAGTCAGTTCGGGAAAGATTCGTAGAAGCCATATGAGATAATAAGATCTATGCAAAGCTGAAGAATCTACAAAATTTGTATGTACTACTGATGTTTCAGGACTTGGCCGGTCAGCTATGTTTGCCAACTTACCATCATGAAACCCTCTGGACTGCTCCCTCTGCCTTTACTTGAAATATTGAGCAGTAACAAGAGCGGATGATGATTCTCCATGCATTTTCACTGACCCTTGATTTAACTGCCCTCTCTGTAAGTTGACTTCCCATTGAATTCTGGAACGGACCGAATGGTTGTGAAATTATCTCTGTAAGGTACTTATCACTGGCTGCATACATGCTGTAATCTAGATGCAATCATGCAAGTGAAGCTTCTGTAGAAGTCATCAAGTCAACATAAGAATTACTTTGTAATTCAACTTTCTTTTTGTATCTGCTCTGTGAACACCACTTGAATCTCCTGAAAGTGCGAATGGCAAGTTTGTTTGCTGCTTTGTTAAATTCCAGTGGTTAATACTTATTCCTGTGCATGCTTATTCATAACGCCGTGCTGTGTTCTGCTCAGTAATATTGGTGTCAAGACCCAATGCTCTCTGCACGACATCACACAATTTATTTGTAAACAACAGTAAGGACATCGAATACAGAACCATAAACTCTCTGTTAGACTATGTGGGTAGGTCTAGGTTATTTTTGTGATGAATAATTAACAATGGTTGTTTTATGATGATGAATATTTGGTAATTTTGTTTAGCGGTGTTATGCGAGTTGTGTTGCGTGTGTGCGAACTGATGTTGGCCAAGTTGAGACGAACTTGTGCCGGAAGAATGTTTTTTGGTCTTTGCATGTGCAGGTTAAGCATGGAGGCGATCATGGTCGGTGACGAGGTGGACCGGAACTAGGATGGGGAGATCTGAGGTTCAGACGGTCAAGGAGGTCACGAGATGATCGGGCTCATGCTTGAGGCGCATGGAGATCGAAGGTGGATGATACGTGGAGAAGCTACGGGAGGTGCGGTCCTGGAGGCTTCGACACGTGACGCGTTAGAAAAGTCGTGAGTGTGAAAACCCGTGTTAAGAAGGGTTTCGGGTCTCTTGAAAATTAGTGGGCCAAAAGTCTAGTTGGAGTTGGATTAGGATTCTAAGTCCTAGTTGGAGTTGGATTAGGATTATAAGTCTTAGTCGGAGTTGGATTAGGATTTTAAGGCCTAGTTGAAGTTGGGCTGTGTGTGTATATATATGCATGCGGCGGCATGGTAAAAGGGGACTGAATAGCCGTGACCGAGCGAGAAAAAGAATTTGGCCGTGCGCTGTCTTTGGAGGGGCGGCTGCGGTTTTTGGGGATTGCAATAGAACGGAAAAAAACTAGCGCTTTGTTTTCTTAGCGCCGCCATCTGTTATCTTCAGCCGTCATCGCCGCACGCAGCGAGCCGCCCACGTCGCCGCACGCCGTCACGCCTGCCTGTATCAATCGGTGGATGCGTCGCTAGTTGCCGCGTCGCCGCTTGCCAGCACCAGCATCGCGCTTTGTCCAGCGCGTGTTCCTTCGGCTGCCCACGTGCGCTCGATCGTCCGTCAACGCCATCTGCCATCGCCAAAGTTTCTTTTCGCCTGGGAGTGCACGGCCGACTAGTAAGCTTTACATGCATGCATGTACTACCGTGCGCTTGACCAGGAGGGAATACGTCTAAAGATAAGTTTGCATGCATATTTATTCTATCCATCCGTGAGTCATCAGAGCTACTCCATGCATATATAATATACAAGTTGATTTTTACTATTCATCCGTGAGCTATCAAGGTCATGCCATGCATACATACATATACTATTTGATTAGAGAAGTCACTAGTTGGTGTTGGCTCTGAGATGACGTGCTGTGCATGAGGAGAGAAAATATGATTAGTGCTAGGTGATTAGGGTGGTTAATCAGGTTCTGTTTTTGTTTTTCCTGCATTTAGTTTTTAACCTTGTGATTTTTGCATGCATCAGGAAAAAGTATTTATATAGATTGCTTTGCATGCATTATATCTAGATATTTTTGTGTGTACTTCTGTGATTTGCAGATTTAATAATAATAATAATTTTTGGAAAGCTTCCGCAAGACGCTGCAATCATTCACCCCCTCTCTGATTGCCATCGACGATCCTACACTCTCCTAAGTATATATGTATGTAGCTGCACAGACATATCTGTATCTTGTGATTTGTATATCTGTATACAGATCCATGAACTCTCCTAAGTCTATACGGGCACAACCATGAATCAACTACTACTCACTCATCGGACCAGGTGATGTGCTCCATACCAACGCCCTGGTCGAGCCCCAGTGCGTCCCACACCGCCGGCAAGGCGTCGACGATGTTGTTGTCGCAGGGCGCCTCGAAGTTGTGCTCATCGTCACAGCCGTGCACGGAGTCGCACTCGTCCACCACCTTGGCACGCACGGAGTTGCCGTTCGCTGTGATCTTGATGCGGTGCCCGAAGCGGGCCATGCTGCTGAACCAGCAGCTGGAGAGGGCCACGACCATCTCCTCGTCACTGTGGTAGGCGTTGTCGCACTCGGACGGGCCACCGCCGTCCTTACCCTTCTCGAAGCTGTTGCCCTTCTCAAAACATGTCTGTACTGTGCAAGGATTTTGCAATTCTGATAGGTATTTTTCTGTTGAAAATCCACATAAATTCTATGTTTTTTTCCTTGTAGAAACGTATGATCTCATTTTTTACTCAGCCTGTGTCTTGATAATTTAAATCGAGCATTGCTTGTTTAGGCTTCTGTTTTCAACCAAGTTAGGTTATGCTTGTGGTTGCATGCCCTTCAATATTTGGTCATTTACCAATTACCCAACCAATCTTAGAGAACAACACAGTTACACTTTTACACCCCTGTCTACTCAAACAACGAAGGAAGCTTATCCAGATGTTTAGCACCTGATTTTTCTCCACAGATTACGTTCTTCTTTGATTTCCTTCACAATGAGCGACTTAGGCAAGCCTAATTTGACTTCCTGCAGTGTAGCAAAGAACGAGAAGGACACGTTAGTACCTCGCAGTCAGAACCAAACGCCGAGCGAGGATTTTCCAACCGGAAAAATCTGTACTGGAACTGGCCTATCACCGAAGACCAGCAACAGCCGGCTCCAAACAAAAATCACAAGCCACTTAAAACATATCGATTTCTAATTTTAACTTTTATTTTTGCTTTATTTCTTTTTTTCCATTGTAACAATGTTTTTATTTTTTCTATTTTTTATTTTCTTTTAATTAAATGACTCAAAAGAGCTAATAGCTGCTATAATATAATTTCGGTCTTAAGTCAAAACTCGCAGCCATAAATCAAAGCTTTCAGTCGGTTAGAGCGACCCACAATTCTCAAAGCTGTGTAATGTCCAGTAGGGCAGGTAAGTTGGCGGAAACATGGAAATTAAGATAATTTATGTGGAAACATGGACTTCTTGCCCGCTGCACCGTCTCCGACACGAAATGCACTCAGGCCTTGACCAGGCATCATCATGCATATAAAAAATGCAAAAATTGAAATTGTTGACTCGCAAATGCAAAAAGATTTTCAGACGTTGCGTGTTATGCTTATGGTCAGATAGGTTTATCCAGATGTATAAGGAAGGAATTAAGTAAAACTGTTGGCGCAGCCGTACATGTTGCATTTCTTCAATATATGTACAATCATGCATCCAGAAGAATCACCTTATGGAGACAAACGGTCATCCTGCACGCGTTTTTCCACCAAAAATTTCCAGGAAACGCAACCAAACTAGACGAAGTCCAAGCCAATCCATTTCACTAAACCCAACATGAGTCATCGTGCTTTGAGATATGTACTTCATGGCATCTTCTCTCCCTATATAACCCCTTACCATAGAAAGCAAATCTCCATCGCTCCCCAGAGCTAGTACTAAGTACTTAGCATTAAACTAGCGCAAAATGAAGCTTCACGTAGCCGCAGTCGCTTCCCTCCTGGCCCTGGCCGCGACGGCCGGCGCCGTGACGTTCGACGCGTCGAACACCGCCTCCAACACCCCCGGCGGCCAGCGGTTCGATCAGGACGTTGGCCTTGACTACGCGAAGCAGGTGCTCTCCGACGCCTCCACCTTCATCTGGAACACCTTCAACCAGCCGACCGACGCCGACCGCAAGCCCGTCGACGCCGTCACCCTCGTCGTCGAGGATATCGGCGGCGTCGCCTACACCATCAACAACGGCATCCACCTCAGCGCCCAGTACGTCGGCGGATACTCCGGCGACGTCAAGACCGAGGTAATTAACGCGTAGCCAGCTCTCCTAGCTAGTATAGCCTTGCACATAGTGTTACTGTTACCATAAGCTAGCTAGTCAATAATAATTTCCAATGAATTACATCTTTGCTCTCGTCATGCCTAACGTACTAGGTGACCGGCGTGCTGTATCACGAGGTGACACACGTGTGGCAGTGGAACGGGCAGGGCAACGCGAACGGTGGGCTCATCGAGGGGATCGCCGACTACGTGCGGCTGAAGGCAGGGTACGCGCCGGGGCACTGGGTGCAGCCGGGGCAGGGCGACCGGTGGGACCAGGGCTACGATGTGACGGCGAGGTTCCTGGACTACTGCGACTCGCTCAAGGCGGGGTTCGTTGCCGAGCTGAACGCCAAGATGAAGGACGGCTACAGTGACGATTTCTTCACGCAGATCCTCGGGAAGGACGTGCAGCAGCTGTGGCAGGACTACAAGGCCAAGTACGGTGGTTGAATGGATGACGGGTTTTAGTCATTGCTCCTGCATCGTGTGATGGAATAAGCTAGGTGCAACAGTACTATTGAATGATCAGTCAGTCATGTGTTAGCGTTTGTATTATCAAAAGGCAAGTAAATAAAGGAAATAAACGGATAAAATTAAGCTGCTGTGTTAGGGGTTTGAACTTTTTTGACGTAGTTAGGGGTGTTAGATAGCTGTTGTGCACGTTCTGTGCTTCTCCTGATATCTAGCTCAGTTAGTTAGTATGTGTTTGGTTCATGGGACCATGGGGGATGGGATGGGGCGATCCTCATTCCAGAGCTGTTTGGTTCAGAGTCAGGTGGGATGGGGGATATCCCTCTAGGGAATATTCTGTGGATATGCTCTCAAATTGGGGATGCTCCTATCCCCCAAAAATGAGGGGATGGTGAGGGATGAAGTGGGACGAGTGGCTGACAGGTAGACCCCGCATGTCAGATTGTCATCCTAAACCTTTTGTCCCTAAACCAAACAGAAAACAGGGACCGTCCCGTCCCGTCCCGTCCCTAAAAAATGGGTTGGATCCATCCCATCCCACCATGACTCTGAACCAAACACACCATTAGTTCGTGGCTAACCGCCTCTCCAGTGTACATGTATATATGTCAAGGCATTCAGCAAATACAGTCGAGCTGCTTTTCCATCTCTCATTCCATTGCTTACATGGTATCAGACGATCTCCGATCCTAAATTTCCGCTGCTTCCCTCCTCCCCACCGCTTCGCCATGAGCTCCTCCTCCTCCTCCTCCTCCCCCTCAGCTTCCGACTCGGACGGTGAATCTCCAATCCCCACCTCCCTCAAACTACAGACTACTCCGGCAGCCCCAGCCGTCATCCACGGCATCAACATACAGTCCCGGGTCCCCATCATTTTGGACCTCAACGAGTCCAACTACACCACCTGGGCACGCTCCTTCTCCGCTGTGTTCGGGCAGTACGGGCTCGACGACCACGTCGACGGTTCTCCAGCCAAAGGTGACTCGGATTGGGTCCAGAACGATTGCGCAATCGTCTCCTGGCTCTACAATCGAATCGCCCCAGAGCTCCTCACCACCGTTTCCACGGATGCTGATACGGCCCTCTCCCTCTGGCGTGGCGTCCGCTCCATCTTCCGCAACAACAAGGCGACGCGCTCCGTTTACCTCGGCGCCGAATTCCGCAATTTCCTTCAAGGTGACCTCACCGTGCTTGAATATTGCACCCGCATGAAGACCATGGCGGATCGCCTCGCTGATCTTGGCGCCCCCGTCACCGAGAGGGATCTCGTCTACAACGTCGTCCGCGGCCTCAACCCTCGCCTCCACCATGCCATTCCCCACATCACCCTACGGAAGCGCCTACCCTCTTTCTTGAAGGCCCGGTCCATGCTGCAACTTGAGGAACATCGCATCACCGAGTCGGACAAACTCCGAGATGCAGCGGCCGTCGCTGCCCTGGTCGCCCACACAAACTCCAGCGGCAACTTGACGACTGGCAACACGGGTGGTTCCAACTCCAACACTCGGCAACGCTCATCCATGCCGCCAACCTCAACCTACAAAAAGAAGAAGAAAAAGAGCGGCCCGAACACCCCGACTGGGCCCGCGCCGTCCCTTGGTTACTGGCCAAACGTCAATCCCTGGACCGGCATGGTTCAGGCCTGGCCGTTCCAGCCTCCTCCCAACGTCAACACCGGCCACGGCATCCTCGGCGCCCGTCCTCCTGCGCCACCACCACAGGCTCACATCGCCAACAATGTGAACGTCTCTGGACCTTCAGCACCGCTTGACCCGCAGCTCCTCGCGGCACTGAACAATATATCCCTCCAGCAGCATTCAACCGGCGGCGACTGGTTCCTCGACACTGGCGCGCCCTCTCACATGGCTTCCGGTTCTGGTAATCTTCGATCCACCACTCCCAACTCCACCTCTACACGGATCATCGTGGGTAATGGCTCTTCCCTGCCAGTCACTCACGTTGGTTCCACCACTGTACCCACCGCCTCCTCTCCTCTTGTTCTTGAAAATGTGCTCGTCTCTCCCAACCTCATCAAGAATTTAATTTCCGTTCGCACTCTCACCCGTGATAATCCTATTACCATTGAATTTGACCAATTCGGTTTTTCCATCAAGGATCTGCACACGAAAGCAGTGATACTCCGCAGTGACAGCTCCGGCGACCTCTACCCTCTCCTGGCGCCGACATCAACCTCTCCAAACCTGTGCTTCACCGTCGCGTCCGCAGATCTCTGGCATCAACGACTTGGCCATCCCGGGAACGAGTCTTTCAAACATCTTTTACATTCCTTCCCTTTCAGTTGTAATAAAGAACCGCTGCATACTTGTCATGCTTGTCGCATCGGCAAAAATGTGCGCCTTCCCTTTGTACCATCCACACCGAAAACTACAGCTCCTTTTGAATTAATGCATTGCGATGTTTGGACATCACCCGTTCCCAGTTTCACTGGTTTCCAGTATTATCTAGCTTTGCTTGATGATTACACACACTTTGTATGGACATTCCCTCTACGGCACAAATCTGATGTCGCACAAACTATCAAAACCTTCCACGCCTACGCTCGAACTCAGTTCTCGCGCCCCATTCTCGCCTTCCAAACAGACAATGGCCGCGAATTCGACAATAATGCACTACGCTCCTTTTACTCTGACAACGGCATCGTTCTTCGCCTTTCCTGTCCCTACACTTCACCTCAAAACGGGAAGGCCGAACGCATTCTCCGCACCATCAATGATGGCGTTCGCGTTCTCCTTCTTCACGCCGCCTTACCACCAACATTCTGGGTCGAAGCCCTCCACACATCTACCTTTTTGCTCAACAGGCGGCCGTGCAAACCCAAATCCAACCTCACGCCCTTCTTTCTCCTTTTCCAGCGTGCCCCGGACTATGCCTTTCTCCGTGTCTTCGGATGCTTATGCTATCCCAACACGGAATCCACCAGCACTCACAAACTTGCCGCACGTTCTGTTGCCTGCGTATTCATTGGCTATTCCTCGGACCATCGTGGTTATCGCTGCTACGACATGGTCACACGGCGCGTTATCGTCTCCAGGCATGTCTCCTTCGATGAGCATATCTTCCCTTTTCGTGCCGGTTCAAGCTCCACATCCACGGCACCATCGGGATACAATCCATGGCGACCGGATCTGGCCATGACCTCGCCAGATCCCATTCTTCCACCTACCGCGTCTCCACGTGCGTCGCCTGCGCATGTCTCTCTCTCAACTCCACAGCGCACTCCACCGTCGCCACTCATCCCGGGATCACCCCCCACATCAGGCCCCGCACCCTCCACGTCGCCGCCAGCCGCGTCCCCAAGTTGTGCGTCCATCCCCGTGGTCGATCGCGCTCCCCCTCGTCATCCGATGACAACTCGATCACAGGCCGGGACGCGCAAACCCAACCCCAAGTACGCGGACATCGCGACAACAGCACTTATCTCTCCCATTCCTCGGACAGTCCATGAGGCTATGCGGGACCCGAACTGGCGACAGGCCATGCAGGCCGAGTTTGATGCTCTCGTAGCAAATCAAACTTGGGAACTCGTCCCCAAACCCGCCGGAGCACACATTGTCAGCGGCAAATGGATCTTTCGCCACAAATTCAAGGATGACGGCAGCCTTGACAGATACAAGGCACGTTGGGTCGTCCGTGGATTCACGCAGCGCGCCGGCATCGACTACGGCGAAACATTTTGCCCGGTCGTCAAATCGGCAACCATCCGCACCGTGCTCACACTGGCAGCGTCTCGACATTGGCCTGTACATCAGCTGGACGTCAACAACACCTTCCTCCACGGTGTTCTCGCTGAGCAAGTATATGCCCGGCAACCTGCAGGATTCGTTGCCCCATCCAAAGAGGACTTTGTCTGTCGACTCTCCAAGAGCCTCTACGGTCTCAAACAAGCCCCGCGCGCATGGTACACACGGTTTGCCTCCTTCCTCGGAAGTCTTGGTTTCAAACCCACAAGATCCGACAGTTCACTGTTCACCATCCGGCAAGGAGCAGACTCCGCGTACCTCCTCCTCTACGTTGATGATATTGTGCTTACGACGTCGTCTCCTGCCATGCTTCGACGCCTCATCACATCCATCAATGCCGAATTCAAGCTCAAGGACATGGGACCTCTTCACTACTTCCTGGGTATCCAAGTTCAACGCACGGCAGACAGTTTTTTCCTCCATCAGCATCAGTATGCACTTGATTTGCTTGAGAGATTTGGCATGACACAATGCCGTCCCTGCTCCACTCCAATCGACATGGACGGCAAGTTGTTTGCAACCTCCGGGACTCCACTCGATGACGCTGCCGCATCCGATTATCGCAGCATTGTCGGCGCCCTTCGATACTTAACTATGACACGGCCAGACATCCAATACGCAGTCCAACAGGCCTGCCTACATATGCATGCCCCGACGACCGCACACCAAGCTCTCGTGAAGCGCATTCTCAGATATGCCCGTGGTACAGCCGACCTTGGCATTCATCTGCGCGGCACATCTCCTCTCCAGCTCACGGCGTATAGCGATGCGGACTGGGCAGGATGTCCCGACACAAGGCGATCTACATCCGGTTTCTGCATTTTCTTGGGCGATGCAATGGTCTCCTGGTCGTCGAAACGGCAAACTACTGTGTCCCGTTCAAGCGCGGAAGCTGAATATCGCGGGGTCGCCAATGCCACAGCTGAATGCACCTGGTTGCGTCAGTTACTCGGTGAACTGGACTGTCCATTGCCGCAGGCAACGGTAATTTTTTGTGATAATGTTTCCGCTTGCTACATGAGTACTAATCCAGTTCATCACCGCCGTACTAAACACATTGAACTTGATGTGCACTTTGTGCGGGAAAAGGTGGCTGTCGGTCAGTGCAAAGTCCTTCATGTACCCACCAACAAGCAGTTTGTAGATGTTATGACTAAGGGGCTGGCTACTGCACTCTTTGAGGATTTCAGAGACAGTATGTGCGTCTGCAAACCTCCGACGCTCACACTGCAGGGGGTGTTAGATAGCTGTTGTGCACGTTCTGTGCTTCTCCTGATATCTAGCTCAGTTAGTTAGTTCGTGGCTAACCGCCTCTCCAGTGTACATGTATATATGTCAAGGCATTCAGCAAATACAGTCGAGTTGCTTTTCCATCTCTCATTCCATTGCTTACAAGGGGTTTGAACTTTGAACAGCACGTTGCATCGCTAGTCCTGCCGTCCTGGTACGCGCGCGTTGTTTGCCCCAAGTAGCCCTGGCAAGTGGCAACTCGACGACGCGAATACCAGGCGCAATCTGGTCGAGCGAGAAGCAGCATTTATAGAGGGTGGCCCAGCCCGTTCTTCTCCACTCATTTTATCCCATCGGTCTCGCGGCCCACAGTCTCCCACCTAAGCCGGGCCCAGTGGTGATCGCTTTTCCTGCGTGCCGCGCGGGGCCAGGCGAATGCGCATCCTCGGCTTACGTTCTTGTTACAATTCGCTCTTGTTAGGAAAGCGATTTAGATCAAGAAGATACTAAAAAATCAAGTGAATTAAAGATTAAAGACTTAGCGGAATCGGACTCATGTATTTTTGAAAAACATGCATGAGTTAAATATGTGAGTAATACCCATGTTGTATGGGTTTAATAGGTTTTTCCTAAATATACTAGTGGATAGTATCCACTAAAATTAGATATAGACTGGTTACCTTATAAATTTAGGGGCTTAAGCGTTCATACCCTCGTTTTCAAGCGAAATGGTGATTTTACCCTCAGTTTTTAAACTTTGTGATTTTACCCCTGTGTTTTTGAACTGAAGGGAGAGTCTGCCCCTATTCCGTTAAAAGTAGTTAACGGTGTTAACTTTTGCACGAATAGACAAGTTTGCCCATGTGATTTTACCCCTGTTTTGTTAGATAACTTTGTGATTTTACCCCTATTTCGAAATTGAAGTTTTGATATATTTGGTAGGGATGTTGTCAACAGAATTAGACACAAATTTATGCATTCGTTTTATTAATATAAATCTGGACAAATTTTGTCAAATTTTGCAAAATTTCGACAACATTTATGCCAAAATTCAGAGAAACACAATTTTTTATCACACAACTTGCATGTGAACATGAAGAGATTATAGATAACCAAGAGATATCATGCCATACATGTACATGTCATATTAATGTCTAGATGACATACCAACATATCCATATGACATTGCAACATACAAGTCCGCATGACATGTCAAACAAAAGTAGCAACTAGCATTGGGTTTTTAGATCTCTATTGGCAAACATCACATTCAACCATTAAGACCTAACAAAGTAGCAAATCTCCCAGTAGTTCCTCCTCTCCTTCCCCTTCCTGAACCTCTTCCCCTTCTCCTTCCAGTAGCAGCACCACTTCCACGTCATATGAAGAGAGTCTTCACTGAATTTGCTTCTACTCCACACATATGGATGATTCTCATCCAACCATTCAATGGCCTTAGGATCCTTCTCCTCTATTTTCCCCATGAAGTAGTTGAAATCTGAAATTGTGAAGCTCTTGGCAGCACACCACATATTCTTGCCATAAAGAGTACCACTGAAACTTTTCTTCATATTCTTCCACAAGTGCCTCATACATTCTCTGTGTTCCACTCCAGGATACACATCATCTACAACCACTTCTATTCCTTTGCCTGCATCTGTACTAATGACCAAGCCTGCATAAACATTTTGCTCTATGTCATACATTTTGCTCTAGGTCACAGAAAATCTATAGATGTTCATAGCAACTCACTCCACATGATATCAGTTAGTCTAGTGACTCAAGCCTATGAAGGTTGTTGGCACTTACAATGCAAACATATTTCATGAAAGCAAACGAGCCACTGGATTAAATAGGGTTCTCACACTCTACACTAAAAATGCCTTAAAATGGCTCCACTAAGGCAACGTTCCATATCTTGAAATGAATTATTACCTAAGTAGGGAGGGTGTTCCACCATCATAGGTTTCTAAGGAATGAAAGTGAGGTTACGGGAAGCTCACTATGTCTACAAGTTCCACTTTCATATCCCACAAAACACACACTAGTAGATCATCATCCATTACAGAAAATAATTTCTACACATGTTCCTAAGAAAAATCAAGCCAAACAGCAATGGCAAAGCATTCTAAGTGGCGATCTATCACAACTTACCATTCTGATTATCAGCTGACCATACAAGTCATGCAACAGAAATAACAAAGAAACAAAGGACCCTTACCAAGGCGAAACATGTAAGACATGAATACATTCTTGAAGCAGATATCCTCTGCTGTCAGCACCCATCTTCCAAGCTTTGCATCTGTAGTTGGGAAACCCTTGAATCCCCACATTAGCGGGTCATCTACCCTGTACAAACAAGTATGGGATAAACTCAAGGTTACCAAAATTGCTGACGAAAGAGATTATATACATCAAATTATACATGCCTAACAAATTCATAACTATCACAACACTGATACATGACATGTGTCACATGTGCAATATGACAGCATGCAGACGCGGCACATATAAATAAGATAGATCTTTTTTTGTCAGTTGCGTATACATTTTATAAGAAAAAAACAAATCACACTTTCCTTTAACATAGATACTATTCTACAGTAAATTGACAAGGTAAGGGATGATTCAACAAAAAGTTAAGAAAAGAGCAATATGCACACTTAACAAATATATTTCAAGCTAGCGACATGCTTAAAATGTGCATAACTGCAATTTCGACAATTTAAAGTGAAAAATCCCAACAAGAACATGTGTGCGGGACGTGTCCGAGTTGTATCCCTAGGAAATACGGGTACAATGTATTCCAAGACTGCCAGCGCTTCACAAATTCGTATATGCTAAAGACAGTCGTACATAGAAATCCACTACATGCTGTAAACCCCAATGAACACAGGTTCTATTGATAGTTTGATACGCAGCATGAAAACTAGAGTGAATGTTGTCAAGACAGGATCCCATTTGCAGGTTATCGACCAAACAATTCGCACAGATTTTGCAACCAGGGGCCGGAACAAAGACAGATCAGTCACAACTTGGCAACACAGCACCTCCGATCTCTCCTCCTAAATCGAGTTTAAAGCCACAAACAGCAAGAGCAATATACATGGGGTATCAGTATGAGTTGGGAGGGCAGGGGAACAGACGTGGACATGTGGTTGCTGACGGTGAGGAGAGGCGTGCCGGGGGGCCGCGAGGAGACGAGGCGAAGGAGGGCGTCGGCGTTGTGGACGGTGGTGGTGTTGAGCAGCGACGCGTAAGCCTTGGCGAACGCGCCGACGGTGGCGAACACCGCGGCGCGAGGGATGCCGCCCAGGTACCCTGGGGGTCGGCCGCGTTGCGCCTGGGGGGTCGCCGCGCCTGGGGGGACGCCGCCGCGCGCCGCTCCTGGAGGCCACCGCCTGGGGGGCCGCCGCGCCTGGGGTGCCGCCGCGCCACTCTTGGAGGCAAACCCTAACCCTAGCCTTTCGCGTCGCGCCGCTCCTCGGTCTCTCGGATGGATTGCGTGGGTGGGAGGCTCCAGTGGAAAGGATAAGGTAAGGGGGTATTCTTGTCTTTTCGCGTGGGTATCTTTTTTTTTCTTTACCATTTAATCCTCCAGTCTTAACGGTGTCAGAAAACAGGGGTAAACGGAGTCTTGCGGGGCGGACCTTTACACTGCTGCGGCTGCATCCGGCACGCGGATCGTTGCGACGCTTCGGAAGCGGCGGTATGGGCAAGGTGGCTTGAAATAGCCCCCCCGTAACAGCGTCCCCGCACCTTTACGCCCTCTTTTCTGTCTGCTCCGCCCTCTATACTTTCGCGATATCTTCACTGCTTCAATCTCTCCGTGGGAGGCGATGGACTCCGGTGGTAAGCGCGGCCAGGCGGTTGGTGGCTCTGACATTCGCCGGCGGTCCTCGCTGTTGAAGGTGAAATACGCGCTCCAAGAGCGCGACCCGGCGGCGGCGGACAAGGAGTGGCTGGTGGCGAAGGAGGAAGGCGCGTTCTCCGGCGAGCTAGGCCCCTCGCTCGTGACCGAGAAGACGATCCAAGGGCTTCTTCGCACGGGGAAGTTGTCCGAGCGCCAGGAGGTGCGATTGCCCGCCGCCGATGAGACGGAACCGCATCCCGAGAGGTCAGAGGCGGTCGTGTTCGTTGCCTTTTTCGACGCGGGGCTTCGCATCCCGGCGGAGGATATCGTGGGCGACGTGCTGCGGACCTTCGGGCTGGAGCTGGCGCAACTGACTCCGAACGCCGTGGCCCGGCTCGCGGTGTACAGCTGGGCCTTGCGCTCGGGGGTGTGTTGGCCCAGCACCTCGTTGTTCACCTACCTTCACGAGGCACGGTGCCAGCCCAAGGGCCGGAAGGACGGGACGCTGTCGAGCTTCGGTAGCGTCACCTTTATTCTTCGTCCGTCGTGCAAGAAGCTCTTCCCTGCGAACTCAACTCGCGGGAAGTGGGAGTCTTACTGGATGAAGCGGTGGTTCTACCACCGTGTGGAGAGCGGGAGCGGCCTTGAGTGCACAGGCCGACCGATCGCGTTCAAGCCCTCGCCCGGCCGGACGCTCGATGATGAAGACAGGCAGAGGGCCCGGCGGCTCGTAGGCGTGGCCGCCCGTTTCAACATGCGCGACCTCGCCGAAGAGTACGTGATGTATGGCGTGGCACTGCTTGCCCGCGGCTGGCGTCTTGCCGCCGAGAGGCGTCGAGACGACAATGTTGAGCCATCGATCTGCTCGCTGCCGGCGCCCTCCTATCCTCGTAAGCCTCGACCGCGTCTGTACTTTGTTCACGCGAAATGCGCTATATGCTGATGCTATCTCCTTTGCTTCAGGGATTCGCTTGGAGGAGGCGGAGCAAGCCACACGCGCATTCCTAGGGCCGTACACCGGCAGGGAGCACGAGCAACGCGCGTCTGCTATCGCCGAGGCGGGGCTGGGGCGAATAAATCGCGTGTGCGAGGTCCTGGGCCTGGCCGTGCCGGACCGTGTCGCTCCAAACGACGGTGCAGCGAGGAAGAAGAAGCATAAGGCGCCGTCTCGGAAGCGGGGCCGCAGCGGGGCGCCTGCCGGGCTTGGCGCGGCAGCTGCTACTGCTGCTGCTAGTGCTTCCGAGGGCGCGGCGGACGCGGAGTCGGACTCGGCAAGGTATGCCGATTCAGGCGTGGGTGGCGCAGACGCCGAAGGCGAGGTATCTTCGGCGAGCGCCCCGGACGGTGGGTTTGCCACGAGCAGCCGGAGGGGGGAAGTCTCGCCGTCCACCGAAGTTGCTGAGGCGGAACCCGTGCGGACCGGCGATGCTGAGGTGGATCCTTTGGCCGTGGCCGCTGTGGTGCCGGAGGCGCCCTCCACGGGGGCGCACGGAGCCACGCTGCCTTTACCGACAACGGGAGGAAACGAGGTGCCCCCTGCGACAATTGCCACCGCAGAACCTTCGCCCCCGGGCGATGCGACCGCGGGGGCTTCCCCCGCCGCGACCGCGGGGGCGGTTTCGCTGCTGGCTGCCCCGGCTAAACGGCCATGTGTGCGGCCGGAGCTCCACCGGACGCCGCGGGGATTCGTCGTGGCCACGGGCGTCAGAAGCTTGTGGGACTCCAGTGCAGGTGCCGGAGACCCTGCGGCATATGCTCCTTCCACCCTCCTGGCCACGCCGCCCGCCGCGCAGGGATAGCCGTCGCCCGCCGCGAACGCGGAGGCTTCTGCCCGCGGCGGGACCATTGCTTCTACGGGGGTTTACGTCACCGCCGCCCCACCCGGGGGTGAGGGGGCGAGTCCCTCCTTCTGCTACCGAAGGTAGGGCGGCTTAGCTTATTCTGGTGTATTCCTTCATGTCCTGCGGCGCGTAAGCCCCGCGGACTTCGTGCCGCCCCCGGAGACGCTGAGGGCGTGGCGCGGGATTGTGAATGACGCGGCCACCAGCGTCGACCCGCAAGTGCTGCAGGCCTACGGGGCGGGGCGCCTCGAAGACGCCTTCGAGGTGTCTGGGGTGAGGGTAAGTACTCATGCGACGACGCCTGTGCTGTATGAGCTTGCTAAGTCTTTCCCTTCTGCAGACACTTGTGCTGGGGCAGGCTTTGCAAACGGCCTATACTCATGGCCGAAAGGCGCTCAAGGATAGGCTGCGGGCCGCCGAGGAGGAGCTACGCGAAGCCTCTGGAGCCCGCTCTGCCCAGGATGCCCGCATCCGCCAGCTGGAAGCGGAATGCGCCGAAGCGAGGTCACACG
Organism: Dendrocalamus latiflorus; assembly: GCA_017311315.1. Lineage (NCBI taxonomy): Eukaryota > Viridiplantae > Streptophyta > Magnoliopsida > Poales > Poaceae > Dendrocalamus > Dendrocalamus latiflorus. The sequence continues at coordinate 20,462,634 of CM029675.1, forward strand.
CCGAGGGACTTGTGGCGTCGGCGCGGGAGTCGGCCGCGGAGGCTGCGCAACAGAAGTTTGCGGCGGAGCGGGACGGGCTCCTGGAACAGGTCGCCTCGCTAGAGAATGAAAAAGGCGAGCTTGCCTTGACTCTAGTGGAGCGTGACCAGACGCTTGGCGACGCCTCGGTGGTTGCGTGGGATGCCCTGCAGATGCTGGAAGTCCACCTCGAAAGGCTTGCGGCTGGAGTGCCGGACCACGCCTTCGGCCCGGAGGAGTTGCTGCGGGCCCTTCGGTGGATCCATGACGCCGCCGGCGTTGCGCGCTCGGCTGCGACGAACTTTGGCGACCACTGTGCCTATGTGGCGTCGTGCCTTGTGTGCGCCCTCCTTCGGCACCGTGGTTGCACGCACATCGCCGAGCTGGAGAACCCTCAGCTGGAGATGCCCGGCGGGGCCGGAGTGATGTCCGGTGAAGTCCGTGCCGTTCGCGGCCCCGTCAAATTCTTCTACGAACGCATCTGGGACTACACCGGGATAGCCGCCACGGAGGTCGAGCTTCGGAAGTCCCTTCGTGGTGGGGGGAGCCTCGGCCAATTTCTGGATGAAGTCCCACGGCGCGACGAGGGCGGCGCTGAGGTCCCGCGGCGCGACGAGGGTGTCGTGGCGGCCTCCGAAGATGCCGAAGGCTCACAGGTGCGGCGCCAACGTGGCTAGGTGTGGGCGTGCGTTGTAGCGTCTGCCCCTTAATTGAATGAATAGAGTGCGTGTTTGCTTCACGAACTGATGACTTGCCTTCATCCCGGGCAGCTTCCTTGCCGGGGGCGACTGCTCGCGTCTGGCCTCGCGACCCGGCGGCGCCTTCGACGCTGGCAAAGGGTCGAGGAGTCGTTGAACTTTTGGGCAAGCCGGCCTTCTTCGAGCGAGGCCCCAGCTTTAGCGCGTGTTAAGGACGAGCCCGCGGGGTAGCGGCTTAGAACGGCAAAGATGCTGCCGGACCTTTGTACTTGTGTGATTTTTCCGATATGCAGATTTTCTGTCATCTTAAGATATCCGCTGTGTGTTGATGCTGCTTCGGATTCACCGGTACGCCACGTGCTGCGCGGGGACGGGATCTCCACGCTCGGCGCGCGCCGTTGGCGAAGTAGTCGTGCAAAGGGTTCCTTAGAACGGCGCTTGCGGGGGCAGTCCTTGGCGCCTTACCTTTTTACAGTCCATAGACGGGCGGGTGCGGACCTCGACAGTTCGCCTTTTTATAGTCCGTAGACTGGCGTATGCGGAGGCGAACCTCGACGCTTCGCCTTTTTATAGTCGGTAGACTGGCGTGTGCGGAGGCGGACCTCGACACTTGCCTTTTTATAGTCCGTAGACTGGCGTATGCGGAGGCGAACCTCGACACTTCGCCTTTTTATAGTCCGTAGACTGGCGTGTGCAGAGGCGGACCTCGACGCTACGACCTCCTTTATAGTCCGGAGACTCGCGCGTGCGGAGGCAGAGCTCGACGCTACGTCTTATTTAGAGTCCGTGGACTGGTGCGTGCGGAGGCGGACCTCGACGCTACGACTTCCTTTATAGTCCGCAGACTCGCGCGTGCGGAGGCAGACCTCAAAGCTATGTCTTATTTAAAGTCCGTAGACTGGTGCGTGCGGAGGCGGACCTCGACGCTACGTCTTATTTGAAGTCCGTAGACTGGTGCGTGCGGAGGCGGACCTCGACGCTACGACTTCCTTTATAGTCCGGAGACTCACGCGTGCGGAGGCAGACCTCGACGCTACGTCTTATTTAAAGTCCGTAGACTGGTGCGTGCGGAGGCGGACCTCGACGCTACGACTTCCTTTATAGTCCGGAGACTCGCGCGTGCGGAGGCAGACCTCGACCCTACGTCTTATTTAAAGTCAGTAGACTGGTGCGTGCGGAGGCGGACCTCGACGCTACGTCTTATTTAAAGTCCGTAGACTGGTGCGTGCGGAGGCGGACCTCGACGCTACGTCTTATTTAAAGTCCGTAGACTGGTGCGTGCGGAGGCGGACCTCGACACTAGGGGTGAAAACGGATCGAATTCGGTCGGATATTGCTTATTCCATATCCTATCTTATATTTTTTCTCGGATTCGGAGTCGAATACGAATAGTACCGGATACGAATACGAATCCGGATAGTATCGGTCACAAATACGGAACGAATACGAAGCGGATGCGAATACGATAACGAATATCTCGTCGGATATTACGTAGGAATACAAAAGGCATATATAGATGGGTAGAAAAGTACCCACTGAGAAATATCATCCGTGGGCTAGTGGTCTGTTATCGACATGACGATCTAATGAAGGGCCAAAACTCTTAATTTATGATGGGTCGCCGCTTATGGCTTAATGTAGTTCCAAGCAGACCATAGGAGAACATAACGTGAAGCCCAATCGTACCAAAGGAACCAGGGAAGGTTAGGGTCCAAGGTCAATGCTTCACCGGACTCGAATGCAAGGCCCACACAAAGCCCATCCTTTATCCGTCCGTCCGTCCACATGTGCCAATGCAGGCAGGCGAGGGAGGGGTGATATATGCACGACACGAGGCGCGCGCGCTGGGAAATTTTTGGCGGATCAACAGGAGGGAAACGCGAAACGCGCAGCGCAGGCGGGCGCTCCAAAATTTTCGTCCCCAAACAAGAGAATCTGTTGCACTAAACGGATCAACAAAAACTAGCAAACACATGACAAGCAGCCAACTATCCGAATCTGGGTATCCGAAAAATATATTCGGGTATTATCCGATAAAATCCCGGATAGTATCCGTATCCGTCGGATAGTTCTTTTCCGAATCCAAATCCGTATCCGAAAACAACTATCCGAATCCGACTCCGAATCCGATAATTATCCGACATAACTATCCGAATTCGATCCGACTCGGATTCGGCGGTCGGTCGGTCGGGAAATATCCGATCCGTTTTCACCCCTACTCGACGCTACGTCTTATTTAAAGTCCGTAGACTGGTGCGTGCGGAGGCGGACCTCAACGCTACGTCTTATTTAAAGTCCGTAGACTGGTGCGTGCGGAGGCGGACCTCGACGCTACGTCTTATTTAAAGTCCGTAGACTGGTGCGCGCGAGGGCGTCCCCCCGTTGCGTCTTTTGTTTATACTCAGGCCCGTCACCTTTGGCTACGGCGAGTGCACACGCGGACGTGCGACTTCGATTTATACTCAGTCCCGTACCCCTGGCTACGGCGAGTGCACACGCGAACGTGCGTCTTTGTTTATACTCAGGCCCGTCATCTTTGGCTACGGCGAGTGCACACACGGACGTGTGACTTCGATTTATACTCAGTCCCGTACCCCTGGCTACGGCGAGTGCACACGCGAACGTGCGTCTTTGTTTATACTCAGGCCCGTCACCTTTGGCTACGGCGAGTGCACACGCGGACGTGCGACTTCGATTTATACTCAGTCCCGTACCCCTGGCTACAGCGAGTGCACACGCGAACGTGCGTCTTTGTTTATACTCAGGCCCGTCACCTTTGGCTACGGCGAGTGCACACGCGGACGTGCGACTTCGATTTATACTCAGTCCCGTACCCCTGGCTACGGCGAGTGCACACGCGAACGTGCGACTTTGTTTGTACTGCGGGGACGCGCGCGCTGGCCAAGCCTGCGCGCGCCTCCACCGCGTACTTGCGTGTGAGGAAGAAAGATTGGTGGCAAACGGCGAGCTTCATTACATCCCCGTTTGCGCGGGTAAGCAGTTACAGGGGGTGGATATACTAACCGTTTGTCCTTGGCGCGGCCGAAGCCTCTAGTCGCTAGACGTCCGCAAGGCCCGCGAAGGCGCCTCTGAGTGGCCCCGCAGACCCCCGCGCTGTGACGCCAGCTCTAAGAGCGCCGTTGGGCTTCGCGACGCGGGTATCTGGTACCTGGCTCGATGCGCCGGGCCATATCCTGGTCGCCTCGGACGGTGATGATGGTCCGGGGACCCGGGATCTTCATGCATAGATAGCCGTGATGTGGTACCGCGCCGAAGGAGTTGAGAATTGGGCGCCCTAATATGGAATTGGGCGCCCTAAGGTGGCATCTTCGGCCCGCACATTGTTATCTTGGCCGAAGGAGACTTGAAGACCTATTTGGCCCAACGCCCGCAGGGGCTGTCCCCCGAAGCCCTGCAGTGGGATTCCTGAGGGCCCTAGGCGGTTTCGAGGGATCCCCATCTGGTCGAAGGCCGCCGCAAACAATATGTTCGCGGAGCTACCGCCGTCCACCAAGGCACGCCCCACATCGCATCCCGCGATAGTGACCCGGATGACGAGGGGGTCCTGATGAGGGAAGTCCACGCCTTGGGCGTCGTCGGGTGTGAATGTGACTTCGTGCTGCGCCCAGTCCGGCGGTGCTTGCGCTGGGTACGCCGCCACGTGATGTAGTCTTCGCGCATAGGCCTTCTGCTGCCGTGCTGAGGCGAATTTCAGCGCGGAGCCTCCGGATATGACGTTAATGACCCTGCGGTGGTTTGCCTCTGGGGCCTGCAGCGACAGGAGGCCCTCCCGAGGCTGCTGTACGTGAGCTTGGATCCGTAAGGGGCCTTCCTGTGGTTGCATCCCTTGCGCCTGTACCTGCATGGGGGCCTCGTACGGGAATTGGACGTGGGCCACTGCAGGCGGACGTGTCTCCGGGTTCCTGTCCCTGGCGACGCTATCGCGGAGCGCCGCGATGGAGGTGCAGGTGCGGGCATCGTGGTTGCCGCGGCCGTGGACTACGCACCAGAGTCCCTGGTGCTAGTTATCGTAATCTCCGCGACTTTTATCGTCGCGGCCCCGGCCACGGCCGCGCCCCCGGCCACGGCGCCCCCGACCGCCTCGGCCCGCCGGAGCGCCCTCGTCGGAACCGCCTGCAATGTCGAGGACATACCGATTTCGCCTCGACCTCTGTTGGCCGCGCTTGGGCCGGTCGGACGACTCCTTGTGCGAGGTGTCCCTGCGGTCGGGCGTATCCCTGGACGACTCCTGCTTACGTTTTCCCTTCGAAGAACCGTCCTTCGGCGGATCTTCGGCTTTTGCCGAGGCTCCGGCCTGGTTGGTGTCGGAGTCGTCACCTTGCCTTCGCCTCGCGTCTTCTTTTGCCCTGGCGTATTCCTCCATTTTGTCGAAGAGCTTTGCCACCGTCTTGATTGGCTTTCGCGCATTGTAGTCGGCCATCGGGCCCGGACGAAGGCCCTGTATGGCTGCATTAACGATGGTGGTTTCGTTAACGTCCTTCACTTGGCATCGAATCTTGGCGAAGCGTTTGAAGTAGTCTCGGAGCTTCTCCGAGGGTTTTTGCTTCACAGCAAAGAGTTGGTCCGCGTCGACTCGCTCGACATAATTTCCTTGGAAGTTATTGTGAAGGCGGTCGCGGAGCTGCTCCCATGCGTAGATGGAGCCCGGCTCTATGGTAAAGAACCAAGAGAGCGCCACTCCTTGCAGCGCGAGGGGGAGTCCCTTCGCCTTCGTGGTGTCGTCTCCGCCCGCGGCTTCGATCGCGGTGTCGTACACGCGCACGAACTCGCGGGGGTCCGTGTCGCCTTTGTACAGGTCGATGGCGCTAGGAAACTTGAAGTCTTCGGGCCATGCCGCCTGCTGCAGCTCCGCCGAAAGCGGGGACTCTGGATCCATGCGCCGCAGCGGCACGCGGCTGGACGTGGGGGCTTCGCGATTGTCCGCCCTCTCCGGCGTGGGCTCGGACGCGATTACTGGCGCAGCCTGCTGGCTCCGAGCCTCTTGCATATCTCGGACGGCTCCGCGAAGGTCCCCTAGCTCCCGCTGGAACGCGTTGAGGGCTGCTAGTATGGCGCCTTCCACCGCAGGTGTTGTCGGGGCCGCCGGAACACCCAGCGGACGGGTCGGTGCAGGGATCACCGCCTCACGATCTCCAGATCCGCCGGATGCTTCATTGCGGCTACCCCCGGCCGCCTGATCCGCGCTGCCGGCGAGGGTGGAGGGGGCTGTTGTTGCAGTGCCAGCGACGGGGTTGGACGTCGTTGTAGCGGCGGTGGCGGGGTCGGTCGTTGTAGCGCCAGCGACGGGGTTGGATGTCGTTGTAGCAGCACCGGAGGGGTCGGTCGTTGTAGCGCCAGCGACGGGGTTGGATGTCGTTGTAGCAGCACCGGCGGGGTCGGTCGTTGCAGCGCGAGCGTCGACGCCCGCGACCACGGCGCCTACGCCGCCGCCAGCTTCTTCGGCGGTCGATGCCGAAGCCCTGGTGTTCACGCGCCGCTCCGACCCAGCCGTCTTCTTTCCTTTCGCCGCCGCCGATGAAGCTTTTTTCGGTGCCATCCTTCTTCTTCGGTGTTTAGGCTTGTCCTTGTCCTCCCCACGGACGGCGCCAACTGTTGTGGCTACGGGCCAAACAGAGAGAGAGATGGTAGTGGGGAGTGATGGATCTCAGCCTCCCCCCCATGGCCTGTACTCATATATATGTACACATGAGAGCAACTCCAGCAGTAGCCCTCAAAACAGGGCCCCTACTTTACATTTGAGGGCTCTCCCTACTTTTGAGGGCCCTGTTTTTTTGCATCTACTCCAACAGCACCCCTCAAATCTAAGCCCTCAAATTCATCCCACAACACACTGACACATGGGACCCACTCCTAAATCCGGTCGGAGGCGTCGGGCGGAGACGTCGGGCGGAGGCGACGGCGTTGGGCGGAGGCGTCGGGCGACGGCGTCGGGCGGAGACGTCGGGCGAGGCGACAGGCGGAGGCGTCGGGCGATGGCGACGACGACGGGCAAGGCGGCGGCGTCGGGCGGCGGCGTCGGGCGAGGCGTCGGATTTTGGGGGGAGGGGCGCGGGGGATTTTGGGGGGAGGAGGCGGCGGATTTTAGGGGGCGGAGGCGACGGAGAGCGGAGGCGGCGGAGAGTGGAGGCGACAGGCGAGGCGGGGGGCGAGCGGGCGGCGGAGGCGACGGGCCAGGCGGGGGGCGAGCGGGCGGGGGATTCGGCGGGGGAATCGACAGGGGGCGGGGAAATTTTGGGGGGAGGCGGGGAATTTTGGGGTGGAGGCGGGGGAAGTTTCACGAGCGGGAAAAAAACAGAAAAATGAGGGGTGGAGGGGGAGCCCCTAGGAATGAGGGGTGGGAGGGTGATTTGAGGGGCTCCTCAAATTTGAGGGCTCTAGTAGGGCCCTGCTGGACCTCTATTTTTACCTCAAGCCCTCAAATATGAGGTTTGAGGGCTCAAGTAGGGGCCCTGCTGGAGTTGCTCTGAGAAGTGCTTTTACAGTTGTACCCTTACATATGGTTATCCCCTCTGGGGGCACTTATGTCATTACACATGGCCTATTCTGGGCCATATAATCTCCTACCGGGCCTGCTGGGTTTAGGTGGGGGCCACCCCTACAACACACACACTAGTAGATCATCATCCATTACAGAAAATAATTTCTACACATGTTCCTAAGAAAAATCAAGCCAAACAGCAATGGCAAAGCATTCTAAGTGGTGATCTATCACAACTTACCATTCTAATTATCAGCTGACCATACAAATCATGCAACAGAAATAACAAAGAAACAAAGGACCCTTACCAAGGCGAAACATGTAAGACATGAATACATTCTTGAAGCAGATATCCTCTGCTGTCAGCACCCATCTTCCAAGCTTTGCATCTGTAGTTGGGAAACCCTTGAATCCCCACATTAGCGGGTCATCTACCCTGTACAAACAAGTATGGGATAAACTCAAGGTTACCAAAACTGCTGACGAAAGAGATTATATACATCAAATTATACATGCCTAACAAATTCATAACTATCACAACACTGATACATGACATGTGTCACATGTGCAATATGACAGCATGCAGACGCGGCACATATAAATAAGATAGATCTTTTTTTGTCAGTTGCGTATACATTTTATAAGAAAAAAACAAATCACACTTTCCTTTAACATAGATACTATTCTACAGCAAATTGACAAGGTAAGGGATGATTCAACAAAAAGTTAAGAAAAGAGCAATATGCACACTTAACAAATATATTTCAAGCTAGCGACATGCTTAAAATGTGCATAACTGCAATTTCGACAATTTAAAGTGAAAAATCCCAACAAGAACATGTGTGCGGGACGTGTCCGAGTTGTATCCCTAGGAAATACGGGTACAATGTATTCCAAGACTGCCAGCGCTTCACAGATTCGTATATGCTAAAGACAGTCGTACATAGAAATCCACTACATGCTGTAAACCCCAATGAACACAGGTTCTATTGATAGTTTGATACGCAGCATGAATCCTAGAGTGAATGTTGTCAAGACAGGATCCCATTTGCAGGTTATCGACCAAACAATTCGCACAGATTTTGCAACCAGGGGCCGGAACAAAGACAGATCAGTCACAACTTGGCAACACAGCACCTCCGATCTCTCCTCCTAAATCTAGTTTAAAGCCACAAACAGCAAGAGCAATATACATGGGGTATCGGTATGAGTTGGGAGGGCAGGGGAACAGACGTGGACATGTGGTTGCTGACGGTGAGGAGAGGCGTGCCGGGGGGCCTCGAGGAGACAAGGCGAAGGAGGGCGTCGGCGTTGTGGACGGTGGTGGTGTTGAGCAGCGACGCGTAAGCCTTGGCGAACGCGCCGACGGTGGCGAACACCGCGGCGCGAGGGATGCCGCCCAGGTACCCTGGGGGCCGGCCGCGCCGCGCCTGGGGGGTCGCCGCGTCGCGCCTGGGGGGTCGCCACGCCTGGGGGGACGCCGTGCGGACGCCGCGCCTGAGGGGACGCCGCCGCGCGCCGCTCCTGGAGGCCGCCGCCTGGGGGGCCGCCGCACCTGGGGTGCCGCCGCGCCGCTCTTGGAGGCAAACCCTAACCCTAGCCTTTCGCGTCGCGCCGCTCCTCGGTCTCTCGGATGCGATTGCGTGGGTGGGAGGCTCCAGTGGAAAGGATAAGGTAAGGGGGTATTCTTGTCTTTTCGCGTGGGTATCTTTTATTTTCTTTTTTTTCTTTACCATTTAATCCTCCAGTCTTAACGGTGTCAGAAAACAGGGGTAAACGGAGTCTTCATTTCAAAATCGCGAGGGCAAAATCACAAAGTTAAAAAAGTAGGGGTAAAATCACATTTGCAATCCAGAACAGGGGCAGAAACACCAAATACCCATAAATTTAACAGGTTGGGATGAAGACTTACAAACAAACCATCCATAATTCCAACCTTGTGTTCCAGGGTTGGGGTTAGATATGAGTGAGTGTTGTGGTGTGCTCTCTTGTACTCTAGGTGGAGTAGCTGTAAAATATTTACCCTCAAGTAACAATATATCAACTTTGTTCATTACTCATGATGTCTTCTTGTTTTGATTGATTTGTTCTTGTTCTTGTTGATTTTTATCTCTTCTCTCCCCTTCTTGATATTATGTGTGTTAAGGACATGTAAGTGATATAGATGACAAGACGTGTAAGTGATGAAGTTGTTGCCTTATTTTTGGCTTTTATTTATGATTTTCTTAACTCTATAACAGAGTTTAACAGAGCATATTTGTGAGGCATTATTTATCCCTATGATAGTATTGTGGTCCTACAAACTCCCATGGCTGTACCGGCCGTAGGGGACGGTCTGACCGGGGGTGCTCGTGAAGCCGGGGGTGCTCGCGAAGCCGTGCTCGAGCCACTCCGCAAAAATTTCGCTTGTATCAAAGCACATTCCGATGGTGATCATTCATCTGTCTCGGCGAAAGCCGGCTTTAGTTTTGCAGCAGGTCGATCCTCGCGACCATACATGTGAGATACATGTTGGCAAGAGCAACACAACAAATGCAGCATATCGTTACGCATGTAGGCACGGTGGCTTTCCTTATCTTATAAATCAAAAGGACACATGATTATATGACCCACATGACGATCTGCTACTAGCTAGTTAATTAATTAAGGAGGTAATGACAATAGGCTGCGTACGGTAGTGCAAAGACTCTTGTGTAGGATAGTGTTGCTGTGTTCGAGTGAAGACTAATAGCAAAAGGTGATAATGGCCTGTTCTTTTGTGGTTTTTAGTTTTTGTTTTTGTTTTTTTTACGGTAATTAGCTTTTAAGCGAAATGTCTTTTTAAGATGAAGTCTACTAGTTAATTGTAGTATATACTGTACCGACTTCATTTATATCGGCAAAAGCCGCAAGTGAATTTCAGTTACTTTGTAATCTCTCACACGAACAACCAAAAGCATAAGCCGCAGCCAAAATCCATAAGCCGCAACTATAAAAGAACATGCCCAATAATAAATTAAGGATATATTGAGCAACCGTCTTCCAAATTCCAATAGGAAAATCTGCCGGCCCTGCTTCCTTAGGAGTTAGGGGGACTGTCCTTGCTTGTGTCGAGCTTGCCAAGCACTGTGAAGTGCGCATGTTTTGATCTGCCTATAAATTTCACCATTTCACCCTGACCACCACTCGTCCGCTCACGAAAGCATGTACGAGTAGTAGCCCGGCGCCATCAAAAGATGAAGCTTCATGTAGGCTCTCGCTTCCCCCTCCTGCCCCTCGCCGCAACGGCCGGCGCTGTCACGTTCGAGGTCATGAACAACACGTCGACGACCCCCCGGCGGCCAACGCTTCGACCGGGATTGAAATGTCCCAAAATTTCAAAAATTTTCAAGTTTCTTTGAATTTTACTTGGATTAAAACTTTTGCCGAATTAGGAAGCTTGTCCTCGTTTGCCGCATTCCTTTTTGAAAATATCGCTTTCTCCCCATACATCTTCATCCCTGTTCCCTTTGGCCGCGCACCAGCCCAAGCGCTCGCCATCTTGTTGCACTGTTCGCCGCTGCCACGCCATCAAACCTCACATAGCGCCCTATCACCTCGTCGACCAAGCCATAAATGACCGTCACACCGCTCCTCGGCCACGCGCCCACCAGCTCACCACTGCCATCTTGGCCGTCACCTGCTCAACGCGCGACAACGCCTTGAATCGCCTCACCAGCACATGCGCCAGAGGGACACACTGCGCCTTGCGATGCCACCCATCGTTGCTGCCAACATTGCCGCCAACCTCGTCGAAGAGCCTCGATCGCCAGCACCACTGTCCACACACCATCTTCGCAATGGCCAAGCCACTATCGCCATTGCCTTCCACGGCCTTTAGAGCCAAGGCGAGCCACTTCATAACTTGCATTGGCACTCAATTGCACACCCCAGAGCTCTCTCCCAACTCCGGCCAAGAAACACCATCCTCGTCGTATCCATGCTGGTGAGCCCCAAAACACAGTTTTTCCTCTAGCCTTGATTATAACCCATATCATCTTGGCCGTAGCACCTATAGGACACCCCGAATCCAACCCCGACCAAGCCAACCAAACCTATTACCCCTAGGGTGTTGACGCCGTGCACCATCGCCAGCCAAGCACGACTACCATGGATAGCCACGTACAGCCGAACTAACCTATGCTGCTGCCACCCTTAGTTTTCCTGTTCACCGTAGAAGCTCAAACCACTATCAAACTCACCGGAACCCCACCGAAGCATTGTCATGTCATGGCCCTGCTCCGGCGAGGCCCTTCCACCGCTAGCCTTCTTCGGTGCCCCTCTGACTGCACTCATACCAACAAATGGATCACACAGGCCCCACTAACCCTCTTTGCACCACCGCTCATTTCCAATAGCCACCGCCGTCACCCAATCGCCCTCGTCGCCGCTCACCTCTGCTCGGTGTGACCATGGCTCGAGCTCAAGCCAAACAGGCTTCGTGCCTGGTAAGCCAAGCTTTTAGGCCAGTTAAGTTGGCCCAAAACAATAAAAAGCCTAGTAGGTGAAATGGGCTAAGCCCAATAGCTGAAGCCCATTACTGTTTAAACCAGCCCACTGCTATTCATAGTCAAGTCCAACACTGTTCAGCCCAATCAAAGCCAGCCTAAACCCATTACTGCTCGTGCAACATGACCCATTAGCAATAGTGTCTGTGTGTTACAAATTGTGGTCAGTGGTCAAGATCTTTTGCTATACTTGAAGAGACGGGCCAATTGGCTACTTATTTTTAATGGAATGAAAATAAATATTCATGTTTTCACACTTAATCCTCTAGAGGATTGGTACATAGGATATAGATAATCTTTTTCAATACGATAAAATAAAGCTCTATTTTCCTTTGCTAAAGGGGTATTTCCTTTTTTTGAACACGCAAAAGCACTGCCTTTCATTAATCAGAAGGAGGCAAAATTACAGGAAGGAAAAACAAGGGTCACGGGTAGGTGGCCGAAACCAGTTCGCACCTAGGTTTCGAACGATTACGTTGCAGAGGAAGGAGAGAAGGGGTTTTTCCATGGGTTTGCCTGTTTGCCTTGGTATCGTGTTCATAATGTTGTATTGAATGATCCGAGTCAATTGCTTTTAGTGTATGTAATGTACACAATTCTAGTTTTTTGTTGGACCGGCTCGATGGCTTTATACGAATTAGCGTTTTTTATCATAAGCTTTTTACATTTTCTTGGACTTTTCTTCAGACATGCATTGAGTGTAAGCTCAAGCATCACTAAACAGTGTTTGTCCCAGACTTTTTTTTTCTTCAGAGAAGCTTGGAACCGCACATAATGTACATTCGCAGATGATTACTTATAACGAATTATGAAACTGTTTGTCCGTTTGTTTATCTGTCCTTCGTCTGCCAGTTATACGTGATTTTTTAGGAAAGTCGGTTGTACATGATTGCTAAAACTTCTTTTGAAACAAGATGATTGCTGACATCATTACTATTATAAAAAAAACGAGTTGGTGGCCATACGCCTCTTCTTCTCCAACCGCTATATTCTCAACTTTTCATTACTCTCCACTTTTTAACTGATAGAGTAGCTCTCTTGTATAGCATGATTCTCTATATATCCAATAAACTTCGTTACAACGCACGAACGGGTAACTAGTTACCTTAAAAAAATATGATTGTTGAGAATTGCAAGCTGGGTCCCATATCCATCTCTCAATTATCCTACTTGTTGGCAGTCCAACCAATTTGATTGTATCAACTGTCTTGGTAAACTAGCCGAATGTCCAAGCATTGCAACAAATCTTAAATAATTGATACCATAAATTCTAAACTCTCAAAACCAAATAATACGAGTTTCCCTACATCCATGAGTTGGCTGCCATGGGACTCGAATTTTTCACTAATTCAACATACTAAAGCAACCATATGAAATCCATTGTGCACAAATAATTAATCTTAAATTTAGAAATTGCATAAAAAAATCATCCTACAAGCAAGTCAAATCACGCCATAAGCCACATACATACACATACATAAATGATCACATCCTTCATAGAAGATCCTCTAATGCCTATACATATGTACACACTTGGTGGTTTTGGTGGTAGATGATGAAACCACCATCACCACTAAGTAGATCTTTTAAAAGAGCAAAGGTATATGTGTTATACTAGGGGACATGTCATGTGAAAATGAGCACTTCCGTGAAAATGGTGCAAATTTCACTAAAAGTGCTTGTACAATTTTTCAAAAATTCTCAAAAAAAAAAGTTAGCTACAAGGGTATGGTCCACAATCCGTTTGTGAGATGCGAAACAGACAAATATGACATGCAATAATGCTAAACAGTGCTAAACAGTAATTAACAATATTACATGTCATATTTTCTTTTTTCACCTCTCTCAAACGGGATTGGGTTTGTTCTTGAAATTTTGCATGGATATAGACCACACCCTCACCAATAGATGACATTTTTTTTAGATCTTTGAAAATTTGTACTAACACTTTTAGTGGAATTTGCACTACTTTTACAAAAAAATACTCATTTTCACCGAATATCTCCCTACATTGTACTAGGATATCACCATATGCCCCGTAGGTTGTGTGGTGAAATTATCAAAGTTCTGCCGTTTAACTATGCGACCCTTTATTTATACATGCTCTCACTGTATACTTGAGATTTGGCATCTGATATGATTGCATCTGCTTCACGCTTCCCCAGTCCAAATATATTCCTCAGTTCATTCAAAGGAACAAGCTGCATTTTTGTAACGACAGAAAGGTTTCTGTTAAGACGGTACCGTATAAAACATATTGTAGATTCAGTTGTCACAAGGCATGCGCCAAAATATAAGATGATCTATTATTTTGAAGGAACAAAACCATTAAACAGCTAGGAAACACTTGCTAAGTTGTGTATGCTCAAGCAATTTCGGTCTTAACAGACTGCAGCATTTACAGAACAATGATAATTATTGCACAATCAACTGGGTAAAATTAATCAGTCTACCATCAGTGTTCCCATTTATACTCGAGAAATTTGCTGAGTATCATCACAAAGATGCACAATTGGAAAATATCATTGCAAGTGAGGCTGACAATTAGGTCTGGGGCAAAATGTCAGTCACGCACCTATGTTATTTTCAACAGTGTTTTCAACACAAAACCCTAGATACTTTAGACTAAAAATAACAAATGAAATTATATCTGATCTGAATCAAATAGTGTCCATGTAGACTCAAGCCACTGAATTAATGCTTGGAAAATTCACAATTATCATTTCGCAATAAGCATAATTTATTGAAGTTTCCCAAATGATAATTGCTTTGGTCCTTTTGAGACCAGATAATCGCATCAGTAAACAAGACAAAATGGGAAGATACGTGAAATTACCTTCTCATCATCAAGATGCCCATCTGAAAGTACTTCTGCTGCATAGGCCCTATAGAGCAGCTTCAGATCATCAGCCCTGCTATCATGGTCATACTCTCCACCTATGCAAGCCAAGCACAAGAACCAATAATAAAGAAGGTCCACCTCATTAACATATGATTTCAAAGAGCTTTACCAATTTACCTAACGAAATAGGTCCAAGCCCACAAGGAAATCGATCGCCTTGAGGGTGCCTGCCTAGTATTGTAAGCAAACTATTAAATGCAAGGATGTTCTTCACTTCTTCAACAACCTGTGTTGGGCTACTCCTGTAATCAGTAATCACATGTTTAGTAGTGAGGTAAAATTGTTCATGTTCTGAATTGATAAACTCCAAATTTTGAAGCACAACAACATTTGACCACTTCTTCATAGGGATTCATACATCTGCTAATTATTGGTCAAGAAAAGCACATGTAATTTCTTAAGTATCCTGTTGGTTTTCTCACATTTCATCGGAAGGAAGATGGCTCAGTTTTTCTTATTAGTAGTTAAATACTCTCTACTAGTGAAAGCAGATCTATCCATCAAATATGACCAAATCACTTCTATGAAGTGCATGATAGCGTACAGGAATGTAGCTAAGGTTTTAACTGGAGGTTTGAATACATATGTAATTGCTCATGATATACAAGACAATACTGAAAGGCTGCAAATCCAAGATGTAACATGGCCCATGTGTGGGAAAGGTGACACATGATCGATAACCTCTTGTTTTAAACAAGGAAAGAAAAATGTATTATTCCTTAGTCCTCATTGCTAGTCACAAAGCATTTCCTTCATTATATATCATTATAAATCCTAAAAAATTAAAAAACTATATATCAGCTTTAACAAAATTGGTTATGCCCTTTTCTTAAAACCATTAGCTTAGCAGTAAGCACATTAGCTCAGGTTTTCATGTAAATTGTCAAATGACGAAATCTATCAGCGGGCTTTGCACTAGAGAAGCAGGTTTCATACGCTGCTTTGGTATGTGACTTCAAGATGTCTAAAGCTGACGAAATGTTTTCTTGAACCAACTTCTTCGCATGCTCCCTGAACATCTCAGCAGCAATCTGCAAGAAATTTAAGTATTATGATATGTTACTTAAGTTAAACAACACAATATGCTTAGATTGATGCCATTTGTCTTTTCCTATCATATTTAGATTGATGTCAAATTGTCAACAATCATATACGGAAAATTAGAAACTTTTATGATGTCTAGACTCTAGATTCTCAACGGGAGTACATACTTAGACGTAATGTTATTTGGATATAAGTGACATTGCACCCCAAATACTGATGAAGGTTGGTTCTTTTTTACTAATCGCTTATGGCTTTTGATTTAAATTTTTGAATTATGGTTGTTCGCGAGAGAGTACGGAGAAAGAGATATTCGCATGCGATTTTGATCGATATAGATGAAGTTAAGACAGTGTCTGCTACAATTGATTTGTAGGCCCTATTTCAAAAAGATACTTTATTTGAAAGCTAGTTATTGTAGAAAGCCAATCTATAAGCCCAAAAATCCACCCCAAATGAAACTAAAGAAATGAGCAGTAGAATTTTTAGACAGAGGTTACCTCATCAGAAAGTTTATACGCAAGTTGTGCTCTCCTTACTTCAATGAGCGTGCCTATGTCAAGACCTAGAGAAACAGAACATGTTGAGTTGAAAACGAGTTCAAAAAATGCAACAAGTAATCTATCAAGTAATTAGTATAACAACAGAAGATACCATTGCTATCTGCACTGCTTTAAGTCTAATCTACTTGATAACGCCAGACTGTGTAAGCACATGACTTAAGACTGGAAATAATGTCTACAAAAGACAAAGATACGTGTTTCAGCACTACCTCTCCCAATAGACTTGAGCTGTAACATGTATAAACTCTTGGCATTTTCCCGCATGGCAATGTCAATCTGCCATAAAATCATGACGATGTAACAAACAACCATAATGTCAAACAACACATACAGAAATACGGAAGCAATCCACCAAAGTAATAAGGAATGAACAGGCAGTTCAAAAGACATGCTCTGAAATATGAGCAAAAAGCATCTGAGGCGTGCAAATGCGCAATCTGTATCCTCATCCTTATCAACAGCAAAGCTCTTCCCTTTCAACTACTACCTCCAATCTGAAACTCATTTTTATACCCATGCTAGTCAAACTTTTGAACTTTGACCATGCTAGACATTAAACAATGTAATTTTTATATCACATGTACTACCTGTCCTTTTTGGTTGTCTACAGCACGCACGAATTGGAGCTTGAAATGTTGCATGTGTTATAGTGCATAACATTACCTACACTATATCCATGAATTTTTTGGGAGAATTTTTGCAAGAGTGGATCTGGATTGTGTACTTCTCATAAATGGGGATGCAGCGCCCTAAGGGGCACCAAATTGTGCTGTTACTATATAAGTACTACAATTTTATAATGATAAAAATTAGCGCTCTAAGTTGCATTTTGCATCGAATGGGAGTATTTGATTGGCCAATACATGTAACCTAAACTAGTGGCACTGAGAATTTAGGATTCCGGCCAAACCCTCTAACCCACCCATAATGGAGGTAGCACTGTGCTTTCTCCATGAGATGAAATCATAAAACTGAGACAAGCTACGCATAGTGATAAATATTGTAGCATTAAAGCTAAACAGTGGGTAATCTTATACCCTTTGTCATGAGAGGACCAAGCAGACCAAGCAATGGAGGAGCCGAAAATGAGAGGGGAGGGAACAATCCATTGTAGATAAATGAGATCCCCCTTACAAGTGCCCTTGAGGCCATATATATAGAGGAGATAGAGAGGTAATTCCCTACCTTGCCCCTTAGATAATGTATTTGGAGTAGGGGTAGCACAGTACATTTTCCTTGGTACAATTTGCTAACTGATATATACATATGCATATATTCCTCAGGGCTCACTAGACATTCCCAACAACAGTAAATAAATGACAATTGTTTTATAATAAAGTACCTGAGAATCGGTGACCCCAAAAAGACGTTTCCATGGAAGTAGGGATTCTGATGCATCTCCGAAGACAAGATTTGACACATATATCAGCTTTGGAAATGCCTATGAAATATTTTCCTTGGTTATAATCAGGGTAAATAGAAAGTTTTAAGTATCCAATTATGTACTTCCAAGCAGGGATCCAAATACCGGCGGTAACCGGCCGGTTACCGCCGGTAACCGGTCTTACCGGTGGCGACCGGGAGAAAAAAAACCGCCGGTTTTTTATTTAATTCAAATTTAAACTTTTGAATGTAAAAATTAGTTTCTCTAATGATATTTATATTGTTTAACACTAATAGAATGTATTAGGAAGATGCATATATTTCCCGTGCTTGATTTCATACTTTTTGCCGTAAATGTATTAGGAATTTTCAAATTTTGAATGTAAATGTTAGTTTCCCGAATGATATTTACATTGTTTAACACAAATATGATGTATTAGGAAGATCTATGCATCTTTTGTGCTTAACTTTATACTTTTTGCCATGAATATGTTAAGAATTTCCAATTTCAAATTTGAAAAACCGGGTTTTAGCGGTTTTTCCGGTTTTTAGCGGTTTTTCTCCGGTTTTTTGGGCGGTTACCGGCCGGTTTTTCCGGTTACCGATTTCAAATTCAAAATTTGGCGCGGGAAATTCGGCCGGATTTTTCCCGGTTACCGGCCGGTTTTTCCGGTTACCGGCCGGTAACCGGTACCGGCTGCCTGGCGGGATTTATCCCGGTAACGGTATTTGGAACCTTGCTTCCAAGCACAAACACTTGCCCGCTGTTGTTCCATGTCAGCATGGCGATCCCTTGTTTGCAGCCTCTCTCTGTATATGCGTCTTCCAATCTATTACAATCAGCAAAGTGAAAGCCTTAAAGGCATAAGGAGGCGGGGGAGAACAGAGGAAATGTGAAAACGGCGACTAAAGTAATAAGAACATCTCCGACAGATAGTGAGACATAAAAGGGCTTGCATCATGAGGCAATACCTCCATGTGCATATTTGCAGCATCTACATTATTGAGTCCAAGAGCTCTTTTAAATTTTATAATAGCCTCAACCTCATTCCCTTTGAGATCTTCATCTCCTGGAGGAAGTACTGCGTAAACAAACCTGTAAAAAGAATGGATAGGAGAAAGGATGAGCGAATGAATGATGTCCAGGTGCGAAGCCACTTGAAGCCTAAATATCACATGATCAAAATGTTAAGATGTGAATATAAATGAGTGACTTTTGAATATTTACCTCAATAAAGAAAAAATATATACTATCTAGTAAACAGTAAAGGGAGCCCTAAATATCATTATCACAAGACCAAAATTATGTAATATGAATTATAAATAGGTGCCATACTTTTTGTAATATACACTTCTAGAAGGAAAAGTATATACTATATAGTAAACAGAAAAGGAGAAGAAACAATTGTGTTAAAGAATTGGGCAATATTAGGAGCTTTCTACTAGATTAGTAAGGGGCTAAGGGCCACCAGTGAATATTGAATGCCAATAATGCCATCCAATACTGTCATTGAGCCCATTAAAAGTTACAAACCAAGTCCTCTCACAGATATTAGTGAAACAGAACGAACGAGAGAGAGAGAGAGAGAGGAGGCAAGCACCGCACGGCATAAACGCTTGGGCGTGCACACATATATAGCATTGGCAACAGCCGTGCGTATACAAAGAAGTTGGAGTACAATCCGGGATTGATACAACTGGTGGTTAGCTTTGGAAACAGGAAAACACTATTTCTATCTTTAGCTAACTATACAAGGAAAGTTATTTCTAATACCCACACGTAGTCCTTGCGTGGATGCAGGAAGTGACTGAACGCAAAGATTGGATCGGAAATCAGTGAACAGCTGTGTAGGCAACCCCTTCATCATGATATCGGCAAACTGATGAGAAGACGGCACATGCAGAACACACACTTCACCAAGGGACACTTTTCCCGGACGAAATGGATGTCGACCTCGATGTGTTTGGTTCGGCGGTGCTGAACGGGGTTTGACGACATGTAAACGGCACTGACGTTGTCGCAATATACAACTGTGACCGTGTCGAAGGGATGATGCAACTCCTGTAGAAGCTGGCGTAACCAGCAACACTCGACGACAGTGTGAGCGACAGCTCGGTATTCAGCCTCAGCGCTAGACCGTGACACGGTTGTTTGGCACTTGGAGGACCACGAAACCAAGTTGTCCTCGAGGTAGATGTAGTAGCCTGACGTGGAGCGACAAGAGTCAGGGCAGCCGGCCCATTCGGCGTCGAAGTAGACCGTCAGTGTCGAGGCAGGAGAGGAGGCGATGGAGAGGCCGTGATCCAGGGAGCCCTTGACATAGCGGAGAATCCGCTTAATCAAGGCGAGGTGAGGCTCACGGGGATCATGCATGAAGAGACACACCTGCTGGACGGAACACACCGAGTCCGGACGTGTGAGAGTCAGATACTGGAGGGCACCGGTGAGGCTCTGGTATTCCATCAGATCGATGAAAGGAGAGCTGTCGGAGGCGGACAGCTTGGCACGGGCGTCAATAGGAGTCGCCGTAGAGTGACACTCAGCCATGCCAGTGCGCTGAAGCAAGTCGATGGCGTATTGGTGCTGAGCTAGGAACAACCTATGTGTTGTCCAAGTGACGGAGATGCCGAGGAAGTAGTGAGGCTCGCCGAGGTCCGTCATGGCGAACTCGGAGTGAAGGCGACATGTGACATGCTCCAGAAGCTGTGGAGTGGACGCCGTGAGGATGATGTCATCAAAGTAGAGGAGGAGAAAAGCGAGGTGCACTCCATCCTTTAACACGAATAGAGGCGTGTCACAAGCTGAAGCGACGAACCCCATAGTACGGATGTGCGAGGCAAAATGCTGGTACCAAGCACAAGGTGCTTGCTTCAATACGTACAAAGATTTGTGAAGACGATAAACATGCTCCGAGCTGGACGGATCCGCGAATCCAGAAGGTTGCTGGCAGTACACAATTCCATCAAGATTGCCACGAAGAAAGGTGTTCGTGACATCCAACTGATGAATTAGGCAGGCATGGGAGGCGGCGAGGTTGAGGACGACGTGGATTGTAGAGGGCTTCACAACAGGGCTAAAGGTCTTTCAAAATCCATGCCGGGCTGCTAAGATAACCTACGAACCACCCACCATGCTTTGTGGCGAGCATGGGAGCCATCGGAATGGAACTTGTGCTTGAAAATCCATTTGCCAGAGACGACATTGGCATCAGGCAACCGTGGAACGAGTGACCAGGTGCCATTGTCCATGAGTGCGCCATACTCATCGGACATGGCTTTACGCCAATTGGAGTCTGCAAGGGCGCTCCGATAATTGGTGGGTATACAGGGCAGAAAAGAACAATTTGGTGAAATTATCAAACTAACGTGATTAAACATAAAGAAGCAATTTTAAGAAATATCCTCTACATACATTAACTGGCATGGGAAGAAAGTATCAAGAGAGAATGTACAATTCATTGCAAGTTCAATAAGAAAGCAAAATCCCAAATTTCATGGAAAACATAAAATCTACCGTAGGTAGTGAGTATTTGACAACAAAACTGACACAAATCAATTAAGAATAGTGTCAGTTTTTTACAGATGGCAACGTTGAACATTAATGGGAATTTACAAGAGCTTGCCAAAAGATGGTAGTATATTCAAGACTAGATTTAACTGAATGCAATAAAAGCCGCTAACTCAGGCCACACAAAAGTGTCACTATGAGAAATGTGTTGTTCGATCTTGCTCACTTGGATCAACCATATCTCTTGAAATGTCTAGATTAGTATATTGGCCATATGGAAATGATATAAGTAAATATGTCATGAAAAATACTTTCATAATATTATAAATTTATTGTCAAAAGCTCAAAATTGCATATGACGACTATGAGACCAACATCAAAAACAACATCATTTTGTTGTGACTAGAGAGGGTGATTGCTAAGAGAGGGTTAGGGGAAAGATGCTAGTGTAAATACTTCCCTCTGAGCAAGATGGTAGTGATAATATGAAACCCATGGTAGAAATAGATGATCGAAAGAACGGAAGACACAGATTTTACGTGAAAAACCCTTGTGGGAAAGCCATTGACAGACGAAAGAGAAAAATCACTATATGAGGAGAAATTACGCAGGACAAAAGTAGGCGATCAAAAGAACGGGAGACACGGATTTAACATAGAAAACCCTTGCGGGAAAAACCACGGACGCACAAAGGCATACGAGAAAAGATTGCAAGCACGAGAAACTTCAACGTGCCTCAACCATGCCACTACAGGGATACATATATAGGTTAAGGAATAAGACTTCAATGGGATTACAAAATCGAGATAAAGTCAACGTATATATCCACTTAAACACGTATACGAATTTGTATCGTACTTTAAAAAGCTAAGGGGAACTCAAACCACAATTCAGCACCTAGAACACAATAGAAATAGGCCATATACAATTACCATCGGGCTTAGAAGCCAATATTTATCTGGTTTTTTTGTGCAAGCATGGAAAACAACTAAAGAATATCAGGGGCATCAAGAGGCTCACCTGGCATACAAATCACATAGCTCTGCTCTGAAGGCTGCATCTTGTGTACTAACGCCATATCTAAAACAAAATATAAGGATAAGATAATGGAGAAAGAGAGATGCATTCAATATTTCGATGCAAATTTCAACAGGTACGATTTTATAAATCATATTACCAAAATAAAATTTTAGCTTTCTTACATGATTAACAGTAGTCTCCAAATTATATAATGCTTCTTTTACCGAAACAAGCTACATCAAATTTTTGCTAGCATTCCAACAACAGATGGGAGTTTCAAAATTATATGACTAGCAAAAAAAAAACAGCGTGAGCCTAAATTGGGGGGGAAAATGCACATCACAGCAAAAGGTTGGACAATCGAACAGCTGTTATATACGACTCGAGCATAAACCCAATGCAGCAGCTACACACGGGCAATCCAAGCTCACTTGCTCGCGATGGCCTCCACCTCGCCGCTCTCCAGCTTGGTGGGGTCGTCGCAGCCGGCTACGTAGTTGTGCAGCCCCACGGCGGCGACCTCCGGCACGACGGAGTTCACCGCGGCTGCCCCCGCGACGCTGGCCGCACCGAGCACGGCCGCGCCCGCGACTGCCGCGGCCCGCGAGCCGCCGCCGACGCGGAGCCCGAGGCCGTACCCCGCCGCCACGGCAGCCGCGGCGACCGCGAGCTCCGCCGCCGTCCGCGCCGCGGGCGGCAGCGACTCCACCAGCGGCTGTACGCCCGCGAGCTCCCTCCGGCCGCCGAACACCTCCTCCCCTCGGACCGGGGCCGCGCCCTCGCCCGACGCCGCGGCGCGGTGCAACCGCTGGCGGAGGCGGCGGGCGGAGGCGCCAGGGCTCCGCGGGGGGAGGCGGAGGAGCGGGGAGGTGGAGATGAGGAGGGAGAGCTCCATGCTCGCGCGCTCAGGGATCCTTCGGTGGGCGCGGATGGGCGAGGCGGGGCGCGGCGCGGGAGGGGGGTACGGGTGTACGGGCCGGGTATTTCTCGGCGTCTATTTTCCGGCGTTTCGATGATCGATATGTGGTGTACCGGTTGAATTCGCCTGGTTGGGTTGGGCCGCTGGGTGGCGCTGATGGATGAGTGTGTGGCCTTGTATTTCGGGTTTTCTTTGTGTGGTTTTGAATTATGATTCGCGGATATAAAACCCAAGGCCCGAAAATCGTCTTGCAATTGAGGAAGGATCGAATTTGCTTGTCTTTTAGTGTTTCTCCATCTCCCTTTAAAATTCGAGAGTATGGCCTCACTTTACCTGACTTATGACTTAAGATTTTAGCTGTGGTTTTTGATTTATAACTAAAATTACATATTAACGGCTGATAGTTTTTTTCTAAAAAAGAAAAAATAGAAAAAAAAAGTCATCTCGTTACAAAAAAATGTAAAGAAATTAAAGGGAAACAGACAAAAAAAATAAAATAAGCTAAAATTAAAAGCTAATATGTTTCAAATGACTTCTGCATTAAATAAATCAAAAACTAAAATAAACTGAAAACTGAAGCTGTTTAGAGAAGAGCCCGTGTAGTCATTTTTAATTCCCTACCTAGGCGCTCTCTCTCCCTCTGTGTACGACTATTTTGTCTCGTTACGGTTGTGGTCGTCGGTCGAGGTGTTATCTTACTCTTGAAGAGACAAGGGATAAGCTCCTTTCTCGACCTTTTTCTTCAGACATGCATGGAGTGTAAGCTCAGACATCACCAAGCAGTGTTTCTCCTCGGCATTTGTTTTCCAGCCGGCTTGTGACACACACAACGTAGTCCTGTGAAAACGTCCTGGGCCGGGCCGGGAAAGCCTGAGCCCGGCTCGGCCTGAAGCCCAAAAGGACGAATCTCCATTTTCAGAATAAAACATGGTTAATTATTTTTTTAATAGAATATTATTTCTTAATTTATTTTCAGAATAAAAATATTTGTAATTATTTTGTTGATTGTCTCAGGCTTCAAGGCGGGCCTATGGGCTGAAAATCAAGAACCGAGCCTGGCCTGGTCCGAGCCTAGGAAAATCAGGCGGGCTACCAATGCAAAGGTCTAACGCTGTTGGAAATTAAACGGTTTTAGCAATTATCTCAAATTAACTCCAAGTTTAAGCATATACAGTAAAGGACATCCAAATACATGAAAATTAAGCAATTATCTCTCAACACAGATAATGAATTCAAATCATTTAACCAGGACTGTATGCTAAACTGAGAAAGAAAGTAAACAATTAAAATCTGCATAATGCACATATTAAGTTGTGTTATTTTGCTCTCAGGTGAGGAGTTGCACAAGTTCTCAAACTTGGCCTTCTCAACTCTAGTTAATAGATCAACAATCAAAGTGACAATCCCTCTATATTCTGCTAGATTGTCAATCTAAATATTACCTCAGTGTAGTGACAAGAGCAATTACAAGTTCTAATCAAAGTGGATAACAGAGATATGATACTGCAGTATCTACAACATGTTGGCAATATTCAGGTCTAGAGACAAATATGCGCTACTGCAGAACTAACAAAATCTGACTATGACCAGGACAGATCAGTCGAAAAAGTAAACTGGAGTATAGAAATTGACGATCAAACTAGCAAATATTCCTAGACAGTCACTGTGATCTCATATATGACTAGTTTCCTCATCGAGCAATCTCAAAAGCCCACAATCTATTATGCAAAAGTCCTCCCAGTACTAGTCACAATCACAAATCTAGAGATGATAACAGATAGCACACTAGCATGGCTAACTTATGCACAATAGAGATAAAAGATGTAGAGAACAGCTCACTGGGCAGTGGTAGTCTAAGCCACCGAGAAGGCCGACAGAGGCAAGGCTTATCGCAAAGACGATGTCCCAGAAAACCAATCACCAGCGTGTGCCAGGATATTGTCAGAGAGATTAATGGAGATACAATGTCCAACTTCATAAATCAGTACTCACCAAGTTGCGAAGCCGTGGTGCAACTTGATGCCATACAAAATCAACAGAATTCCCAATCGGATAAAGCAACTAAGGGGTTGCGACCACGACAGCTTTCGACTACATCAAATCGACCACAGCAAAACGACCACAGCAGAGCCTCGCCGACGTGGATCATCGAGGTCCCGAGGAGCTTGCAGGTGCAAGTTGCTTGGGAGACCAAGGAAAAAACCCACCGATTTCTCTCGGATCTGTGTGTGTCTTCTCAATTGCGATCTGTCAAAAGCTCTCCTATGGCTCGAATTTAAAAGGAAGAGAAGGAGCTCAGAGATCAAGGAAGAGGATGGCGGTGCAGTCAAAACCACCAGAGCAAGAGCCCCGCGTGGAGAGGAGGGATCGGATCTGATCCCCTTTCCTCAGGCGTTTGATGAAGTCGACCATTTCCTTCCCTCTCATCTCTCTTACAAATGGCCCCACTCCGGTTTTTCTTTTCCTTTTCTTTTATTCCGGAATTGAGGGAAATTCCCAAATTTCCCAACAAACGCAATGTACATTCACATATAGCACTTTACAATGAATTAGGAAACTATTTGTCCGACTGTTTGTCTATCCTTTATCCGCCAGTTATACATGCTTGCGGAGAATTCTTTTGAAACAAGATGATCGCTGACATACTTTGAGAGAGAGGAAAAAGATGATTGTTGAGACTTGCAAGGTCCCATATTCATATCTCAATTATACTACTTAACTTGTCGGCAGTCCAACCAATTTGATCCGCAGTTGTCTTGGTAATGTGCCATGTAGGTTGTCTTGTGAAATTACCACAGTTCTTCCGTCCAAGTGTGTAACCCTTTATTTCCGCATATACTTTGATGTACATCAACTAGCCAATGCAGCTATATCCAACAAAACATACGTCCCCTCACAATCCATCTTAAAATCCTTCTGTTCAATCCGTCGAAGGGGCATATGGACATCACTGCGCACTCTCTGATCACCAACAATTCAAACATGAGAGAGTCACTAGCAATTGTGATGTTTAGCTAAGTACAGTACATGCTCTCACAAAGGCACGGAACAATTTCAGAATCCAACACGTTAGCCTCTCGTCAGAAGATTCCTGACCAAAAGAACGCAAGGGCACCTGCATATCCTACAAAGGGGCGGATCGGGGGTCAAGGTGGGCTAGCGTCCCTCACAGCAGTTAAGCTACTCTGTCTGTTATTCTCCTTCCGCCAATTATCACGGTGAAAACTATGCAAAACTTCTTGTGACGTTCCACGCCTGCTTTATCCATTGCTAGCTAGCTTATCCAAGGAATATGTCTACATTTTATTTTTCATAGTTTTGTCATTATGTTTTCATATTGCTTTTATTTTATATTATTGTAGGATCGGACAGATAATAGAGGGGTGAATGGTGCATTTAAATTTTTCTCCTAAGTATTCACTTATCCCTTTTCTCCGATAGCTACAAAGCTATAAAGATCAGGATAAGAAATCTGCTTGAAAAACAAAGGAAGACAGAACCGAGAATGACCTGCTCGGTATACTGTGTGGTCAAGTTACGACTACTGGTCGGAAAACAACGGAGAGTCGAACCGAACACATCCAATCAACAGAGAAAACAATGTGGTCGAAAGGCTGACAATGTGGTCGAAATTCGACTACCAATCGGAAGTTCAACGTGATCGGGAATCGACTATCGGATGGAAATCACCATAGTCGAAGATTGACTACATGTCAGATACCAGTGTAGTTAGAAATCAACGTGGTCGAAGCCACTATGGTCGAAACCAACGTGGTTGTAACCAATGTGGTCGTAACCAACGTGGTCATAGAACAGGGACTCTGGTACTACCATTACAAGGCTTGCGGTACTACCGTTTCTCCCAGAAGAATAGGGTTGTTGCAAGAACTAAAATCGACAGAACTTTCAATCGACTAAAAGAATCAGAAGAGGCACATGACCACACAATCTAAGATTATTGAGCGATCGAAAGCAGGTACGGTCGTAAATGACTAGAAATAACAAAAGAGACGCACGACCACCAAATCTACAATAATTGAGCGGTCGAAATCATATGAGATGCGATCTGAAACTTGACCGTGGTCGAAACCAGATGCGGTCGAAAACAATTCAGAAAAACAGAGCAATTGCACGACCACAAGATCTAAAATCCACATATCTTTTGATTAAAAGATCAAATGGCCGTGAAACTTTGTACACAAATTGCTTAAGGTCTCAAGAGATTGTTCCAATATTGAATAAAAAAATACATGACTAAGATGAGAAAGCACACACGAACTGAGATCTAAAACCGAAATCATTGATCAAAACTTGCTCATGGGTCAAAGATAGCCAAGATGGTTTTGATTACATTCCCACATATCACAGCGAGTCAGAGCATCAACGAAATCAAGCCAAAAACCTCCTAATCAAGAAATCACCTGACGGGACCAAAATCAAGTAAACACATAATTTCTTGATAAAATTGCTGTTCTAGTGCCTAAATGATTGGATATCGATCTCAAGAGATTATCTTCTTATCATCTATGTCTTTGGCATAGCAAGATCAAGAGAAGAGCAGAAGAAAGATCAACCCAACCGAAACAAGAACAACAGAACGAAATCATGAAGGAGTTAAGAGAAGAAAAACCAACTTAAAACCAGAGCAAAATAAATCAAACAAAAGGTAGATCAAAGATTGATGTATTACTCACTTGAGATGATTGGTTTTACAGCCACTCCACTCAGGAGGACAGAGCTCTAAAGCTAAAGTATACACCCACTCTCTAACCTAACTCCTATGGGAGGAACGAGGAGCTAGCCACCAAAAGGTCTAGCCAACCTTCTCAAACCGTAGATCTTACCTCCCCTCCCCTTATATAAGCTCACAATCTGAATCAAAACCTAATGGATCCACCCATTAGGCCAAATCGGGGATAACCCGTTAACATCACCTAACACCGAGTTTTACTCTCATGCACGCTTCTCAAAATGGCTTACAACCATTAACCCATTAGTAAATCAACACTTGATCCACTTAACATTTTTAGCACATACAAAACCTAAACCATTTAGGCCAACGCCGCGGTTTCACACACCACTACTTTTCTCGGTATTGGGTAATTTACCAAAATGCCCCTCTACCACCTTCCTCGAAGCTTCCCGCTTCCTTTGCCACGAAGCATCGCCCATGATTCACCATCTTCCATATGACCCCAATGAATTGTCGTCAAGCCTCTCACGTGTTTGGATCCCATCGAACCGTCCTCACTTGCAAACGACCCAAATTACTTGACGCACCACATGCTTCTCCTCACGCATAACGGCACCTAGCTTCCTCAACCGTCTAGACCTCAACTCCTCCCTAAGTTTAGGCCTGTTCCACCTTGCTGTTGCCCATCATGTCCACCACCGGTAGCTCCCGCTCCGATTTCTTATCGTCCTGGCTTGCAACTATCCTGCAAGCCTCAATCATGTTTGATGTCTCCCTGACCGTTCTGGATTTCAACACCACCCTATGCCTAGTCCCGGTCCTTCTACGCCTCACCATGACCTAGCTCTAAAGTCCTGCAACCAACACCAACAAGCAAACCATCATGTAGTACCACATAATACTCAAAGACATCAATTGGCATAATTTATCTATACAATGCACAATGCAAAATATATGCATCCAAATATTGATCCTAAACATAGAACCAAACAATAAACGCAAGTGCACACTAGCAACAACACCTCGGTCAACCATGATCAAAACCCCAATATTTCTATAGAACAATCTCAGACCACTGAGAAAAGCCAGTCCGATCGCCTGTTAGACTGACACGAGTACTCGGATGCTCAAAAAATGAAGCACTCGAAGCCAACAAGTACCTACTAGAAGCCTACGACCATCACAATAGACTGCTACGACCATCGAAGATATAGGTTATGACTACCACACATATCACTACGACTATCGATCACTAAGGCTGCAACTACCACAACCGATCGCTATGACTTATGACTACAAAACACCATAACTTACGACCACCGATCACAACCAGGCAGTAAGTTACGACTATCGATCACACATGGTCATTCAGGAACTGAAGCTTTTGACCACCCCGTGGTCATTCTGCCGATCAAACCGTCCGACCACAAAGTTGTAAATAGCGAACACTCCAGTCAGATGAACTCGTAAACCACAAAGTCGTCGGCCAGAAAGCGATCTTTTGCAAAATCCTCAAAAACCAAACTCAATCTCCACACATACTCCAATACAAAAGTTAATCACTTATCACAATCATGAATTGACCTCCACATAGTCTCATAATTACCATGATTTCGTGGGATTTAACTCTCCTCCTCTCAAAGTAAACTATGTCCAAAATTTGGACGTGGACGTTTTGACAAAACATTTCCTACTAATTATATGTTTTCATATTTTACTGTTCCACACATTTAATAACTTTTATTATTTGTAATTACTGAAAAATACCTTATTCTGCTTGCCCATTCTATTTTTTCTACTAAGTATTAACGTATAAAATTCATGGTAGCATACTCATATATCTCATACAAAAAATTAAGAAAAAATTAACAATATCATGCAGGAAGAGTAAAATATTCTATTGTGCATTTTCACCATGTTCCTCTCTATTATTTATGTATGATTTGAACTCCGAAAGATAGTTCAACATATATTTTGTATGTTTACCTCATATTAGCTTAGCTCTCTAATTTTTTTTTATCCTAGGCCCGCTACTAATCCTACAGGCTCCAACATTTTTGAACACTAGTTAGAGACTCGTGCGTTGCAACGAAGTCATAAAAATAGTGAGACGAAACTTACTGCCTGGCTAACTTCACACATCAAACATTGGAGAGCAAGCAACATAGATAGAAGGGTAGCCAGAATGCGCGAGGAGATGAGAAAAGTGGAGGGGTGGGCAATTGTATCCTGAGAGAGAGGAGGAGAGAGACGAATGATCCAGATCAAATCGGATGGCTGAGAAGAGAAGAGGGAGAATGGACCAACCACTAACTCATATTTTTATAATAGTAAAGATGATCTCACGATCTCAAAAGACTGGCCGCTATGTATCAGCATCATTAGCTCCTTTTGCAGTCATCCAGTGCGCATTTTACACTAATCAGACGGTGATTTACGCTCTAATAATCCTCAAGAGGATGGCTTTAGGCTCAAGACCCACGCAATCACAAAGCGTGATGCTTCTTTGAACCCCGAAAGGAATGAAAAGATTGGAAAAAGAAAAGATGAGGAGAAAAAGATAAAGACGGTGTCCGATTCTTTGCACTCTCCTTACCCAGCCAACCAGCAAAGGCTGGCCTTACGGTGATGGCTTTTGTGGGAAGAGTAAAGGCCCGCGTCTCGATGCGTCTCGTCAGTCGCCGCGGGTCAGATCGCAGCCGTCCAATTTCCCCTGCCCCACCATCCATCGGTTGGTGCAACCGCCCTACCAGCGAGCGGATTGCACCCAAAGTCTGCAGTTTTTCTTGCAATGGGTAAGTAATTCAATGCAAGACCTTGGCCGCATGCCTGATGGGTTCAGTCTTGCATAGCACGCTGAGAATAAGCTGATTTAGTCCCTGTTCATTTTGGCTTCTTTAGCTGCTTCTAGCTATTGATTTTTTTTATTGAAATTGTACTATAATGACTATTAGCCTTTTCTAAGTCATTCAATTAAAAAATAAAAAATATTGTTATATCTTCTTGCAAAGTAAAAGTGGAAAAAAAGCAAAAATAAGAAGAAAAAGCAAAAAGCCAAAATTAAGAAGATAACATGTTTATTCTGGCTTTTAGAAACGAGAAGATAGAAGGTCAAGCCAGAACCAATAGGACCATTAGCCTTTTAGACCAGTATATAAGGTGTCTTGAAGTGTTACATGTGGTATCAATGCAGAGCCCTCTTTACACGCACTTAAGACCGTGACATATAACACTGAAGTACCAGACTTCTTTGGTGTGCCACGCTGTTGCTGCCTGAAAATGCAAGGGGGTTGTATGATCATATATCTTCTCGTAGGCAGGCAGATGGAAGAGTAGTGTTGTATGAGCATAATAGGGGTACAAGGTACTTCTTTCTCTCTTGGAGGATATGAACTAAGAACTTGAGAGCCGATTGAGAGAGAGAGAGAGAGAAAGAGAGTGTTAGTGAGAAATGAGTGGCTCCTCCTAGCGTAGCTTCTTACATGCTCCCTACGGATGGTGCCATTGTTGTTGTATGAGCACAATAGAGGGTACAAGATACCCTTTTCCCCCTTAGAGATATGGACTAAGAGCTCAGGGGCCGACCAACAAAGAGATAGTGAGTTAGTGAGAAATGAGTGGTTCTGGTTCTCTCGTCCCCTCTTGGGGGTTTATATATACATGAATAGGGTAGGATGGAAAATTCTTATCCTACTCCTTAATTATTATAAAAGATGAAGATACATTAATATATTTCTTTATACTATTGGGTCTGTTATTAGGCTCAATCGTTTGACTGTACCACCCCACAACAAGTTGGAAGCCTCTCAACCAATTCAGCACTTCAGTGTTCTTAGCTCTTCTCCCAGACTCCAGCTGCACCCATCTGAATTGGTTGGCATGTCCCTGCAACCGCGACCAATCTGCCGAGATGTTCACGTCGAATCTACCAAATCTATAGCTCATACTACCAGCACACACTACTACCACTCCTACTACGTGTACCACCCGGCGTCTGTGTCTATGTATTCTTATCATGGTTTCTTGCTCTGCCCGCTTCGCTCGCCGTTCCAATCTTTCCCGGCTTCCCTTGCCTTGCACATCTCGGCAAGCAACCTGCTGTTTGGATTGATTACTATACATTAATCGGACAAAATCAAGAAGTGAGGCGTCAATTCATGGTCTCTTCATGTATGTTACCTGACGCGAGTTTACCAAAAACGCCATGAATAAGCACAGGTGCAAGCTATGGCTGTTTCTGAAAGTGGTTTCGTGGGTTCTTGTGGCGGTGGTGGTGGGAGGCATGGAGGCCTCGGAGTCGGAGCTGGAGGAGTTCCGCGACGAGCGGGCCGGGCTGGTGGCGCTGCGGGACGGGCTGCGGTCGGCGCGGGATCTGCACTCCAACTGGACGGGCCCGCCGTGCCACGGGGGGCGCAGCCGGTGGTACGGCGTGGCGTGCGACGGCGACGGGCGCGTGGTGGGCGTCGCGCTCGACGGGGTCCAGCTCACGGGCGCGCTGCCTCCCGGCGCGCTCCGCAACGTGACGCGGCTCGCGACGCTGAGCCTGCGTGACAACGCCGTCCACGGCGCGCTGCCGCGGCTCGACGGGCTGGAGCGGCTCCGCGTCGTCGACCTCTCGAGCAACCGGTTCTCGGGGCCCATCCCGCGCGGGTACGCGACGTCGCTGCGCGCGCTCACGCGGCTCGAGCTCCAGGACAACCTGCTCAACGGCACCGTCCCGGCATTCCAGCAGAGCGAGCTCGTCGTCTTCAACGTGTCGTACAACTTCCTCCAGGGCGAGGTCCCGGACACGCGCGCGCTGCGCCGGTTCCCCGCGAACGCTTTCGACCACAACCTCAAGCTCTGCGGCGAGGCCGTGAACGCCGTGTGCCGGGCCGGCTCGCCGTCAACCGATGATGCCCCAACCGCCGGCAGCAACAGCGACGATCCGGTTGTCAGGCCGGACGACGCCGGCGGGCGGCTTGCGCGCAGGTCCAGGCGGTTCAGGCTGGCGAGGTGGAGCGTCGTGGTGATCGCCCTTATCGCCGCGATGGTGCCGTTCGCCGCCGTGCTCATCTTCCTGAATCACAGCAAGAAGAGCCGGGAGGTTCGTCTCGGCGGCCGTGGCCTCGCCGCCGCAGGTAAAGCTTCACTTCGCTGCCTCTTTGGCTAGTGTTTAGTGTTAGTTCGTTCTGTTCGTGACGTTCTTGACCAAGACTGTTGCTTTGTACAATGTGACACTGACAGGAGCAGGGGACATCAAGGACAAGGCGGAGCAAGGCAAAGGGAGCGGCAGCGGCAGCCGGAGCACGGAAGCCGGCAAGAGCGCGGTGCAGCTGCAGTTCTTCCGCGCGGACAAGGCCGGGTTCGACCTCGACGAGCTGTTCCGGTCCACGGCGGAGATGCTCGGCAAGGGCCGCCTGGGCATTACCTACCGCGTCACGCTCGAGGCCGGCCCCGTCGTCGTCGTGAAGCGGCTGCGCAACATGGGGCACGTGCCGCGCAAGGACTTCATGCACAACATGCAGTTCCTGGGCAAGCTCCGGCACGAGAACGTCGTCGAGGTCGTCGCGTGCTACTACTCCAAGGAGGAGAAGCTGGTGGTCTACGAGCACGTCCCCGGCTGCAGCCTCTTCCAGCTCCTGCACGGTACGTACGCCGCAATGTCACATGATCACCACGGTCCATGGCAATGCTTCTTTCATGGAGTACTCCTCGTCAGTTGTCATGGCGATTTTGTGAAAGTTTTGCTTTGTTTGCGCGTGCGCAGAGAACAGAGGCGAGGGGAGGACGCCGCTGCCGTGGCCGGCGAGGCTGTCGATAGCGAAGGGCATGGCGCGCGGGCTGGCCTACCTGCACCAGTCGCTGCCGTTCTTCCACCGGTCGCCGCACGGCAACCTCAAGTCGTCCAACGTGCTCATCTACTCGGCCCCCAAGAGCAAGCAGCTGCAGCAGCAGCGACACCAACACGTGGTGCCGAAGCTCACGGACCACGGCTTCCACCCCCTGCTCCCGCACCACGCGCACCGGCTGGCTTCGGCCAAGTGCCCGGAGTTCGCGCGCGGGAAGCGGCCGTCGTCCCGGGCAGACGTGTTCTGCCTCGGGCTCGTGCTGCTGGAGGTGGTGACGGGGAAGGTGCCGGTGGACGAGGACGGCGACCTGGCGGAGTGGACGCGGCTGGCGCTGAGCCACGAGTGGTCCACAGACATACTCGACGTGGAGATCGTCGGCGAGCGGGACCGGCACGGGGACATGCTAAGGCTCACGGAGGTCGCGCTGCTGTGCGCCGCCGTCGAGCCCGACAGGCGGCCCAAGATGCCGGACGTGGTCAGGATGATCGACGAGATCGGTGGCGGCGCCGGGGACGGGGAAGGGAGGTGAGAGCTTGCCGTGCGTTGAGCTCTACTAGGGGCTGGAACGCGTGCATGTACATGAATTGTGTGGCAAATTGGGCGGCATTGGCGATGAATTGGTAGCTGTACGGGCGGGCGAAGTGCACTTAGGAGAAAGTTCGTGCTTTTCGCGGGACATGATCATCTTAGTTACATTCATACTTGTATCTTAAAATCAGTTTCTTTTTTTTTCATTTTTTGAAGTTAACATTGTAATCGATTGGGAAGTACTTTGACGCTCTCTAATCGATTTCTTTGATACACACAAGAAAAAACTATGTAACGTTCATTTTTTAACTCTCTTGAGAAAGGAAAAAAGAAAAGGAAAATAGTGATGGGCCACGCCTCTTGTGCCTAACCAGCCAAACTCATATACCACTAGCTAAACTCCGTCACTGCTCTGTCCATCGCCGATTAATTGCAAGAAACAAAGCAAAAAATTAACAGCGGAAGAGTCGTCTTCTCTGAAGAAATCTATCTACAGATGGAGTTCAGCATCTTAATTTGATGGTCTGTTAGGCTAAGTGTGCTCGACCGGTTCGGCACGGTCTAATCCCTCTTTTTGTCGTGGCTAGGTCGGAGGATATATAGGTGGACCGACACGGCACGGTAACCTATTCAGACCAGTTCTATTTGAGCCTAATCGTACCATGTCCTATTTAGATCTGTGCTAGGTGGCCCATTTGGTCATATCTGCGTTCAGTCAACTAAAAACGGGAATGGCCTCATCGATGAAAATACAAAAATATACCTGCGTGGGTCAGGAGGTCATCGACAAAGTAGATGTAGTCCACTTTCAGATAAGGACTTCAGATAACAATTGTCAATTTCATCACCAGCAGAAAGCGACGGTATTGATAGAAATTTCAGGAGAGCAAACCTCCCTAGGTTTTGCAGCACACTTAGGACCACCAATCCTTTCCCCTCCGTCAGCAGAAGAAGGACCTGTTGAAAATATAAGCACATGTAGGTTCAATTTATTCCATAAATTAATCATGACATCATGCACGCACAATAACAGAACCATCACAGGCATAAAAGATCTAGACATGTAAACCAGGAAACTGTACATGAACAGATCTAATACGGAGAACATTACTGTTACGTACCGATGGTTCTGTTCTGATCGGTTTGCCGATGTAGACGCCGCAGGCACGGTGAGGATGACACGAAGTCGATGACGATTCGCCGAAGCCGAACGACGAGGAAGACGAGCCAGAGCTACAGCGAGCAGTCGCGCAGAGCGCTTCCCAAAAACCTTATTCGCCCTCTCCCGGTGCAGGACTTCGAAGGCGACGGTTCCGGAGACCTGCTCTCCCGAACGACAGTGCACGCCGGCGGACGGGACGGAGTAGACTACGTGGGACGGCGCAGCACAATGGATGGAGGAGGCAAAACCCTAGATTGATTTTTGCATATTCTGTATGAAGGCGGCGGCTCCGTATTTATAGAAGACCAGGACGCGTGATCAAGACGCCTGCACGTTCTCCATAACTCGTAACCGAACCGGATTAGCAACCGTAACCGATCCGGATTCACCGCCACTCAAAACAGCAAAATAAAACTGCAAAAGGAAGCCGCGTCTGCGCAAGCACCTGGAGCGGATTTTGGCGGACCATTCATGCAGGTGCCGTGCGCCCGCGCCGCCCGCCCTGCCCAGCCCAGCCCAGCCCGGCCCGGCCCGGCGAGGCGAGGCGAGCGAGCGCGCGCGTGTTATCCTCTAGTTCTCTCCCACACATGCCTCAAGTGGCTAGGAGTGCACCATCCCTTTTAAGGTGGTCTTCCTCTCCTAGAACTAGCAATATGGTACTAAAGGTCACATGCATGCCTCCTTTGCATGAGTGGGCCTTTGAGATTTAATAGGAATTATTCTTATTATATGGGCTTGACCCACATATAATCCAACAATCCCCCACCAGATCTCAAAGTCCCACAGAGATTTGCCTGAATTCCAATGTACTGTTTATATATCAGTATTTCGATGGAGACCGATTAAGGTTGAACATCCACCTAGAACTCCAAGCTACACTTACTCACAACTTGAACAATGGACTATGCCTTGAATTGCAAGTTTGGTGCAAGCAAGCTTCACTTAAAGACTTAACTGATACTAGGCCGCCAGTAGGCTACCCCTCGGTTGGAGCGTATAAGTCATACTCTTTGGTCTCTTCATGAGCTTAGTAGGAGATTACCCAAGATCTCCATAGACTGCGACTAACAGTCGGGCTCATATAGGTGTGTTCTTTCAACAACGCTCTGCAGGATAGCGTCTTCGCTTCTAAAAGCCAATGGAACACATTAAGACCTTAGTCAACCTGCCTTGCAGTTTCTGAGAGTATTGCATCTTCACATAGAGAGGGTTGAAATTACTCTCCTCCAGTTAACTAATGGCTTGTTTTTCCCAGATCCTAATTCACGGGATCTCCGATCACATAGGTTGGGTTACTACCATAGATAACTCACATGGGTCTCATACCCATCTCCTTCGATGCACTATCTATCACATTCCGTGATAGTCCCTTTGTAAAGGGATCTGCCAGGTTTTTATCTGTTTGGATGTAATCCAAGGTTATAACTCCGGAGTTTCTCAATGTCCTGACAGACTTCAATCGTCTCTTAACATGCCTAGACGATTTCATATTATCCTTAGAACTGTTCACTTTAGTGATAACGGTTTGATTATCACAGTTCATAAGGATAGCTGACACTGGCTTTTCCACCGTAGGTAGATCCATCAATAGATCTCGTAGCCATTCTGCCTCAACAATAGCAGTGTCTAGTGCCACAAGCTCTGCTTCCATGGTTGACCTCGTCAAAATGGTCTGTTTGCAAGACCTCCATGAAACAGCACCACCACCAATAGTGAAAACATATCCACTAGTGGCTTTGATCTCATCAGCATCAGAGATCCAGTTGGAATCACTGTAACCCTCCAGCACCGACGGGTACCCAGTATAGTGAAGCCCAAAGTTCGAGATACCTTTCAGATAGCGCAACACTCGCTCAAGCGCCTTCCAGTGATCATCTCCTGGGTTAGATGTAAACCGGCTCAATTTGCTCACAGCAAAGGAGATGTCTGGCCTTGTTGCACTAGCTAGGTACATTAGTGAGCCAATTATCTGGGAGTATTCCAGCTGATTCCTAGCAATTTTCTTATTTTTACGAAGTAACACGCTAGGATCATAAGGTGTTGGAGAAGGCTTGCTGTCAGAAAAGCCAAACGGCTCAAGACCTTTTCCACATAATGAGATTGCAAAAGTGTAATCCCATCCTCACCTCTAACCAATTTAATGTTTAGAATAACATCAGCCACTCCCAGATCTTTCATCTCAAAGTTTTGGGACAAGAATGATTTGACCTCATTTATCACACTGATGTTTGTCCCAAAAATCAAGATGTCATCCACATACAAACATAGAATAACTCCCTCACCCCCACCATAACGATAGTATACACATTTATCTGCCTCATTGACAGCAAAGCCTGCAGATGTCAGTGTTCTATCGAACTTCTCATGCCACTGCTTAGGGGCTTGTTTCAGACCATACAAAGATTTCAACAGTTTTAACACCTTGCCTTTTTGACCTTCTACTACAAATCCATCAGGCTGTTCCATGTAAATTTCCTCATCCAGCTCTCCGTTAAGAAAAGTTGTCTTAACGTCCATTTGATGAACGAGAAGACCATGTGAGGCAGCCAAAGCAAGTAGTACTCGAATTGTGGTAAGTCTAGCAACGGGTGAGTAAGTGTCAAAGAAATCTTCGCCTTCTTTCTGAGTATAGCCCTTGGCAACAAGCCGAGCCTTATATTTTTCAATAGTACCATCAGGCCTAAGCTTCTTTTTGAACACCCACTTGCACCCTACAGGTTTGCACCCATAAGGTTTATCTGTCAGCTCCCAGGTTCCATTAGCGATAATGGAATCCATTTCACTACGGACAGCCTCCTTCCAGTAGTCTGCATCAGGGGATGCATACGCTTCTGAAATAGACTTGGGAGTGTCGTCCACAAGGTACACAGTGAAATCATCACCAAAGGATTTGAATATCCTTTGTCTCTTGCTCCTTCTAGGAGCTCCACTGTCATCCTCCTCATTGACAAGTTCATGTGTATGTTCAAAAGGTTCAGATGATGTGATTGAACTGGGAATTATTTCAGAAGGTTGACTAGTAGTGTTATGTGTATCCTTCATAGGAAAAATATTCTCAAAGAATGTTGCATCTCGAGACTCCATAATTGTACCAACATGCATGTCAGGTACCTCAGTTTTAACTATCAAAAATCTATAGGCAATGCTATGATTAGCATATCCCAGAAAAACGCAGTCCACAGTTTTAGGTCCAAGCTTGCGTTTCTTAGTTATTGGCACATTAACTTTCGCCAAGCACCCCCATGTACGCAAGTAAGAAAGTGATGGTTTTCTCCCAATCCATACCTCGTATGGTGTTTTGTCCTTATTTCTGTTAGGAACTCTATTTAATACGTGATTAGACGTTAGCAAAGCCTCCCCCCACCATGCCTTAGGTAATCCCGCAGTATCTAACATGGCATTCACCAAGTCAGTCAACGTGCGGTTTTTCCTTTCGGCAATCCCATTTGACTCGGGGGAATAAGGAGGCGTCCTCTCATGTATAATGCCATGTTCCTCACAAAATAAGTCAAATTCGTTTGAGAAATACTCTCCACCACGATCTGACCTAAGTCTTTTTATCTTTCTATTTAACTGGTTTTCAACTTCTGCCTTATAGATTTTAAAATAGTCTAAAGCCTCATCTTTCGTTTTCAATAAATACACATAACAGAACCTAGTTGCATCATCAATCAATGTCATGAAATATCGTTTTCCACCCTTCGTCAACACGCCATTCATCTCAGAAAGATCTGAATGCAGGAGTTCTAGTGGTGCCAAGTTTCTCTCCTCGGCAGCCTTGTGAGGCTTACGAGGTTGCTTTGATTGCACACAGCTATGGCATTTAGAACCTTTGGTGATGGAAACGTTTGGAATTAAATTCATACTGGAAAGCCGAGACATCAAACCAAAATTAATATGACATAGACGTGAGTGCCAAACATTAGCCTCATCATCCACACTGCCACAAATATGGTTTACAGTCTTATTGCAGAAATCTGATAGGGAAAAACGGAACAAGCCTCCGCACTCATAGCCTTTACCAATAAAATGTCCATGTTTAGACACGACTACTTTATTAGACTCAAATACCAACTTAAGCCCGTCTCTACATAAACGGGAGCCACTAACGAGATTCTTGTCTATAGAAGGGACATGCTGCACGTTCTTCAGCTGCACGATCTTTCCCGAAGTAAACTTCAGATCTACCGTGCCAACACCATGAACAGTAGCATGCGACCCATTCCCCATTAGGACGGAGGAATCTCGGGCGACCTGATAAGAAGAAAACAACGAAATATCAGCACACACATGTACATTAGCTCCTGTATCAATCCACCAATTGGTAGATTGACTAACTGAAAGAACAGTAGGTAAATTACCATACCCAGTCCCATCTCCAGTCTTGCCAATGGTCACGTTGACAGACTTAGAAGTCTGTCCTACAGGTGCCTTCTTTCCTTTGCGTTGTGGGCACTTCTTGGCCATGTGACCAGGCTCACCGCACACAAAGCAAGTTCTATCATCCTGATTGTTGTTGTTCTTCTTCTTCTTGAAGTTGGTTGTCTGTTGGGCTTTGACAAATTTCCCTTTGTTCTTGTTTGAGGGTTTCTGTACCACATTGGCACTAGACTGCCCTCCATCACCCTTAGACACAGCGTCCTTTTCCCGAGCTTTCTCCTCAATTTCAAGAGACCCAATCAGATTCTCAACAGAATATTCTTGTCTCTTGTGTTTGAGTGCTGTTCCGAAATTCCTCCATGAAGAAGGTAATTTCGCAATAATACATCCAGCCACAAACTTGTCGGGTAAGGCACACTTCAGGAGTTCGAGTTCCTTGGCAATGGCCTGTATCTCATGAGCCTGATCTACTACAGAACGGTTATCAACCATCTTGTAGTCATGAAATTGCTCCATGACATACATGTCATTGCTGGCATCAGTAGCACCGTATTTGGAATTCAGTGCATCCCATAACTCCTTCGCGTCTGTCATGTGCATATACACCTCGCACAGACGGTCAGCAAGAACACTAAGAATGCATCCAACAAAGAGAGTAGTGACAGTCTCGAATTCTTTCTGCTTTTCAGCATCAAGAACACCTTCAGGCTTGCCATTACTAACCCAGAATACATTCATAGCAGTAAGCCACAGAGTGACCCTGATCTGCCATCTCTTAAAGTGCACACTGGAGAACTTATCCGGCCTCAGTGCATCGGCAAATCCAGCCATAGTAAAACCACAGTGCCTACAATAAGGTTTTTGGATTGTTGAAAATATAAGCACATGTAGGTTCAATTTATTCCATAAATTAATCATGACATCATGCACGCACAATAACAGAACCATCACAGGCATAAAAGATCTAGACATGTAAACCAGGAAACTGTACATGAACAGATCTAATACGGAGAACATTACTGTTACGTACCGATGGTTCTGTTCTGATCGGTTTGCCGATGTAGACGCCGCAGGCACGGTGAGGATGACACGAAGTTGATGACGATTCGCCGAAGCCGAACGACGAGGAAGACGAGCCAGAGCTACAGCGAGCAGTCGCGCAGAGCGCTTCCCAAAAACCTTATTCGCCCTCTCCCGGTGCAGGACTTCGAAGGCGACGGTTCCGGAGACCTGCTCTCCCGAACGACAGTGCACGCCGGCGGACGGGACGGAGTAGACTACGTGGGACGGCGCAGCACAATGGATGGAGGAGGCAAAACCCTAGATTGATTTTTGCATATTCTGTATGAAGGCGGCGGCTCCGTATTTATAGAAGACCAGGACGCGTGATCAAGACGCCTGCACGTTCTCCATAACTCGTAACCGAACCGGATTAGCAACCGTAACCGATCCGGATTCACCGCCACTCAAAACAGCAAAAGGAAGCCGCGTCTGCGCAAGCACCTGGAGCGGATTTTGGCGGACCATTCACGCAGGTGCCGTGCGCCCGCGCCGCCCGCCCTGCCCAGCCCAGCCCAGCCCGGCCCGGCCCGGCGAGGCGAGGCGAGCGAGCGCGCGCGTGTTATCCTCTAGTTCTCTCCCACACATGCCTCAAGTGGCTAGGAGTGCACCATCCCTTTTAAGGTGGTCTTCCTCTCCTAGAACTAGCAATATGGTACTAAAGGTCACATGCATGCCTCCTTTGCATGAGTGGGCCTTTGAGATTTAATAGGAATTATTCTTATTATATGGGCTTGGCCCACATATAATCCAACAGGACCTACAAGGTACTGATTACTCCTTGATATTTATGCAGTAACCCAACTAATCGAGCTTGACTCCGAGGAGTTAATGTTAGCAATTGAAGAGCCAGTGAGCTATAAAGAAGCTGGAGAGATACCTGAATGGTAAGAGGCCATGAGAAAGGTGATGGAGGCAATTGAGAAGAATAAAACCTGGACACTTATTGAATTGCCAACTGGACATAAAGCTATTTGTCTTAAGTGGGGTATACAATTGAAGAAAGATTCTAATGGGAATCTTATCAAGCACAAGGCAAGACTTGTTGCAAAGGGATATGTGCAAAGACAGGAGATAGATTATGAAGAGGTGTTTGCACTAGTAGCGAGGATGAAAATGGTGAGATTATTGTTGGCACTTGCAGCTCAAGAGAATTGACAGGTTCATCACCTTGATGTCAAAACAACATTTCTGAATGGGAAGCTCTAAGAGGAGGTTTATGTGAAATAACCTGAAGGTTTCTTAGTTATAAACTAGGAGCATCTTGTGTACAAGTTGTCCAAGGCGCTTTATGAATTGTGACAAGCTCCAAGGGCATGGAACATCCGATTAGACGGTACTATGAAGGAGCTTGATTTTCATAAATATCCCCATGAGCAAGTTATCTACAAAAGAAGCAATGGGACTAAGTTGTTGGTTGTAGGAGTTTATGTGGACGATTTGATTGTAACCAGCACGAGCAAAGACCAGATATATTTGTTCAAACAACAGATGATGAGGGAGTATGAAATGAGTGATCTTGGACTCCTTTCATACTATTTGGGAATTGAGGTAGAACAGAAGGAAGGAGCAATCACCTTGAAGCAATTGGCATATGCTAAGAAAATATTACAAGTGGCCGGTATGTTGGAGTGCAACTCGGCAAAAGTTCTTATGGAACCAAAATTGCATTTGAGTAAGGATGAGCAGGGAGTACCGATGGATGAAACAGATTTTCGCTGCAAAATTGGGAGCCTGATGTACCTCACACACACACGGCCAGATTTAGCCTACTCAGTGGTCATACTGAGCAGATTTAGGCAGTCAAGCAGGTCCTAAGATATGTAAAAGGGACTATCAACTCTGGTTTGGAGTATAAGAAAGAAGGTGAAGGTGTCTTGACAGGCTACAATGACAGTGATCTTGCTAGAGATGTAGAGGACAAGAAGAGCATAAGTGGCTTCACATTTTATTACTCTGGGAATCTAGTAGCATGGAGTTCACAGAAGCAGAAGAGTGTTGCACTTTCTTCACATGAAGCTGAGTTTATGGTGGCAACAGGTGCAGCTTATCAGGTGATATGGCTCAAAGGTTTGTTGAGTGAGATCATAGGGGAGCAACCTGAACCGGTGACCTTGTATGTGGATAATTGGTTAGCTATTGCACTCATAAAGAACTCTATGTTCCATGGAAGAAGTAAACATATAGATATATGTTTTCACTTGATTTGAGAATGTGTGAAACAAGGGAAAATTATCGTGGAGCATATTAGCACTGAAGAGCAGAGAGTCGACATCCTTACCAAGGCACTTCCTAGAATTAAATTTGGTGAAATACGTGAATTGATCTATGTTTGGGATCTCACAGTCTAAGTCAGGTTTAGGGGGTGAGTGCTGCAAATAAACCTAACTTGGTCAGGTCTGTTATCTATTACCGGGTCTTCAGAGTGTGTGGGTTTCAGGTAGTGTGTGCGTTTTCAGAAAACTGCATGGTGTATGTAGGAGTCGTAGAAGTAGAGGCTGGCAAAACCGGATCTTAGTGGGTCCAGCTAGCTCTGGAACAAAGGGAGTTTGTTATTGAGTAATCACACCTATTGCAGTTTGAGAAATACACAGAAAATCGCCCCAAACTCTGTCTCTGAACCTCTGCTTGTTCTTGTTCCTGAATTTACTGTTCATCGTCAGGCAATTGAAGTTTTTCTGAATTACTTGGGCATGTTGATCCGTGGCTTGATTCCAACAGGGCCGTGGACCATCACGAGCGGCGCTGCCTTGAAAAGGGAGTATGTGTGCATCTTGTCGGTGGACGCCATGAAGCGGTGGCCTCCCTCCCTACGGTGGAGGTCTGGCCGATGGAGCGCCTAGAACAACTCCTCCTGCACGGAGAACCGGGTAGCGGCAGCAGCATCCTTATCATGATCGGTCGTCGTCTGTAGTGGGAGCGCTTCGATGAAGCCGAGGGTGGTGATGGACGATAGCTGCATCTGCACGCGGGTGACGGGGTTGAGGAGGTGCATCACAAAGCTCTCGTCGACCGTGACGAGCCAGTCGCCGGTAGAACCGATCCACAGGCATGGCGGCTGATGTCAGGGCCTAGGAGAGAGATGCAACGACTAGCACCATCCGAACCATAAAAACAATTTATGAAAACTACATTGAGATTTATAGAAACCATCTGAAAAGCGACTTCTACAGTGATTTCTATAAACGATTTATAGAAACTGCCTTGAAAAGTTATTCCATTCAAAAAATAATTTATTAAAAAAATTAGAAGCTATTTAGAACAAGACTAGAGATTAGTGCGAAAACCAGTTATGCAAGAACCATAGTAACTTGTCTTCACGCATCACAGTGCTTCAGTTCTGTACTAGAAAGTTTGTACAGAATGCGACCAGAGAAATTTACTTGAAGTCCAGCACATGGTTAGCCAGGCATGACAGTTTTCAGTGCAATT
Organism: Dendrocalamus latiflorus; assembly: GCA_017311315.1. Classification (NCBI taxonomy): domain Eukaryota; kingdom Viridiplantae; phylum Streptophyta; class Magnoliopsida; order Poales; family Poaceae; genus Dendrocalamus; species Dendrocalamus latiflorus. Next base: position 20,506,796 of record CM029675.1, read on the forward strand.
AGAGCAAAAACATGAGGGGACACACCACTTGTGCAGAAAGGATGTACAAGTTAACGCATACACCGTGAGGAGGCCATAAGGAGCTACGTGGACCGATCAAATAAAAACGCATGAAGGAATAAAGACCAATTTTTCTTACTATTCATAAGATTCACAATTTAATCGTCCATCGTATTTTTGTATATTCAGAGATTTTGTGAGGTCAAATATGGCAATTAAGTTCAGACCAGACAACTACAAACCGACTAGAGATCGAGGTTCCGTGGCATGCATGCATGATGCATCCGAACTCGTGGAACCTACGTACTTCCAAATATGGCTTAAACCGCTGAAAATAAAACAACGTGTATTGCCAATAACTCCAATAGAAAGTGGAACCACAAAAGTGGTCATGATAAACTCGGCTTCGGCTTCTGGCTTATTTTTCACTATTCATAAGTTTCGTCTTTTTCTGAACTTTTGGCTTTTTGTTGAGCTTTTTTGCCGGTTCTTTTTTCCTGTATTTGTTTGTATTATACGTAATGGGCTAACATATTTTTTATTTTTAATTTTTTTAAAATTTAATTATGCTAAATAAGTCTCTGTCAGATACAGTGCTTTTTTCAGCTAGCTACAGTGTTTTCAGTCATAAGCCATGAGCTTTTCAGCCGAACCGATCACCACCTTGTTATAGATCAAACTAGCTATAGCTTGTTCAATACGTGCGCTACCCTAGTCCAGCTTAATTGCACTGTAAGGATAATAAAGACCCTAAACAAAGTGAAAAACAACTAGGAAAAAGGTCTAGGATCAAACAGAAAAGCTAGGGTGCATTGCAGGTGTCTCAGAGATCATATATTTTCACAACCCTGCACGCAAAAACAACACATAATTAAAGCTACTTTCTGTCGCCCTGTTCTTTTCAGCTTCTAAAAATTACTTTTCAGCTTTTCAACAGTAACTAGTTTTTAAACAGAGTATTTTTTAAGACAGGATCTATTAGTTAATTGTAGTACATACTTTACTGACTTCATTTATATCGGCAAAAACCGCACATGAGTTTCTGTTACTCTGTAATATAAAATCTCCCATACAAACAGTCTAAAAACCACAAGCCGCAGCCAAAAAGAACAGCCCATTTTAAAAAAAAGCCGCCCGTGCCTTGCTTGTTCAACGGTCTACGTATGACATGGCGTGTGGGCCCCGCCGGATAAGGTGAACACGAACTCGATCACGAAGCAAGCAAGCGCGCATGCAGCACGGGCTCCCCCCTGAGACGACGTACGTGCCACCCCTTTGGCGCCTCCGCCCCACACGTGTCGCGGCGCGTCTCCGCCTCGGCCACGTTATAAGCCACGCGCGCCGCCGGCCATCGTCACACCGACTACTGCACGCTCCCTCTGAACGCCTGTGCGAGTGCAGCACACTTGGGTCTCGGAGAGGAGGAGAGTGTTTGCTTTGGTGGTACTGGGTTGCATACCACACGTACGTATCGAGATGAGCACAGCAGCGCGGCCAGGGCGGCGGTTCACCGTGGGGCGCAGCGAGGACGCGACGCACCCGGACACCATCCGCGCCGCCATCTCCGAGTTCCTCGCCACCGCCATCTTCGTCTTCGCCGCCGAGGGCTCCGTCCTCTCGCTCGGTACGTGCGTGCGTGCGTACGTGTGCTTTATTAACATGCATGCATGGCGCCACCTAACCATGGTGGATCTTGGAAATTGGTTAACGATGCGTGTGTGTGTGTGTGACGATCGAGACGTACGTGCAGGGAAGCTGTACCATGACATGAGCACGGCGGGCGGGCTGTTGGCCGTGGTGCTGGCGCACGCGCTGGCGCTGGCCGGGGCGGTGGCCGTGGCCGTCAACATCTCTGGCGGGCACGTCAACCCGGCCATCACCTTCGGCGCGCTGCTCGGCGGCCGCATCTCCCTCGTCCGCGCCATATTCTACTGGGTCGCGCAGCTCCTCGGCGCCATCGTCGCCACCCTCCTCCTCCGCCTCACCACCGGAGCCATGGTAACCTAGCTCGGAACCCCACCTCGTTAATTCCCTCACTCCACCGTGCACGCTAATTAATCTTGTCGCTAATCCTGTCATGTTGGTGTCGTCGTCGTGCATGTGCGCGCGGCGGTTGCAGCGGCCGCCCGGGTTCGCGCTGGCGTCGGGGGTGGGCGACTGGCACGCGGTGCTGCTGGAGGCGGCGATGACGTTCGGGCTCATGTACGCCTACTACGCGACGGTGATCGACCCCAAGAGGGGCCACATGGGGACGATCGCGCCGCTGGCAGTGGGTGAAAAGCCCCTAAAAATTTCAAAAATTTTGAGCCTTTCCCTGAATTTTTGAGTGTTTTCGGAAACTTTCCTTTTTGGGAAAGTCTTCCCCGTTTCCGCTTTCCCTTTTCGGCAGGGCGCTCCTCCTCTCCGTTGGCGCCCCGTCTTTTTCCGCTTTCGCTTCGCCCCAGCGCCCCGCGCCCTTCCCTCGCGCGCTGGCGCCTTCCTCCCTTCCCCGCTTTCTCCTCGCGCGCGCGCCTGCGGCCGCGCCCGCGGTGGAACCGCGCCCGCACCGCCTCAACGCCGCCCTCGGATCCCCCTCGCGCCCCCGCCGTCCCGACCGCCCCGGACCGAAGCTGGCAGCATCTCCGCTCCACGTGTCGCCGTTCTTCTGCCCCGACCCCACCTGCCAGCGGCCGTCTCCTCCCTCTCCGCGCGCGGACGCGCTCCTCCGCCCATGCCGCAGCTCCACCTACTCCCTCTCCCGTCCAGTCGCCATTACTCCCCTGGCAGCACCCCGTCACCTCCATCCCGCGGAGAAGACTCCCCACCGGCTCCTGTTGACCTCCGGCCGCGCCCGTTGCCTTCTCCCCGAAGTTTTCCTCCTCCCTCGCTCGGGTATAAAAACCCCTCCCCGCTGCTCTCCTACCTCCTTTGCTCCCCGAGCTCCCCCACTGCCTCCATTCACCTTCCGCCACCCCAGAGAAGCTCTGCTCGCAGCCGATTGGAGCCTCACCGTCTGTAGCGCCGCCGCGGTCCTCCCCTGCGCCGGCGACCCCGTGAAGTTGATCTCCTCCTCTCTCCCTCCATTTCTCAATTACATTCGTCCAGAGCATCCTCATCCTCCCCTAATCCCTCTGCCGTCCTCCTCTGGCCAGGTAAAGCCCCGTGGAGCGCCGCCGTCGTCTTCCACCGCCGGCCGCATCACCCTCACCGTGGACAGCCCTCCCCGCAGCCTCCCAGCTCCTGCCGCCACCTCCATTGTAAGCCCCTTGGCCCCCTGTCCGTGTGACCGCGGCCAATCGAACCTTCTCGCCGCCGGTGACCCTCTCCGCCACAAACTAGCCGAGCCACTCCCTTCTCCCTCCCGTTTTCCCCAATGATCCCCTCACCTTCCTAAGCCCCAAAATGGGTTCCCCTCTCAGAGATCTACCCGCCAGTGCCCTCGGTTGCCGCCGCCGACCCTCCGTGCGCTCAGATCGCCGTCGCCGCCGTGACCCTGTCCCAATGGCGCTGTAGCGGACGGAGGAAGAAGACGACCTACGTGGCCCCTCCTCCGTCGCCCGATTGCTCCCGTTGCCGTCTAATTTGGATCGTCGGATGGCCGCTCTCCTCGACCGTCGGATCTTCATAAAACCCCCTCTTCGCCTCCGTCCGATCCCTCCCTTACCGCTTCGCCCCCTCCGTTGTATCCCCACCGTCCGATCTCCGGCCACCCCAATCCAGTCCGCCCGTTCCCCGCCATCTCGTCCGCCCGCCCGAGCCACGCGCCAGCCATCTGAGCCGCATGGGCGCGCGCTGGCTGGGCCGCCTCCCCTCGGCCCGCTCGTCTCCCGCGCAATCGCGCGCGCGCTGGGCCGCGTCGGCCTCCCGGCCGCGCGGGCCGTTCCCCGGGCCAGGCCGCACTGTAGCACAGGCTGGGCCGGTTACTGTTCATTTGATTTTCCCGTGATTTATTAATTTCTAAAATCCCAGAAAATCCAAATAAATCCTAGAAAATCACAGAAAATCCCAAAAATTCCCAAATTTCACCACTTTGCTCCAAATAATATTCTAGACCCAGCTGTGACCTCCATTCCTCCAGTTTCATCCCAGATAAATTCCTAAAATTCCCTATTTGGAGATTTATGCACTTTACTCCTTTTTAATTAGTTTATTTTTCCTCGCTTGATTAGTCTCAAGCTGGATTTAATTTGTTTTATATGTTTGCGCTAGTGTCGGAGTCTCCGGAAGTTCAAGTGCAGTCACAGGAGCCAGGAGGTTCTTCGTTCGAGCTAGCGGAAATCATTCGGATTGACGGCAAGTCCCAAATCCTTTGATCATGTTGCAACCCATGTTATTTAATTATGTTATTACGCTATTTGCATTGAGCTAGTTCTGAAATGTTAGTTCAAAATAAAATAAAATGTTTAGAATGACATGTTATATAGTTAACCCTACCACCGATAAATGCCATGTTAAACTCGTAGCCATGCCTTTGTAACCCTAGAATTAATTATCTGTTATTCTAGATATTTGTAAGTTATTATTATCGTGCAAAGTCTTATACTAATAAGGTCGTGGCTGCGGGCCATTAGAATTTGGAAAACCCGGCTCTAGGGCAGGGTGGTATGGGACACCGTGCCCTAGGGCGGAGATTGTCGGCATGCGCAGGATAGGGTAAGGGGGGCTGCGGTGCGCCGCAAGACGGTTTTCGCCCGCCTCTTACCCTAGGTTGCAGGTCGCGGACCTGGTAGGGGTTGCGGACCCCTAAGGAAAAAATATAAGGACCAGACCCTTACGCTAAGCAAATGACATGGTGATCGCTCAACCACAGGAGTTGACTGGTCAACACTGGTTTAGTAGCTGCTCAACTCGATTGAAACTCTACAGGTGTTGTGGAGTAGGTGTTTGGGTAACAAAGGTTAGGCAGGCCGTGCTGCGGGTGCCTAACAACGGTAGAGTTCACTCGAAGCGGCACCGTTTTCTTTTGCTTTGTGTGTGTGTGTGAGCGAGCCAGACCCGAGTGAATTCTACCGGGTAGAGCCTATATAAAGAGTTGAGCAGTGAAACGACCTGGCTTTCTTAACCCGGACGCGGGAGTTAAGAAATCGTGTGGGTAAAGCTGAGCAAACTCTGCAGAGTCTAATAAATGGTATTCGAATACGCCGTGCTCCCGGTTATTGGAGCTGTGTCACCTGGGTGATTCCAGCAGCGAAGCTTAAGTAGTTTTGTACATGTTTGAACTTGACTAGTTGGTTAAAGAATTCTTTGTGAAAAACCCCTGAGTTCTTGAGGAGTAGTTTTGGGTCCGTCTTCTAAAAATGTTTGCAAATAAAACTGCATCCACTCAAAGATAATACACCAAATATATCTCCCTTCCTTTGATGTTCCGTGCATGTAATAAGTTAGGGTCCCTTTGGGATTTGTTGAGCCGGTTGATTGGCTCACGGCTTGCTTTTGCCCTTCTTTAGAGGATCAAGACGAAGGTGTTTGCCTCCCCGTTGAGGAAGTCCCGGAAGGTCGCTTCTTCGACGAGGATCCGTGGCTTTAGGTCTTGGCCGCGCTCAAGCGGATCTTGGAGCTTCTGTAATGTAATTATACTTTGGGCTTGCACGCCCCGCTGTTGAAAATGGATGTTAATCCGTATGTGAAATATATGCTGAACTTTTGTTGTAGGCATGCAATGGTATACTCTTGCGCGACACTCCATAACTGTTCATGCGTGGATAGTTGCGGGGTGCCGTGTCCGTACGCGCCCCTGGAAACGGGGGTGTTACAAGAAGTGGTATCAGAGCAGGCTCTTGACCGTAGGTTGAGACCTAAGGCAAACTAGGAAGCGATTTTATCGCAAAACTTAATTTAAAGCCATAAAAAGGTGTTTACGAAAAATATAAGTATTACTGCTGTCTTTTTCCTCTCTTATTGCTACCTTATCTATCTTAGTTTACTTCTGCTTAAGTTCCATTTTTGCAAAATGTTTACTGCTTTGCTTGTCTAGTTTCAAAATTTTCGCTTCTCAGCAGCTGGAGGAGTAGCCGTTGTTCGCTAAGTCTAGACTGACCCTGAGTAGTAGTGGTGCTTTTGTAATGTAAAGCAGGTGTAATCATGAACCCTAAGAGGTTTGTGTGCCACTTGCATAGAGTAAATTTATGTTCATTATCCTTGTATGTTGTTTGCTTAACTATCAGTAATCCCCCTGCGTTCAAAGCTTTCTCCTGTCCCCTTTCGCTCTCGTTCTTACCTTTTTCGCCCTATACTTACCTTGAAAATTCAATGTCTTACTTATCTACTCTTATTCCCCAAAGCCGCTGCAAAACTGATCTCAAGTTCCCAATTGACAGATGGACCCGACAGAGCAGAGGGATCAGACCAACAGGCAGGGTGCACCTGCCACAGATCAAGCCACACTTGCCAGCATAATAGCGATGATGGAACAAAATCGCTATCGGAGAGAACAAAATATTCTGCGAATGCGAGATCAACAGACCCAGTTGCTTGAGCAGATAGCAGCCAGATCACCTAGTGTCAAGGTGACACCCGAAGAGTCAGCGTCAGCGTCAAGCGCAACTGCATTAAAGTTTGCAGCATTCCTGCAAACTCAACCACCTAAATTCCCCTCAGCAACAGAACCACTGAACGCAGATAACTGGTTACAAGATGTTGAGAGAAGAATGAATACTATACGATGTACCAATAAGGAGAAAGTCCTTTTTGCCACCTATCAGCTGTCAGATCCTGTAATTACTTGGTGGAATGCTATCCAGTGGATACATCCAAATAAGGAAGACATTACCTGGGAAGACTTTGTGAAGAGATTCCGTAAAGCCTTCATTTCCCCTAGAGTTATCACTGAAAAATATCAGGATTTCCTTGATCTTCAACAAGGAGAAAACTCCATCACAGCATATCTACAACAATTCCATCAGTTATCCCAGTATGCTCAAGAAGAGATTGATACTGAAGCCGAAAGGATGGAGTGCTTTATGAAAGGCCTACGACCCAATATGAGACAACGCCTTCAGTCCATGAAGTTTTCAAGCCTATTGAACCTGGTTGATCGAGCTCTACAAATAGAAGAAAGACCAGGTTACGTGAAAGTTATGAAACGAAAGCAGCCTTCGCCTCCTTCACCAACGGCTTGTTTTCACTGCGAACAGGATGGGCATTATCGTGACCAATGCCCACTGAAGTACTTACCCAAAGAAGAAGCTAGACAGCAAGCAAAGAGGCAGGCCACAACATCACGCCAGCCACCGATAGAAGAAGAAGAATCCTACCCTGAGAAGACCCAGTTTGAACAGTCTCAGCAGTATACCACTCCCTCACCACTCGCCATCAAGTGCCTCACCTGCGGTGGCAAGCATCTTACTAGCAGCTGTCCACGAAGGACAGATACATGTTTCCATTGTGGAGAGACTGGACACTACAAGCATCAGTGTCCCAGAAGGACTTTGCCATCAGAAGCAGCTAAACTCCAAGCCCAAAACCAACAGACAGTCAAGAAAACATGAGCCATGCAGGACAAGTTATGAGATGATGTACTTTTGGTTATCCTTTTGTAAGCTAGTTGGAAGAACTGAATAGCTTGTATGTAAATTATTTTAACTAAGGCTTATGGCAAGACTATGAAAGTGTATGAAGACTGTCTGTGTAAAGCATAAGGAGCGAGAAGTTTATGTTGCAATCCTAACAGACCCAGACATATATGTAGCCCTGGTACTGCATAATCCAGCTAAGTGTGAACCTGTAGCATATACCCAATGATGATATGCAGGTACAAGTGAGAAGGAGTCAAAGTCAATCCAGCAGAGGTTAAAGCAGATTTACTGCAGCCAGATATGCAAGGGCTAGATGCCATTTGGGCATGAACTGACTAGCCAAGAATAAAGGCGAGGTAGATTGTGAGATCAAAGCAGTATCATTGGTAACCCTTGAAGGTCAGAAAGTGGTAAAAAAAAACGAGAAGTATTGAAGGATGCAAGAAAGCGCATGATCAACATGCTAGCAGTTACACCAGATCAAGTGTCAATAGTACAAGAATACCCTGATATATTCCCAGAAGAACTACCAGACAGACCTCTGACCGACAAATAGAACTTGCCATAGAGTTGATTCCAGGCACAAAACTAATTGCGAAACACCAGTACAGAATGTCAGCTAGTGAATTGAAAGAGCTCAAGAGACGGTTAGGTGAACTGCAAGAGAAAGAGTTTATTCTACCAATTGTTTCACCTTGGTCGGCACCAGTCTTACTAGGGAAGAAGAAGAATGAAGAGCTAAGAATGTGTGTAGATTACAGAGACTGAATGTTGTCACCACCAGAAACAAGTACCCTTTGCCCAAAAATTGATGATTTGTTTGATCAACTCAGAGGTGCCAAAGAATTCTCTAAGATCGACTTGCGCTCGGGTTACCATCAGCTCAAGATCCGAAAGCAAAATCGAGAGAAGACAGCTTTCATCACCAGATATGGATTATATGAGTTCACGGTCGTTCCCTTGGGTTTAACCAATGCACCAGCTTATTTCATGAACCTTATGAATCTGGTGCATAGGGACAAATTGGATCGATTTGTGATTGTCTTCATTGACAATATTCTGATTTACTCCAAGAATGAAGAAGAGCACAAGGAGCATTTGCGCATAGCTTTGACCAGATTGAGAGAACACCAGTTGTATGCCAAGTTCGACAGATACAGTTTTTGACTGAAATAAGTTGCTTTCTTGGGTGACATTATATCAGAAGATAGAGTCAGGGTTGACCCAGAAAAGATAGTCGCAGTTATGGAACGGAAACAGTCCAAGACAGTGACAGAAGTGAGGAGCTTTCTTGGATTGGCAGGCTATTATCGCCAATTCATAGAAGGATTCTCCAAGATTTCCCGTCCACTCACTCAACTACTGAGGAAAGATAGGCCATTCACATGGACATATGCTTGTGAAGCGCGTTTTCAGCTGTTGAAGACCAAGTTGACAACAACACTAGTGTTGATTTTGCCCAACCCAGAGAAAGAATTTCAAAGCTATAGTGACGCTTCAAAGCAGGGTTTGGGATATATGCTGACGCAAAACAGGGAAGTTGTTGCCTATGTATCCAGATAACTGAAGCCACATGAAGAAAATTACCCCACACACAATTTAGAACTAGCAGCTGTGGTGCATGCATTCAAAATTTGGCGGCACTACCTGCTAGGGAATCGTTGTGAGATGTCCTCAGAGCACAAGAACTTGAAATACTTGTTCACATGGCCAGAGTTGAATATGAGACAGCGGAGATGGCTAGAGTTGAATGAAGACTATGACATTGATCTCCAATATCAACCGAGCAAAGCAAATGTAGTGGCCGATACCCTTAGACAAGAGACTCGTCCAAGCAAAGTTAGCACGACAGAGTACCCACCAGAGTTGCAATGAGATATCCTACGGCTAAATTGGGTGATCACTGAACAAGGCAGAATGGCAGCGTTGGGACTCCAACCATTGCTGACAGATCAGATGAAAGCAGCACAAGATAAAGATGAAGAGATTCAAAAACTGAAAAAGGATATTCAAGAAGGAAACTCATCAAGATATGCGATAGACGAGCATGGAATCATCACCTTCTGTGATCGCTATTGTATACCCGACAAGGAGTTAAAAGAGTTGATTCCATCCGAAGCCCATTCATCTCAATTCTCAATCCATCCAGGAAACACTAAAATGCACCAAGACTTGAAGAAGCAGTATTGGTGGAACAGGATGAAGAAAGAAGTGGCAGAATACGTGGCTAAATGTGATGTTTGCCAACAGATCAAAATAGACCACCAAAAAACCATCGGGATTGTTGCAGCCTTCGCCAACACCCGAATGGAAATGAGATAGCATGGGAATGGACTTCATTACTGGACTTCCCAAGACTCGTGAAGGATATGATGCTATCTGGGTCAATGTTGATAGATTGACCAAGGTGACTCATTTCCTCCCGATTAAGCAAACCTATGGGAAGGATAAACTTACCGAACTGTATTTGACCAGAATAGTGACATTACATGGAGTTCCCAAGAAAATTGTGTCAGATAGAGGAGCACAATTTACCTCCAAGTTTTGGGGGAAATTGCATGAAGCTATGGGCACCGATCTGAATTTCAGCTCAGCATACCACCCACAGACAGATGGACAGACAGAAAGAACAAATCAGATTTGAGAAGATATGTTGAGAGCTTGTGCAATTGTGTATGGTGCAGCATGGAATACCTGCCTACCGTTTGCTCAGTTCTCATACAACAACAGCTACCAAGCCAGTATCCAAATGGCCCCGTTTGAAGCACTTTATGGCAGAAAATACAGGACCCCTCTAAATTGGTCAAAAATAGGTGAACGATAACTGATTGGACCTCAGATTGCTCAAGACCGGCAGAAGAGTTATGCAGATAACCACAGAAAGGATTTGAGTTTCGAAGTTGGAGACTTCGTCTACATCAAAGTCACACCATTCAAGGTATTCAAGAGGTTCCAAGTCAAGGAAAAATTAGCATCGAGATATGTGGGACCGTTTCCAATCATTGGAAGGATTGGAGAAGTAGCTTATCAAGTACAACTGCCACCCAACTTGTCAAGAATACACAATGTATTCCATGTATCTCAGCTTCGGAAATGTCTACGACAGCCAACCGATGAAGGGCCACTGTCAGATATTGAATTGCAGGATGATTGCACATATGCTGAAGAACCACTACAAATACTTGAAACATCAGAGAGGCAGCTCAGAAACAAGAATGTCAGGTTTTGCAGAGTGCAGTGGAAGAGTCACACGGCGGATGAGTCCACCTGGGAACGAGAGTCAGACTTGCAGCGGGATTTCCCCAACTTACTCCCTGGACCAAGTTGATCTCGGGGTCGAGATCCTTTTTAAGGGGGGTAGGTTGAAAAGCCCCTAAAAATTTCAAAAATTTTGAGCCTTTCCCTGAATTTTTGAGTGTTTTCGGAAACTTTCCTTTTTGGGAAAGTCTTCCCCGTTTCCGCTTTCCCTTTTCGGCAGGGCGCTCCTCCTCTCCGTTGGCGCCCCGTCTTTTTCCGCTTTCGCTTCGCCCCAGCGCCCCGCGCCCTTCCCTCGCGCGCTGGCGCCTTCCTCCCTTCCCTCGCGCGCTGGCGCCTTCCTCCCTTCCCCGCTTTCTCCTCGCGCGCGCGCCTACGGCCGCGCCCGCGGTGGAACCGCGCCCGCACCGCCTCAACGCCGCCCTCGGATCCCCCTCGCGCCCCCGCCGTCCCGACCGCCCCGGACCGAAGCTGGCAGCATCTCCGCTCCACGTGTCGCCGTTCTTCTGCCCCGACCCCACCTGCCAGCGGCCGTCTCCTCCCTCTCCGCGCGCGGACGCGCTCCTCCGCCCATGCCGCAGCTCCACCTACTCCCTCTCCCGTCCAGTCGCCATTACTCCCCTGGCAGCACCCCGTCACCTCCATCCCGCGGAGAAGACTCCCCACCGGCTCCTGTTGACCTCCGGCCGCGCCCGTTGCCTTCTCCCCGAAGTTTTCCTCCTCCCTCGCTCGGGTATAAAAACCCCTCCCCGCTGCTCTCCTACCTCCTTTGCTCCCCGAGCTCCCCCACTGCCTCCATTCACCTTCCGCCACCCCAGAGAAGCTCTGCTCGCAGCCGATTGGAGCCTCACCGTCTGTAGCGCCGCCGCGGTCCTCCCCTGCGCCGGCGACCCCGTGAAGTTGATCTCCTCCTCTCTCCCTCCATTTCTCAATTACATTCGTCCAGAGCATCCTCATCCTCCCCTAATCCCTCTGCCGTCCTCCTCTGGCCAGGTAAAGCCCCGTGGAGCGCCGCCGTCGTCTTCCACCGCCGGCCGCATCACCCTCACCGTGGACAGCCCTCCCCGCAGCCTCCCAGCTCCTGCCGCCACCTCCATTGTAAGCCCCTTGGCCCCCTGTCCGTGTGACCGCGGCCAATCGAACCTTCTCGCCGCCGGTGACCCTCTCCGCCACAAACTAGCCGAGCCACTCCCTTCTCCCTCCCGTTTTCCCCAATGATCCCCTCACCTTCCTAAGCCCCAAAATGGGTTCCCCTCTCAGAGATCTACCCGCCAGTGCCCTCGGTTGCCGCCGCCGACCCTCCGTGCGCTCAGATCGCCGTCGCCGCCGTGACCCTGTCCCAATGGCGCTGTAGCGGACGGAGGAAGAAGACGACCTACGTGGCCCCTCCTCCGTCGCCCGATTGCTCCCGTTGCCGTCTAATTTGGATCGTCGGATGGCCGCTCTCCTCGACCGTCGGATCTTCATAAAACCCCCTCTTCGCCTCCGTCCGATCCCTCCCTTACCGCTTCGCCCCCTCCGTTGTATCCCCACCGTCCGATCTCCGGCCACCCCAATCCAGTCCGCCCGTTCCCCGCCATCTCGTCCGCCCGCCCGAGCCACGCGCCAGCCATCTGAGCCGCATGGGCGCGCGCTGGCTGGGCCGCCTCCCCTCGGCCCGCTCGTCTCCCGCGCAATCGCGCGCGCGCTGGGCCGCGTCGGCCTCCCGGCCGCGCGGGCCGTTCCCCGGGCCAGGCCGCACTGTAGCACAGGCTGGGCCGGTTACTGTTCATTTGATTTTCCCGTGATTTATTAATTTCTAAAATCCCAGAAAATCCAAATAAATCCTAGAAAATCACAGAAAATCCCAAAAATTCCCAAATTTCACCACTTTGCTCCAAATAATATTCTAGACCCAGCTGTGACCTCCATTCCTCCAGTTTCATCCCAGATAAATTCCTAAAATTCCCTATTTGGAGATTTATGCACTTTACTCCTTTTTAATTAGTTTATTTTTCCTCGCTTGATTAGTCTCAAGCTGGATTTAATTTGTTTTATATGTTTGCGCTAGTGTCGGAGTCTCCGGAAGTTCAAGTGCAGTCACAGGAGCCAGGAGGTTCTTCGTTCGAGCTAGCGGAAATCATTCGGATTGACGGCAAGTCCCAAATCCTTTGATCATGTTGCAACCCATGTTATTTAATTATGTTATTACGCTATTTGCATTGAGCTAGTTCTGAAATGTTAGTTCAAAATAAAATAAAATGTTTAGAATGACATGTTATATAGTTAACCCTACCACCGATAAATGCCATGTTAAACTCGTAGCCATGCCTTTGTAACCCTAGAATTAATTATCTGTTATTCTAGATATTTGTAAGTTATTATTATCGTGCAAAGTCTTATACTAATAAGGTCGTGGCTGCGGGCCATTAGAATTTGGAAAACCCGGCTCTAGGGCAGGGTGGTATGGGACACCGTGCCCTAGGGCGGAGATTGTCGGCATGCGCAGGATAGGGTAAGGGGGGCTGCAGTGCGCCGCAAGACGGTTTTCGCCCGCCTCTTACCCTAGGTTGCAGGTCGCGGACCTGGTAGGGGTTGCGGACCCCTAAGGAAAAAATATAAGGACCAGACCCTTACGCTAAGCAAATGACATGGTGATCGCTCAACCACAGGAGTTGACTGGTCAACACTGGTTTAGTAGCTGCTCAACTCGATTGAAACTCTACAGGTGTTGTGGAGTAGGTGTTTGGGTAACAAAGGTTAGGCAGGCCGTGCTGCGGGTGCCTAACAACGGTAGAGTTCACTCGAAGCGGCACCGTTTTCTTTTGCTTTGTGTGTGTGTGTGAGCGAGCCAGACCCGAGTGAATTCTACCGGGTAGAGCCTATATAAAGAGTTGAGCAGTGAAACGACCTGGCTTTCTTAACCCGGACGCGGGAGTTAAGAAATCGTGTGGGTAAAGCTGAGCAAACTCTGCAGAGTCTAATAAATGGTATTCGAATACGCCGTGCTCCCGGTTATTGGAGCTGTGTCACCTGGGTGATTCCAGCAGCGAAGCTTAAGTAGTTTTGTACATGTTTGAACTTGACTAGTTGGTTAAAGAATTCTTTGTGAAAAACCCCTGAGTTCTTGAGGAGTAGTTTTGGGTCCGTCTTCTAAAAATGTTTGCAAATAAAACTGCATCCACTCAAAGATAATACACCAAATATATCTCCCTTCCTTTGATGTTCCGTGCATGTAATAAGTTAGGGTCCCTTTGGGATTTGCTGAGCCGGTTGATTGGCTCACGGCTTGCTTTTGCCCTTCTTTAGAGGATCAAGACGAAGGTGTTTGCCTCCCCGTTGAGGAAGTCCCGGAAGGTCGCTTCTTCGACGAGGATCCGTGGCTTTAGGTCTTGGCCGCGCTCAAGCGGATCTTGGAGCTTCTGTAATGTAATTATACTTTGGGCTTGCACGCCCCGCTGTTGAAAATGGATGTTAATCCGTATGTGAAATATATGCTGAACTTTTGTTGTAGGCATGCAATGGTATACTCTTGCGCGACACTCCATAACTGTTCATGCGTGGATAGTTGCGGGGTGCCGTGTCCGTACGCGCCCCTGGAAACGGGGGTGTTACAGTGGGGTTCCTGCTCGGGGCTAACATGCTCGCCGGCGGGCCGTTCGACGGCGCCGGGATGAACCCGGCTCGGGTGTTCGGGCCGGCGCTGGTTGGGTGGCGCTGGAGACACCATTGGGTCTACTGGCTCGGGCCCTTCCTCGGTGCCGGCCTCGCCGGGCTGCTCTACGAGTACCTCGTCATCCCGTCCGCCGACACCGCCGGGCACGCCCACCAGCCGCTCGCGCCGGAGGACTACTAGCCACGGCCCCGGTGGCCGGCGGCGTGCCTACCTACCTGTTGTATATCGCTATGTATGTCTGTAACAAACAGTATTGTGCGTGTGTGAGTGAAGTGGTTAATAAGGGGTCGTGTTGTTTGCCCGAGTGCTGGATGGTCCAGATGACGTACATCTCCTGGTTACTCGATAATCAATAGTGAACTGCCAGTCATGTAATAAGTTTCTAAAGTTTCAATTACAAATTTTCATGCTTAATCTGTTTGGGTTGTGATACTGATAGAGAGGTGCTTCAATTCTGTGAGATGCTGATAGAGGGGCGTAATGTTTCTGCTCAGAACTGTGATAAGGGCATCTGTAGTGTATGAAAATAGAGGGTCTTAAGCCACCTTAAGGTCAACCTTATACATTACAGGGGTGACCTTAAGCAGGCTATAAGCAAAAAAGGCTTAAGGCTGATCCTCAAGCTAAAGACTTGGCCACAAACATTAAAATACAATTTTTCTTTATCTGCCAAGTGGGACCGTCTTAAGGCTTCTTAGGTTATATACACTATGTAGTCAGCCTTAAGGTTTAGATGGAACCCACCTTAAGGCCCCTTGGGTTATATACACTACAGATGCCCTAAGCCATACCTGTACCAAGGTCCAACTTCTGTGAGAATCAGACGAAGTGGGTAACTCAGATCAGAATATATAGGCGAAGCAAACTTATCAGTGGTTTTGTTTGGAGAAAAGAAAACAAGCCCAGTTTCGGCTTTAACTTTTAGTTTCTAGTTTCTTAATTTCGTTTGTTGTTTTAGCTTTTTTGGCTTTTTCTTGTTTTTTATTTTTCCGGATTCCTTTGCATTGTGCGTGATGTAATAACCTTTTTTTTGTATTTTTAAATTTAATTATACTAAAAAGGCTACTAACAGCTACAATGCAAAAGAAACCTCAAGCAATAAAAAAAAAGCAAAAGCCACAAATTTAGGGATAGACTATTGCACAGGCGACTGAAATTTTTTTATCTTTCAGTCACATAAAGTTGCACTTTAAATCACCTGAAGTTGCACATGTTTTTTTGGAGAGGGGCTGCAATTTTAGTTGATTGAGAGTGCAATTTCAGGTCACCTGAAGTTGCACTCTGAATCACCTAAAGTTGCAGCTGTTTTTTTTAGGGGGCTGCAATTTTAGTTCATTGAGAGTGCAATTTCAGGTGACTGAAACATAAAAAAAAATTATGTTTCAGTCGCCTGTGCAATAGCAAAACTGCAAATTTAAGCCCAAATAAGCAGACTGCACAGTTGCAGCTATAGATGAACAGAGATAGCTAATAGTTCCAGTCCAGCATGTCACTCTTTACGGGAGGGCTTGAAGGAATCTTTACGCATTATTTTCCAACATACATGCAACACAAGCGGGCGCTTCATTGCCCAAAAGTTTATGGTAAGAGTGGAAGCAAGAAAAAAGCAAAAACATGTACAGGTAAAACGTTAATCTCTCCTTTTTTCCCCCTCCAGATACATGCAGATTTCACACTGTCCTGAACAGTTCAACGTACCGTATCCAATTTGGCAAACCCAACGGGGCATGAGCCATGAGGTGTAGGGGTCAGTAGTACTTTGCAAAATATTTGGCAACCCACGGCGCGAGCTGAGTATTCTCAGGTTCCCTTTTATTCTTGTTGTAGTAGTCAGACCATAGAGCTGGGTATATTTCAGGATTGAAACCGTCACGGTATATGCAGAAGGGCAGCCAACCTTCGCCGCCATTCATCCTCCGTTTCCTTTCTCGGGGGTATGCCAGAGGCGCTTGTACATACCTACGTTGGAGGACGTATCTGATTAGAATAAGCATTGTGTATCTTGATCTTAGAAAAATGGTCATATCAGTACCTGATCTCATCAACTACAGAATCCCAGCAGAAATGTGTGTGTCCAAAAACATGGCAAGCTGCTCCATCTTTAGCGTTGTTGTGTATAGCTCTCAACCTCATCTCCAAGAAATCAGAACCAATGACCTTTGGAAGGTTTGGATAATAAAGCATCCGCTTCTCTGGACATAACTCTTGCCTGCAGAGTTGTGCACAAGACATCAGTTTGGGACTGAGGTTTGTTGCTTGCACGCAAAGATATCCTAAATGTATAATGGTGAAATGAATTGTATAATGGCGAAATGAAGACCCACAATACAGGGGCCAAGACAGGGCAGTTAGATGATGGGGGATAGGATTCATTATTGTAACACATCTCCAACTTCATGTAATTACACAGCCAGTGTGAAAACAACTGAATTCCTCTATGTACTCTGTAATTCTCATGTATCACTATGCAGCGAATAGCTACCTCAGGAAAAATTGGTCACACAGCAAGTCATCACTGCAGTTTCAAAAGTTGTTCCTTTGTTGGCAAGCCTTACTTTGACAAGAGGGTTTCTCCTTGAAGTCGTTTGCATCATAAAAATGCAGCATGAAATGAGACTCTTACCAAAAATGCATACAAGTGCCCAGCGGATGACTAATGAGTACTGAAGAAAGAGATGCATGTGAACTGCCTAACTGAAGGTATGGTAGCCCTAAAGAAAACAAGTTTTTCTTGCAATCATCATCAATCTACAGATACTACAGAGCTTGAATAGAGCAAATAAATCGCAATACACCAAGTAATTCAATCAAGCGTAGTGAGAATCAACAAGATTAACAGGAGAAAAACTATTAGACAATGGAAAAGTCTAGGTAGGAGGCACAAGCACTCACCTTGGTACAAAGTGTGAAAATGTTAGTATATGTTTGCTGCTCTTTTTTACTTCTTCAATAGCATCATGATTCTTGTCATTCATCTTGTCAAAGTAAAGAGCAAGAGCCTCATCATCATTTGCCAGGTCTGGAGGCCATTGACAAGCATGAAAGTCTTTACAAGCCTGATCATACAAAATCATGAACATATCAGTACAAAGACAACAGGAGGAATTGTCCACTGTTCTTTCAGGGGAAATTAAGAAATAAAGAGGGCTATGGGTGCAATCTTTCTCATTGTGCATTATAGTCCAGATATTTGGGTTTATAAGTTTAGTGCCCATGGCTAGAAGACCTGATATTAAGGTTTCAATTTCGGAAAATAAATCAGGCGAGGCTCTTGCTAGAATGTAATTCAGCTACAGCCTAACACGGTAAGTGAAGTATCAATCTAATAATGCTTTTGCCACCCAGGTTGCAGAATAGGTTCAGGATCTGATCAGAGATGCATAACTCTTGAAGCAATTTCGTATTGGACAGCTCATTGTCCATACTCACAGAGAACAAAATTCAAGAAAATCTTAAACTGCACCAATTGATACTCCCTACTTGATAACAATATAACAGTGATTGCAAATCAGAAGTAGACATTGAGGGAAAGGCCAGCGTACCATCTCTAATGAAGGAACACGAACACTATTAACATCCTTCTCCTTGTCAAAGCTCTGGAAGGCAATTAAGAGGAAGCATGATAATCCTAGTGAACATTATAATCTGGCTAGAAAATTTATGTTAGTGAATTAAGGAAATCTAAGCAACCTTGTGATACCATGAGTACAACGGTATGATCCCCAAGTCACCTATCGTTCTTGGGCCTGTATCCACACCCAGCTCACTACATGCATCAAGCAATGCAGTCAGTTTCTCCAGCGAATCCATCTGGAAGAAATAACTTGAGTAACTGAGAGAGGCCCACCAATATACATAAAAGATTAATGCTGTACTCAAAGGAAAACACAAATGTACTGTTATTTTAGCTAGGATCCAACAATACAACTCTCATAAAATCATTTCAGTTGTGCCATATGCTTTTCAGTATGGGTAAGTGCTAAGAATTTGCACCAAGCTATTAAATAACTGTCCCAGCAAGAAGTATCCATTATCTATGTGTAATGGTAACACTTTCAGTCATGTGTAATGGTAACACTTTCAGTCAGACATCAATAATCAATATCATCAATATGTGACTATGTTCACAACTGAAATGCAGCTCAATTAGACAAGACTGCTAAAAACCAGTGATCAAAATCAAAACCCCATTGGTAACCTTTGCGCTACATCTAGAATTAGGACTTTTGAGCAACTTACTTACAAGGGCAAGCACTAAGCAGGGTAGACGTTTCAATATGCCATTCGACCGCATTCAGCAGCATAACAACATATAGTTGCATCGGCTCAGAGAGGGCAGAATAAAGACTACAATTTATCGGGATCACTAAGCCAAGGCATTTCGTCAAACACTTTACTTGCAGCGCAACGCAAGGAACGCTGCAGACAGAGAAACGGAGAAAAGGGGAGAAAAAACGGAAGAGAAATCCACTCACGAATCGGCCGCCCTCGCGGCGCAGCCAGAGGTCGTGGTTCCCGGGCACGTAGAAGACGGCCCCGAACCGCTCCCTGAGCGCCTCCATGGTGCGCGCGAAGTTGTCCCGCGTCTCCGCCACGTCCCCCGCGACGACGAGCGCGTTGACCCCTCCTCCCCCCGCCCCCGCCCCGACCAGGAGCCGGTGCACCCACTCCATGTTCTCCGGGTAGTCGGTGTGGAGGTCGGACACGACGAACACCCTCGTCCTCGCCACGGGGGCCGCCGCCGCCGCCGCCCGCGGCGGCAGCGGCGCGGCAGCCGCGCAGCACCGGACGGGGGCGCGGGGGCGGCGCGGGGGGCAGAGCCGCCGCCTCCGGCGCCTGCGGTGGTGCGGCAGCGGCAGCGCGTCGAACAGGTGGTGGGCGGTGTGGGAGGACACGGGCAGATGCGGTGCCATGTCGGGGAGGTAGCTCTCCTCTCCTCTCCTCTCGCCTCGCCTCGCCTCGCCGCCGCAAAAAATCTTCTCGCTCCCCTTATATTCCCCCCTCCTCTCTCCTCCTCTCGCCGGAAATTCTGCGCGGAGCGGTGGTTGGGTGGTGGAGGGGCAGTTTGGTGATTTCCGATCTGAGAGCTGCGGCCGCAGGAGGCATGGGGTCTTATATGCAGCGGCGGGCGGCCGGATGCTTTTCTCTGACTTGGTGGGTGGGGTGTGGACCGACGTGTCGGCGGCGTGGCGGGTGGGGGGATTAGCTTAACGCTGGTCATTAGGGGCGTCTAATGATTTATCGGTGTGGCTTGTGCGGGTTAATCAATATGGCGCGGTCGCCCTGTGCGACCCCTAACACGGGATTATTGGTGGGCTTTGCACGCAAATAAATGATGGGAAAATACACGGTGTGGATTGGGATTGGAAGGTGGGGCCCGATGCCGGCGTCGGCGCTTCACGGGGTATTGCAGCTGGAATAAGATCCACTAAAGTTGGCGACTTTCCTCTGCAGTCCATCATCATAATCATCTATTTTAGATCTAATAACTTATATTCAATCTTTTAGTATTTAAAAATATATGTTATAAAGAGTTCTAAATAAATTTTATTAAAATTAGGATTTTTATTTTTAAGTATTAAAAATAAAAATCCTAATTTTAATAAAATTTATTTAGAACTCTTTATAACATATATTTGTAAATACTAAAAGATTGAATATAAGTTATTGGATCTAAAATGGATGGCTATGATGATGGACTGCAGAGGAAAGTCCAAGAGGCCAACGTTAGAGGATCTTATTCCATTGCAGCTTTGCCAGGCATGCTAATTGGGTTTTTTTCTCTCTTCCTAAGTTATCGCATTTTTTCGACGGCTCCTAAGTTATTATTGTAAACAGGGTACGTTAGTAAACTCGTATTATTTTTTATATGGTATCGTTGTTAACATATGGTTTAGTCCCGATAATCATCTACAATACTATAACAGGTTATTAGATATGTTCTTTTTAGATTACAGCTTATTAATTTAATAAATAATGATTACTGAGGGAAATTAAAAACCCCTGAAAAGCAAAAAAAACACCCCGTTAACAGCTGCAAGTTTGTAGCAACGATAGGGCGATTAGGCAGCGGTGGAACTTGGAGCGCACAAACACACTAGAATAGGATGTGCAGTCCTACCGTGCTAGCACCCAGCAGCGGAGAGCTTAGGCGAGCTTTTTTCGGCAACATGTGCATGAAATGGAAATTGTGACGATAGCCGTGCATGTACGGTAGCAGCCGGGCCGACCGGCGGTTGGTCTCTGGACTTTGAAACAATGGCGGATCCAATAATTTCAGTATGTGTATTCGAAGTTATAAAAATATTGTTTAATAGAAAACATAAAAGGTACACAATAGCGAAAATTAAAATATAATTGGGTTCTAAATCATGAAATCAAAACCAACATTAGAATACGATAATGTATTTAATACATCAAACAGAATGGGTATAAAACATAAATAAACTATAAATCTTTGCGTAGTACTAAGACAAAGTATGCACAAGCATCTTCAAAATTGAAGAGTTATGCCATAACGGCATCAAACAACAATATCAAATGATCAAAATAGGTAACTACTAATGAACATTGATCCCATAGTGCTAATCGATCCTGAACATAGCACCTACATTCCCCCAACCAAAATGTGTAACTTGTTTCAAACAAAGAAGTTCACACGGATAGCTTTTTTCCTGAAGTTTTGCTAGGTCCAATTTGGGAATTTTGGAAAGAATCCTCAACAAATCAATTCGTCTAGGATATTTATAGCACAATAAATCCAAGAAGCTTACAAAAAAAAATGATGGGTATCTTGTGTTTTTCTTCTAGTTAATTCATCCAAGTTTTTGTCTTGTCTCTTTTTCCCGTCCCACTGGTTCAACCCTATGACCCCACATGGGGTTTAAAGCACCACTCATTTCAGTTTCAGTTTCTGCCTTTTAATTTACTATTCTTTAATTTTTATCTTTTTTGGTTTTAGGCTTTTTGTCTTTTCTTTTTTTCGTATTTCTTCGTATTGTCCGTGATGGGCTAACCTGTTTTTTCTATTTTTATTTTTTTAAAATTTAATTACACCAAATAAGCCACTATCAGCTACATTGAAAAAAGCCATAAACCATCACTAAACTAAGTGCCCCTTTATAATCCCATCCAACTCTACCAGAACATGGATTCAATTCCTAGGCTTCATGTTCCACAGGGCCAACCTAGCTGAAAAACATAGAAACACTACACAGGAACTAAATTGAGCCGTGGTTTTGAGCTAGCAACACTTTGACCACATGGCAGATCAACAAGTTAACAACCGAAAATCTGGTGAGTGGGTGGGTGGGAGCCGGCTAGCCCTCACCCGCATCGGCTATGTTCATCAAATATCCTACAATTGATTATTTGATCATCAAGAATTTCTCATTACTACGCAGCTCAAATGATGTTCAGTAGCAACTAGTAAATGTCAGTCTTCAGCTGTCTGCAGAGAGCACGAAGCTACTAGTTATTCTCACCAACAAAGTAAAATTTGCAACTTGTTTCTGCATGTTCCCAAATCTAGATTCAATATGAACCAGGTGGCCAGTCCCAGCTCGCTTGGGGGTGAAGCCGTAAAGATGAGGTCGCCGAAGTGCCGGATTGTGAAGCTGAGCGGCCGAAATGTGCGCGGTGGCGACCGCTCGGCACCCGTGCCAGTGGGATCTCTGGATCTGAGATGTGTACAAGCCACAAGAGGCAGGCAGACGGGAGGCTGAGCGACGCGGGCCGGTTGTCAATGTCAATCGTCGGAGGTCGGGAGGGAGGACGAACTTGCGCCCACCGCCCGTGCACCGCCATGGAGAGAGCTAGGGCCCGAAGAGGTCTGAGAGAGACAGAGGAGAGACTCAGAGAGGAGATGTTGAGAGCCTGAGAATGTTGTGTAGCGACTAGTGAGCCTTAGTGTCTAACTATCTACCATGGGCCGGCCACTAGGCCAGTCAGGAGTCAGCCACTCAGCCTGGGTGGCTGGGCCACAGCCAGTCCGACGTTGAGACGGCTAAGCTAGGTTTGAGAGAGGAAAATGAGACGAATTAAGCCTAATTACTAGTATATATATATATGTATTACAGCTTGTATATAGTAAATTTTTGACCAAAAATTTTGGATTTCTAGTTAAATACCTATAAATTACTATAGATCCATCCCTGCTTTGGAATTGGATGATTGCAGAGCCACAGACACACGATGATCACCGACCGACACAACAAAGAACAAGTTGCTTTTTTTAGACCAAAGAACAGGTTGCTGTTGCTTAATTTGATTTTGCCATGTGGAACGTACAAAACACACCCTGTGTTCCGAGCTGCTGGGTGTGATCATTGCCTTGATTGAACTTTACGTGATCCAAAAAAAAAAAGATCAGCAGCAGACGGCTCACGAAACCGTAGCCGATTAGTTTATCTTATCCAAGCAATCAAATCAATCGTCGATCGTCAACGGATCACGAGATGGTATCACGCAGAATCTGCCTTCTGCAGCGAGTTTCTACTAATACGTGTACAGACCACAGAGCCCCATGCCTCCATATGATTCCAATGCCTGATACGCTATCCACTTATCACGACCAGACAATTACTGTACAGCAAATTCCATCCATGCGTGAACCTAACACCTATATATGTTGCCAGTCACGAGCTCACGATAGCGACGCGATCGAACCATTCATCCACCGCGAATGGTCAATGGTGGCTTCCACTTTGTACCGTATGCTTCTCTGACTTGTGGGTCCGTAGCTGGAGCCCGATAGCTAGGCCCCGCAAGCCAGCCTAATACTCTTTGCAGAAGCCAAACTTACAACTAAATATGTTTGAGCCGAGTTATTTTCAACTTATAGTAGTGTGCCCGTGCTAACGCTACGGTAAAATACAAAACAAGATAAAATTTGTAAAAAATAAAATGAACAATCAGATTCATTAAGATTCACGTCTCATATATTGTATAACCAAATATTTTTGTCACATAATAAATATCACATAACGACTGATCCTTTGAGGATGCGACAACATGATCACAGGGCAGTGGATTTTCACTTTGAGCTCATGTGGATACAGACCATTTGGAGTGATGGAAAAATCATAAACCGCTTCCAAGGTATGAAGTCGCATATAATGCATCTCCCCCCCTCCCCCCAACCAAAAACCGCAATTACTCAAACAAAACAAATATCCTAGAGAAAAAGGTGCATGCCAACATAAGCAGATTCTATGGACTATGCCGCAAACTATAAGAAAATATAACATAATCAAGCCAACTGCAGCAATGGACTACTGGCCAATTGGCAACCTACAGATGGACAGTAATAACTATCTTGGACAACATCCTCCAACAAGAATACACACAGATTCCCCATTGGCAACCACAAAACCATTATCTCCACATGGAAAATAATTTTTTTCTCACACTACAGGTACAAGTAGCTCACCGATTCACCGATTTTTTCGCCTCTTTCAGCAGCAACTCTTTCAGAAACAGCAATAGCTGATATTCATCTAGGTTGAGTGCAAATAATATTGCAAGTAGCACCACGAGCAGCATCTATTTCCGATTCTAAAATGTACTGCGGCAGCTGTGTTGTCTTGCCACAGCCTGTTTCACCTGAAACTACAACCACCTGTTCAATCAAACAAGACATGTTAGCACTCAATTGTCTTGACTCTTATGCTTGATAGAGCTACTCAGAAGTTTTAGACTATGTACTAACAAATCTAATAGATATTTTTGCTAAAAATGGTCTTAAGAGCAAATTTCCTGAATAAGAAAACCATATGATTTACTGGCTTTCCAAGATAAATGGAAGAATGCACATATAAAAAATACATAATTGGAAATTGGAAATTAAAAGTAGAACAGACAAAGATAGGAAAATATATCTGATAAATAAAAGAAAAAAATCAACAAAGGGCAGAACGACTACCTCAATAGTTATTCTAACTTTGGGGATTAAGTAGAAGGTACCATTTTTTCACATTGATAAGTACATTAATTGGCTTCAAAGAAGTAAAATTGCTAATCTGGTTTGCTATATAACTTAGTTTAATGCTTGTTTTCCAATGTGCATGCTATGATTCATCACCACAAACAAACGAATTGGGGTTTTGAAAAATCCATCATTGACCAAGCTTGACTCTCATCATGACTATTCTTCAACTCTCACTGCACATCTTCTGAATAACAATTGTTCATAATTTAGTACTCCCTCCGTCCTCAAATACTTAGGGGACATGGGTAGAGTCAATAGGGGTGGGTGGGGTGGGGGTGCCTCAGGATTGGGAAAATGGCAAGTGTTTCAGAATGGAGGGAGTACTTGATATGTTTGTTTGTCACATACAAAGGCATATCTAGAACAAGAACAGGACCTGATTCTCAGATATAGCTTCCAGTAGTGTTTGCCTTTCTTTATAAGCAGGAAGACTGCGACGAAACTCCATCATGCTCTGACCATCACGTGATTCCTGAAAAAGGGAGAAGCTTCATCAACAGGGGGCACTAATCGACACTGGTCATTGTATCCACTTGAACCAATATATAAAGGGCAAACATAAGTAGGAAAAATAATATCAAATTAGCAGTGCAAAATCAAACTTGCCACAAAAAAACTGCAACATGATGTGATTCAAAATCCGGAAATGCATTAAAATCCTGTTCATTAATACATGTTAAAATTTCTGACATTTTAAATGGACCAATTTGTGAGCAAGTTGTTTTCAAAGATGAGCATGGTCATGATTGTTTTCAAAGATGAGCATGGTCATGATGCTCATCAGTAAAGCAAACTTTGGGACCAGTTATAGTCATAAATTAGATGATCAATTCATTAATCAATATTGACACAGTATTACATGAAGCGCACTACCATCTACCAGGAGAAACAAACCCAACAAAAATAGATCTTTATAAATCATAAGACAGAACAAAGTAATAAGCACATTTAAAGAACACCATGAAACTGTAACACATGCAGTTGTAAATCTCAACAGCATATCTGGGTAGGATGAAGAATATAATATTACCTTCATTTAACATTTTAAGTCATTAATGTATACACCATTATTTAGATTGGTCAGAAGATAACACAACAGATTACAATATGCCAACATGCCATTACCTCACAATTAATTGCAACCTCCCAAGTTCTCAGGCCAAATCTTTGGAGAAAGGTCCAAAAAAATGTTAATGACAAAGAAAGATCCAGACACTTGTGTCATACATAGCCTATGTGTTTTTCCAGAAGAAAACGTGAGGGTAGAGATGTAATGTGCCACAAACAACACCATGTGGATTGGAACTTTTTTTGTGCAAAGTGACTGTTGTCTGATGTTCTGCCACTTAAAAGAGAGACAAAATATCAACTATTATGTTGAGGATAAATCAAGTACGCCATCAAATTTGAAATGAACATGTGATAAAAGAACATTTACATAACACCTTGTTTCCTTTCATAGAAGTTGAGGTATAACCTTTCTTGTTATAATCAAGATATTATTTTCAGTTTTTTTCATCAGATTCAGCAGTACATACATTACAAGCAAATTGAAAAATCTAGTTGGAGCAACTTCATGAAAAAGGACATCTTAGTGCTATGAGAGGGAGAACTGTAGAAGCAACTTCAGACTTGCAGGGGTTCCAACTTCAAAAAACCTGCCAAAGCATGCATCATCCAATACATCCTTAAGAAGCAATAGGACCACTGCAAATAAAACACTTTTTTTTGGAAGCGCAACAAAACACTTACGCCCCCTTTGTTCCAGTATAACAGAGGCATCACGCAGCATTTCTCTAGCTTTTCTATCCGGGGTACATCCAGCACGCTCCATTTCCTTATATACTCCTGATATCTATTCAAGACAGTGAGCAGAATTATTTCCAGCTTCTCAAATTATTCATGTACATAGATTTTTATAATGCATCACAATCTCAATTACACAGATAAGTTTTTAGCACCGTCTTTATCAAGACAGTCAAATCTTGATTCCATAAGGAAGGAGTTGCATATTATGAGGAAGAACCCTTTTAAACAGTTACAGTCAAGAGCTGAAAACAAGAGCTTTTCGTATGTTTTACCAACAATTAAGGTTGTGTGTTTTCTACATCACACAAATATTTTAGTTACTAAAGTACTAAAGAGAAGAAATACAATGGACAAACCTTCTCAATTTTTTTTGCTCTCATGAAAGCTTTCATAAGTGTAGTGTAAGTCCGAACATCTGGGCTTATACCCTGATAAAAAAAAGTAATGATAGGAAGAGATAGCGCAAATAAAGTCAAATCATGAGACCCAAACAAGAATCCAGAAAAAATAAAATATTGGAAATTTCAGGAGAAAGTACATACACTATCCTTGATATGCTGGAATACAGCTAGGGCCTTCAAATGCCTTCCAGCAGTACATTTACAGTTTCTCCTGAAATTCAGCATAACAAGACTCGGCTCAATTCCTTCTGCCTCCATCAATCGAAGAACATTTACAGTTTGTTCACGCAAACCCTGAAAAGAGATAGATCAGTATGATCCACACAGGCAGATATGCATAGGGAAAGGCAGATGTTGATGTTTTCCGGGCCAATTAAGTTTCTTCTCAAGGAAAAAATCAACTAAACTAACAAAGCATTATGAACCTATACAGTAGTGAGCAAGGCAAATTACTCGATCTTAACAGAAAACTGAATGTCAAATACTACATCTTGAAGAAGCTTGGCTTGGCTGAAGCGCTAAACCAGATGGCATCATACTTCAATTAAGTCAGATCACTTATGTTTTTAGACAAACACAAAATGCAGAATCTACTGAGTAAAATATAACTGTATGACAGGGTATTCTTATTTCTGGATATAACAGATTTTAATTATGCAAATTTGATTTAACTTAACATCAGGTATGGCATTGAACTGGTAAACAAAAAATAAAAAGGCTAGAGATCTAGTGAATTATTTATGGAAAACAATATTCCAGACCTAGAACTGTGTTTTAATACTGAAAAAGAACAGGACTGCGATTTATTGTTCTGGAAAATTAACATAATTACTTTGACAGGAAATATTGGTCTGCATAAGAAGACATTAACAACTATCATCCCATTATGCGGAGTTGATTTCACCTATGTCCAGTAGGTAGACTAACCTGTTGAGCGGAGCATAAGTGTTGGCCAAGACACAAAAGATGCTAGGCGAAAGCTGCAGACTTTCAGCCTTGAGAGCAGTTACACAACTCATGGGCATCACGAAAATGGCCATACTGATCATAAATGTCAACCAAAACTGCATATACTACACCACTATCCTTGAGTCCTCGATTCCTCACGCCATCAAACTGCTTCCTGATCTCATCCCACTTCCCCTTCTCCCCCCTACCAGGCAATAATCGTAATAAAGATTTTAGGGTCAGGGTACATCACTTCATCCTGCATTGCGGTGAAGAATCACGGAGCATGTTTCATATTCCCAACCCGACAACGCCATCAAATCAAAGTATTCCAAGTAGCAATATCCGGCTTGACCCCTTCTGCGCGCATTTTGTCGAACACCTTGCGTGCGTCCGGTAACTGTCCATACTTGCCGAGTGTATCGATCAAGCCGTTGTAGATCTTAACATCCAGCTCTACCCCGAGCTCCAGCATCTCCGTGATGAGTTCGGTGGCCTTCTTCCACATGCCATTGTCCCTGTAAAGCCGTACCAGCGTGCCCGGGGAGGCGAGGTTTCCTCCGATGGCGGAGTTGGCCATGCAGAGGACCTCCTCGACGCGGGTGGGCGAGAGGCCAAGGCGGGCGGCGGAGGCAGCGGCGAGCTTTTGGTCGCGGTAGGGCGACTGGGAGCGGTGGTGGACGAAGGAGGAGGCGCGGATGTCGGAGCCCATCTACCTCCTCGGCACCCTCAAGCGCACCCCCGTCCGCCGCTTCGAGCACTGCCTCCGCCTCCCGCTCTCCCCCTTCCCCTCCATCACCCTCGTCTCCGACCGCCTCCCCGCCGACCTCCCCAACGACATCGAGCCTCTCCCCGACTCCGCGCTCCGCTCCCTCCCCGCCGCTGCGCGCCGCGGCCTGGTCCTCGTCGACCGCCGCCTCAGGATCTGCTTCTTGGAGCCGGGGTCCGGGGCGGCGAATCTGCGGGCGAAGGAGGAGGTCTCCATGGGGGCGGCGGAGGCGCGCATGGTGGGCGGCGAGCTAGGGTGCGGGAGGCGGCGCGGAGAACGGGGGAGCGGCGGGAGCGGAGGCGCGGGGGAGGCGGAGATGGGGGTGGCACGGTGGAGGGGAGGCGCAGGGGAGGATGGGGGAGGCGGAGGGAGGGGAGGCGCGGGGGAGGAGGGGGAGGCGCGGGGGAGGCGGAAGGAGCCGAGGAGGCGCGGGGGAGGCGGAGAACGGAGCGGTTTCTGCGTAGCGGGAGGTGGTGGGTAGATTTGGATCGTTGGATATGAGTGGGTAAGGAGAGAGAAAGGTGGGAATTGATCCTTGATCGTTGATTTCACTGGTTGGTTTTTCTGGGGACACGAATTAGTGTGGACGTAGGAAAACTCATGACTGCTAGGGGCACAATTTGGGGTGGTCGTAGGAAAGAACTGAACTGGTGGATTTTAGGGGTAGAGAAGAGATGACTTATGATATATAATTTAGGATTTTTAAATAAATAAATAGGATGAATTTTTCATAACGCTTTGTATTAGAATAATTTTTTTAAATCAGTTTATCATTGACACGTGGTAGCAGCAGACCACACTGGCCGCCCACCATGTAGACAATCGAAAGTATGTACTCATTTTTTCCAACCGGATAAGCAAGCTTGTTTATTTATAAAAACACAGGCTGCGCCAAATCGCAGGAGCATTAATCAATCAGTTCTTTCATCTCGCTGTTCCTGATCAGAGGGGGAGAGATTAATGGAGGGTGCCGTGCAGTGGCGTAGCCAGGATTTGTAGCTATGGTGGTCCATTGTCTAAAATTTATTTAACCGCTATAAATTTAACATGTCGGTACATAAGTATATGAATTGCGAAATACAATTAAGATAAAAAGGACATACGAACTTCATAAAATAGACGAATATAGCTTTCTTAACATAGAATTGAAATATTACATACCCATAGTAGTTGAAGAACAGTACGTCACTACTTCTTCTTCTTGTCAGGCCTGCGCCTTCTAATAGCCATGAAAGTGTTGATGATCTCTTCTTCACTCAATTGTAAGAAGATATCCCGCTCAATAAAAGTGACTAGACAATCATGCAGAAGGCTATCACCCATCTTATTTTTCAACTTATTATTGATAAAGGTTATTGCAGAAAATATTCTTTCAACACTTGCGGTAGCCACCGGTAGAAGCAATACCAATTTGATAAGTAAATAGACCCAATGATAAACTTTATCCCTCTTTGTTTCAACAAGTTTTACTGAGAGGTCAACAAGATTGTTTAGGCCTTTGAACATTTCATCTTTTCTCATGTCATCAATAAAGGTTTCAAGTTGCAAGTCGAGTCTTAGCAAGTCAGAGCTTGAAAAATCATTAGGGTAAAATTCAGCAAGTCTATGTACCTTGTTTGCATCAAAAGAAGCGAAGGAATCCGCTGGATTCAAAGCAGTCATACAAGTAAGCAACTCCATATTTACCTCATCAAACCGACTGTCAAGCTCTTGACTAATTTTATCAATGACTCCAATATATACTTCTCTTCTGAAGTGATCATCATTTGTTTGGTTCTGAGTAAAACGTGCTGATCTTCCATACGGCACATAATTATGTTGCATTGCAGGAACTTGAATGTCATGTTTGTTGCAAAATATTGTAACCCTTTGAAGAAATAAAACCCACCCTTCAGACCTCCTTTGCTGCATTTTACTCTTTGCCAAACTGACAAGTGACATTGCATTAAGAATATCTTGGTCTCTTCTTTGCAAACACTCAGACAATTCATTTGTGTGTCCAAGAATCTCAAGCATCAAATGAGCACTAAAAATAAAATCAAATGACTCAAGCACTCCAACCATAGTATGTATTTTTGGCCATTCACCCCTTTGTGATGTATCTTCTCCAAGAGCCATGAGTACATCACGAATTGTGGGATATATAGCAATCATGTTGACCACAGTTTTATAATGAGAGCCCCACCGAGTCTCACCAGGTCTAGGCAGCCACATCTCTTGATTTAACCCACTTCCAGATTCTAGTATACCACACTCAAGTGCTTTCATGACACTGTCATATTGGTGATGTCGAAGCATACCATGACGCTTACAAGAAACACCAACAATATTTAGCAAGAGTGATACTTGATCAAAAAACCACACACAATCATTATTTCCTTTGGCAACAGCAACAAGAACCAATTGGAGTTGATGTGCAAAACAGTGTACATAATAAGCAGAAGGTGATTCTTTCATGATCAAGGTTTTCAGCCCTTTAATCTCTCCTTTCATGTTACTAGCCCCATCGTAGCCTTGACCACGGATTTGAGTTATAGTCAAACCATGACTAACTAGTAAAGATTGAATTGCTTCCTTAAGTGATGAAGAAGTAGTATCATCTACATGAACAATTCCAAGAAACCGCTCACATGGCCTTCCTGATTTATCAACATAACGCAAGCAAAGGGCTAGTTGTTCTTTATGAGAGACATCACTAGACTCATCAGCTAAAATTGTATAGTGATCTTCACCAATTTCCTTAATGATTTTATCTCTAGTCTCCATAGCACAACATTGAATAATTTCTTTTTGTATGTCTGGGCTAGTCAATGTGCAATTACCTAGAGCATTCTTCAAAACAAACTT
Organism: Dendrocalamus latiflorus; assembly: GCA_017311315.1. Lineage (NCBI taxonomy): Eukaryota > Viridiplantae > Streptophyta > Magnoliopsida > Poales > Poaceae > Dendrocalamus > Dendrocalamus latiflorus. Next base: position 20,537,961 of record CM029675.1, read on the forward strand.
GTCTACCTCTTCATTATTTGCTGCAAGCCACTTCAAAAGTTCAATGAAGTTCCCTCTGTTGCTAGACTCTTCACTTTCATCATGCCCACGGAATGCCAATCCTTGCTGCAAAAGAAACTTCAAACATCTAAGTGAATAAGTCAACCTGATCTTATAGAGACGTCGCTCCTCATTATCCACCTTCACAATTTTATCATCAATTGCTCCATGGGGAGTCATAAATAAGTTGTATCTTTCTTGAGCTGCGTTGTGAGCACTTGTTACACCACCCACATGTAAATCAAGTGCATCATTTCTATTCCAATTTCTCCAACCACCTTCAATAAATGCAGATTTCTTAGTTTTCTCCTTTGCAAACAAGTAGCACACAAAGCAAAATGCAACTTCCTTCTTGATACTATATTCAATCCAAGGATATTTCTAAAACCATATAGGATTGAATTGCCTATCCCTATTTCCGATTTTTCTACTTTCAAATTCATGTGCATAAGGTTGGAATGGGCCTTTAATAATATATGATCGTCGAACTGCATCTTGATCATTGACGTGATAATTTGCAATGGATTGCCTCTCCCCTGGATCAAGTGGAAGCCGACTGATATCATAAACCGGTTCTTTTTCAGCGACTGGAGGTGGACTTGGAGGCATTGGAGTTGTAGTCACATTTTCTTCAATCACTATATCTTGATCCGATCCACCTTCTTGTTCTTCAATTTGCTCTTCTGGAACAGCTGCAGCCATGGAAGGAGATGGAGAAGAAGCCTTCTTCTTTGATGCATATTTCTGAAAAAGAGAGGCAATATCACCACTACTCTTCATGTTTTAACAAATCTACAAGAGAATTATATAAAGTTTCAATTTACCAAACCAATAATCTAATACTGCAAAAAAAACATATAATTGAGTCTTTGGCTTAGGCTTAGCAATTGAGTCTTCATCTTAGGATTTTGATCAGTACAAGTCCTCTAATTCCACCTCATCTATGAAACGCTTGAATCTTCCCATATTTCTTCTATTCAGATTAATGTTCTTTTTGTCGGATGCCAAATAAATTAAATCCGATCACTGTGATTGAATGATCTCCAACTAAAAAATTTGATGTACTTACCTGTGCCGCGCCGTCGCGCCGATGCTCATGGAGTCGCCGCGCCGATCTCGCCGATAAAACAGTACGCGTCGCTAACTCGCTCGCCGTAACGCCATCGCAGGCTCGCAGCGTCGCCGTTTGGACTCAGGCGCACGGAGAAGGAATTGAATACGAACGGGCGTCGCGTCGGCGTCGGGCGCAGTCTAAGCGAGGGCCACGCGAACTCCTCTCTCGGTGATTCGGTCTCACGCGGTGACGCAAACTCGTCCAGTGCCGTGCGGACTCAGGATTCTCGTCTGTCGTCTCTGGGGCCTGGGCTTTGGCTGGACGCGCGGAGCGCAGGGTGGTCCACGGCCCACAGGGACCACCCTGTAGCTCCGCCACTGGTGCCGTGGCTCGCCATGGGCAAGGCTAGCGCTGCTGGTGGCCTGCGCCCTGGCCGTGGGCGAGTGCAAGGTGGTGCACGTCGTGGACGAGCACGCTGGCCAATGGCCTCGCCCTCGGCTCAACTCCTCCCATGGGGTAAGCACTTGCATCATCAGTACCACTGCTAGTACTAGTACGTGTACTCTTCTTGCCCATGCAACTTAATTAGAGACTTCAGAGTTCATTGATCCCTGTTCCAGATTCTAATCGATCTTGTCCATACAGTAACAGTTTCTGTTGTAGGGGTGGCCCCCACCTAAATCCAACAGGCCTGTTAGAAGGTTATAGGGCCCAGAATGGGACATATGTAATGACTTAAATACCCCTGACAGGGAGGTACCGATGTAAGGGCACAGTTGTAAAAGCACAGCCCATATGAATATATATACCAAGGGAAAGCTAGGAGGGGGACCAGAGGTCATCACTTTCTCCCAACTCTCCACTACCACATCTCTCTCTGTTTGGTCTGTAACCACAACAGTTGGCGCCGTCCGTGGGGAGGACAGGAGCAAGCCTGAAATCCGAAGAAGGATGGCACCAAAAAAAGCTTCGTCGACGGCAGCGAAGGGAAAGAAGGCGGCTGGGTCGGAGCGTCCCGTGGGTACCAGGGCTTCGGCATCGGCTGTCGCGGGTGCGGGTGACGGCGCGGGTGCGGTGGATGCGGACGTCGACGCTCGCGTTGCGACGACCGACCCCGCCACTGACGCTGCGACGACCGACCCTGCCGACGCGACAGCGACCAACCCCGCCACCCTCGCCGCAACGCTCGCCGGTAGCGCGGACCGGGCGGTTGGAAATAGCCACAACGGAGTGACCGACAGCTCGGGAGCTCGCGAGGCGATCGTACCCGTGCCGACCCGTCCGCTGGGCGCGCCGACGGCCCCGCCCGCACCAGCGGTGGAAAGCGCCCTGCTGGCGGCCCTCAACGCGTTCCAGCGGGAGCTAAGGGATCTTCGCGGGACTGTCCGAGACATGCAAGAGGCTCGGAGCCAGCAGACCGCGCCAGTGGTCGCGCCAGAGCCTACGCCGGAAAGGGCAGACAGCCACGACGCCCCCACATCCAGCCGCGTGCCTTCCTTGTTCCCTCTGGCGGAGATGTTACACAATAAGGAATCCACGGGGTGCATCGGCAAGTGGGCTGTCGAGCTCGCCCCGTTCTCCCTGACATACGCCTTGCGGACAGCAATCAAGTCTCAAGTTCTCGCCGACTTCCTCCCAGAATGGACTGCGCTGGCTCAGCCCGCCCAGAAGCACGACGACCCGGTATGGACGCTCACCATCGACGGAGCCTACGGCGTCGCGGGCGCGGGCGTAGGCGCAGTGGTTGTTACGCCCGACGGGCAGCGCCTGCTATACTCGGCGCGCCTCACGTTTCCGGCCACCAATAACACAGCTGAGTATGAAGCGCTGCTCTTCGGCCTGACAAAGCTCAAGGCAATCGGTACGCGACGAGTGCTCGTCCGCACGGACTCGCGTTTGGTGGCAGGCCACGTAGACAAGTCATATCAAGCCAAGGACCCTGAGCAGGCCAAATACCTCGCGACCGTAAGAGCAAGGGAAAGACATTTTTTGGGCGTCACGGTCAAGGCCATCTCTCGCGCGGAAAATGAGCAGGCCGACGCCCTTGCAAAGGCGGCCAGCCAACAACTGCCACCCCCTGATGGGGCGTTTTACGAAGTGTTACCGCAGGTGGCCATCGCGCAGGACAACCGGGACGCGGCCCTCGTTCACCACATCGTCCAGCAGGGCGACTGGCGAGAGCCTATCTTCAATTTCCTGCAGGGCATTGCCGAGCCGGAGGACCCCGCCGAGCTCTGGCGTCTGCAACACCGTGCCAGATCCTTCCAGGTGTTTGAAGGGACACTCTACAAAAAGGGAGTCTGCGCACCGCTCCTGCGCTGCCTCTCGCGCGAAGAGGGGAAAAAGCTCCTTGCGGAGATCCATGCGGGGGTGTGTGGGTCTCACCTCGCGCCAAGGTCGTTGGTCGGCAAGGCATTCAAGCAAGGTTTTTACTGGCCAACTGCCACCACTGACGCCCAGGACCTCGTGCGTCGGTGTCAGGGGTGCCAGTGGATGGGACGTATCATACGCAGGCCCCCGATGAACCTCAACCCTATTCCCCCGGTGTGGCCGCTGGCACGCTGGGGCGTCGACATAGTGGGACCACTTCCCCGAGCCCTAGGGGACCTGCGGTTCGTGGTAGTTGCGCTGGAATATTTTTCCAGGTGGCCGGAGGCGGTAGCCTTGGCCAAAATAACCTCGGCGGCCATGCAGCGCTTCCTCTGGCAGAACATTATATGTCGCTTCGGCGTGCCAGGGAGCTCACCGTTGACAACGGCCTGCATCGACGCCACCCTATTCAAAGAGTTCTGTGACGGCATGGGCATCACGCTTCGGTTAGCCTCGGTCGTGCACCCCCAGTCCAACGGAGCAGTCGAGAGGGCGAACGGCGCCATCTCTATCGCCGTCAAAAAGCGCCTAATTGGGTTGCCGAAGGGCAAGTGGCCGAGCGAGCTTCATAGCGTCCTCTGGTCCCTTCGCACAACGGTAACACGCCCGACGGGGTTCACACCTTTCAAGCTCCTTTTTGGGAATGAGGTAGTGACGCTTGAGGAAATCAAGGCTGGCTCGCGGAGGGTCCTCGTCCAAGCGCCCGATGAGGAGCGTCGCGTGTCCTTGGATCTCCTCAACGGGGCGTGGGCGAGCGCAGCTCAACATGTCGAAAAGTACGCACGACAGACAGTGCGTACTCGAGACCAGTCCGTATATCCGCGAAGGTTCAAGACTGGGGATCTCATCCTCAGAACGGCGTTCCATGCGGAGACCGTTGGCAAGCTGCAGTCCAAGTGAGAAGGTCCATACATCGTGGCGGAAGCATTACAGAAGGGAGCATACCGCCTCGCCACACTCGACGGACAAGCTCTCCGCCACACATGGAACACAGATAAATTGCGGCGATATTACGCCTAGAAGCAGGACGAAAGTTATAAAGGCATCAGCCCCTCGTTGTACGATGCTCGCCCGCGCAAACAGGAGTTCAATAAAACTAGCTGTTCGCAGAAAGTACCATGTTGTCTGGCCACAATGTGCAGAAGATCACCCCCGCATTCAGGTCCGCCTCCGCACGCGCCAGTCTACGGACTCTAAATGAAGTCGTAGCGTCGAGGTCCGCCTCCGCACGCGCCAGTCCACGGACTCTAAATGAAGTCGTAGCGTCGAGGTCTGCCTCCGCACGCGCCAGTCTATGGACTCTAAATTAAGTCGCAACGTCGAGGTCCGCCTCCGCACGCGCCAGTCTGCGGACTCTAAATAAGACGCAGCGGGGGGACGCCCTTGCGCGCACTCTCTGGAGTATAAACAACACGCGAATCCCGCGCACGCACAGGCGTTGCTCCTGTGCGTACTCCTCGGAGTATAAAAGCAGCATACAATATTGAGAACGGGTGCCACTTCGGTTCACTGCAAAAAATGTCGGGGTTACATGACCACAAGCAGGAGCGCACAGTACACCACTCCCCTAACCAACCGCTCATCCCTCGCGCGGTACCGATGGGCCCGCGTCGCCAGTGTGGCACCGGGGAACCCCTTCGAGCCAGCGGAGGAGGTCCCTATCCCCATGCAGCGTTTGCTGCACTGCAACCCTGGCCGCGTCCTCCCGACATAGCCCCAGATCCGTCGGTGGAAGTTTCGGAGGCCAGGCTCGATGAAGCGAATAGCGTCCGACATCGCCTCCGGCCGGGCAGGGAGATCCAGGTGAGGGTTCGCCAGCTCATGGACATGTCTACACCCATGAGTGTGAAGCATGGCGAGGGCGAGGCATGCGCCGAGGAAGCCGCAATGCTCGCCGAAGGTTGTAGCGCTGCGGAGAGCAACGCCGGCCCCCTCCTCGACCAGCCCGAGCGTCTCCACCAAGTCCTGCAGCCCGTGAGTAGCGTCCAACACGTCGACACACAGATCCCCTCTTTGCAAGTTTCTGAATGCATCTGTGTCGATTTATTTAACTGCAGGTGGAACAGCTGGAATCACTTCGGGCGCGACGGCAACGGCGAAGATGTCATCAGGGAGACTGGTACTGATTCTTAGTAATAGTTTTTTTACTGCAGAATGCAACAGTTAATTACCCTTCTTCGATCCCCTGTCTGAGCAGCTGATGCGCTCGTGTCCACCGGGCTTGCAGCCGCCGGCTACCGATACATCAATATTGGTGCGCTGCCGTCACACTCTCATATGCCCTTGATTCTTTTTTCTTTTTTGTTTCTTGGTTTTTGTCTTGGAGAATTCTTTTTCAGTAATGAAATTAATGAATTACGATTGGATTGAAGTGAATTCTTTTTTTCCCTTTCAGATGATTGCTGGGCAGAACAACAGCGTGATGCAAAGGTCTGTACAGAAGTAACAGAATGGATTCTTTGGATGTTTGAACTCAACTGAACTATACAGAATAGATGTGATGCGAAGGACCTTGTGAGAAGGGCATGATACCGTTGTGATACTATTTGTAAGCTTTAAGGTGTTGTCAAGTGGTTTTGTAAAGATTATATTTTGTCTGGATTGACTTTGGGTAGGAATTGAGAATTTTGGGATTTGAGTTATGGATTGAATTAGGATGATATGGGTCACTAGATTAAAATTGTATGATGTATGTCTTGGCCAATGTAGGTCAAATTATAAAGAACTTGTGTCTGAAAATGATTTCTTTGTCTTTAAATGTGTAGAGTCGCTTGGAGTCAATTGTGATCAATAGCGATGATCGGGCCTAGGCTCATGGATAAGTTGAGGCCCAGAATGATCGAGGATGCTTAGTGAGACGGTGAGCTCAAGTATGGTACGAGAATGGTAGGAAATATTGACAGCAAGTTCGAACAACGAGATGGCGTCATGTGGCTTGCACGGGGCCAAGTGAGCCGTGGTTCGGTGGAACCGGGACAAGAGAGACTTGACGACACATGGCAAGCATGATGATTGCTTGCAGTGGTGGTGATGATCGAGTTAAGGAATGATATTTTGGCAGTTTGATCAAAATAACGGAAACCGCCTTTGATCAAAACCACGGCGTATGGATGATGAGTTGGAGAGCGGTTTAGGTTAAGGTGTAGCCGGTTTGATCAAGAAGGATCAAGACTAAGAATTTAGCGAATACACACTAATGCGATTTGAAAAGCTTGCATAAGTGAACTTATGAGAGTAAAACCCGTACGTGTGGGGTTAACGAGTTTCTCCATTGTAATAGTGGATAAGATCTATTAAGGGATGTAAGTGGTTAGTTATGCACTTAAAAAAGGAGGTTGGGATGGAGACATATTAGGTTAACCATCTACTCCATCTCTTGTGCTCTCTCCTCTAGGTTTAGAGTTAGGGTTTGAGAGTGAGTACATTGGGTACTCTTTGTCCTTCAAGGTGAAGTGGTTGTAAAATTTATCTTCTCAAGTAAGCAATACATTAATCTTTGTGTGTCTCTATGGATCCATCTTGTTTTGATTGATTTGCTCTTAATTTGGTTGGTTTTGATCTCTCTTCTTCTCTTTTCTTGATATTGCTGTGCCAAAGACGTGTAAAAGATAGAGACAACATCTGTGAATCTATCTCTACCCATTTAGCCACTTTGATAGCAAGTTTATCAAGAAAATCCGGTTTTGCTTGTTTTGGTCTCAAAGTGTGATTTATTAATCCGAGGGTTTTTGCTTTGATTTCTTCGGTGTTCTAACTTGTTGTGACATGTGGGAATATATCTAGACCCATCTTGGTCATCATCCACCCACGAGCAAGTTGTATTCACCAATTTTGGTTTTGACTCAGTTTTGATGCAATCTTTTAACAAACTAAAAAAGTCTCAACTCTGGCTATAATTTTCATGACCATTTGTTGGAATAGTCTTACAATACTCTAGAGAAGATCTCTGCAAAGTTTCATATCATTTAGATCTACGAATCAAAAGTTCAATCAAATTTGGTTTATAAAACTGTGCTTAAAAGCCTTTGTTCATTCTCTGATTTCTCTGTTTTTAGACCACTTAGAATGTTTCAATCACTCACAAGTTTCGACCACTTCGGTTTCGACTACTCACTAGTCGTCGACCTTACTGATTGTGTTTAGACAAGTTTCGACCACTTTAGTTTTTCGACCACTCCTTAATCGTCGACCTTCCTGGTCGTATTTCGACTTGTTTCGATCACGTTGGGTTTTCAACCACTCACTGGTCGTCGACCTTTCTGTTCGTATTTCAACGTGTTCGATCACTTAGGTTTTTGACAACTTTGGTTTTCAACCAATCACTAGTCGCCGACCACACCGATCGGATTTCGACTTCCTTCGAATACTTGGGTTTGTGATCTCTCTCAGGTCATCGACTATGTCAGTTTTAGACCACTTGTTGGCTTTCGACCATGTTGATTATGACAACGTTGATTTTCAACCACGTTGGTTTTCGACCGCTCTCTGGTCATCGACCATTATAGTTGAATTCTAACCATGTAGTCGAACTCCGACCACATTGTTTTCTTGATTGGTTGCACTCAGCTATGTGAGTCTGATTTTCAAGTAGGATTACTATCGTAATCTTCATAACTTTGTACTAATCGGAGTAAAGGATAAGTTGATACTTAGAGAGATTTTTTAAGGCACCATTCACCCCACTCTGTTGTTTATCCGATCCTAAGTTCACACAAGGTAATAAACTTTTTTTTTGGGTACTTGTGCTGTTTCAGGGCAATCTTGTGCCCAACAAGAAGACATTCCCACACGGGATGAAGGCGCTTGCGAACTATGTTCACAGCAAGGGACTCAAACTAGGGATCTACCCTGATGCAGGGTAAGTAGGATCAGCTAATTACCCAGCTATCACAATTCAGACTGTGGTTTGTTGTCAGTCCAAGCTCCATTCTCTTTTTTTTTTCCTGCCGGTTTATTTACTGTTTTTTGCGCCGTATTTTTCTCTGCAGATACAAGACATGTGCAAAGGTTCAGCCTGGATCTCTTTGCTTCGAGGAGCAGGACGTTAAAACTTTCGCGTCATGGGTAAGTGTCATATGATTTTTGTAAGAGATTAAATTGAAGTATGATCAATCCTATGGTTGCATATACATGTGTGTAAGTGGATCGTCCTCCAAATGTTTAATCCTTTTGATTTGTTGCTTCCGTTGCAGGGAGTCGACTACCTGAAGTATGACAACTGCAATGACGGCGATCTGAAATCATTGGAGAGGTGACATGTCCACCTCACCTGCTTGACAGTGTCATCGGATGAGATCGCCAAGTGGCTCTGTTTGACTTGATCACTCTGATACATAGGTACCCTGAGATGAGCAACGCTCTGACGAAGGCTGGTCGGCGCTGGTCGACCAATCTACTTCTCGTTGTGCGAATGGTACAGCGTCGTCGTACGCAACTCGTCTTCAGAGTAATCCAACTCTGAAATGTGTTATCAGTTTCATCCAAATTCATGTCCTCTGTGGTGATCATTGTTCAGGGGCGACATGCACCCGGCGCGGTGGAGCTCCGCCTACGGGAACAGCTGGAGAACCACCGACGACATCGAGGACACTTGGCAGAGGCTAACTCCATCGTTTCCTTGGCCGTTACTGCTGTATCTCTCTAGCAACGGCGTAGAGAATTCACTGACGATTTCATCTTTTCTTGGCTTTTGTGTTTTGGTGTTGTTTTGTTCTGCAGATCCGGATATGCTCGAAGTAGGCAACCCCCCGGGGGGGGGGGGGGGGGATTGACAAACAATGTGCCCACCTATCTTCTCAGTGGACGAATCTGGAACACTCCTATTTTTGAGAACAGAAACGTTGTTACCTTCTGTAACAACTCAGGAATTTCGTTACGAACAGAAGAAATATCATGCATTCTCATGCATATTTCAAAAGTAAGTTTGATTAAAATAAAACCTAACGGTCGATTTTAGAAATTTTAATAGGCATCTAAGTCTTAAACTTAAAATCATAAGAACCAAAGAGAGTTCCTACAGGAACGCTTGAGTGCGGTCGTAATCTTAACACAAATACTTGCAATGTCCTTTCTTCTTCCGATCTCTGTGTTGGGAAAGGTAAAGCAAGACTGAGTACAATCAACCGTACTCAACAAGTCACAAGGGAAAATGTTATATAGTTACTTGCCAGGATTTCTAAAAGATAGGGATATATGGGTTTTACCAAGTACTTGCGGATACAGTTTTATTTATAAATATTTTTAAACAATGAAAGAACAATAATTCATAAAGAGTCGAGGTTTCAAACTTGATTACCATATTTCAACATTTTCAAATCATTTTCAAATCTACTTATACTTCGTTGTTGGATTCACCTATTAAACATAGCTTTATTTACCAGAAGCATGTTGTATTCGAATACCATTAATCATGATTCTGTAGAGCTACCCAGCTTTACCCATAAGATCTCTCAATTCTCACGTCCGGGTTCAAGAAAACAAGGCTTTTCACTGCTCAATTCTTTATATAGCGTCTACCCAGTAGGTTTTTGTTCTCAACAAACTCGAGTGGCCCACACGGCCTCGCCCGATTTGTCGCAGCTCTACCGTTGTATGGTTAACCACCTCCCATACGAACTCTCCCTCGGTCTCCTCCATCCTTTGTAGATATTCAATCAAACTTGAGTAGTTATTAGACCAGATTTGACGAATCAACGCTTGTGGTTGAACGATTGCTATATTCTTTACTTGGCATAATAGTCTAGTCCTTAGTTTTCACTGAAGCAACTTCCACCCATAAATCCATATTTCAGTACCCACTGCACCACCACCTTTCTGGTCCAAGCCTCCACCCTAGTATAACTCATGGCCTCCCGCGATCCTTTCTTATCCTAGAACCGCTTTTAAAATTCTATCAATAAAATATCAAGTCCCTTAGTAGTGGAAAGTTTTTGAGTTCCTAAACTACCATAATTACGTTAATAATATATATAATATTACTAAGTCTTGTCAAGGTGAATATGGCTATTAGATAAACAGGGCCTTTTCGGGTGGTCGGACATTATCTAATATCATGCCATTCTTAATATTTATTGTACAAGAAATAACAACTTATAAATAACATAGTGAAAGTACTAATAAATAAATAATTAAAGAAATGTAGGCTATGATCAAAGACATGTGACTTGCCTCCAACGTCTTTTGTCTTTTCTGTAGGCTTCAGTGTTTGCTTACTGACTTCTTGAATTGCTCTCGTAGTTCGTCTATTGACCAATTCGTGTGGTATGAATACTAGTGTGAAAAACGAATACAAATAAGTTCCTGCTTTGCAGAATGCAAACTGGGAACAAAATACAAATAAATAACCAAAAGACAAAGAAAATAGGTTTGGGTGGTACTTGATTTGGTTGAACGGAGTGGGAAAAGGGCTGGGTGAGTCCAAGATGGTCGGAACAGCTGTATATATGTTTTTAGGTTTTTGGTGAATAGCAACTAGTCTGGACCATGTTGGGCCTGGGTTTGAAATAATATCTGGGTTGGCTAGGATTTCATCGGAGTATATTCGGGCTAAACAAGGTTGAATATGGACTTTGCGGCTCAAAATAGACATAGTGAGCTTATTGGTTTCGGCGAACAATGGAGGCATTGGATCGAATTGGATTTAGGATTCGATGTGGTGTTTAGGTGGGTTAGAGTTTATTGGTATCCAATATAGGGAAACAGAGCTGAAAATAGGATAGACTTCGAAACGGACAAATGGATGTAAATATGCATTTTAGGGTTTGGATGAACAGTAACGGGCATACGCTGTTCATTGTGGGTCTGGTACTATTCATGTGGGTTTGCACTGTTCACTAACGAGTTAGTACTATTCACTAACAGGTTGGTTGCTACAGTACTGAATCACTACAGTACCGGGTTTGGTTCAGGTGAACAGTATCGACGACACTGGTCATCGTCTTCCTCCTCGCGTTGCTACAGTACCCGAAAAACAAAGCTTTCTCTTCTCGGCAATCCCGACGCTACGGTGACTCCCAACGAAAACCGATGGCATGGATGGGTTGCTGGGGTTGAGGGGGTTCCATTTTTGGGGTTGGTGGCGGCCGGTGAGCAAGGGTTGGCTGATGGTGAGGTGTGGAGCTTTTGGAGGATTTTCATGGCACGGTGGTTCTCTATGACCCTAATCAAAGAAAGCATGAGTGCTGGAGCATCCTGGGGTAAGGGGTGTCTATGGTATGGTCAGTTCAGGTTGGGGTAGCTTGTGGTGGCGCACCCACGGTAGGGTGATTTCAACCGACGGAAAAGAAGGTGGCTGAGGAGCCATGGTGTCTGGCGAGCTATGGCGGTGTTTTGGTTGTACTACTAGGGGCTTGAGGATGCTATAAGAGTGAGGAATTGAAATGAAATAGACTGAATGAGAACAATTAAACTTCGGGCTTACTTGGGTGCCTCCGGCGATGGCAACGACACGACGGTCTGCGAGGAGAATTGGGGTGTGCTAAAGGCTATTGGTTGCCAATGGAATTCACAGGAGGGGCTTGGGGCCTTTTATAGCAAGCTTAAGGCGGTTTGGCACAGAATGGCCTTCGCTCAGGCTTTGGCGCGTGTCCATGGCGGGGAGGCACGGGAGACTTCGGCAGGGTTCGGTGCTTGGTGGCAGAGGGGTGTCAGGTCAGCCGAGTGACGAGTCGTGTGGGATTTTGGAGGTGCTGAGCTATCGGCTGAGAGAGAGAGAGAGAGAGAGAGAGAGAGAGAGAGAGAAGGGAGTAGAGGCGGTGGCGGCGAAAATATCAGAGACGGCGGCAATTTTCTTACCGTGAACATCGAAGTCAGCTAGGACGTGGCACAAATGGCCGGGGAAGGGGTATGAATGGGCGAGGATGGAGTTGAATTGGGCCAAGAACCAAATGAAATCAAGATTCAAAGCAATTTGATAGAATTTGAAATTTTGGGTTGTTTCAAAATCGTGCTTATTTATGGGTGTGCTGCGCTAATACTAAATTGTGATAAGCTGCTATGAGCACTTTGCTCGTAGTGTGCTATTGTTGTTGCAATGAGATTTTCTGCTGTGTGCCGCCCCTTTCGACTTCCACTTTCAAGATTCAAGGGAGGTCCTGCTACTTTCCTTCAAGTTTTTTGGGTCCTTGAAATGGCTGAATTCATTCTCTATCTTTCATTACTTATAAAACAGTGGCATGTGGCATCGCCACATGCATTGATTTTGTGCATTCAGACATGGTCCCCTAAAATTTGGTTTTATGTTCGCCACTGGCTTAAAGAGCTGTTTACAGAAACCGTTTATTTTGATTTCTAAAGAAATCGGAACTAAAAGCAACAAGAAACCGTGCGATCGAGCTAGGTGCGCCGTGCGTTGCCAGCCAGCTCTGTGCCCGGGACAGGGTTGGATGGATTGGCGTGCAGCTGCTGTGCTCCGGAGTCCCTACTCCAAAAGCGCGTTTGGGATGTGCACGTTTCTTTCTTTCATTACTGGCATGCCGTGCGAGCGCGTTTGCTGAACAGAGACGCCCGATCAGACAGACAGATACTCCAATCCAGGCGATAATCACAGTCCGTCGGGCGTCAGCCCAGGAGTGGTCGGTCCGCTCCAAACTGTTTTGCTTCTTGGCTGTTTAGCTCTTTAGCCTTTTTGTTTTATCAGTTTGTCTTTTTTCTTATTCACTTGTAATGTCCTAAAAATATAATAGTGTTTTTCAATTTTCTTATTATCTTTATTATTTTTACTTAGAAAATTGTAACAGTCGCTCTCACAAAAAAAAAGTTAAAAGACAGGTCTTTCGGAAAAGGCGTGAGGCGTCATCCTAAAGGAAAAAAAAGTACCAGGTGAAACCCTGAAACACACGACAGTAGTACAGTACAATTGAAAATACGCACGCTGGCCCTGACTCTGCTCCTCTGGCGTCGAGCCCGGCCGGCGGGGGTGGCCGTGCCGTCACCCGGGCCGCCAGAAAGAGAGATATTCCGCTAAGGGTCTGTTCTTTTCGGCTGCGGTTTATGATTTTTGGTTAAAATTTTTAAATTTTAGCTGTTTACGGTATAGATTACGGAGAGACAGATATTCACTTGCGATTTTGGCTCGTACAGATGTTGGGCTTTTAATGTGTAGATCGTTTAACTTGTAGACCCCGTCTTGAGAAAATACTCCGTTTGAAAGTTAGGTACTGTAGCAAAACCCAAAAGCCGTCAACTTTTGACTTAAAGAACATGCCCTAATTCGTTCCGACGCGCGCGCACGTGTAGGTTGCCTGGCAAGGCACCCGCGTGGAGATCGATGCCGCACTGGGGTTTTCCGTTTCATTTCTCCGCGACGATGCTATCAACAGCTGAGCGCCTGAGAGCACCTTTGATCGTGTTATTTTACCTGTTTTTTTAACTATATTAAATAAGTAAAATTCTATAAATAGAAGAGAAGATGAAAAAAAAGATAATATGATGTTTCTTATACAAGAGACGACTTGAGCATCAAACCAACTCAAATAGTAAGAGAGTGTGGGACAGAAAGTTATAGTAAAAATAGTATAAAATAGTTAGAGAAATAATTTATTATTAAAGATATCTCTGGTGCTGTCTTTAGATGAGATGTAACCTTAGAGACAATATTAAAAGACAAACTATTGTATATGCCCTAAGCCTGAGTCCTTGAGCTCCTCCGCATAGACTTCTTGCAAGCAAACAAGGCACGCTCCAAATTCCAATGCCAGTGTTCTCACTGTGCAGCCGTACATATGGCTACCAATAGATCTCTAGGTTGCTAAAGGACTGTTCTTTTAGGCTACGATTTATAATTTTTGGTTACGATATATTATTTTAATAAATAGTGATTATTAAAAAAATCGAAATAAAAGTTGATTGAAAAGCCGAGAAAAACACGGCCGCACTATACTCCTCCGTGGATAAAAAGCCTTGCTCCATGAATCTTATGTTGACATGGTCCGACTAGCCTGACAGTGGCACTGCGAGAGATCTAAGTCACCCTATTTGGAGTGCTAACATTTTACTACATTTTATACTAGATTTTAGCGGAGATTTAGTAGGATAGTGACCGGTGATCACGATGGCATACATAAGGTCAAACAACGGTGCTTATCATCATGACTACGATCGGAGCAAACCTATGGGCATGTTTTTTATAACTTGTGACTTTTTAATATTTGCTATAGTATCTAACTTTTAAAAGAAATATTTTTTCAAGGCGGTGCCTATAAATTAATTGTAATACACATTAAAAATTCAATATCTCTACTAGCCAAAATCACAAGTGAATATCTCTTTTTGTAATCTGCCAAAATCACAAATGAATATCTCCTTTTGTAATCTCTGTCACAAACAACCCAAAATTTATACCATTGAGCGGACAACCCAATTGTTGTCCATAAAATGTTATGTGACCTGGTCCGACCAGCCTGACAGTGTCACGGCGAGAGATCAAGTCATCCCTATTTGGAGTGCTAACATTTTACTAGATTTTATACTATATTTTAGCGGAGATTTAGTAGGATAGTGACCGGTGATCATGATGGCATACGGAACGTCAAACAACGGTCCTTATCATCATGACTAAGGTCGGAGCAAACCTATTGACTTGTTCTTTTAGCTTCTAAAAACGGCTTTTGGTTTTTTACTGTAGTATCTAATTTTTAAACGAAGTAGTTTCTCAAGATGATGTCTATAAATTAATTATATTATACGTTAAAAGCCTAATATCTATACCAGCTAAAATTACAAGTGAGTATCTCTCTCCGTAATATCTGTCACGAACGATGTCATCCAATCCACGATGCGGCATCGTGGATGTTGTTGGCCAACTCTGTATTTTGTTGATTATCATCCTTGTTAGAACTCTGTAAAAGATTTCAAAACAACAATGTGTTGTATGGTTGTCACCGTAGATCCTTGTCTAAATTGACAAATTGTACCTCTGAAACGAAGAAATTTTCATGTCTTTTCAACCAATGACTCAATTAGTATTTGCAGATACAGAAGAATGGCAGTAATACAAGTTTAACAAACAGGTGTGTGCATAACAAGTCAATTCAATTATCAATGCTTAATATTGCAAAAGCTCCGTCGAAAAGGAGGAAAAGAGAGAAAAGAGCTGCATTTTGCTTTCCCTTGCGGAGGAAATGAGCTTTGGATAGTGAAGACACCACCAGCGAGAGTGCAACACCTATTTTCAATTTTTTTTGAGAAAGTGGAGACCTATTTGTTCATATCAAATAATGTGCAATTTTTAAAGCAAAGGCATCTATGACAGGACAATGTGATCATATTTCTCCCTCGTACTGTCTAATAAAATTATTCTTGGTCATTTAGCAAACAGACTTCTTCGTATTCATTGCACACTTGGCACATTAGCTAATAAACTTGGCCGAAGAGAAAAGTACAAACTACAGCCTCGCTCGGTTGGGCTGAAAAGCTGTGGCTTGTAGCTGAAATTGCACTGTAACAACTGAAATTTTACTGTAGCTGAAGGTGACTTATTTAGCATAATCAAATTTAAAAAAATTAAAAATAGAAAAAATATGTTAGCTCATTACGGACAATGCGAACGAATACAGGAAAAAGAACCGATAAAAAAGCTCAAAAAACCAAAAGTTCAGGGAAAAAAACGAAATTTATGAATAGTGAAAAATAAATCAGAAGCTGAAGCTAAAGCCAAAAACTCACATCCGTGCATGCCACGCTAACATGACCAGGGGTGGGGGAATATATACAAATTTTCTATATTATTCAGTTATCGTATTCAATAGGATATGAACATCATATATATTTTTTATTCGATTAACAATCTCTCTATTCATATTCGTATTTAAATTCATAAAAAATATGAATACAAATATGGTACTGACTTTTACCATCTGTTAAATCATATGGTGGTCGAGTATTTAGTGATGATAAATAATTAACATTTGGGTTTCATTAGAATTTGCGCTTGTAAAAGTTCTAGTTGATGCGCTCGTTGTAACTACAGTACTTTTCGATGGTCATATCTACAATGCCTTATCTATAATTGTTGCTACAGCAACCGATCGATAGTCGAAGACTTTACTGGTCGATAGTTGTGGACTTTATTGGTCGGTACTTGATAGTCGTAGGCTTTACTGATTAATACTCGATAGTCGTGGACTTTACTGGTCGTACTCAATAGTCGTAGACTTTACTGATCGGCACTCGATAGTCGTAGACCTTGCGACCAGTAGTCATAGACTTTGTAGTTTGCTGTCGTTGTCTTAGGCTTTGTATCGTTTGTTGTAGACCTTATGATCGATAGTCTTAGACCTTTGCGATCGGTTATCATAGGCTTCACGATCGGTACTTGTAGACTTCATGGTCGGTACGAGTGCTTCAACTTTTGTGATTTTTGAGTACCTTGAGTACTCGTGATTGCCCAGCGGTATGATTGGCTGGTGCATAGTGGTTAGTGATCGGTGAACAGTACTCGAAGGATTCGGTACTTAGAAGATGAAAGTACTTGGTGGTGAGATGGTCATGGTATTTGGTAGTGGGAAGGACTTGGTACTCAGTAGTCGTAGACTTTGCTAGTTGGTTGTTGGAGTTTTGTGGTAGTGATCAGTACTCGGTGGTCAGTACTCGATGGATTTGTGGTCGGTAGTGATGCTTGTTATTCTCGAGTGTTTTAGCGATGGTGTTTTTCCTAGTACTTGTGTTCAAGTACTCGATGTGCTAACGACCAGTCCTGCATAGCGGTTGTAACCGGTTGTAATGAGTGGTTTGAAGTTGTTGTTTTGGAAAATGATGGAATTTGTGGTCGTGAACAACCTGATTGGTGTTTGTGATGGTTTGGTTCTTGCCTATGGATAGACAAGGGTGTGTTTTGAGTGTGTGTGCTGATGACAGTCAAGTTGTGAAGAACTTATGTTGGGTAAAACTTTCTTTGATCTTCGCATGTGCAGGTGGGCGTGGAGACGGTCATGGTCGGTGAGAAGGACCGGGACTAGGATGGGGAAGTTTGAGGTTCAGGCGATGAGTATGTCATGAGAAGTGGCCGGGCTCATGTTGGAGCACGTGGAGATTAAATGTGATGATTTGTGGAAAAGCTACGGGCGGTGCAGTCCAGGTGGCTTTGACACGAGCGAGGATGATGTGAGGAGAAGATACAGGAGGTGCGTTCCTGGAGGCTTCGACATGTGATGATGGTGCGTGATGAATATATAAGAGGTGTTGTCCTGAAGGTCGTCACATGTTGGGTTAGGAGTTGTGGATAGAGTCCATAATTGAGAAGATTGAGAGAGTTACAAATAGAGTCCATAACTTAGAAGAGATAAATATTTGAATGAAACCCATGTTAGGAACCCGTGTTAGGAAATGTTTCGGGTCTCTTGATTTTTGGAAGAGATAGAATTGTGTGTCCAGATTTTTATGGACACGGTTTGAGATATCCGTGTTTGAGATGAACATGGTGAAGGGTTCTAGCATATAAAAGCAGAAGAGATGTTAAGGGTTTAGCTAAGGCTTTGAGGAGGTTTTTGTGCTATGGTTTTTGGGGTGCCGTGAGGGCGCTTTGTAGCCATATACGTAATATAGAAATAATAGATCAGATCTATTCCAAGAAAAGTTAGTCGGTGTCGGCGACATGTTTTCTGAGCATTATTTTCTTGTGTCGTTGGAGGTGGCATGCTAACACATCTTGATCTTGCGTAAAATAAGCACGGTGTTGTTTTCAGTATGTTCTCGTTCGAACAGCTGAAGCTTTCGAGCAGAGAAAGTTTTCGAATACGTGTAAAGGTGGTCGAAGCGAGCAGTCAAAGCGAGCGATTGAAGTGTTCTAGCGGTCGGTGCTCTAGAGCTGTCGAAGTAGTCGATAGTCGAGGAGCGGTCGAACGTCGAGCGATCGGAATCTCTATCGAGCCCGTGCACACAGTAGAGCGTCTTACGGGCGAATTCTATGTCTGTAAGTTATATTGTTTTTCTTGGGGTTTGAGATTTGATTTCAGGTATCAAAAAGAGGAGGCAATCATTCACCCCCTCTGATTGCGCCATATGATCCTACACATCCAAATTTTTATTTTATCTGGACTATTTATATTTATATTCAACGAAGCAATATATATATATATATATATTATTATTATTACAATATGACTAACTAGTTGGACAAAAATTTTCAATTAAATGCTAATTCGTGTTTCTTTAGGTGAAATAAGTGAATTAGAATGACTGTACGAGGATAAAATTTTATTAATATCTCCATACTACAAAGTTATGAGGATATCTGGATGCAACCGAATTAAGTAGATATTTGATTTGAAATCATATTCATTATAATATTCTATTCGATTTGTATTTATTTATAAAATAAAAATATAAATATAGTAAACGTACTATTTAATTCGTATTCAATCTGTTTTTACGCCTAGATATGATATCCATGCATGCAATATATGAACTCCCAAGCTATAAACTTCGAAATACATCGTATGTAAGTTTTGTTAGCTAGTTAATTCACGTAAAGACCTAAAGCTTTGTTAGCTAATTAATTCACCAAAAGAGCTAAAGCTATTAAATAAAAATGGACAATATACTTCTGCCTTCGGCCGAAGGTACTCAACTACTCATGCGGGATGGCCAGCGTTACACAACATGCCTGATCAGGCGTCCCATGTTCCACCCCCCGCACGGCATCCTCCTCACTAACAGCGGTCCACCACCACCACGGCTGGCCCCCACCAAAAAAGCTCGTACACGAGTAGAGTATTCAATACGACGCCCGAGCAAAAATGTTCTTACGCACTGTTTAAGGCTAACGTATTGTTTTTTGCTGATAATTTTTAATTATAATTTATAATTAAAAATAAATAGTAATGATTAAAAAAATTATAATTTAAAAGAAGAGAACAAACAGTAAAAATAGTAAGGTAGAAATTCGTGCGTATGATAGCAATGAGAGAAGTAAGATGTGTGATAAATCCATGACACCTATTTCATATCTCTTAAACAAAACTGTAGCAAGAGAAATAAAAAATCACTTTTAAAAATTAAATATTCATGTGAGCGTTTAATTTATTTTTGTGAGCAGAGGCTCGAACCGGAACGACTTGAGACTAGCCCGCGACACACAAAACGTTTCTTTTCCCAAATTCTTTTAAAAAATAGCAGCAGTGGCCAGTGGGCCCCACGGGCTCGTGCGTACAGCCCTATATAAAGGTCGCCCAGTAAGCGCGTCTCCACCGCGGCCCGACACCATCCCACCCCCTCCAGATTTAACGCTGCTGTAAGCAGCAGACAGAGCCAGCCATGGCGCGCGCCTCGATCTCGTCGTCGCCGCTCCTCCTCCTCCTGCTCGTGGCGGCGGCGGGGGCCAGGGTGGCTTCGGCCGGGAACGTCACGGAGGAGCTGCGGGCGGCGTGGCGGATGCGGCGCGCGCGGCGGCGCGCGTTCGAGAACGGCCTCGGCAGGACGCCGCAGATGGGGTACGCACGCTAGCCTGACACCATTGCTGCCATTGAGCCTTTTTTTTTCTTCGTGATATCTACTCCATTTTCCCAAGGCTTTCCTCCTCCTCCTTTAGTCTTCTTTGCACGTTCCGCGCATCCGTATTTCAAACGACACGAGCCAAACAGTTGCCTAATAAAATCAATCAATGCTCAGAATCGATCAATACTGTGGTGGCTACTGAAACTAGAAGAATAGCAGAGTAGTTGTAATGAATAAACTATTTTTGCCCTTCTCCATATATATAAAGTATGATTACAGTACTATTCTCACAACTATTTTAGAAGGGCATACACGATATTACATATATCTCATTGGGTTTTATAACCCCCACTACAAATACGAACGAGGAATAGTGGTAATCGCGAGAACTTTTGGGCAAGGAAAGGAAAAGGTTATGTCTTTAGCTCGCCGTGGATGCGAAAGGGGCAGAGCATAATCTCGCAGGCTCGTTTTAACTTTCAAGCTTGCTTTCATCATGGGGCTTAGACCCACTTGTCATTTGTCAAAGCTCCTTTTTTTTCCCTTCCCTTCCTGCACGGCTATACCCTGTACAATTTGCCTTTTTGTCCGGCTTCAAACGTGAAACAGTCCATCTTTTTATAGCTTTTAAAAATTAACTTTTAAACGAAAAACTTCTTAGCACAAGTACTTTTTACTCTTTCAATCTTTCTTGCAGTAGGCCAAAATGCATATCACTTTTAACAGCGACTTTACAGTCTCTCGCGATAGTTTTTTGCTTGATGAGACAGTGATCAGATGAGGGGTGAGAATAGTATTTGTGCACGCACGTGGTGGGCGTATTCCTCCCTTGTCCACGCCGAGAAAAGCTTTTTCCGTTCTTTTATGCATGGAAATTGGTACTACCGTACTGTAGAGTGGACAATAACACGTCGTCGACGAGCTCTGCTACGCGCACGAGCAAAGCTCTCACAAGGATTCAGTATTTGTTTTCTGTCAATTGTAGTAAAGTTTCAGATTATTCTGATTAAATCATCATGGTTTAAGCCCGATGGCTTTAGTATAAAAATCAGCAGGGACAACTGAGAGGCTTATCTATGCTCACAAAAATGGGGAAAAGATTTTCCCTTTCGGCGGCTTATCTATGCTCTTTCCTTTTTCTCTTGCCCTTTGTGCTTGTCCCTTCAGCCTCTGTCCTTGTGCTGACATATTTTTACTGTACAACCTCAACTGTGCAAGAAAGAAAACTAGGGAGGTTATGGTTTATGTTTTATGACTGAAAATTTTAAATTATGTACTATTTATAAGAGGTAGCACACAGAGAGAAAATAATCGTATGCGATTTTGACTAGTACAACTAAATTCAGTATAGTTTATATTATAATTTACCTGTATATCCCATCTTAAAAAACATATTGTTTAAAAGCTAGATACTATAACATAAATCAAAAGTCATAAACTGTAACTCATCCTTAATTGCGTCACTGTATTTACATTTCATTGTTCATGACGTATCAGATGACTTGCCACCTTTTTTTTTTTACCATCCGGTAGTAATCTGTGTCGGTGCTGTCTTTTTCGGTTGATGTAGCGTGGCGACTGGCAAGTAACTTGTAATTGACACTAGCCATGATACTAGAAAAAGTCTCCTATGTGTAAGCATCAGCAGTGCTCCATCATGGGGTCCTGATTTCTCAGTAATTTAATTCCGGTGACGAAATGTGTTTAGGTGGAATAGCTGGAACCACTTCTCCTGCGGGATCAATGAGGAGATCATCAAGGAAACAGGTACACTTACTCCTACTCCCCTTCTCAAGTCTTATCAGCATCCATGGCGTCTCCCTTTCAGCTCTTCAATGCACGTACGGTCCAAGCACTTGTTATGCTTTTGACATGCTATTGCCAAGTTGCAATGGCCTGCACATTGACATATGCAAATACATCGGTTATATATTTCTCCAGTGAAAGCGAAAGGAAGAACTCCATTTCTTAGTGCTTTCCAGAGTACAACCCCTTTTTATTTTGCTGGGGGACCATTTTTTCTTGGAACAATTTAGAAACATAGTGGGGGCATCCCATAGTTTGGTGGGTAAGGTATCAACGTCAACAACAGCGGGTTGGCAAACATTCAGGAAGGTGTCGGTGATCCGACTTGGGATAATTTTTCATATACTTCATATCGTGGAGAAGTTTCATGTAATGTAATACCCAAATAACCTCACCACGATTCAAAAGAGAGAGAAAAATATTCATGTAATGTAATACCCAAATAATCTCACCGTGAACCGTAATAAAAGCCAACACTACACTCATCTGGACGCTGCGCAAGAGCCAGAGACCCTCCCTGTCCTTGCAATTTGCAAAGCTGCACGCTGCCCTGAGCCCCTGAGACCCATGTCGGCCGGCACAAATTACAATTACTGCAGGGCTGTGATGAGTTGTTACAGCTTGCAAGCAGCAAGTTGCATGGACCTAAGCAAGAAGAGGACAACCAGATTAGCTGCACTTCACATTGCCATATTCTCTCTCTCTCTCCCCCCTTGGTCTCCAGATCTCCAAGACTCTTAACCAATCTTTATTTATTCTCTCTCTCTCTCCCCTTGGTCTCCAGATCTCTAAGACTCTTAACCAATCTTTATTCCTTCAACACCAGGCGAATCAGACCTGGGAATCATTCATTCAGAGATGCTTTCCCTTTTGTCCCAAAACCTCTGCGTAAGCTGTCCGGGCGATTTAGCCAATGAATTTGTCCAGCTGCGTGAGTTGCTTAACTGTTTATCGACATAGGACTGCATGATTGCTTTCGAGTTCAGACCTCCGACTCAAGGCCCCATTTAGGAAACAGTTCGACTCCTGTAGAAATCTAAGAAAATTTCAGCGTACCAAACAGGCCAAGCACGCTAAGAAGGGAATTGTCCAGCGTAAAATGGAAGTTGTGGGACCATGTGTCAGTGCAGTGTTAGTAGCTTTGCAGTAGTTACATCCTCTCTTATTTGGTCCAGTCTAGCACTATCAGAATGGAAAGATTCCAAGCATTGACGCTTTGTTCTAGCCACACTCATTGAGAGAAACAAGAGCACATGTGATGTAAAATTTGCAGCAAAAATTATGATCAGAGTACAAGAGGAGAGGATCCATGCTGAATGGACCCTTGGCCAGAATGTTCTTGGGAACTTTAATTACTATGTTCATGATGGGTGATGAGGACCCATAACCATAAGGCTGATCAATAAATTGAGAAAAAGACTTGATATATTGATTCATTCTCTTGCCCCTTGAGGATTGGATTGAATTGAATTGAATTTAACCATACATTTCGACAGCATGTGGAGGGCAGATCTCTGAACAAATCTAGATCAGCCTTTTTATGACTGAATACATTCATCATCTCGTCAGTCAGTCTGTCAATCTTTGTGGTCCAAATGGACAACAAAATCAACTGACCGTAGTGTCACCATGGTCTAGAATGAATCTATGTGGTTGTTGATAGATGGAAGTATCAAAAAAGGGACCTTTGAGCGAACGAGTTGGGTCAGACATGGATTGGTGCAACCTAACAAACCAGTTCTAGTAAGAGGGCAGGTGCAGCCATGCAACTGCTCCTCTTTGACCAACTCCATTGGCATGTAACCATGGTTAGTACTAGAGCCACTTAGTCACTAGCTGCGTGCTGTTGGTTGTTGGTGCTAAGACAAACACCCCACGATGATCTCACTGTCTTACTGGAATAATGATGCAAAGAAGTTATGGTGTCAAAATTTCTAGTACCTACAATTTTCCTAATCTTGTCATTGTTCCATGCAAAGCTGTTTTAGATTATATTGTAACAGAAGCATGTGAGATCCTTAAGGCTGCTCTAATTTTCCTCCTTTTTTGTTCAGCTGATTCTTTGGTCAACACTGGTCTGGCAAAACTGGGCTACAAATATGTTAACATAGGTACGGATGGCTATCTGAACCCTATTTCACACGATACGTTGATAACAAAAAATGCTGTTCTTTTTAACAATGAGTCTTTTTTTTCGATTGAACAATAAGTAATTCATAGCTAAAATGTTTTCCATCTCTTCTATCAGATGATTGCTGGGCAGAATCTGACAGGGACTACCAGGTAAAGAGAAAAAGATTGCCCAAATAAGCAAATCAAACCACCCCCATCATTTTCAGCATTATCTTCAGTACAACTGCAAAAGTATATTTGTAGGATATGAATTCAAGAAAATTTGGTTATGAACTTTTTGTACAGGAACTAATTGTTAACTACCATATTGTGCAGAAGTAAAAAATTTTACTTGTGGGGTCTAGTGATTTTAATGTGATTTTGCTTGTTGAGTCCAGTGATTTTAATGTGGCATTATTAGAAGTTTCAGAGGTGGAAAATTCTGCATGTGGACACCAACGAGCAATTTAAAATAGCGCTGTTAGAAATTATTATAATACCTATACAACTGCTAGACATCCCAACGGCCAGATCACCCCTTTCTTTTTTTGAACGAAAGATCACCCTTTTCTTCATTTTTCCGTTTTGTGATGACCTAACAAATTTTTTACGACTGTCTGTATTGACAAAGTTGCATTACTACTTCTCAGGGTAACTTTGTTCCAAATAGACGAACATTCCCCTCTGGCATCAAGGCACTTGCAGATTATGTGCACGCAAAAGGGTTGAAGCTTGGCGTCTACAGTGATGCTGGGTATGCTAGCTATCCAATTTATCATAGCAAGAACACTAATTTTTTCTCATCCTGTAGTAACTAAAGTCCTCATTAGCCCAAGCAAACTAGAGTTGGTATTTAGTAGTGACAAACTGACAATGAACCTGAAACCAACAGTCACTGTGTATTGCAGGACACGAACGTGCAGTAACAAAATGCCAGGATCACTCGGTCATGAAGAGCAAGATGTGAAAACCTTTGCATCTTGGGTAAACCCCTTACAATTGCTTGCCTGATGGCTGATGCCAAATCAACACCGGTCAGTGACACCATGATTCTGATGTTCTTCTAATTCTTGCCCTCTCAACACCAGGGAGTTGATTATCTCAAGTACGACAACTGCAACGATGCTGGCAGGAGTGTCATGGAAAGGTAAAGGAGAACAATATCTCAAACTGCCACATGACCAACACATTGGGCCTAATGTGCAAGCGTTCTGAGTAAATTCTCATGGCCAATGCAGATATACTAAAATGAGCAATGCCATGAAGACCTATGGGAAGAACATCTTCTTCTCCCTCTGTGAATGGTGAGTTTGCTCGCCATAACATGTTTGATTAGATGGTACAAAAACAAAGTGTTTTTGATTCACTCTACTGTGTTTTTGCTGTTTAGGGGGAGAGAAAATCCTGCTACATGGGCTGGCAGCATGGGCAACAGCTGGAGAACAACTGACGACATTGCTGACAATTGGGGCAGGTGCTGCTCATTTCATCTCCTCTGGAATTCTGCTTTTACATAACTACTGAAGTTGATAGTACTGACCATAATTACCCTGTTATTTCAGTATGACTTCCCGTGCAGACCAGAACGACAGATGGGCCTCCTATGCCGGACCTGGTGGATGGAATGGTAAGAGTTTTAGATGTGTCTGTTCCTAGAGCGCCTAAACTATTCGTGAACTTCCAACTAATCAATAGATGATGTTGCGCTTCAATCTCAGATCCTGACATGCTTGAAGTGGGCAATGGTGGGATGTCTGAAGCGGAGTACCGCTCACACTTCAGCATATGGGCAATCGCCAAGGTACTCATTTTTCTGTGTGTTGACAATGTTGTTGCAATGTTTAATGTTTTTTTTTTTTTTTTGCATTTCCTCACTGCAAACCTGGTTTGAATTGTGCAGGCTCCTCTTCTGATCGGGTGCGACGTGCGCTCGATGAACCAGCAGACGAAGGACATACTCAGCAACTGGGAGGTCATCGCTGTCAACCAAGGCAGGCCTTCTCTTTCACATACTTAACCATTCTTGGAATTTTCAGTGAACTCGTGTTGTGACTTTCTGAACAGATAGACTAGGCGTCCAAGGAAAGAAAGTACAATCCGACAATGGCTTGGAGGTATTCCTCATCCTCTGCTTTAGTGGCTTTCAACAAGCGATTTGTCCCAAAGCACAGCGCATCCTTAGCATGGTTCTGGAACTGACAATGTCGTGTTAATTCGTCTGTAGGTTTGGGCGGGGCCGCTCAGTGACAACAGGAAGGCTGTGGTTCTCTGGAACAGGCAGTGGTACCAAGCAACCATCACTGCACACTGGTCGAACATTGGGCTTGCAGCACGTACAGCGGTCACTGCTCGTGATCTATGGGCGGTAGGCTTGCTTTCTTCAGAGGTCATACTATATTTCACTGCAGGTTTCAGAATCCATTGCAACTTCCATCTCTTCTTGTGCAGCGCTCGTCCTTCTCTGCTCGGGGGCAAATATCGGCTTCGGTGGCGCCACATGACTGCAAGATGTATGTCCTGACACCAAAGTAATCACGCAAGAAAGCAGAGCTGAGTCCATATTGTGGAGTGCAGCCAATCGATCAGGATTCAGGAAAATGGTTTGCAAGGATTCATAGGGAGCTGAAGTGAATGAGACGCCATTTGGTTACATATGGTGCAGAAGTAAGCTGCAACCTGTAAGTGTATGTAAGCTGCCGTCAAATGTCGGCGCATGTGTTTCTGAAGTTTGTAGCGGAAGTTGCAGCAATAAACATGGCTTTCCTACCACTATTCTGCATTGGGGTTTCTATTCCCCCCTGCAAAATGTTGCGCTCAACCTAGATAAACCGACCAAATCTAGTGCGGTCTATCTGCCATTGAATGGCAAGGCATCGTTCGTCGCCATTTGAATTTGAGCAGAGAGGATATGAGGGGCGACGTACCGGTGGCTAGTGAGGGAGCTACGCCGAACGCAGCTTCTCTGTTCCCTTCTCCCTGTCCCCTTCATATTCTCGTTGATGTGGCGAAGATCCAAAGCATCAGGGGAACACGAGGGGGACAGGGAGAATGCTTTGGATCTTTGTCACGTCGATAGGAACACGAGGGGATAGGAAGAAGTGAACAGGGAAGCCGCGTTCAGCTACGCCTGCATACCGACGGGCGACGCCGACCAATCTATCACCCTGGCGTGGGCGCACGGTGCGATGACAGGGCCATGGACGACACTCCGCCGGCGAGGCAATTCACCGGCGAACGAACATGGGGAACATGCCGGTGCCGATGGAACGGCTCCTGCCTACCTCTTACAAGACCGTTGTACCCGCCACTCGTCGGAGCTCCGCCTCCCCTAAGGCGATCCAGACCTGGGCCTCCTCTCGCCGGCCCATCAACCTGTGTGGCCCAGGTTGAGGAAGGCATGGAGAAGTGGGGGTATATTTGTACACGAGACTCTCTGCTATTTATTATTACCAATTATGCCCTCTCTAGTTGGATTGCACATAAAATTCGCGATCCAATCCGGGGCGTCCTATCACCGGCCCATCACATTGTACGATCCAGATCGAAGGTCAACAGGAGAAGTCGGGCGTTTTTGCATGTGAGACCCTCTACTATTCGCTATTCAGATATGACCAAACGGGCCGGACCAATCGTGCTGGCCTTTGGCACGGTAATGTTGGCCTAGCCTAGGCATGACACGTTATGAACATTAAATGGGCTGTACCGGCTTGTCACGCTTAGGCTGAAACCTTGACACGACGGGTTAGCCCAGTATGGCACACATAGGATCGTGCTGAGGCATAGCTGGTCTAGCTCGGCATGGCACGTCATTAGCCCCCAACCTCCTATTGGACCCACTCCCAGGAGGCTAGATCTGCTCAAAAGATCGTAGTAACTCTTCTATCATAGTGTAGTAAAATTGAATGAGGGTGATAATAAAATTACTTATTGTTAATGCACTCTTTCGAGAGCGCGCGGTTGACTTGGCAGTAAATTTACTTACGACTAACAATAAAGTTATTGTGAATAGCAAGAAAAAAAATACTTTTGGTTGATAGTAAAGTTACTTGCAACCTATGGTAAAATAACTTACGATTGGTAGTAAAAATACTTGTGAGCGGCATCTTCCCACGAGGTCTCTACCACGGCACTACACGGCTAACCAAGAGTCAGGAAGTGCGTGGCAGCATGGCGGCGCAGATCTGGACCTTGACCCGCTTCTTAACGGATCCTATCCGTTAGTTTTCCTGAAGTTTCTCGGCTAAGATTTTTAATGAGGTAATTCGTGCAACGCAACATAACATGTATCATATACTCTTTCTTCAAAATTTTTCTACTGGTTTTTATGCAGTTTTGATGAGGTATAAATGTGTCGGATGAGTGCCCAAGGGAGAGTGTTAGGAAACTTAGACCTCGGCTTGAAGTCTTGGCTCATAGTGGGCATATCACCACTAGGCTATAAAGAGAGAGTGCTATTGGCTATTTTGTATACGCATGGGAAAAAGAAAGTAATAAAGAAAAGTCAGGAGTTCTTCTTATTTCTATGTTTTAATCTATTATTTACATCTTTTATGATTAATCTGACTGATTGTCAGCGATGATACCCCAACATTTCCTACTTACAAGCTGCGAGGTCACGAGACTGGAAGCCAGTCACGGCGCCGTCAGATAAGCCCGTGAGACGGGAGAAAAACGCGCCCAGACGCCCAGTTCGGGGCTGCGCAAGCGAACCGCGGCACGGCGCCAGGGCGCCACCCGCGGGCCGCAACGAGCGAGGGCGCGCTCTCGTCTTCGGCCCCGCGCCCGGGCCGGGCCGAGCAAGCAAGCGACCAGGCCGCGCCGCACTGCGCCATCCCCGGGCAATCTAAGCCCAACACGACACGCGCACACCACGCGCCGTACGAACAAAAGAACAGCCCTCGCCTCTCCTCTCGCCTCCGCCTCGACCGACGACCGACCCAACCACCCCACTTCCCCCACCGGAGCACCGACGTCGAGTGCTTCGTCGACCCGGACGCGGGCACCAATCTCCTCCTCGCGCGGCCCCCCGAGGCGGAGGCTGGGGAGGAGGGGGACGAGAACGAGGCGGCCTCCGCGGCGCTCGTGGGGAGGGAATGGTGGGAGTGGGGGTCGCTGGTGTCGCCCTTCTTCTGGGGCATGGGCGCACGGCCATGGTGGCCATGAAGGGGGTCATACCCAAGACCGGGCCCTTCGTCGTCGCCGCCTTCGGCCTCGTCGACGCCGCCTACTTCCAGGTAAAAGATGCGATATCCAATTTAGTGCGTGGTTGTGCGATTCCTCATGCATTGCTCTCCTTCTGCAGGGCTTTCTCGCGGAGGGCTTGCAGAAGACATCGGCTAGGCTCGGAAGCGTAAGACGAACTCTCCCTGCTGTTCGCTAGCTCCTCGAGCATGCAATTGGCTTGCCATTTCGGTCCATTGAGCTTATTCCCCTAACGAAACCGAAATCTTCATTGCAGGACATAATTGACTCCCAGCCATTGAGTCATAATTGACTCCCAGCCATTGACCGTTGCTATCCTTGCAGCACTACTCTTTGGAGAGTCCATCGGCGCGATTGGAGTTGGAGGGCTTGTGCCGGGTGTGATTGGGCTTTTGCTTCTCGAGGTTTGCCTTTTTGCAACGCATATTCTAACTTTATGTGTGCAGCGTAGAGGTTAGCAATTTCGATGCCCGACTATTGATTATGATAAGCTGATGACAAGTTACATTGGTGATGTAGTATTTTCTCCATGTCAATTGCGTAATCACATGTATGTGCTACGTTTTGAGGAAGACACATCTCAAGAGTTGTGTTCTATTCCATAGGCCCAAAGGGTATATACGTAACACTAGAGTACTAGACTACCACTACAGTACCATAAATGCCCTTAATGCACACACGCTAGTACACAACTACCCTTAACAGTTTGGAGGACACTAGTTCCTTGCGGTAATATATGATCTTGATCAGCGCACCTATTTGAGCTGAACCTCATAGTAGTACTAATAACTGTTGCCTTATGTGGACGTTCTGAATTCTTCCACTATTGATAGGTGAAATCTAAAGATATAGGGAAAATTTCGTTCGTGCCACTAAAAATATGTGCAATATTGTTTTTGCCTTCGAAAATCTGCTCATTTCGTTTTTGCCATCCTTCCGTCTGTGCGCATTTCGTTTTTGCCACTCCGTCTAATTTTCCATCAAATCAACAGATTTTGACCTTGCGCTGCAGGTGACACGTACCGGTTAATTTGATGGAAAATTGGACGGAGTGGCAAAAATAAAATGCGCACAGACGGAAGGACGGCAAAAACGAAATGAGCAAAATTTCGATGGCAGAAATGATATTGCATATATTTTGAGTGGTACGAACAAAATTTTCCTAGATATTATAGTACATGACATCATCTGTAAAATGGTGAAAAGTGGTTCTTAATTTTTTACTAGTCATTTTGTACTTTATTCATATTCAGACATCCTGGACAACTGGACTCTGCAAGAGCAGTTCATCCTGGACAAACAACATTCTCTAGGGCAGTTAAGTACACAAGGCAGGTAACTACAGTATGAATCCAACCACAATATTCGATATCAAATTAGTTCCAAAACTTTGTACACAACCAGTTACATCTTCAGAAACACCAAAAACTTTTTAAGTCTTGATATATTTGATATTTGCTGCAATAAACTCAAGCCATATAAATCTATACCGCGAATGTTAGACTCATTGTGCTCAAGGTGTGCAAGAAACTCTGCACCATCTCTTTTGGAGTTGTCCTTTTGTTCAGCCTTGTTGGAACTATGTATGTCCAACACGCAATTTGAGTGTCTGTTCATGAAGCAATTCAGGACCTTAAAGAGAATTTGGCAAAACCATTCTACATGGAGATCATCATACTGACATCTCAGTGCATTTGGCTTGTCAGAAATAAGAAAGTATTCCAAGGAATTGATCCAACTTTTGATCTTCGAGACAATTATTCAAGAATGAGTTTGCCATGGTTATCCATCGGGCAAAAGCCAAATACATTCCTTATATTTCAGAATGGCTTAGCAATCTAGCATAATCTTTCAGCTTCTCTGTAAATATCTTGTGTATCATATATTTATATTAAATATAAATATATACAGTACAATCCTTTCCTACTGTTCAACCCTAAAAAAATGTTACTCATTTATACGAGGGAAATATACCGTAAACGGTTTGCTTCTGTTGTCGGTGGATGTAAGTAATCTTGGTCTGCAGCCATGGGGTTCTTTGCAAAGCTACTCCCAGCTAATCAGTAGTTCACATGGGGTGAGTGATGAAGTAATTGAAGTCATGGTGCTGGACTCCAAGCTGTTTAAGCCAGGATTCTGCCGCACTGAAGAGGGAGACAATCCTCTTATGATCTCCTGTCCTGGGGTTGGTCCAGAGAGGACCTTGTATTTTGTGTGCTGCAAGCCCAAACGGGGGAAGAGATACAGTGTTGGTCTTGTCCAGATGGTCATTTTGTTTCCCATTGGCAGCTGGACAACAACCATTGGTCATGGTCTCGAGCGCGTGATCTGTGGATAAATCACAGAATACAGATTACCACGGTTCAAAAACAGTACTAAGGTCATCATTAGTGCAGCTCATTGCGGTTCAAAAACAGTAGTAAGGTCATCATTAGTACAGCTGTAATTAAGGTATACAGTACCTAATATGTTTCTTCTTAATATGCATATCACTGTCAAGCTCAAAGAGCTGGCTTGATTTAGACTGTCTAGTACCATTACTTTTTATGTTGTGAAGTGGACAGCTGGTGTTCGTAAGTGCTGTTGCACACATTGCAATCCAAGCAAGCTTGCACCAGAGATGGATAAAAAGTATATAAAAGAACTCTTCTATATGAATTCTAGTCTTTAAGAAACAGCTGCATGTCTAAGAATAAGTATTGAAGTCATGGAATGTGCAAGGCAGTTTCTTTCCTCCCCTTTTATCAGGCAAAGAAACTGCTGTCACCAACTTTTTTTTGTAAGTAATTTCCTTATCTATAAACTTAAAAGCTAAGACATGAAGCCTTTTGAAACCAGCTTTGAAGATTTAGATGCAAAATAGCAAGCTGAACAAACAATTGAAGAAAACTCTCATACTCTTGCAAGCTGAGCCATCAATTGTGTTTAAGATAACATGGCATACCAATATGCAGTAAAAACTAAAAAACATATCTAATATGCATCTTTTTTGAAATATAGCAATCCCATATTCACAGTACATAATCTGAACACTAAAAACCACTCAATCGATCAGTCTAAATCTGCAGTCACGAGTTTCTTCCAGTCCAGGGCTACCAAGCTGCCACTCCTCTGTTTAAGCATACTTTAAGCAAATATCGATGACTCGGGGAGTTTTTCCCCTTAAGGTACACGCATATATTCTGTGCTTGTACGGTTGTACCAATATACTTCTGTATGCATATCATCATCTCATGCGGCCAATGCAAAACTTTGAGTAAGCTATCAATTTTCAAATTGACAACATAGTTAAGGCCTAATGTTTTGAGTGTGAATCACCCCAAATAAAGGATGAGTATTGATAGCAACGTGAAGGGAAATCACTGTAAATAAAAGATGAGTACTGATAACAATAGCATCATAATCAATGTTCATGCATCATTGGCACATAAACCTCGGGAAATTGTGCCATTAGAGTTGATCAAACTGGTACTAATTGGCCATATTGTTTTTGACTTCGACTTATGGCTTTTAATTGTTTGTGAGTGTTAAGTGCGGAGTAAGAGAAACTCGCGTGCGATTTTGACCGTTATAAATAAAGTTGCTATAGTGTATATTACAATTAATTTGTAGACCCCACCTTGAAAAGTGTTAGTGACGTGGGCTAGGGGGCCATGACCCATTAGAGGCTGCACAAAAAGAGGGGCATATCTTTATATTAGGAATGATTAGATGCATATATTTATATTTGGATATTATGTATATTATTTTATCCTTAGTGATTGGTTGTACTAGATCAGATAGTTTCTATATTATTAGAAGCTAACTTCATCTATATAAAGAGAGGAGCTGCACCATTCTAATCAAGCAACAAGAACAAAGAGTTATTCTAGTCTCTCCCCAAGTTCTTCCCAGTCCATGATCTACCATTTTCCCTAAAGCCCTTCCCCTTTAGCCGAGCCATGCCGCCCCTCCTCTGGATGGTATTTACCGCGCTATGAATTAAGATTCATAATAACTTGGCATCAAAACCATTTACCATAGCTTCCGATAACGAGTGTCCATTTTCCAAGGCCATCGCCCTTGGCCGCAAGATCGAACGCATGCTGAAAAAGATGATAGCAGCAGAGGAAACGAAGGCACGGGCAGCTGTTGCTGCATGGTCTGCGTCGGCACCACCGACACCACTTCTGTTGCCATCGACAATGCTCCTCTCAACCTTGTTGCCCGTGGTCACGCTAATGGCACCCTCGTCAAGAAAGAAAAAGGTTGTTGTCCAGCGGCCAACCTCTCTACATGGGCGGCTGACACCGTGCCTTTGGACGTGTGGAACGCGGTGGGTCACGTGCAGGGGGTCACGACGATGTTGTGTCTCTCACCCATTTGTTGCACCTCGTGATGACAAGGGCAACAACACTGCCTTGAACTCGATCTCTTCGTCGGTAGCACCTTCGTCAATGTCAAGCAGCGCTAAGATTCATGCGCCTTCACTATTCACTACCATCGACTGCCTACTATGCACTGACGCAAGGCATTGTGACTGCTCGTCTCGGTGTGGGCTTCCAAAGGTTGCTGCCATGGCCATCACCATAGTTCGAGGATGAGCTATCATGAAAGGAGGGTGAAGTGTTAGGGACATGGGCTAGAAGGCCATGACCCATTAGGGGCTACACAAAAAGAGGGGCAACAACATGTCTTTATATTAGGAATGATTAGATGCATATTTTATATTTGGATAGTATAGATATTATTTTATCCTTAGTGATTGGTTGCATTAGATCAGGTAGTTTTCATGTTGTTAAGGGTTAATCTCATCTATACAAAGAGAGGAGCCATACCATTCTAATCAAACAATAAGAATAAAGAGTTATTGTAGTCTCTCCCCAAGTTCTTCCCCGTCCATGATCTCCCATTATCCCTAAAACCCTTCCCCTTCAGTCGAGCTGTGCCGACCCGTTGTTACCTACAGAAATTATTGCGCATAAACAGTACTTGTGGGTACTGTACCAGTAGGCCTACAAGGAGAAATGTTTCTTTCTCATCAAGTTATCTATTTTCTAAATAGTTTGATTAGCTTTCTAAGATAAGGATTAGTTATTTAGCATCATATCTATTAATTAGGAAAGATATTATTTAGATTGATCTTATCTATAATTATTGAGAGAACCCCCTATATAAGGAGGCTTATTGTAATTATTATTCTCAAGCAAGAAAAAAATAAAAAAAACATCTCCCTTCCGAGTACATCTAATCTTCTCTAGCTGAGTTCCTCCCTCCCTATATCCAGCGCCCTTGTTCTCTTAGCACTTTCTCCTCAAGCCATGTTGTTTGGCCTCATCTAGCGGTAGTTATCCCGTTGTGTACGAACGAACACAATATTTGGTATCAAAGCCATCAATACTCTATGGCTTCTATTGCCGATGATATCAAGTCTGTAAGGGCTGCATGTGACCAGATCCTTGTAAGGTTGCATGAGATAAGTGCAACGATCGGGAGGCAAGACATGCTGTTGCGATGAATGCATCGTGGCCATTGTCTCTGGCATCGGCATCATCACTGGATATGATGCCTTCACCAAGGAAGAATGCCGTCGCTATCGCGGTGAGTGACATGTGGGAGGTTGTGACGTCGTCGTATCCCTCACCCATCCATTGCATCTGGTGGTGGAAAGGGTAGCATCACTACCCTGTGCTCATTGTCTTCATCGGACTCTTCGTCAATGTTGTGTCTTCATCGCTATCAACCGTCATTGGCTACCTCTACGAACTAGCACAAGGCGTCATGACCGCTTGTCGCGGTGGGGCTGCCAAGGATGGCTACCATGTCCACCACCACAGCCCGAGGATGAGTTGTGTGCGAAGGAGGGGAGAAGTTGTTACCTACAAAAATTACCGTGCATAAATAGTACTCACAGGTACTGTAGCAGTAGGCATACGAGGAGAAATGTTTCTTCCTTACTAAGTTATATATTTCCTAAATAGTTTGATTAATTTTCTAAGATAAGGATTAGTTATTTGGCATCATATCTATTAGTTATGACTTATGAAAGATATTATTTATATTGATCTTATCCATAATTATTAGAAGAACTCTCTATATAAGGAAGTCTATTGTAATTATTATTCTCAAGTAAGAAAGAATAAATCAAAGAAACATCTCCCTTCCGAATGCATCTAATCTTCGCTAGCTGAGTTCCTCCCTCTCTCTATGGAGCGCTATCGTTCTCTTAGCGCTTTCTCCTCAAGCCACGTCGTTTGGCCTCATCTAGCGGTAGTTATCCCATTGTGTACCAACATATACAATAAAAAGATATTTCGTTTAAAAGCTAATTACTGTAGAAAAGCCGAAAACAGCTTTTAGAAACTGAAAAGAAGAGACCCATCTGATATGCAACAACAGCGTACCTTGAAATGAGGAGGAAATGGTATGGTAAGTTAGGAAGCATGCAGATAAGTCGTTCGCATTGCGCTGGCAGGGAATGTGGTAGATAGGATACCTAATTAAAATAGCATACATGAATGACAGTGGTGAGTACTATCATCACCGAGAACAAAATTAACAACTGAGAATGGATTTCTGAGCCTAGAAACAATATCTACTAAGACAAAAAGGATTATTGAAGTGTCAAAACTCAAAAAACAACATAAACACTTCAATCGGCTACCAAACTGATTAGGTACAGGATGACCGCCACCGCTTGCAATCTAGAATTATAAGCAACAAGGAAAATAGAACAATCATGAAAGCATGATATTTCTGAAAAACTCCTAAATTATATAACTGTTCATCTGCCAACTTATTTTTTTCAAAAGAACAGAAGTAATGGATGTAAGTTTGATCATACCAGGCAACTGACATCCAACTAGCAGGCGAAAGATCAGCACTCTTCAGAGATGTCAACCCAGGAAAGCCCTGGGATAGCTCATATACCTAGCAACAGCAAATGATCTAAGAATAGCGATACACAGCACAACTGGGATATACTGCTGGCAGAAAGGACATAGAAATTCACCTTATCCATGAGTGGGATCCTTCCATAAGGAGAGCAAACTTCAAAGAACTCAAAATACAAATGCCCAGGACGCCTCCTATTCCCCCCTACCACATCGCAGTTGAACAATGAGTCGCCAGATGTTGAACTCCAGGATCTTGACATCTTCTCGTTGTCCTCATCATCACTCCAGTAGTCCATGCCATTATCTTCACCAAAACTCCTGCAGGAAACAGAAAATTGGTTCAGTCTACGTCTAGAGAACTGCATGAACTCAAAAGTTCAGCACAAGTATGTTGCATCTTTTGTCCAGACCTAGATGCAGTCAGGATTTTGTTGGTGTATAGCTGTATCCCTGATAAGTAGGGAACGTAGTACTGGACCACTTTGTCGCCTCCATAGAGCTGCACCGTAGCTCCCGCACCGTACGCGCTCCACTCGTAGTACTGCTCCCAGAGGTCCGCAAGATTGAAGTACTCAACGCTGTCCATCTCGGCATGGTGCCAAGCGTCGGTCGAGAATCTGCCATTCGTCTGGATCAACATGAGCAGCGTCACACTCTCAGACTAAGATGGCAAACATGCATAGCCTACCTGGCTACCCTAAAATCCAAGGCATTCATTGATAGAACAGTTGAACAGCAGGCAGAATTGACAAAGCGAAGCAGACTTTAAGTTGACGACCGTCGCCACTGCTACATCCCAATTAGGCAGGAGAAAAAGGGTACAACTTGGTAGTACAATTCTCAAAATGAAGAAACAAATACAACACAAGCACACTATCATTATTCCATTTCAGAAAGGCATTTACCGTAAGAAAAAAAGGGGCAGCGTGATCCATCTATGACTGAACAAATGAGCAGTAATTCAGTAATTAAAAGGTGATTTCCCCCCTACCCACACCAACTGATGCACGCAATCCAGCAAATGAGTAATGACGAATCCTAAACTCCCAGGACACCACAGATCATGCCAGGCACAGCCGGCACCTGCCAAGAACATCAAAGGCACGAGCTTCACAGGGAGCAATGGCGTCACCTTGGGGAGAATGTGCGTCTCCACGGCGGGGGTGGTGCAGTCCAAGAAGCACTCCAGGTTGGACGACCTCCTCTCCTCCATCCTCTGCCCACCCATGGCCCCTCCTCCTCCCCTCTCCACACAACTCTGCTCCCTCCAATCACCAAACCACCCACTCCACATACCACAGCACCCCAATCACTCCAGACAAAGAACCGGCCCCAAGAAACCGAACATGCAGGAGGAATCAATCCGGCCAAAATCCTTTACACTTCACACTGCCGTGCAAGAACCAAGATTGTGCGTGTGCTACCGCCAAGATCGAAGCAGAGGGAGAGGGGATTGGGAGGAGGAGAACGAAGGGGTGGAGACTTATTTATTCGGACCGACGAGGAGGAGAAGCCGCGGGGTATGAAACCGGCTTCGGTTTGCTTTGCTCAGTGTCCCCTCTCATCGCCTTGTCGGACTCCAAAGCAAACGCTTCCCGCAATCTCATTCCCTCGTCACTCACGGGGCCGGGTCTGTGGTCCGGGCCCGGTAACCCGGTAGAAGTAGCGCCGCCCGAACCCGTCACGTTTCTTAACCGGTTCACGGTTCGTAAGCATCCAAATGTTGTCCGTATCACCATTCGTATCGTATATCTGACGATTATAGAGTACTGGCGTACCATTTCAATTCTGATCCTAGGTAGAATCATAATTACGTGTCATGCCATTTGGACAGGTCTGCGATTTTCCATGTCACAGATAAACCAAGCTAGGAAAATCATTTTCAAAGAAAGAATTTTGTAATGTATATCTAAATTTGAAAAGGAAGTGACATTCTTCCTTTCCACACCCTCCTCTCTCCAATGTAAATAATTTGGATCCAATAGCCCGTTAACCCGCAACACTACCCGAATCAGTTAAATATCCAAAGCCTCTGACTCGTTTCCCGTTTCCAGCTTTGACCATCGTGTCATGCCTCCGGGCCCATTCACCACATATCCAAAGCCACGAACCGTTCAGCTGTAGAAAAGAAAAGCATAAAGCTCATCTATCTTGGTCTCTGTTCATTTTGGTTTGAGTTTTGATTTTTAATTTTTTTTAAAATTTTATCTTTTTTCTAGCTTTTGGGGTTTTTCCAGATTTTTTGCCAGTTTTTTCTCTCGTATTTGTTTGCATTGTCTATAATAGGTTAATCTATTTTTTATTTTTAATTTTTTTAAAAAATTTAGTTACGCCAAATAAGTCACTATCAGTTACAGTGTAATTTCAGCCGTAAGTCAGCTTATTTCAGCTTAACTAAACGGCACCTTAATCTTACGTTTACGCAAAAATGTGGCTCATTTTGTGAGTCCAGACTCTACTTTGCCTCCGCCCCTGCTTGTGTCACCCTCATCTTGGCATTACTACGTCTGCTCCTAAGCATGCAATATGTTTTTTCGGCTACGACTTATAGCTTATGGCTACGGTTAATAACTTTTAGCCCTAGTGAGAGTATTTGTGCGAATGAATCGAATACCGATAAACCACTTTGAAAAGGCTATTTCGATAAGCTGTTTCGAAATAGCTGCAGAGAAGTCATCTTGTTTATTTGTTCGAAGAAGCTATAAATCATAGGCTATAAGTGAAAAGAATTAAGATCTTTAATCCATATGAGTATTGAAAAGTTGCTTGGCTTTTTTCAACTAACTTGTAAGGATTTTGCTTGTTTTCTTAGGCTTTTCTCTTGTAGATGTAACACTCATTTGGTAGTGCTATTTTATCTGTAATTTACCTTTTTTGTTGCTTTTATGACCACATTTTTGTTTATCCATTATATGAAAAATTTAGATAAGCTTTTCTATACTTTTCTTTTGTTAGTCTTCTCGCGGAAGAATGAGAATGGAAATCCATGTGGAAAGGTGAAATTAATTAATTGGAATTGGAGTGGGTATGGATATATAACCGTAGCTATAAATCACATACTTTTAATGGATGATACGTATATTGATAAGGATGGATACTGACAAGTTATGAATCTTAATTAAATTGATGGAACATATAGATTGTAGATCTTTTAAAAGACCGAATATGGTAACAGAGAAGAGCGAATGATGCTTTCTAATTTTTCCTCCAAGTATTCAATACTCCTTCACTCCAATAGCTACAAAGCTATAAAGATTGGAATGAGAAACTAACACCAAACAAGCAAAACAAATATCTGAAATATTGGAGAAAAATTAGGAAAATCGGAAGTACTTTTGTTATAACTGCGGTACTTTTGAAAATCGGAAGTACCTCTGTTATAACTGCGGTACTTCATTTCGTCGATGAACAGTGAAATTAGCACTAGTTCAAAAACGAAAATTGATGGAACTTTTGATTCGTAAATTCAAATGATATAAAATTTTGCAGGGATCTTCTCTAGATTATCAAGAACCTGTTCCAACAAATGATCATGAAAATCACGGCTAAAGTTGAGACCTTTTTCAGTTTGAAGGAAAGGTGCACCGAAACCGAGCCAAAACCAAAATGGGTGAATACAACTTGCTCGTGGGTGGACGATGGTCAAGATGACTTTAGATATATTCCCATATGTCCCAGCAAGTAAGATCATGAAGAAAATCACGTCAAAAACCATCGAATCAAGAAATCATACTTTGAGGCCAAATCAAATAAAAACGGGTTTTCTTGTGAATCTTACTATCAAAGTGTCTAGATGGGTGGAGTTGTATTCCTAAAGATTATCTCCATCTCTTACACATTCTCAGCACAGCAAGATCACAAGAAAGAAAGAAGAGAGATCAAAACCAACCAAAAGTCAAGCACATCAATCAAAAAACAAAAGAAACACAAGAGTTGCACAAAGATTGATGTATTGCTTACTTGAGAAGGTAAGTTTTATAGCTACTCCACCTTAGAGGACAAAGAGTACTCAAGGTACTCACTCGCAAACCCTAACCCTAAACTTAGAGAAGAAAGCACAAGAGATGAGTTGGATGGTTAACCTTACATGTCTCCTTCCCAACCCCTTTTTATAAGTTGACAACCAGCCACCTATGCACACTCTTACATTGCTAGGTAAAAGTTCAATGGATCATTTGCATACATATGCATTTCATGAGGATAAGCCTTATTATGAGGTTTTACGAGGTATTGGCTCGTGAGAGTCACCTGTGATTTGGGGTATTTTTTGTAGTTGCTGTTGGTATTATTTGTGGTTTTGGATTTGAATGAGGCTACAGTGTGGATGAAGATAATTAATTGTTAATGTTTTATCATTGTACCGTGAGTCATTAATTTGATGCTTAATCATCTGCAATTTATTTAACTTTTTAAACAATTTGCTTGCTGAGATTTCATCTCACCCATGTATTCTCTCTCCCAAGGGATCCTTGAGCATGCTTGGAAATGGTAGAGCAGTATAGCACCATTACACAAGTCCTCATGATTTTTTAATCATTTCTTTCTTTCAGTCGCTGAGCACTGTAACTTAATAATGCTAAATCGTGGTTGGATTTAGTGGGGTTTGAGTACTCAAAGCTAGGTTAATAAAGGATGTTATTGCGCAGTTTTATATTCTTATGCTATTTTGCTATTCCCTATTATATGTTATGTCATCGTGCTTTCGTGCAATTTTTTTATCTAGG
Source organism: Dendrocalamus latiflorus (assembly GCA_017311315.1). Classification (NCBI taxonomy): domain Eukaryota; kingdom Viridiplantae; phylum Streptophyta; class Magnoliopsida; order Poales; family Poaceae; genus Dendrocalamus; species Dendrocalamus latiflorus. The sequence continues at coordinate 20,578,574 of CM029675.1, forward strand.
GAGGTGTTACTGGTTTTTTTGTAATCTAGCTAGTCATAAGTGTAGTTTAGTATTATCCCGAGGTAATGTGGTTCCTGGGGTGTTACAGTTGCATACTTGCTAAGTTATTATGGCATGATTTCTGAGTTATTATGACATGATTCCTAAGTTATTGTGAAAATGCTCCTTAAGTTATCATGAATTGCTTCCTAAGTTATTGTCATGTGCTTATATAAGATTTGCTTCCCCCTTTTTTTTAAACAAATTCATTTAAACATGCTTGTGCTGTGTGAAGGTAATGTCGGATGGGCCCATGGGTAGGCAGGACCATATGATCAGCTTCACAGTAGAGGAGAAACACTCAATAGTATAATAAGTAGTTTTAAATAGGTCAACTAGAGCAAAACTTGCATAATATTTTCTTTTACCAAACAAGAACTGACATGTATATTCACGTAAAATTCAAAATTCTAAATATCAGGCTAAGTATTGAAAATTTATTATTTATCTGATAAATTGTATATAACAAGCAACCCTGCTATAATAATTTGTGTATGCAATCTAATATAGTTTCCACCAAGCAATCTAATATTTATTGCCAAGCAGTTTTTTTATCAACATCACAAGCAAAAAATATATGGTAAGCATCGTTTGTGGCACTACCATCATTTGTAGTAAAAATCCCGATAGCAATTTCTTTTAGGATCGCAAGCAAATTATGATAGCAGTTTTACACAGAAAATTATAATAAGAACCATCTGTGCTTATATGCTTTCAAATTTGTACCTACTTTGAAGCAAATTACTTTGAAGCTGGGTCTTGACCTACTTTCAAATTTGTATTAGCTTGCTTACAATTTTGTGCTGATCTCCTCCCAAGCTTGCTTGCATGTTATATTCCAATATGCTCTCAATTTTTATACTAATTTGTTGGGAAACCTCATATGGAACATAAAAGCACGTAAAAAAGATAGCTCTAAGAAACACAATTTGCTTTCTGATATAGATTCATTTACCTTCTTAAGATTTCACTTTTTTGCCTTTTTGCAACCAATCAATTTTGAATGCGTCCTATTTTCCCTTCCCTTTTGTCTTGTGTGTAAGTTGTACATGAGTTACAGAGCAATCTATAGTAGAAAAATGACTTACATTTGTAAAAAATTTGAGTCCACATAATTCCATATTTGCTTTGACTAGTATCATGAATTGCTTCCAAATTTATACTGACTTTGCTGTTGAATTTATCATTTTTTGCTTTCAAAAAGTTTGATAATTTGCTCTCAAATTTATATTAATTTTGCTTTACATCTACACAAATCTTGTTTGGAATTTGTATCTATTTACTTTCAAGTTATCATCTTTTTGTTTTCTAATTTATCTTGACCTACTTTCAAATTTGTATTATCTTGCTTACAATTTTGTGCCGACCTCCCTCCCCATGCTTGTACATGTAGGGAAGGACTTACATTCGTAAAAAAGTTTTGTGTCCAAATAATTCTAGATTTGCTTTAGATAGTATCCTGAATTGTTTTCAAATTTATACTCACTTTACTCTTGAATTTATCATGATTTGCTTTCAAAAAGTTTTATAATTTGTTTTCAAATTTATCCTAATTTTGCTTCATGTCTACACAAATCTAGTTCGAAATTTGTATCTATTTACTTTCAAGTTATCATCTTTTTGCTTTCTAATTTATCTTGACCTACTTTCATATTTGTATTAGCTTGCTTACAATTTTGTGCTAACCACCTCCCAAGCTTGCTTGCACGTTATATTTCAACATGCTCTCAATTTGTTATGTTGTTCATAGATTCCTTTCAATTTGCGTCCATTTTGATCCATATTCATCAATGTACTTATGTCATAGACTGGTATTGAATGTTGTGCTTTCCTTTCCTTTCTTTAACAATACATTTAGCTTCAGATACAATCCTATCAATCTCCTCCACATTTAGATTTTTGCAATCAATGAACCTCATCAAGTCATATGATTGTGGTTTGAAGTCCTGTGAGTTTCTGCTGCCCTAAACCCTTCCTCCTTGTGGATTTTCTTGGTTAATGTTTATATTCCCAATAGGCACAACAAGATTCTCATCTGATTTGCTTTTGTGTAATGTGCCAATTGGGGAGTTCTTGTCACCTCTGACCCGATCTCTGCTTGCACTTTCTAGCAAATTGTTTTTATCCCCTCTAGATAAAGCAATAGTTTCACCTGTTTTTGCATCTCTTTGTGCCAGTTATAGAGTTGTTGCTACCCTCAACCATACCTCTCTTTGCACCTTGTGTTGATTGCTTGTATCAGCTCCTAAGAAAGAATCTGGTTTGCTTATCTCTTCTGTTATTGGTTCCCTTCCCTGCATAATTGGATTGATTTTCAAAGTGGCGGCTCTATTTTCTACTGAAGTTGTTTTATTAGACTTGCACAATATAACTCCTTATTCTCCTGGCAGCTAAATATTCTATATAGGCAATGGCTTAGGAAAACCAATCTCTATTCTAAAACGGCTTGTTGAGCCAATGTCATCAGTACAGATGTCGCTTCCTGTGCTAAGTTATGACTTCCTTGGTAATAATGCCTTAAATGTGCAAATGCGGTTGATACCAATCTCATCATTAGTATTATTACAGGATGTGGTATCATTTAGATAATTTTGTTTGTGGGCTTTCAAGGTTTACTATATGAATCATTGACATGATTGGTGTTTTGGTGACTGGTGCCCCTTGATTGATTGAGCTATTAGGACTATCAGATATAAGGTGGATTGAGTGGCTATTGTGTGGGCTTCCTAGATAATTGTTTCGCATCCATGTGTCCAGGGATAGCTCAATCTGTTGTGTTCCACCTTCTGCCTCTGTTGCTCGCACAATTTTTTCACCAATCCTTTCACTGTGATTTACATCATCTGCCTACTCTACTTGTACAAGTTACTTATCATGTGTTGTCATCCCCTCATCTTTGTAAGTGATATGTGTTGAGTTTGTTACCAAAGGTTGCTCAACGGCTTCATCTTGGCATTCTATCTAGTATGTGATCACTATTGCCATTGTTTCCATCATCTTCCCCATCAGCAGGGGTTTCTTGATTGTTGTGTAACTCAACTTGAACTAAGAGTGCATCACATGTTGAGGGGGAGCTGGATTTTCTTGCATTTTTATTTCAGCATTCTGCATTATAATATAACTACATGGAGCCTTGATTATTATTCTTTTATGACATGTTTACAATGCATTACATCTTGCCATGATCTGTGCTTAATTGCTAGATTTATCATGACTTTATATGTGTAGTCTAGTCTTTGCCATGATAGGTTGATTAAAAATGCACAACTTGAATTAAATCATGTCATGTTAGCTCTTGAGACTAGTCTGTCTTTAGTTATCCTCTTATGATTCATGCCATGTCAAATAGGCTAAGTTGAGTCTTGAATCTTTATTAAGCTTTAGATTGAGCTATGCTAGTTCCTTTGTGAAGCATGAGTTATTATTAACTCCTTGTTCTTGAACTAAATTCAGCAAAAGCAAAAAGATCTCTTTTGTGCGAAAGAACTGATCTCATTAATTCTTTCTCATGAGACTGTTTGCCATTGCACTAGGCATAAACTCAGGGGGAGTTTTGGTTGACCAAGATTATCTTCTTAAGTTTCTAGCTTGGAGTGGTCGCATAAGGCTTAAGATCTAGCACATGACTAAACAAAAATCTGGTTGGAAACAACCATGAGATTTTATAAGGAAAAACATGTCAATTGTGCTAAATTTGCTTAATTACACAAAAAGACCTAGTACGTGAACAAATGATTCATTCTTGAACTTGTAGCACTCTAAATTGACTCAATTCTAGCTTCTTGGTTCTACTTAGAATATTGACATGGCTTGCATCATCTTTGGATACCTCTAGCTAGACTATAATCTTGAATGACTTGACATGCTAAGCAATTCATCTAATTTTCAGATTGTGACTTATTTGGTTTAGCTTGATTATACATGTCTTGTCATGATCTAGATAGCATTCTTATGTGTTATGGCTTGGTGTAATACTTCAAAAGTCATTATGGATAATCTTCATGGCTCCTAATACTTAACATGAATAATCTTCAGTCATTTCATTCAAATCATGCTCTATTTTTCTTCATGTATCTTGATGATTTTATTGCCAAAAGGGAGAGAATAATGGAGAAAAAGGCATAACATGGGGATTTTTTGGAGCTTCTGAGGAAAACTTGCTCTTTCTTTTGCTTCTTTGTCGACATGGTCATAAGTTTCCTTGTCATTTGTTTTATGCCATGAGTGACTCTTTTTCATTTTTTAAAACAAACAAACTCAACTTTATGCGCTTTTTCTGTGTTTATCAATATACTCATCAATGGGGAGATTGAGAGACCATGTGGAGATAACCCCGTGTTTGTGATGAGTAATTGACACTTGTTTTAAGAGAGCTTGAGTTTGTTTTGGGTATTCCTTACTTGAGTACCTTCTTTTGATGCTAATGTATGATTATAGTGTTTCGAGCGGTGCTATGTGATATTTTCTTATCTGTGATGGCTGCAGGACTTTGAAGCTGGGTCGTGGTGAGGCATGGGATGACCAGACTAGGCACGGGCGGTGCTGAGGTCGAAGCGGTCGGGAGGTGCCGAAGACGGCGAGGATTCGAAGTGGTTGCACGGTGTGGACAGCAAGAAAAGAGGAAACTTCCAGGAAGGTGTAGGAGTGGGATTTCGGTAAAATGCGCAAGGCCGCAAAATGGAAGTGGATTCGGTTGAAGATAACAGGTAAAGGGCTTAGTTTGCTAGTGCTAACTGGTAAAGCAAATTGTGAACTCGGTAGTGGAGGCTATAAATAGAGAGGGTTAGGGTTTGGAGTGGTAGTCCTGGTTCCCTCCTTTCTGATGTAAGGGTTTGGGCTTTAGTCCCATTTGTGTGAGAGTCTGGCAGTGAGCTGGTTCTGCATTTCTTGATTTTCCTTTTGCGTGTGTGTTCTTCTTAGATGTAAGAGATGGGGTGAACTAGCTGTAGACAATACTATGTAATCATTCATGTATTTTCTTCAATCTTTGAGTTGTTCTCCCTTGATATGATGAGTGCTTTTTCCTTGTTCTGTCTCGGTCTCTTCATTTCCCGATTGATGCTTGTGTTCTGATTTTTAGTTCTTGTGGCTTGGATGAGATGTTGCTTTGAACGGGGAATCGCCTCAAAGCCTCTGGCTAACTTATTCCCGAAAGCAAGGATTCTATTAGCAGTTTTTCTCCCATGAGATGGTTCTCTCCAACTTCCTCTGTTTGCAAAATTTCTAGGGTTTGGAGGCAGAGCATTCTTGCTCTCTTGATTATCTCGGTGAAAAGTTGAAATAGATTTGTGTTTCTTTCTTCTGAGATCATTTCCCAGTTGGAATCAAGAATCTCATGATCAAAAGACTTGGGAATCACAGGCTTTATGATCTGAGCCTCTTCCTCTGTTTCAGCATTTCTAGGGTTTGGAGGCAGGGCATTTTGATGTTTCTCGATTTCCCTTCAAAAGTTGTTTTCAGATTTGTGTTTTCTTGTCCTAAGCCTATTTCCTGCTGTGATTGAAAATCTCATGCTCAAAGGATTCAAAAATCACAAGTTCTTGATTTTGTCCCTCTTGCTGTTTCATTTCGGCAATATAGAAGTTATTGTCTTATCTGTTATCAGTTCTCTACAGTTTACTCTCTTCCAATCTTTTAGATCAATCCAAGTTGGAAATTAAGTCTCCAGTCTCAAACTGGTTTGTCTCTCAGTTTGTTTTGAAGAGGACCCACAATCAAAACAATTCTGAACTGCCTTGACCGAATCTAGATTTTCTTGTTCAATCTTCGGAGGTTCAGTTTCTGCAGATGAATGTTTTCTGCCATGCTGTTCCTTTTGATCTGAATTTTAGCTTCCTGCATTCAGTCTGCTGTTTTGGGTGAAGCCCAGATTAATTGCCCCGAGAAGCACAGTGTTTCGCGAATGATCTCTCTGATTTGCATCTTCTTCGCAGTAACTACTGTTGATGCGGATACGCACATGCTTAGCACTTTTAAGTCAAATACATTATTTCACTGGAAAGAAGTATTTAGCCGTATTAAATATTGTCAGGTGAATTTATTTCTTAATGAATTTCCTTCTATTCGTGGGAACGATATACTACCCTATGCCAAATTCTTGTTTATTATTAGGTTTGAATATTATGATGATTCCGGGGCCAAAGCAATGGAGAAGCACAAGGAGGGTAATCATATTTGCTACCAAGAGCAAAAAGCTCATGGGAATGGAAAGGAGAAAACCAAGCAGCCATGCAGATGATCAAGGAGGAAAGAAGCCCATGCAGTGGGAGAGCAAAATGGGAGGAGCCCAAGGACTTAAACCACAAGTTTTGGATAAGATTTTCAAGCCAAATTCGGACTTCCCACGTGCTCAACCCAATTCAAACTCGGATTCAACTCAGAATTCAATTCGGATTCGCTTCGGGATAGCCTGACAGGCAGTTACTAAAAATGCCATAACTTTCACAAACAGAGTCTGATTCAGGTGTTCTTGTACTCGTTGAAAAGATAATTTCAAGGGATATGCAATGAATCTAGTCCCACCTTCAAATTCATCACGGATAAAAAGTTATGACCGAAACAATATGTCGGGTAGAAAATATAGTTTCCTTTTTGTGAGAGTTCGTATCTAAACCATATAGGGTTAAGTTGTACTTGGTTTGGGGACCATATGGACGTCCCAAGGGGTTATATAAGCCTTGTATTGGCAGCCTTTAGGGGCGGACCACGTTTGAGAAAAATCAATCTACTAAAGTTTTCGAGTTTAGCATTGCTGCCGAAATTCCTTATGGAATTAGGAGTATCTTCTTCAATCAAGATCGTTCAGCCTTTCCGTTGGGAATTGGGTGCACGATAGATCTTCGCTTGGTGGTCGGCGAAATCAACACGAGTGTGTTTTGGCGAATTAAAGAGTGTTCGTCCCTTGCAATGGCATTGGAGGATCATTACGATTCATCAAGACTCCCGTGAGTATCCATCCTACGTCGAGAAGATCGGGTGACCCCGTATCAACTGTACTTCCAGTTTTCGGTCTCTCCTAACTTCAGGCTACTGTTCGGTTTGTGGAAACTAAATTGAAAAACTGAAACTCGGTCAGACTGGAATCAACCCGGCGGTCTGACCGCCATTCCTCTTGCGGCCAGACCGTCCCTGCGTCAGTGGCTAGACTGCTAGTATTTTTTGTGCTGTCTTTGTTCAGTTTGATTGGAATCTCTAGTTTTCGGCCAAACCAGTGCTTGTAGCTTTCTTTCTAGTTTTTTGCTTTTTCAGTTAAGTTCATTTTCAGTCTGTTCTTTAGAGAAGATTGTGTCAGTCTGGTTTAGCTTCTCTCGGGAATATCTTCAATCAAATCTGTTTTTCTCAGTCTTTGGGCAAGTCAGTTCTTGTGGCATCAAGTCCTTTCGGTTTTTTTGGCGAAATTGTTTTCGGCTTCCAGTGAGCAAATTTATTCTTCTTCCTAGCTGCTATAGCTATCTGAGAAGAAAATAGTGTGGATACTTTGGGGCGATTTGTTTAAAGGCACTATTCACCCCCTCTGTTGCCTTTTCGGTCCTACAAAAATCCACCCACATCAACCTTTCCTTTTCATCCTATCAATGCAACTATGCTACCTCGTACGGGCAATCACCACTTCCCTCCCCATTGTTACTTCAACTGCCTCTCTTAAGCTCTGAATTCAATTTATGATTAAAAAAGGATAAAATTTAAAAGCAATCAAGATGGCATAGTTTAAAAAAGCAAATTAGTTTGCATTTCACAAGCAAATCTTGTAAACTTCAGAGCAAAAAAAGGACACGTAATTGAGCAAAATCTCTATATAACTACAATCAGAACAAGCTATATGGTGGTTTCGTTTTATGAAATGGAACCTAGGCATTCAGCCCTCTGATTCTAAAAATAAGAGCAAATCAACATAAAATAAGGAGAGCAAAATTAGTCCATATGTGAGAGTAAAGCATAGTAAATATGGGAGCAAGTCTATGCAAAATTTGAGAGTAAAAAAGAACATCAGCATTCCCTAGGAACATACCTCAGGGGGGTAGTCATGGTGTACTTTTGATGAAACAAAGTTTTGAATCTCTGTTAACCCCCCCAAACAAGTTGTCATGTATTGCTACCCTGCTTGCTTACTTCAGTTGGAAAAATAAAAAAAGTGATTCATGTTGAAAGTAATCATCTGATGAGAGCTATAGACAAATGACAAAAGAAAGTACTCATCTATAATTACTTACTTTAAGCTTCCCGAATGTGCCCTCTTGTATTGTATCCAACTCGATAACCTTTAATGTCAATGATCTCTTTCATGCTTCAACATGTATCGGGCAGGATGGTATCACCACATTTTGCACTAGTAATGAATCAAGGTATAGAATCTGTGCATTTTTTTGGCATGGTGAGAAAAAAGATAACAATGTTTTTAGAATGACTTTATCCGAAAGAGAGCATAATTGTGGAAAGGAACAAAAAATATGTAAATGTTCATCTATGAGGAAGAAAAAGAAATGAGAGTATGAAGGAGGAAATGAGATAGTGTGTATGTGGTTATCACCACAAGGAAAAATAGGCATCCACCTACAGAGATCCTTCTATCCATTGAATTGATAGAATTGCTGAGTTGGTTAACCAGGAATTTGCACCAGTCAAGGCCCTTGACTAATCACAATCAACTAAGGAGGGGTAGCATTTTGGACTTATGTTGAGACTAGTATTGGATGACAGAAATGTGCACACAGCCAACATCATCCACGACTACAGAAAGTCCTCATCTGCTGCTTCAATTTTTTTTACTTGCTCCATTATACTTTTAATGCTTGGTGCTAATCCATCCGTGATGCTATACTTTTTGTTGATGAAAGTGGTGGCATTGTCATTGAATGCATATACAACATCACCTCCCCCATTTGGTATCCCTAGCACCCGATGCACACTGTCAGGAGTGACTTTTATCCTGCATCTACCCAATATAACTAGCTCAGAACTTTTAGCATCAAAATTCTTTACAAGCCATTTGCTTCGCAATCCTAGCAACATATCACATCATAGCTTTAGCAAGCCTCCAAACCCAGCTTGTTTTATGATATGCTTTTGATTTATGGTCAAGTGTTTATATAACTTGTACAACCTTGCAGGAGAAGCATGGTTTCTTATGCCCTTTACATGTAAAAGAAACATAATTTTAGTGCTAGGGGTGTGTGGACTGCTAGTAGAGAAAACAATGAAAAAAATAGTAGTTAATGCTTGAGAAAAATTGTTGCACACCTCCATTTGGTTGTATCGGGGTACATCAGAAGCACCCATATGTTTCCTTTTGCTATGTCTAGGCATTTCTTGAACTGCATTACCAAAAAGGAAAAAAAAGATTGTTCGGAACATTGGACAACTATGCAAAAACATGATTTGATTTTGATATGTTATTTACTACATATCAACTTTTGCTCTCTATAACCATGCAAAAACATGATTTGATCCTAATATCTTTACCTATTGATTATATCAACTTTGCTCTATGTTACTAGATTAAAGTGCATACTATACTAACATAACTTGCTTGATTGGTCCGTACATATTGATAGATGAGCAAAGCAAACAAGGACATTGCATAATGTTTTGCCAACATAACAGTAACTGCATGATATTGCTCTGTCAAACTACACACATAATGCTCTAGCTTATAAACTTTTCTCTATGTATACAACATATGTTGCTTGTTAATGAAACATGTATTGCTTTGTTCAAAACATGAAATGCAAAAAGAAAAACCATGGTTTGCGCAAATTCGTGAAAATCCCACCAATAAAAAATCAATTAAAACCCCACTAAATCAATCCTTACCCAACATGAAATCCATACAGTCAAAAAACCATCAACCACAACCCAAAAAAGGGTCTTAGCCTTTCAACTAAGGGAAAAGATGGCAGGAAAAGAGATGCCTTTGGTGCCTTACAAGCAGGCACTAGCACTTGTCTATTTTGTTCAGCGCTCATTCTAATTTTGATGTCTCAAGCAATTGTTGCACCATCACCAGCCAACAAATTGTGTACTATAGTATGATTGATGCTAACATTACATGATTAATTCCATTCCAGTTCAGCAGTCACAAGAATATCCTAGATTTCTCAACTTTCATTTGATAGAGGCATTTACACAGAGGCATATGCTTTATCTTCCATTTAACACAGGCATCAACACATGCTAGCGTGTGCTCTATAGGCAAACATGCAGAATAAAAAAAACAAGTTTAGGTAAAAAAATGTTGGACAAAAAACTATATTTGCTCCAAGTTTTGAGATAGGTCGATTACAAACAGGTGCAGCTAAGAGATTCAAATATAAAGATGCTATTACAAACTATTGACCAAACATTTGCTACCTATAGTTTCTATACCAAAAGCATGTTATGTACTCATGTTACAATAGCTAGGAGTGGCTATAGGAGTAGATGTAAAACAATAAGAAAAAGAGAGAGGCATATAGGATCTTCTATGAGTGGCTATAGGATCTTATAGGAGTGGCTATAAGAGATCTATCGGAGCACATAGTATTATTTTTGCTGACAAAAATTACGATGACATAAGAAAAAGAGAGGCACGTAGGCTGAAAACAACAATGAGCATATATATCTATTGTCATCCGGACTGGTTTATGAATTGAAAAAAATGCTTTACTAGCAAGTAATCACAAATCATTTGTACAACGAGAAAAAGGGAATTCCATATAGCCAAGTTTGCACTTATAAACTATGGCTGATGTAACAGACACAATAATTCTAACACCTAACCATATATATAAACTAAGAATGAGGTTATGCCCAGTTGTTACAGTAATCAACATGAAGCCACCTATTCACTGTTGCACTAGTTGTTTGCATTCTGACATACCAAAATGATCAGTTCTATGACTAGATTCAGAAAGAGACCATTTTTCGAAGATGTTCATGTCTTACATGCAGAAAATAAAAGGCACAAAATAATGGAGAAGTCAACATCACCAAGTTTGATCATTGTCCATAGGACAATTGCTACCCCACAGTGAGTAATCTTATCAATATGGTTTGTTGCCAAAACCCATGTTCTAAAGTGACATGCAGAATGATTCAAAAATTCTAAAGTGCCATCAAAGAGCACTAACATGCAAAACCATCTAAAAATTCTAGAGTGTCATCATTGGCCACAAAAATAATAGAGGTGTAAGCTCATGAAACAACTCAAAGGTAAAAGAAATGTTGGACATCAAAACGACAAGATTTGCTCCAGGGCTTTGAGATAGATCGATTACCTCTGATTCCTTCGCCCCTGGCTGCAACCTTTGCTCGTCAAAAAGTTTAGCAACCACAAGATGTGTCCAGTTTGTGACATATACAACCAAAAAATTAATCCCAATTAGTAACTAGGAAAAAATTAACTCGATGTGTAATAGCAAAAAAAAATCACATAAAAAATTGCATGGACTCTGCGATGCAAAATGATTCCATCTGAAATCCAGCAAAAAAACCAAACCAAGAAACAATGTGAGATCAATTAGGATTCCACTGTGTATATCCTCGTGACAATCCCAAAAAATCCAACCCCCGTCTCCTCCCCCAAACTACTCATCACCATAGCACCTCCCCCAAAACTGCTCTCCACCACCTCCCCCAAAACCACTCGCCCCCACCCCACTCGCCACCACATCCCTCAACTACTGCACCGGTTTCCTCCCCAAAAACCAATCACCACCGCCACAAAGCCCCCAAATCCCACTCAGGCTACTCCAAAAAATCACTCGCCGCCATAACCACTCACCTCTTCCTAACAGTGTCATCCCTCTCTACTCCAAATCAAATCTGTGCAAAATCGTGTTGATCCCCATGGCAAAACCCTAGCTATATCGTGAAGATAAGGGGAAAACTGAAGAGAAATGGAGGAGAAGAGAGAACCGTATTGGGATGGGGAGACGAAGAGAGAATCCAAATGAACTGAAATGGTGCGAGTCCTGAAATTTTGAATAGTGCTTAGTTTGCTCCGGAAAAAACTTCTCGATGCCTCTTTGTATTCACACAGAACCCGCTTCTCTCAGACATGTGGGCTTCTTTAAAACTAGGGCCCGGTTGTTATTGACGCAACCCGTCTTGCACACCAGTCAAAATGCCCCCACGCCACGCCATTACCTGACATGGTAGCAATGCTTCAGTGAACGCAAATCACCACGTCACTGTTTGGTGGGACCATGTTATCATGTTTGAGGAGGTACATGCGTAACAAAAAAAACACCCATGCTATGCGACAAAAAAATGGATGCCGCGTTGCTCCCTGATCTAATGGCACTCAAAGGCGTGTCCCGTAGACCCGACGGGATGCATGCGTGGAGATAGGATTTTCTGATCCGTGAATATCCAAATCCAAATTCATTTTAAAAATGAGATCATCCAAACTCAATACTTCTTTCGAATACCAGTAGTATTTTTCTCAAACTGGATACTAGCTAATTGAAATGGCAAACACACCGCTGATAAAACCCGTAGCCGTGTCACACCAGTTGGTCCATGTAAGATGCCACCTGGCCGTGGTCCATGGACTTAGCAGGAACATAGTGGTTGCTACTCTTCATCAAAGGTCCAAAACTATTAGTTGTCTTGACCATAATTATGACGGGATTTTTTGGCCGGATGATTAGGTTGGGCATGAGTCCTTAGTTGGCAGACGGGCCCATCCCAAGCCTACCTAGCTCGAACTTGAATCTTGTAAAAAAGAAAGCACAAAAGAGTCTTGTCTTGTGTGAAGGAAGTGGCATTTTTTCTGTGGAAGTCAAGAGGAATCTGGCCACCCATTTGGCCCTTCCAACTAGGGCTGTGCGTTCGGTTTTTTCGGTTTATACGGTTCGGTAAATACGGTTTTTTCAGTAAATACGGTTTTAGTATTTCGGTAAATACGGTAATTTTCAGAATACGGTATGGGATCGGTAAATACCATTTTATTTCGATACGGTATCGGTTAATACCAATTTTACCAAAGTTTACGCGAATTGCTAAACGTTAAATAATATCATCTCCAAGAGATCAAGACTTAGACTCCAATACTCCATTGTATATTTCTATGTTCTACATTCAGAAATTCACAGCACAGCCAGTCAACCACACGCCCACACAGCAGTACAGCACACATAAAAACCAGCAGCAGCAGTACCGCAGCACAGCACAGCAGTCAGCGGACAGCAAGTCAGCAATATAGGCATATAGCAAATTAGCAATAGCATCACAATTCACAGCAGACAGCACACAACCAGCCAGTCAGGACTCAGGAGCCACACACATAATAACATAAAAATCAGCAGCACAGCACAGCCACACACATAAAAACCAGCAGCACAACAGCACTCCAGGGGCACTCCAACAGCTAGCAGTATTGCAGATTTGCAGTAGCAGCAAATAAAGACAGTAGCAGCCACTAGCCAGGCAGTAGAAGCACATTACAAATACATATTACAGCAGGCCAGCAGCACTCATAGTAGTAGCAGCACATTACATAATACATAATACAGCAGCAATACATATAGCATATTACAGCAGGTCAGCAGCAGCCAGGCAATGTCACTAGCACTCCAAGTCTCCAATCTCCAGCAGCAGCTAGCAGTAGCAGGTAGCAGCAAATAAAGACAGCAGCAACCAAGCAGTAGAAGCACAAATGAAACCAGCAGCTGCAGCACATAAACAGAATATTCGTTAGTTCTTTTAAACATAATATTCATTGGAGGTTTGTGGCTGGCAATTGGCAAACACATACATTAGACAGTCTAATTAACCAAAAATGCAAAGATAGATAACCAATTAACCATTAACCAAAAATGCAAGATCACTAAATTGTTCAGTATTGGACAGAGGAAGTTACACAACTTCGCAAATATTTGCAATATTTACAAATTAACCGTGAGTGACCTAGGTGGCAGTGGCAGTGCCAAGTCCCTAATGCAAATGCAACAACCCTAAAATCTAAATTGTCCACTAGAGTACTGGACAGAGGAAGCTAGTCAAGCTACACCCCTAGGTGGCAGTGGGCAGTGGCAAGTATGCAAATGCAACAACATTTCAACTTAGTGCTCACAAGTTCTTACAACTTCGCAAGATCCTACTTCACAAATCACAAGTCACAACAGAGTAGTAGAGTACAGAGTACAGACTAGCAATCTACCAATTAGGCAATTAATGAAACAGAGAGAATGCTAGAAAAGACTTACTTCACAAGATCCAGTTGACTCCGTAGAAAGCTAGAGGGAGAGCTCCACGCGGGGGCTTGGCTGGCGCCGCCGACTTGCAATCTTCCTTGCCTCTAAAGTTGACTATAAATACATTATACATACTCCTAATTAAGTTACATCACCCTTAAAACTACAACCATTGTATTCATCTAAATTAGAATAGAGGCCAGATTTTATGTAGTTGAATAGCATAGATAGAAAAGATCCTACGGTCATCCCATTCGAACCACGAGAAGAAATCCTACGCACGGCCCATATCCTTTGCTCTACAAGGCCTCAACAATGGTATGGACGCCTACCTTGACTCCTTGAGGCGCCGAGCACCGAAGGGCGAACCGGCGAAGGCCGAAGGAGGCGGAGGCGCGGACGCGGAGCACCGGAGCCCGAAGGAGGCGGAGGCGCGGACGCAGAAGCGCAGAGCACCGGAGCCCGAAGGAGGCGGAGGCGGAGGCGCGGAGGCGGAGCGGAGCACTGGGGGGCCGTGGGGGAGCACCGCCAACGGATCTGGCGAGTGGCGAGGCGAGCCGACCGACGAGGCGAGGCGCCGACGAGGAGCTCGGTTCTGGCCTTCTGGGATCTGGCTACTAGGGTTCGAGAGACGAGAGACGAGAGCAGTACAGTCGGCACCGCCAGCGGAGAGGAGTAGAGGAAATGAGGAATCGGATCTGGGGCTAGCGCAGCGCAGCGCTAGGGTTAGCGCGTGCGTCAGGCCGGTGCGCGGTGCGGAACTGCGGACTGCTGGTGGGCCGCCGAGATCGGAGAGTTGCGCTGGGCTTTTCGGTTAGTTCGGGTTTTTCGGTTTTCCCTCGGTTTTTACCGAAAAAACCGAATTATATAAATACCCATTTTCTAGATACCGAACCGAATACCGAAAACCGGTCAAACCGAGTTGACCGGTTCGGTTCGGTTTTTTCGGTACGGTTTTTTCGGTTCGGTTTGTTTTTGCACAGCCCTACTTCCAACTGTGGGATGATGTGAGCCTACATTGGAAAAGTGTAATAGAGATGCTATCCACAATAGTTAGTGTGGTAGTAGTAGTAGAGCACCTTTACTCGCATGCCTTGCCTTTTGTTCTCTCCATTGCTGCTTGTGTCTTTCTGGCATTCCTTTTCTGCGAAAGCTTGCTTGGAGAATGATTTAATGGTGTCGGCCATCAGTCCAAAATAACAATAATCTAAGCCCTAATGTGTGTATATATAGGTTACATGAGCCACTAAGCATCTTGATGATACTAGTTTCAAGTTTCGTAGCTTGTAGCACGATGGCATGATGCATATGTCTCGGTAGCCTTTCCTATAGACACCCCAATGTTAGAATCATCACTTATTAGATGATTACCCTTATTGGGACGACATAGATTTTTCCATGGATCGTACAAATTAGAAAACACCACTACTACAAAAAAGCTCATCACAGATGTTTCGAAAATATCACCACAGATAGTTTCCTGAACCATCTGTGCTTATAGATTAGTAATACTCTAAAGGCATCACAAACGGTTTTTGAACTGTCTATGATAACCATTATCACCGACGGTTCTTAACTAGAACCGTTTGTGATAACAGTTATCACAGACGGTTCTCACTCTAAACCATCTGTGATATCTATTATCATATATAGTTCTAGTTAAGAACCGTTTGTGATTGCATTCTCGTGACATCATAAATATGACTCTTTCAGTTCATCAACATTATCTAATTGCGTTATAAACCAAAGTAGGCCTATTTATGATTGGCGACATGTCTTTGGTGGCTCGTTATTTAGGTTGTATGTGTTGTTGTTTGGTTGCTTTGGTATGCCGTGGTCATAAGCCATGGTCGTATGCCGTGGTCGTAAACCATTTGTTGCCCTGTTCCCTTCCTCACCCCAATAGACACTAATCTAGCATTCCAGTTGCATCCAAAACCAATGCACTCAACCACAAGATCGACAAGATATTTACAAGGAAAAATACACTGGAACACAGAGACGGGTCCCTTCATGGCCGTCGTGGCAAGTGAGCTTGCAGGCAGTGCAGACCCCAGTGGCACCGGTGGCGACGCAGGTGTGGCAAAGATGACCTAGCACTTGAGGTATCCGCCAGCGTAGGTGCACTCCTTGCCATCGTCTCTGCCCAGCACCAAATCCACCTCCAGCTTGAGGTATCTAAGCATGGCTTTTTTTAAAAAAAAATTCATATCCAAGCATCAAGGAAGATTGGGGAGGGGTCATAATCAGAGGCAGAGGAGCTCAGAGAGGTAGTCGGCGTCACTGGGGGAGGCAGCGCTTTGATCCGTTTGGGGGAGGTAGCTAGATAGTGCTTCGGTTTGGAGTGTTTTGGAGAGGCATGTGGGCAACATATATAATGGTATTTGGGTAGCGGAACAGATCAGTAGTTGAGAGGTTGCGATGCCGCTTCACTTTAAAAGTTTGAATAAATAGGTGGCAAAATCGAGTGGCGAAATTTCACATACGATTTCTAATACAAACCATTTGTGATGACTTAATTATCACAGATGGTTTTTAATACAAACCGTCTGTGAAGTATCATAGACGGTTTGTATTAAAAACTATCTATGATATTTGGTAACATTATGAATAGTTTTTGTTAATAATCATCTATGATACTTTATAGACGGTTTTCACCATGAATCGTCTGTGATATTTCATCTTTATATATGGTTTTTAGTGCTGGCAGCAACACAGATGGTCTCTAAACCAAAACCGTCCGTGATTGCATTTAATACTGACAATTTTGGTCAACCGTCTATGATAAGACGTTTAATATTAGCCTTTTGGTAGTTGTGCACATGGATGAAGATTAAGATTTATCCAACAAGCAGTTGGTACTCTAACAATTCAGCATTTGTTTTTCATTTTAAACTACTAAATTGCATCATTTTCATCTTGTGCCTTGTGCCTAACTTGCTTCTAGAATGCTACCATCCACAAGGTTCATCTTGTGGATTCTTTTGTGCTGTGGTTTATTACTTTTGGCTTATAATTTTTGAATTATAGCTGTTCATGAGAGAGCGTATAAAGAGAGAGATAGTTGCATACAATTTTGGCCAGTATAGCTGAAGTCGATATAGTGTGCATTATAATCAACTTGTAAACCCTACCTTAAAACACACCATTTAAAAGCACATTACTGTAGCAAAAAACAAAAACCAAATGTAACAAGCCGATTCGAACCCAGCGAGCAAAGCTTGGATCATCGTAGAATTCTGTGCCCTTGATAGCAAGCAGCTCTCATGCCTCTCTACTTAATAGATATATATCCACTGCGAATCCACAAAGCTTGGGGTGGGTTCAAATCCACTTATGGCTCATGTACGATGCTACAGTAACTCGCTTTCAAATGGTGCATCTTTTCAAAGTGGAGTCTGCAAGTCAAATGTAGTAGATACTGTATTGATTTCAGCTGTACCAGCCAAAATTGCATGCAACTGTCTCCCTCTTGGTAATCACTCTTGCGAACAGCCAGAATTGAATTGTCATAAGCCAAAAGCCATAAGCCACAGCCCAAAAGAACCCACCCTTAACTTATTACTTGGATCATCTTAGAATTCCGTGCCCCTTGTTAACAAGCATTTCTGATGCCTCTCTACTTAACGAATATAATTCTACACCTTGACAGAATTGACCTACATGCCCGCACGATTGAACTGTGACACAAATGGTACTTTAACCATCTTTTTTTTCAAATTTGTCTTCCAAATATCCGTTTTTGCAAATTTAGACCCCTTCTTGAACCTACCGAGCTTGGCACCTCTTGCCGAGCTCCCTATCTTGGTAGCAAGTGCTGCGGAGTGGCAACAAGTGCTACACAGCACCAGCACAATGGCATCATTTAATGTCGTGGATTAGTACTAATTAAAGCTCATCATTAGTGCTAATTAAAATATGATTAGTACTAATTAAATATGACTAATGCTAATTAAAGCATACACTAATCAACTAGTGACCTGTCGAGCCAAAGGAGTTTAGCTAGCTCGACAGACACCTGCCGAGCTCCCTTGGTTCGGTAGGTCCCTGCCGAACTCAGTAGGCTGAAGGAAGGGGCTAGATTTGCAAAAATGGACATCTGGAGACTAAATTTGAAAAAAAGGCTACAGTGCCATTTGCGTGAACAGTTCCACATGATTAGGTAGCTTAGCTCATCAGTGCCACTATAGGAAAACGACATGTTGGTGTGATGTGGTGCCATTAATGATCAAAATCCTAAGTGAATATTACGTGTAAATACTCAGAATCACGTAAATGATTATCAACCATCGCCTACTCTTCCCAATTTCAATAAGGGGCATCCATCTCGTACGCGTCATATTCCAAACCGATCTCTCTTCCCTTATTATAGCTGTACTCCATGTAGGCCATAGCATAATCGAGTACATCGTTGTACAGACTCATCTCTAACAATGGGAATTAATAGAAAAGGTGAGTGCAAAATTACTCAGTAAGCATTCATAGCAAACATGCAACTTCATGATAAACATCATCAAATCAAAACTCATATCTCTTCTCATCATCATTCTAAAAATAAGTTTCAAATTTACGAATTTGTCAAGTTTTTAGTTTGTAAAGCTACTAGTCACTCATACTTAGAGAAAAGACCCCCTATAGGCTTCTGTAGCTAGAGATCATGAGATATAAGTGAATTCGTGGTATATTTAGTGCTGTGTAGACTTATATCGCTTTACCCATAGCCACCTTGACTTTGATTGTGTAGGATTGGTATAGCAACAGAGAGGGTAAATGGTGCCTTCAAATTTTTCGCAAGTATTTATCGATATTTCACTTCGACCTTTTTCAATAACAAGCAAGATTTCACTAAAACCATGAAAAAATAAAAAAATGATGAATATGACTTGCTCATGAGTATGGCTCGAGATGTATTCACATAAATCACAGCAAGCAAGAACACTCAAGGGATTGAAGCAAAAAAATTGGATCAACAAAACTCTCAGAGAAGACAAATCCTTTCAAAATTGAAAAACTTCATGAACTTGCTAAACCTGATACCTAGAGGGATGGAGATTGATTTTCATGATACATCTCTACCACTTACTCGTCCTTAGCATCCAACAAGATCAAGAAGGGGAGAGAAAAGATAAAAAATAACAAAATCAAGAGCAAATCAAACAAAATAAGAGGGATTCATGAGAGATGAATAAAATTAATATATTGCTACTTGAGAATAAAGGTATTACAATTACTCCACTTGAAGGACAAGAGAGCATACTACATTACTTACACTTCTCTAACCCTAACCTTGGAACACTTGGCTTCAATGAACAAGGTTGGGTGGTTAGATGGTTAACTAGAAAATCTCCATCCCAATCTATTAAATAGATAGGCAACTAGCATCTATCTAACTCTAGTAGATATTATCCACTTAGCACAAATATGAAAACCCCGTTAACCCCACACAACATGGGTTTTATTCACACTTCACTTATGCACGCTTTCAAAGCACATAAACCCAAATCCGCTAAGTCCTTAACCTTGATCTTCTTAACTTCTCTTTGACCTAAACTGCTCTCTCAAGCATGGTAGTCTTGATCCAAATTAGTTTTCAACATTTTGGTTGACTTACCAAAATACTATTTCTTGACCCGATCTTTATCTTCCTTTGTAAGCAATCATCATGTTTACCATGCATAGATGCACTACTGACTTGCATTGGCAAGTCTCTTCTATTCTGGTTCCACTGGACCACATCTTACTTGGACAGACTAAGCCACATGGTGCAACTCGTCACTCGAACTTCCCTTCAATATTTTTAGCCTTGATTATGCCATGCTTGAGCTCAACCATCTCATTTGGCATCCTTGATTATTCTGAAACTCAACTCCTCTATGAGTGTAGCCTCGATCCTCACTATTGATCATGGTTGACTCCAAGCGTCCATGTACATGCAAAGATAAAGAAATTATTTTCGGCCACAAGTTATTCATAACTTGACCCACATTAGTCAAAACATATTTTGTATAACACATATGCACTGACCTAGGTCAAACCAAATCATCCCATGACTCAATTTTTCCAAAACCAATTTTGATCGAAACAAAATACCTCTATCGATCAGATCGCTACCTCCAGTCGGTCTGACTACTGGTGGTGGCCGATCAGACCACTGGAGGGGCCCAGTCTGACCACCTGGTTTACAAGAAATACAGAAAAACTCCAAATTTTCATGCCTCCAAATGATAATGATTTATCACAACATAACCCTAGACTTTCTCACATGGTCCTTCATACTATAATATGTTTATTTATATTTTCTTAGATGCAATGCTCAAGTAGAAGTTCAGAATGTTTTATCTACTTTACCCAGTTATCACGATGCTAACCCCTATATCAAGGAGGCTTTTCCATCACCCAACACGTGCTAGGGAGTCATATCCATCATCCAGTACAAACCATAGGGGTCATCACCTTGCTAACTGTGTGTCAGGGAAGTTTTTCCACCACCCAACACGTGCTATGGAGGCATATCCATCACCCAGCACACACCATGGGTCTTGTCCCTCTTAGCCTTACCCAGTCTCTTGTATCCAAATAAAGTGTATAATAAACTTTGATAGAGTAACATAGTTTGCTCGTCCTAAATGGGACCATGGCCGATACTACAATATGGCTCATACACGAGTGAGAGTTGGTTAGTCCTTTTATTACAACAATATGTAGAGGGCCCCAACCTGCCTCTTTTTACTAAGGCACCCTCCACCCTCCTATTATTTGCCTGTAGGACAATGGCTTCTCTAATTAACCTCAAGCACACATTCATCATTATTATCCTCAGTCCTCCTGGCCTGAGGCTTGCTTCCCCTGCCCGTTCACCTTTCTAAGCATGAGAAGGTGCCACAGCTCCCTTCTCTCAGCCTTTGGCTTCTGTGGGTTAGATTTTGGGCAATGCTGTGAGGATGGGGATGAGGATGGAGCTGGAGGTGAGGATGGAGATGGGGAGAGAAATGGAGATGAGGATGATTTGCTCGGTCTCCTCCTCTATGCTAGCCATTGCTAGAATGTGAATGCTGGGCTTTCTCTCTCCATCTGTGGTCTCTGCTCGGTCTTATCCCTTTCTCTCTTGTGCGGAGGGTTGTGTTGGTGGGGTTTTTACTGCACATTTGGATAGGCTTTGGTAATTCAGTAAATCCTATTTTTACTGGGTTTGCTATTAGTGAAAAAGGAATTTGGAATGGATTCAGGTTTGTTTCTAATGCTGAGTGATGAAACCCTACGGCTGCGAGAGGTGCGACTGGCACTAGATAGTCTGGTATCTTGATGAGCGAATCACCCATTTTGATTATCCTAATGAGGGTTTTGATGGCAACTTGGATTTTGTTTAGTTATTTGTTCGGTCTTTTTCGGTCTCTTGTTACTGGTTCTTCTTGCAATTATTAAATGTTGGTTACTCTAGCTTAGCAAATATTGTTGTAATTTTAATTGTGATGTAATTATTTATATTCTGAAGACAATTATCTTGATTGAGATCAAAACCTTTAGATTGATGTAATTAAACTATAATTGATGTAATATGGACTGTTATATTTTTATCTAATTTGAAGAACACTTTAGATCTTTATCTTGACAAATGTGATTATTTGTTGTAAATTGGACTATAAAAGTTTCAACTTGACCTGTGCTACTTGTAATTATGTTGAGATGTATTTGTATCTGAAACTTGTAATTTGTGAGATGGCTTGTATTTATTAATTGGACTTGTTCTTTGGAAATGATTTTATTAATTTGGTCTATTATATAATTAAAGGAATGATTTTCTTGCAATTAATTTAGTTAGTTGCTTAATTAATTAATTATATTTAGTCATAATTTGTTGTTTACAATGAATTAGAAATTGCGGTCCTCACATCCTCTCCCCCTTAGAAAAGATTTTGTTCAAAAAATTGGGACTTTAGAAAAGATTTCATCCCCGAAATCACGGTTGACTTAAGGAGGTTGCGATAGGTCTTGTACCGATCCTTCACCTTGCTGAGTGCACTTCTTAACTTCACTGTCCCATTTCACCTATTAGTAAATACCCCATCTATACTCAGTATGGCTCCCCAGCCTTTCACAAGTCAAATTAGGAAATTTGTATGAAAGCTAGTGTTGCAAATACTATTAGTTGATTTCATGGTATCAGAGTTAATGTTATCATTCATGTTGGGGGTATTATCTTCATGTGATCTTTCCCATGGTGTGTAAGTCAATTTTTAAACAAAATCTTCAAGAGCTAACTGATTATGTAGCACCAGATTCAAAAGAGTCATACCAATTGAGGGTGGAATACTTAGTTTACCCATGAAAATGTACATAGTTTCCCTCAATTGTTCCACTGCTACATTATTCGATCTGGTTGGTCCCCCCATCGGTTCTACATGTCCTACTCCTCTCGTTGTCATGTTCGTAGGTCCTCCTTATTCTTGTTCCTTGGGTGGGTCTTGCACTTGAGCTTGCATCTGTGTCACCTGAGTTGGCCGTATGGGTGGTCCAGTTGGTTTGGCAAGGTAGGGGCAATTCATCTTGAGGTGTCCTTCTCTTCCACTGTTGAAGCATATCCCAATACCCATTAGGCAATCTTTGGTAAGGTGTCTTCTCCTGCATTTGGCACACCTAGGTACTATGAATTGCTGGTTTGGATGGGCAGGTTATGGAGGTGGTATAGTAAGAGGTTGTTGTTTTGCAATGTCGAGTTGTAGTAGATTCATTTGAGGGCATGCTTATCCTAGTTTTATGTGGCATTGGTCCAGTTTTGCTTTCTTCCTCCTTTCTTCATTTGGGTTGGTGTGCTCGTGTTCAAGAATGATGGCTTGGTTCACAAGGTCCTAAAATTTGGTGGTCTTGTGTATGGATAAGTGCATTTTAGGTACGGGTTCATTGCTTCTTTGAATTTATCAATTTTCCTTTCTTCGGTGTCTATGTCACTTGGGGCTTAACGGGCTAACTCATTGAACTGGTTTAGGTATTCAGTCATCGTCCTACCAACTTGTGTCAAGGCATGAAACTTCTACTTCATGATGTCTATCCTCCCTTGTGGCACATGAGGCTCACAAAAAATTTCTGGTGAATTCCTCCCAAGTGACTGAATGGCTACTAGCTCTATTTCTATTAAATTGAACCACCAAGTTGCGACTAGTTCCATCAACTGGTGTGAAGCATAGCGTACTTTCTCTTCATCTAAACACCCTACTATATTTCGATTCTTTTCAACCTCTTGCAGCCAGTCGTTCGCATCCAATGGATCTTTCGCCCTGGAGAATGCCGATGGACGAGCTTGTAGGAACTCTCCTAGACTTACTCTGGCATTAGGTTGACACTGACTCAAAGGAGCTATTCTTGTCAACAGGGACTCCAGAAAATAGTTCTGATTTTCTTTAGACTCCTTGCGAGAATTTTCTATGAACTTAAGAATGTCTCCCATATTGTTGGCATTACCAGTGTTTCCTGAGTTCCCAGCATCGCTGACTTTTGGTAGACTTGGAAGCTGATGTTGTCCCGGTTAGACACTTTGGTTGTCTGATGGTCAGGCATATCCAGATTGATTGTTACCAGTGGATCCTAGCCTAATGGTGAGGTTAGGTTCAGTCAAATTGTGGTCGTCCATCCTGTAGAGTAGTTCAGTCGGTTCTATTAGTTGCATCGATGATTATGAGGTGTTAGAATGAACTGAAATCATACGAAGGTCAGGTGCTAAGTTTATCTTTTGGGAATTTGATGGGGGTAGATCTCATTTTGAAATAAATGAGTTCACTAGTCCACGCATGGTTGCTTGTCCTTAACCTGTGTATGAGGGCTTGTAAGGTACTCATTAATAGGTGTTCTTAGGTAATTCACTAGTAAAGAACTTGCCCAGGATTCTAAGTTTGAGTAGACCAATTTACCTTTAGGGGTAGGCAAGGTATGTTTGATGGAATAATTACCAAAGCAGGTACACTATTTTTGGGTGTCTACTGTGTATGTAATCAAGAGATTGGCATTCTAGTGCTTGAAATTTTGGCATCATAATTTCTATCTGGGATTGATATTAATCCGTTCAAGCATGGCATAGGTCCTCAAGATTTAACAGGTACTAGTACGATGATATATAGGGGTGGGGAGTAACTTGCTACACTCAAGAGTATGTTATTGCTATATAATTTTAGGTTCGATGGAGGTTAGGTCATTGATAGTTGAGAAATTAACACTTCCCTCTACTTATAATATATGTCATCATGGAATGCATGGAATAAACTTTCCAAAATTTTAAACACTAATATGCATGAAAATATTTATATAGAATGATGCCAATATATTTTGTGAAAATACTATTTTCCTAATATTATGTCAAACCCCCACTTTTTTGCAACAATTTATTTTGTAAATTAATGATCAAAGTTATGCCACGGGGATTATGCCAAACATCCTTGACCTCATATATTCATGAATTGAGGAAGTGCACCAAAACTAGATAACATCGTTCTTGTGAATCAATCTATGCAAATCATGAGTGTTGAGGTTATCAAGATCATAGGAATATTGAGTTAGATTGCAAGGCTTTGGTTTTAGAATATCAGTGCTAAAGGGATCATATCTAGATTGAAAATGGAGTGGTGTAGGTGAATAGAGAGGCATCTCATTGACCTGGCACAAACACTAATTGCTAAGTTCAAACATACGCTGCTAAGGGATGAGATTACGTAGTGGTAGTGTTTCTCGGAGGAGTTAAAGATATGTTGTGAAGAGAAAGAATTTAAAGATATGTTGTGAAGAGAAAGAATTTTTCAGATCCAATAGGGTTTAGAGACCGTGTCATCGACAGGCCTGAAGATGAAGGACAAGTAGCTCAATTCCAATTCGGTTAATTCTAAGGATATATCAACCCCGATTACGCGAGCTGAATAGGATGATAAGGAATAAGACGTCTACCTCTGGTCTCTTAACAACTCTAATCACAATTCGGTAGTTCCTGGTTCCGTATGGCCGACTTTAGGAATGTAAGGGGTTGTGCTTCCCTCGGCAATACACTCTAAACCTTAGATCTTATTCGTTGTGGCCGTGACCGTCCATTCTGCAGGGTGATTAGGTCAATTTTACTAACAATTTGCATTGTGAAGTTAGATTAAGATTTATCCAAGAAATTGCGGTCCCCACATCTTACAAATTAGAAAACACATGGATGAAGATTAAGATTTATCCAAGAAGCGGCCGGTACTCTAAGAGCAAGTACAATAATGCTGACTAGGTCGCCTCTAGCGAAATCCACGTCAACACAATCCTAAGTGGAAGAGAGAGAAAAGAGGAGAGAGAGGCAAACTGCCCCTCATGCAAGAGGTGACCTCTAGCACATTATACGAGGAGTTACGGGCAGCTTGGAGGCGATGCTAGTTCTTAGAGCAACTACAATAATGCTGATTAGGTCGCCTCTGATATATTTATGTAAGTATTAAATGTTTGAGTGCTTTAGTAGAGGTAACATCTACTCAACTTATTGTATTAGCTACCTCCACCATGAGCCACTTGTACTCTTTTTACTTATTTGACTAGTACTAGAGGTGGCAGCCACCTCTTCTATTAAACTTGCTCTAACAATTCAGCATTTGTTTTTCATTTTAAACCCTCTAAATTGCATCATTTTTCATCTTGTGCCTTGTGCCTAACTTGCTTCTAGAGCTGCTACCACTCAGTATGTATCCACTGTGAATCCACGAAACTTGACTTCTTGCTTGGATCGTCTTAGAATTCCGTGCCCCTTGACAGCAAGCATCCCTGGTGCCTCTCTACTTAACGGGTATAAAATTCTGCGCCTCGACAAAATTGAGCTACACCGCCACGCGATTAGGCAGCTCAGCTCGTCGGTGCCACTATAGGAAAGCAACATGTTGGTGTGACGTGGCGCCATTAATGATCGAGATCCTAATCGGAGATTATGTGGAAAATGGACTTTGCCCACCGCTGCGATCCTGTCCATGTCATCACAGCTGTGCACTGACAATAGACCACTGCTTAATCACATGATTCGTGGGGCTCTTTTTCCATTATGCTTCAGAGGTTTGTGGAATAATCTCAAGGATCTCCCGTTGCGAGCAATCTGACATGCCGACTTTAAATTCAAAGAATATTAGGCGCTTTTTGTCGCAAAGTTGTGTGGCTTCTTATTAGTGGACAATGATGGTGTCCACAAAGTACGGTCCTAGGTTTATTGCCTCCATTTGTTTAGTTTATGGCTTGTTGTTTCTTCCAAACAAATAAATGGGACGATTTCTTGCTGATTTTTCGAAGCGGCTTATTGGGATAATATTTTTGAAACGATTTATTGGTATTCGGTTCGTTCGCATAAGCGCTCGTTCTAAGGGCAAAAAACATCGGCCGCAGTCGAAAAGAACAGACCTAATAATTATGTTTTAAAGATATTCCGGGGAGAAATTTTATGGCATTTATAAATGATGGATCAATAGGAAGAGGGGCTAGGGAGAGCAACCGCACCACAAAGTGGGCTCTACGGGATAGATGACTCTGAAAATTGTGTTTTACTCCTTCAATTTGGTAATGTAGTGAGAATTGGCACTTTTCAGTATCATGATGATTCATTAATATCTTTCATCTCTCAATTTCAATATTTCTGCTTCGTCCACAAAAACATATGAAATTTCACTCGGGTCCACACCTGCATGATCAATTGATGTTATGAAATGTTGTAACAAATAAGTTGCACACGAGCCACCGCTTGTGCATTACTTCGCACGTCAATCGTGTAACGATGGATGTAGATATTGAAAGTAACATTGCTCCATTATTTTCGGCTGGCTTTGGGTTCTTTTAACAATCATTATTTATTGGACTAATAAGTCGTAACACGAAAGAACACTCTCTATTAAGCTTACTAGAAAAGGGAGCGCGCTTCGCGGCGCCCTACAACATTGTTGAAGTGAGATCATAAAACAATAGTACAAGGTGCATGTAGAGGAACTGAGAGACCATGTGGTCATTACCCCATGTTTGTGATGAGTAATTGACTCGTGCCTCTAGGAAATTTAAGTTTGTTTTGAACGTTTTCTGCATAGTTGTAGCATTCTGACCGTGGTCGGAATTGAGTCAAGTCGTTTACGACCACGCTGTGCATTATTGGAAGGCTGTACGACCACGTTGTAGCTTTTACGACCACTCTGACCGTGGTCGTAGACTATCGGGAGGCTGTACGACCACGTTGTAGCTTTTACGACCACTCTTTTTAGATGAATTTAGAAGTTTGTTTCACTAAATTCAGAGTTAAAATGACTTAGTTATGACCATGTGAACTTCTCTGTTTGAATAAATTCGAGAAATGGCGACGAATCTGACAGGCGGGACCCATAGACGATTGTCGGGACGACTACGTGGTCGTATATCCGTTCGACCGCACAGTCTTAAACGACTATGTGGTCATAGCTTCGACCGTGTGGTCGTAAATTCGACCGCGTGGTCGGGAGTTCAACTGCATGGTCGTAGCTTGGCAGTGAGTGGTCGTAAACAGGTTTGGGTGATCGTAAACGGCACAGAGCAGTCGTAAACAACATGGAGTGGTTGTATACGACACAGAGTGGTCCTAAACGACCTTGAGTGGTCGTAAATGGCTATGAAGTGGTCGTAAGTGCTTTTGGGTGGTCATAAACGACCTTGGGCACAGCCAAGTACTTGCATACTTGATTGTATGGGGCTACGACCACGTTGTGAAGGAGTGCACGTGGTCGGAGAATGCTTTGACCACGTTGTAGCGGGGTGAACACGGTCGGAAGGCACTTCGACCACATTGCAGGTGGTCAGAGGTTTCTACGACCAACGGTTTGAGCGGTCGGAGAGTGCTTCGACCACGGTGCGAGTGGTTAGAGGTTGCTTCGACCACGGTATAAGTGGTCGGGGGGCGTTTCGCCCACGGCGTGAAGGAGCGAGTGTGGTCAGTAGAATTCCTTTGCCATGAACATAATCCATTTTCCCCACTCGACATGATTAAGAATGTACAAATATGTAGATGGTTGCTTCAGTGTGTAGTGGAGCCCTATGTTGCCTAGGTACTCCGATACCGATACGGATACGCGATACCGCGATTCGTCATTTCTCCAAAAATACCGATACGGCGATACGTTTATATATATGTAATAAATATTAAAAAATAAGAAATTAATGAATTCTTATAAGGGACCGAGAATACCTTTATATTGATGTAGCAAATTGCTTTATTTTCGCAAACTTTTGTGAAGTATCCACGCAACGTAGATTATGAGAGCACCTTGTGTTCCCCGCATGGTCCGTAAGAATTTCTTTACAACAGCGATACAAACTTGTTAGCTTTCCTCAACAAACTTGTAAATAGATAAAAAAAAAGAACGATCATGAGAAGACCAAGCTGTTGGGCAGTACCTAGCGAGGGTCTGCTTCATTGTTGTACCGTCCAGCCAAGATGATTGAGATGGCACAATGAAAGTATATGAGCCACCCATTACAACCGGAAGACACAACCCAAAGAAAGTTTGGAATAAGGTGTTTGTGCCAGCAACAAACAACAGCGTCTGAATTAGCTAGGCTTTCTCGTCCTGACAAAAGACAGTATCTATCATTTAGATGTTTAGCTTGGACAAAACCTGCAAATCTAGTGCAAACTTTTATACTTGTTCAGCAACATCAAACTCATATGTCAAGCAAGTGAATATAACTGATATTCAGTGCATAAGTTTTGGTACTCACATTTCCTCCTCCCATCTGAGGAACAGGTGCGCTTGGTATGATGACAGTGGTGGCCAGCATAACAATGAAATGTTAAAATCCTAGTATGATGGCCTCAGCTGCATATAAGATCACAAGGACAAGAGAAAAGTAAACAACATACTTGGATACATCTCTGACCATGCATACCATTTCAGTGCTAAATGAACAAACTAATGACAACAAACAACATCACTGATCACTTCCCCTACTGAATCATCCAACACATTGTCAACACATAGCAAATAAACATCACTGAGGTTCTGAGGGAGCAGCGAGCACAGAGCACATTCGGAGGCGGAGGGGGAGCCGCGGAGGCCGGATCCGGTCGGCATGAAGGCGGAGGGGGAGCCGCGGAGGCCGGAGGGGGAGGCCGGATCCGGTCGGCGCCTCCGCCGGTCTGCCTCGCCGAGATGGCTGAGGTGATCCCTTACATGTCTGTCTGCAGGAGGCGATGAAACCCAAGGTTGCTTACCAAGGTCTTGTTGCTACCTTCAGACCCTTGCCCTTCTTCAGCCTGTTCATCCAAGTGCATCAGGACATGGCATGCAGCCATGCAAAAAGATGTTAAGAGAGAGCATTTCTAGCAGGTGGGCTGAAGTCGAAACCGTAGATAGGATTTCTTCATGAGGCAAAAAAAAGGAAATGGCACCATCAATAGCAAAATGTATACATCGTTAAGTTTGTTACAGTATAATTCAGTAGAAATGAAACGTATGCATTATCCATATTGCAAAAATACACAAGTAGAAATGAAAACATGCATATGCATTGAAAAATCTGCACAACTGCATTTTAGTCCGAGACCTAATGGTACTTTAATCATATTAGAATGACTTACAAACCATGAACATCTATTCTGAAATGATACAAATATTAGATAGGGTATTAACCCCTGGCTATTGTCAGGTGTAAGATTCGGTAAATATAACAAAAAATTTATACATGAACGGTAAAATTAATACATCAACCAACTAAATATTAAAATCAATATAAATAGGAAATATCGACAATGTACCTTTTTTGTCGCATAGCCTCTCTGGTGCTTGTATTACCACCTCAGAAGGACATGAGCCTATATCTGATTTGGGTAAATCACAAACTCGATGAACAGCTCGGACTGTTGCTTTGCCATCAAAATCCAATAATTTTTTTCAAGTGATGCTGCCAAAAGCAGTAGAGCATCAGCATGAAAAGGATGGTAACACAGAAATCTCTATGTAAGAAAAATCACTGAAAGTAACAGCCTTGGTAAGGATATCTTGTGTTCCATCTCTCGGTGTTCTTATTTTTTTTGCCACAGATAATTAACAGGCATCAGATTCAGCAAGCATGAATTTTCTAAATGTTACAGATAACGGTAGGCACTACTAAATAACCATCTCAATCCCTAAGACATTACCACATGCCATGATCTAAATGTCGATGTCAAAGTCTTTTACCTGCCACAGGTCGATGGAGTCAAAATACCTTGCCTATTGAGCCAAAACACAGGGAAACATAAGAGGATTCCTTCCAAAATCAAGCAACAGGCCCTGCAAGGAGAAATTGTCTAAAATGTACTGGAAACCACTGAAATGGGACCAGAAGGATGCCGAGGATAACTATACAGGCAGCTTCAGCAAATGGATAGAAGAAATAGCCTTCTGCAAGAGATCCTGAGCTGCCTCTGCCTGTTCTTTTGAAATGACTGTGGACAACATAGATTTCTGCAATAATGAAAGCCCTGAAAAAATCATTTGACACACCAATATTAGTACTGAATAATAGTACTATGAAAGCACATCGTTAAACTTATCTCTTTTTTTCTTTTAGTAAAAAGATCAAATAATCAAAGTTTTAATGAAGTTCGTAGAAGTATTGCTCAAAAAGTTCACAATATACAGAGCAGACCAACCACAACCAGGACAACTAACTTGTTGACATTTTGAGCTGAGTACCCATATAAGTAGTTTCTACCTTGATCAAATGGATACTACGTGCTTTTATCAATTAGGAGTCCAAGATAAATTCACAAATAATAATCAAGATTGAACAGAACTGAGCTTTGAATCACAAGGTAAATAGAAAACCAACCTACTATGAGCTCAAGATGACCAGTTCCAGATGCACAATAAGCCATAAAATCACGCAATAGTTTTGCCACAACACATTCACTTAATGTGACTCAGTGATTAGCATTATAATATAGGAATACCCAAAAACCCTGCACCTAACAAACTGAAAAATTAAAGGCAGCCTTTCGTTATATATATCAGCTTCACTCTTCGATAATACGACAATTGAAGCACCATGGACAGAGATGCAGTAAATAAAAGACTTAAGTTATATATCAAATTCAGATAATCTAAGCACAAAGGACATGGATAGAGTAAATAAAGAACTAAGCTCTTTGTACTTTATGTAAATTCAGCATCAGTTTCTTATCAAATATGGGAAATTGGTGCGGTAAAATGCACTGCTGTGCAGAATCTAGCCTTCAAGTCATAGATATGGAGTCAAATAATTTCCAGGTTCTAAGAGACCTTGGGCGAGGGGAAGACGGAGAAGGTGAGCATAATGCGGTCCGAGTACTCGTTGTGGATCTTGGAGATGAGCAGCGGATCTTCCAGCGAGGGGAAGATGAAGAAAGTAGAGGCACACTGACCTTGGAGGCAGTCGCAGTTCTCGGCCTCCTTGCGGACAACGTCGAGGACGAAGTCAATGAGCTCGGCGCCCTCGGTGAGTGTCCCTTGGCCCAATTGTTGTCGGCACCGGACTGGCTGAAGACGAAGTTGTCGGGGCGAAAGATGTGGCCGCAGGGGCCAGAGCGCACTGAGTCCATGGTGCCGGGCTCGAGGTCCATGAGGTCGGCACACGGGACGAAGCAGCCGCATGAGGCGTCGTTGTAGTAGATGTTGACGCGCTCGAGCTGGAGGTCGGAGCCGCCATTGTAGCGGGCGGTGGCGTCGATGCCGTGCTCGGCACAGACCACCTCCCAGACCTTGGCGCCGATCTGGTTGCCGCACTGGCCGCCGCGGGGGTAACCAGGAGGGAGGTGAGGGCGAGTAGATCGGCGGTGCAACGACGGGTGAACAGATCGGCGGCGACAAACCGCCGTCGGGAGAGGGTCGCCGGAGGACGCCCGACTCCATCTCCGCTCCTGCGCGTGAGGGGAGGGGGGAGAGATCGATCCGATCTGATCTGTGCGTGCGCAAGTGGTGGCCTGCTCTCGCGAGTTCAACATGACGGGGCGGCGGGGGAGGGGGGAGGATGGGGCGGCAGGGGAGGGGGGAGGAGGAGGGAGGAGGGAGCGGCGGGGGAGGAGGAGGCGGCGGGGGAGGAAGGGGGAGGGGGAAGTGGCGGCCGGCGGGTGAGCGGGGGAGACGGCGGGGGAGGAGGGGGCCGCGGCGGGGGAGCGGGGGAGGAGGGGGAGGCGGCAGGGGAGGAGGGGGCAGGCGGCGGGGGAGCGGGGGAGGAGGGGGAGGCGGCACGGGCGCCTGCGTACGCGCGAGACCGCGAGAGGTGCGAAAAGACAAAACTACCCCTCCATTCGAGCGACCTGCGCGAGCCGAGCGCACGCGAACGTGTCGACCCGCCGCTGCGTCCACGCCGCCCAAAACTCTGTGGTGCGAGCAAACGGGAGCTGGTTTTAATTTCTCCCGATTCATCGTAAGTACTTTTATAGTACTATTCTACTGAGTTTTATCAATGTATTGTGATAGAAACCAGTAATCAAGACTGTACCATGTAGCCAAATCGACACAAGGGATGGTAAAATTTGCAATCCATCTGTGTCAATTATTTACCATCTCCATCCATAGATCATCTAGGATTTCACTCGGATTGAGACCCGTATAAATGTGGATTGATGTCGTGAAATCACGTAACAAACAGGTCGACATACACGAGTAGCACGAGCCATGGCCGGGGCGATACTGTCCATGCCAATTGCTCGGTGGAGCATGACGAGAGAGAGACAGATTTTTTGTTGCGTTGGGAGAAAGGGACGGTTGGGTATAGCAAGCAGCGGTTTTCATTATCCAAAGTCGAACAGATGAGTCTCAAAGATGAGGCAGGCCAACAAGGTTGGTGGGTTCAGGAGTGCCCACTCCACATCACGTCCATTCGGTTCCTAGCACTGTGGGTTCTACGAAGCGTGAAAGCGCTCATGTCATGTGATTGCAAGTTTGCAACGCCTGTTCATACTGAATATTATTTCTGGAGCCGATATAAATATTCAGCTTTTAAATATTCAACTTTTTAAAGTGGTTTCTCTACTCTTCTCGTTTCAGAATAAAGCAAAGGGTAACGGACGTATCACGCACCTCCCTTCTCTCGCTCCCATCTCGTACACGCATCTCTCGCTCACTTTCTCCACCGCTCGTCCTTTCTTCTAAAATCCACCTCTTTGAACCACTACTATTCATCTTCAGCCAAAAACCATCGGCTATAACTAAAAGCCATCGGTCTCAATCAACATAAACATACCCTAAATATAGATGGAATTTCGCGAGGTGATTTTTTGTTTTAGTGTTTAGGTGCTGGATTAATTTTGTAACCATCCCGATGTTCAATGTCACATCAGCTGATAATGTCACCATCGCATCCTTCGCCACTAGCTTGGGCCTGATCAATTTGGCTTCGGTTTCTGGCTTCTGACTTATTTTTCACTATTCCTAAATTTTGTCTTTTTCTGATTTTTTTTATTTTTTGAGTTTTTTTACTGGTTCTTTTTTTTTCCGTATTCGTTTGCATTACATGTGATGGGCTAACCCATTTTTTCTATTTTTAAATTTTTTTAAATTTAATTATACCAAATAAGCCACCTTCAGCTACAATGTAATTTCAGCCAGCTACAGTGAAATTTTACCATAAGCCACAGCCCAACCGATCGGGCCGGGTCATCCCTTCCTAAATCTGCCACCGCCACCCGCCGCCAAGCCACCACATCCTCCCGTAGCCAGTGGTGTTAGCGCCGTCTTGCCGTTTATTACCACCAAAGTAATCAATCATGGAAACCTAGGAAATCGACACGCGAGTCCCACAACAAAACAAATTGAGGATGTTTTTTAAAAAAAAATAAGAAGAAAGTCAAGTTTACAAAATCACCTCAAATCTTACTTTTGAACTTGGTTGATGTACTTGCTTTATTTCGCATTACCATCTGTTACTATCCACTCCACTGGCGTGTCCATATATACGGTGAAGCCGGCATGGCCTAGTGGTCCAAAACTATTGAAGAATTGGGACTACACGGTGCTAGAGTAGACCCAGTACAAATCTACCATGGGCCGCTGGTATTAGCTACAGTTGATGTTTTGTAGTTGAAAATAAATAATAATGATTAAAAGAAGTGTTTTTAGAAAGAAGATGCGAACAGTAGAAAAAGTGATAGAGATGCACGCGTGAGACGAGAGTGAGATGTATAATGCTCCTGTAATTTTTGCCTTATCTCCGGAGTAGGAGAAGTGAAGAAGTCAATTTAAAAAATTATATGTTTATATTAATTTTTATTTTCTAAATAAAAATTAGAAGTAGATATCACTATGATTGGGGTCTTAAGACGAGTTCCTTTCGTGAAGTGCACTGTGCACGCAGGATCGATCGAACGGTATTGAGTAGCACTGTCAAACCGGCAACACGAGCCCACGTGATTGATCTTAACTCGTTGATGACCTTTGTTTGTGACCTCGTCTGTGGCATGTGATTCTCTCTCTAGAATCAATGGGTATCATCCATGATCCAATTGCTTGTAGTTGTGGCAAGATGGTTGATTAATTTGAGCTCGTGAAGAAGGGCTATTACTAAGCTGAACATTTCAAGATCAGAGCTGCTCAAATATTGCTTTCTGCGAGAAAAAAAAAGGAACTGTTCAAAGATGTAGCTGACAGAGCATGTGAAATGTCGAATATCTCCGTGTTTTCAATTTTTAAACAAAAACGTGTGGCCAAAGTTTGGATTGGCTGCTACGTTAAGTGCAAGTTTCCAGTAAATTAATCAAGCAAGAAACCGAGGAAGGGATTAACTGAAGGAATGGAATTGTATGAAGTAAATTAATTCAGAAAGGAGAATAGTTCAAGAGGCTCGAAATGTGCCTATCCTGGGCTTGTGCCAAATTCATGAAGCACCCTTCTACGTTAAGCACAATGGTTCAATTCTGGCCCAGTGCTAAACTCCCAATTGCACAGAAACTTAACCCGCAACAAGCTTGTAATTGCAGTTGTTTCTGAAGGGAAAACAAAAGGACAAAACAATTGCTATCTGCTTTGTTTTGTATTTGTTCAAGAGGACGAATGGCCTACGCAACGAACGAATTCCATGTTTCGAACGAAGTTTGAGCAGAGGATGATACAGTTGATTAAGACGGAACGAGAGATAGGTCATTTTGCGTGTATTTATTCGAGATAATTTTGTATCCAGATGCTCGCAATAAGAATGTCAGCAAATCCATCGCAAAAGAAGAAGAAGAAGAAAGAAATCCAGTGCAAGAAAAACAAACGGCATACGAACAGTGGTACAGCATACGTGTACCACCGGCCCTTCTATAGGGCCCATGTCGTCTGTTGCGTGACAGGCCAGAATTTGAGACTTTTCAGTTAAAAGCATCCAACTTTTTTCGTTCTTGCTGAGCTAATCCAAGGGTGCTCGTTCTAGTCTTCTAGAGAGCAGAGCGAGCTTAAGCATGCTCTATTGCCACATAAAATTTTCACGAATTACTTACCAATATTAAGGAAACCCTCTCCAATCGACAATAAGGCTTTTGGGTGTTTTCGAAAAAAAACAAATCCACAATATAAGTAATAAATATTTCCATCATCTTTTTTATTTGACATTTTTTTACTTTTATAGTCATTGAGATACCATTTTAACCACTATTTTTTATAACTTTATATTAATATATGTTGATAAAACTATAATATTCTGAAATTATTTTGAACAATAAAACTAATAATATAATATTTATGTAGCTAATCTAGATAGTGTGAAACATATTAGCAATCAAACTCTAGACATAGGGTATTTAGATATAGAGATAGCTGATGATAAAGATCTAGATCTTTCCGTAGATAGATCCTTTGAGAAATTTCTCTTGATCTGCTTTCAAGATCTATGAACAAGAGAGATCGAAAAAACAGAGATGAATGGATAGAGCTAAGCCGATAGCAGGACTGGGTACGATGATGAGGCAAGAGAGGGAAAAAACCTTCGGGATGGATCGGGAAAAGTGACCTCCCTCTCTGGGAAGATACAATAAATTAAGATTAAGTGGTAAGAATCAATGAGCATGTTGCAATAAATAAAAAAACTATTTCTTCTTCCCCATTTTTCTTTCTTATAACAAACATCAGAATCAAAACTAGATTACTTTCCTTATATACAGGTCTAGCCCTTTCGAATAAAACATCCGATTGTTGTTTCTGAAATTCTGGTTGTAGTTTCTTAAGTGGAATTGTCTTAGGCCTAATACCTATTACTTTAGCGGGATTATTCGTGACTACTTATTTGCAATACAGGCGTGGGGATGAGTTGGATCTTTGATTGAGTAACATTTCTTTTTGTTGATTGACCTCCTCCAAACCAGAGAGGACGTCAAATTGGAGTTGCAATTCGACTTTATTTTGTTAAGTTATTTTACTCTGCTTCGACATAAGATAGATGGAATCACGCTCTATAGGATTTGAACCTATGACATCGGGTTCCGCGTGGCCCAACGATCTTTTATATATTTTTCCAGTAGTAATTCTAGGTACTATTACATGTAATGTAGGTTTAGCGGTTCTCGAACTGTCAATGGTTGGTGAGCTAGCGGATCCATTTGCAATTCCTCTGAAAATTTTACCCGAGTGGTACTTCTTTCCCGTGTTTCAAACACTCCCTGCAGTACTGTAGGATCGACTACTGCAATCAGAGGGTGGTGAATGATTGTCACCACTTTTTCGAAGTCTCCAGACGATCAGTGATGCTTTCGACCACTCGATGATCAATCGCCTGATCAAACATCCAGCATATGACCACTTGATCAACTGCTCCACTTGACCGCTCACTTCACCACCTTGAACGTGGTCGTATGCTTCAACCCAACCACAATCACCAACAAATAACTAATCAGATTGATTGAAGACAATCTTTATTGCTAGAATTTCATGGATTTACAAAGTACCCTCACAAGCACCCCTAAAAACCTTCTCGATAAAAACCCTCTCAAAACCGCACTAAAAACTTTCTCCCAAAAGCCACACATTAGCCCTTAACCTCTTCCTGTTTTTATAGGCTAACGTTCCAAACCGTGTCTGACTCAAGCACAACACTTTATCTCTTTTGAAAACCAAGGGACCCGAAACCCTTCCGAACACGGGTTTTATTCAAACTCTCAATCTTCCCAGTTATGGACTCCATCCACAACTCTTAGCTCACCACGTGACGAAGTTTCCAAGACAGCACCTCCATGTCGAAGCCTCTTGGATTGCACCGCCCATAGCTTCTCCACGAATTACCTTTAATCTCCATGTGCTCCAGCGTGATCCCAACCACCTCACATGACATCCTCTAACCACCTAGACCTCAAATTTCTCCATCCTAGTCCCAGTTATCCTCGTCACCGACCATATCATTTTCACACTTATATGCACATGCAAAGACCAAAGAAACGTTTTCCCCCAGTACAAGTTTTTCACAACTTGACCGACATTAATCCACACACACAAACCACAACTTTGATCATCCATCAAGATCAACCAAATTAGCCACGACCACAAATTCCATCGCTTTCCAAAAATCAGCCTTAGACTACTCATTACAATCGGTTATGCCCTGCAAGGAAAGTTTGGCCGCTAGCTCATCGAGTACTAGAAAACACAAGTACTCAGGAAATACTATCACTCTGCTCAAAACACCTAGGAATAACAAGCATAACTTCCAACCACAACTCCATGGAGTACTGCCCACTGGGTACCGGCCGGGTACCATATCATCAACCATCGAGTACCCAACTGGTACTGTAGCACCAACCTCTCAGCAAGACCAGCCTGACTGCCATGCATAGGCAAGACAGACTACTAGCTCAATAGACACGAGTACTCGAGGTACTCGATGATCACAGAGTTGAAAAACTTGTACCAACCTTGAAATATATTAGTAGCGACCGTGAAGCCTATGGCAACCAATCGCAAAAGCCTAAGACTATCGACCAGCAAAGTCTATGACTATCGATCAGTAAAGTCTATGGTTATCAATTAGCAAAGTCTATAATTATCGATCAGTAAAGTCTATGACTATCGATCAGTACTATAGCTACGACCATCAAAAAGGTATTGTAGATAAAACCTGTTCACTATAGCTCACGATCGATTCACTATTGCATACGACCGTTTCACTGATCATGGTCAAAGTTAACCGATTACCTGCCATGGTCGATCTTCCGTAGTCATTCTGCAATGATCGACGCAAATGCTATGGTCAACATGTTGTGGTCGATATGCCGTGGTTGTTCATCATCCTAAAAACTCAAGCACAAAAACGCATCAATCAAAACTTTACTAAATGCAAATTTCAAAGGAACCCAAATGTCGATTATCCATCATCACTAAATGTATGACCACCACATGGTCTAACAAGTACCCAATAAATTATTGGGCGTTCTCTTAATGGTTTTTGGGCCAATGGACTTATTGACAGTACCCTTTCTAGATAATGTCAATAAATTCCAAAATCC
Organism: Dendrocalamus latiflorus; assembly: GCA_017311315.1. Classification (NCBI taxonomy): domain Eukaryota; kingdom Viridiplantae; phylum Streptophyta; class Magnoliopsida; order Poales; family Poaceae; genus Dendrocalamus; species Dendrocalamus latiflorus. Next base: position 20,617,217 of record CM029675.1, read on the forward strand.
ATTTCGGCGTCCAGTAGCTACGACAGTTTTTAATCGTTATTGTGGTAAGCAACATTACCTATTGAAAAATCATTAACTTTAGGTCTTTTTAGGGATTTTAATAAAAAGAAGTACCGTGCATATAAACAAAAAGAAACAGGGGAGGTACGGGTGTAATGATAATCATGTACGAGTGTAATAATAATCATGATACATTATCTCCTATAATCGATCATGTTCCTGATACATCTTGAAAAGACACCATGCATATATATATATATATATATATATATATATATATATATATATATATATATATATATATATATATATATATATATATATATAGTATAAATAACTGGGGCACCATGGTGCCCAGGCTCCGTGATTGAGACTTTCCATCCATGATTGATTCAGCATGCTAAATCAATAACTTCCTTTCCAAATTGATGCCTTTTTGAATTAATGAATGTTAACAGGTTTATCTGATATATTATATATCATTACACTTGCACGCATCTAAAAACAATCCAAAGATAGGGAGGCTTGGTGCCCAAACACCATAGTGCCTCATTTCAACGTTACACACACACACACACACATATATATATATATATATATATAGAGAGAGAGAGAGAGAGAGAGAGAGAGAGAAATGACTCCATACTCCTAGGAGTACGTAGTCTCACTTCTTATATACCGTTTAAATGATATTGTTATATTTTTCTATCTTTTTTAGTATACTGTAATAATGATTATAAGATATTCCAAAGTAAGTTCCATGAAAAATTTCATCGAAGTCTACTTTTTATAGTATAATTTGTGTATATACTTATTTATATATGAAAAATGGTATATAGTAAAAATAAAGGGCTCTAATAAATATTTTTCAACCAAATTGTATTGGAGTATTTTAGAATCAATATTTAAGTATACTGAAAGTGATAAAGAAGTATAATATATTCATTTCAGTGATATATTGGAAGTGAAAGTATGTACTTTTGGGAGTATGAAAAATGCATAAAATGGGATACTATGGTGCCTAGGCACCATGATTTCAAATGTACAAAATCAACCCAAATCCAGGTGTATTTTTTGAAAATATCAATTTTAGGGTATATACCCATCTATAACAATTTAAATGAAATGTATACATTTGAAAAAAATATACTCGATTTCAAAGTTTCGAACGAATTTAGATCACATACTTTGCTGATTTATATATATAATTAGCACATATCTACAATCAAACTATTATTAAAAAAGGCAACTACAATTCAAATTTCAGTTCAAACTTATTTGAACTAGTTAGTAAACTAGTTAAACTTGACATCCAAAATTTTGCACACATGACACATAAAAGAACACCTATTTTAGATCATGGTGCCCAGGCACCATGGTGTTCCAGTTAATTACACTTGTGTGTGTGTGTGTGATGAACCCCACATGGTTGCATATTATGCGTCCAACTTGGAGTTGATCGTGGGGGACAAAGTTAGATCCTTCTAATGGATCTCTTTCTTATCAAGAATTCAAGATTCTTGGGAATTGCTAGCCCACTGCTATACGATGCCTCGGTTCGTATCTGATGCTTCATTGTTAGGCAAACACTTTCACTCTCACCTAATCCCTTTTTCTTTCTCCATCAGAGTAACTGGCTCCTCTCCTCTCACATCTAGCGGCTTGTGGGAGGTCGCATCACACCATTGAAGCCTAAAGTATTGTTTCTCCTCTCCCCTCTTCACCACCCATGTGATGGCTAGCGATTCGCAACGGAGGGAGTAGCCACTCGCACTTGTCCCTTCCTCCTCTCTTCATGGCCAACGACGAGGAGCTGGTACGGTGGTCTGCTTCACCTGCACTCCTCCTTACTCCCTTTCTGCCTGGCCAACGATGAGGTACTGGTGCGGTGGCACATGACAAGGCAAAGGCACAGCTTGCCCCCACTAGATTCATGCCTACGAACAACAAGGCACCGAGATGGCCACCTTCTCCTCCTGCAGCGAGCTCAACTCTTTGTTGCCATCAGTTCTTTTTTCTCTCTGATGAGTTTGTTGCAAACTTATTTGAGCTGGTCTCAATTATTGCAACAATTAAGTCAAGTTGTTGTACGAGTTTTTCTGAAAGTTGTAGTACCTTTTCTAAAATATTGTAGCAGTTTTCAGTTCTCTTGATTTGTTGCAACACCCTTTCTTGATTGTTGTGAGAATTATTTTTATTTGTTGCTACATCCTCCGAATAAGCTTTGTTGCATATGTTCTTTCAAATTGTTGCAACACCCTTTCTCCATTGTAGCAAGAACTACTTTTGTTTATTGCATTATATTCTTCTCAAATAATGTGGCAAATTGTTTTTATTATAATGGACTTGTTGATTTGTTGCATTCATGCTTTTTTTGTTCCAATAAGGTGGTTATTTTGTTGCGTCATTTGTTGCAAGAGGAATTGTTGCAACGAGAGTGCTGTTTGGTTCACGCTTAGGATTTCATTGGTGCACTTCATGAGTTCTGTTGTGCTAAATTGAAAGGCCGAGAACCATCTACTTAAGTGAAATCGACGATGGATCGAGAGTCCAATGGAAAATGTCTGGACGGTAGTCCCTCCTTACTTCTCTCATCAATCATTAGTTTGTGTTATATCCAACGAAAGAGATGATCAAGACGTGATCAAGGGGACAGGGACACATGGCCCATTACTGCCTCCACAAAGTGGTCGTACATGCATTATAGAACACAGGATTGATAGAACACAAATCAAATCAGTGCTTACATATTCCTCAGGTACATCTGATGATGATCCACCAAGAAACCAAACGAGTTGCCCAAAATCATCTATATAGCAAGACGGTTTCAACTATAAATCACTTGTGATAGTTTAATATCACAGACGGTTTGTAGTTGAAACCGTTTGTGATACATCAGATATCACATACAATTTCTACTAAAAATCATATGTGATAGTCAACTATCACAGATAGTTTATTGTTGAAACTATCTGTGATAGTTTGTATCATATACGGTTCGAAAACTGTTTATGGTGACCTCATGTAATTACTAATCCATAAACTCAAACGGCTTATAAAACCGCCTATAATAGTATTTTTAGATCATATGTAATAACTATCTATAATAATATTTTTAGATCGTATGTGACAACTTTTTCTACAATAAGAATGGTTCGGTACATACCATCCATCCCTCGCCTACTGGCTGTTGGAACGGCATCCTCGTGCGCTTGTCGTTGGTCCTAGGTAGACTAGACTAGGGCCCTGTTTGTTTCCACTTAAGATTATTATAATCTAGCTTATAGATGGGGATTATATAAGCTAGCTTATAATAAGCTGGTGGGAAATAAGCTGTCAGGTGTTTGGCAGCCTGGATTATCAGAGTTATGGATTATTGTATTCGAATGTTTAAAGACTACAATGCCCTGGGAGAGAGAGGCACGGGAGTTGGGGGTTGGATGAATGGCAAAGGTGGGTAATATTCCTAAAGTTTTATGGTCATTAAGATAAAAAGTGGATCTATAACCTGAAATAAGCTCCTTTTTTTGAGCTTATTAGATTACAATAATCTAGGCTATTAGATTATAATAAGTTACCTTATAATCTAGGCTGTTTGTTTCCACTTATGATTTATAAGCTAGATTATAATAATCTTAAGTGGAAACAAACAGGGCCTAGCTAGTACTCACTCATACTACACTCCCCTACTACCCTTACTCCCTTGGCCCCCCTACCTCTGTATATCAGTCCGTGATTTTTTTTTTGGTTAAGCAACACTCTTGGATATTTCTGTTTAAAAAACAAAACCTCTGTGAGCTTATTTTTAAAGATAAACCTTCTTTTGCGAATGAACCTTACAACACGATGAATGGTAATAAACATATTTGGAAAAATGAACTTTTGTTGCAACTCCTCAGCCCTTGCCGAAATTTAGGCCCTGATCAATATGGCTTCAGCTTCTGGCTTCAGCTTATTTTTGCACTATTCATAAATTTCGTCTTTTTCTGAACTTTTGGATTTTTTTGAGTTTTTTTACCGGTTCTTTTTTTCCTCGTATTTGTTTACATTATACGTGATGGGCTAATATGTTTTTTCTATTTTTAATTTTTTTTAAAATTTAATTATGGTAAATAAGTCTCTGTCAGCTACAGTGCTTTTTTCAGCCAGCTACAGTGTTTTCAGCCATAAGCCATGAGGCTTTCAGCCGAACCGATCACCACCTTAAATGAACCTTGCCACTTCATTGTCCACGAGGCATGCAGCTCCTGCAATGCCACATGCAGTGCCAGTGCCATTGCGAGCAACACCCTTTTGAAAGTAAGTTAGGAAAACACTTGATAAGTTAGGAAAACACTTGATTTTAGGCATGCTCCATTCGATGTTGGCTTTTAGCAATAAATACCCTATAGTTATAGTGAGTTTTTTAGTAAAATATGAAAAAATAATATATTGTTACGAACAATCTACAGAAATAAAGGAAAAACAAAATAAGCTAAAAACCCAAAAACCAAAATTTAAAAACTAATGTGCTCTAAATTACTTTTGGCTTCTAGAACGGGGTTTAAGCCGATTAGAGCGGACCCTTAAAAACTTCAAAACGGTTATATTGTGGGCATGACCGTAACTGATGATGACTTTTGGCTGTAGTTAATGGTTTTTGTCTGAAAATCTCTACCCCTCTATAATACACCAAAATTTTCTTTACTAAATCCACCCCCGTCAACCACCCCCACAGTCATGCCTAATCTAAGTCCACCCAGATTTGTGTACTAAAGTAATCCAACTTCATACAAATGAATGGCCTGGATCTCTCCTCAAGCCTTCTTCTCTTACTCAATGAAGATCCTAAGGCCAAAATCATCCGGATCATGCACATCATTGAACCCAGAACCCCACCCCGCGCCCACGCACACGCCCCCGAAGCTGCCTCCACCCCGCGATACCCGTCTCCACCCGAGCGCGCCCTCCGCGCCCAATCCCCCCTAACCTCCACCCAATTCCCCCTGCCGCTCCCAACCTAGCCCCAATCCGCCGCCGGCACCCCGCCGCCCACCTCCTCCGCCCTACTCTGCCCCTCTTGCTTGCTCTCCCCTCCCCCTTGCTCCACTCTCGCGTCGCCCTCCCTCTCCCCTTCCTTCCTCTTCTCAACGCTGCTCTTAGCCGCCTCACGTTGCCCTTGCTCTCCCCTGCCTTCTTCTGGCTGGCGCTGGTGGATCTGGCCACCGACGCTCCTCTCGCGCGCCCTCCCTCTCCCGGCCATCCTCCCGCCGCCACCACTCTCGACCTCCGTTGGCGCCACCGTCCTCTCCAAGCCCCCCTCCTCGATCCCTTCTTGGGCGCCGGTGCTGGTGGATTGAGGGTAGCAGTCCGTAGATATGCAAGAGGAAGACCGTCAAGGACTACCACCGCCTCCTCCATGGCTACCTCTTGAAGGTGGAGAACAAATCTACGGTGGCCAAAGCAAGAGGTATGATGGCTACCAAGGCAAGCGGTCTGACGGTGGCGACCCTTGGCATCATGCTCGAAAAGGCTGCTGGGTGGGCTTGGGCGGTGCGCACTGGGCAGGGTTGCATGCGACAGGGCAATTGCCCGCTGGGGGAGGTGGCCAGCCGGTGGGCGGAGAGAAGAAGAAGCCAAGTCACCACTGCTTAACGTTCAAGCTTTCAACCGAGCTGCTGAACCAACGGTGATTTCCCAAATCCTAATTCCACAACTCTGAACGTAATTGGGAATCCCATATCCCTACTGTTGTAGGGGTGGCCCCCACCTAAACCCAGCAGGCCTGGTAGGAGGTTGTAAGGCCCAGGATAGGCCACGTATAGTGGCATAAATGCCCCTGAAGGGGATGATCAGCTGTAAGGGTATAATTGTAAAAGCACTCCCCATGTATATATATATATGGAATACAGGCCATGGGGAGGACCCAGGCCATTACTCATCTCCCTCACTCTCCACTACCATCTCTCTCTCTGTTTGGTCTGTAGCCACAACACCTACTATTTTCCACAAATTTGCCCCATCAACCGCAATGACGGTGGGTCTACGGCTCATCGACGGCAAGGACACGCAGATCTGCGATGTGAAGGCCAGTGAGGAGCATCGCAGGGTCTTTTTGTGGTTTTCAGAAAATTGTGGTATTCTTTTTCAGCCTAAATTGTTCAATTTGTCTACTATCCATCTGAAAGAAGGATTACACCTTGTGATTCTTGCCATCGGGTTGTTGCTAATTGAGCCCATGTTTCCTCTCCACCTGCATAGGCTTGTGCTTGAAAGTGCTTCGGCTGGCTCTCTGAACTTCTGAAGGTAAATTTTTTAGCCACATTTGCAATGTTAGGTGACTTCAATTGTAGAGAATATTTGTTTGTTGTTATAAAGTGATTTGGACTGAAAATGAAATGTGAAAGTAGGTCTTGATATATCAGAGTGGCATTGACGGAGTGTACAAGCCTTTAAAGATTTGGGTATGTTGTTTTTCATAGTATATTCCTTTAAAAGACCTAAACTGTAGACTGAACTTATGTTTTAAATATCCTACGTTCAGATTGCTTTGGATTTAGCTATGCCTCAAATTGTCGATATACACTGTCAGTATACGGTGTCTGAATGGTTGTTGGGCTTAAGATTTTGATCCTTCCAATTATTTTCCTGTAAGAGATTAAAACCTGGTTGACAGCGACATAAAAATATCAATGCCAGTATGAGTTTCTAGGTTTGCATTCCCTGGTAATGTTTTCCTGGTTTGGAACTGGTGGTCCATGTCTTGGAACTCTCTGTATTTGTGCACTTACTGATCTGTGTGTGATTTCCCATGGGAAGGTGTAAGTACTCCCGACTCTTCCATGCTATTTAATCTAGCCATTCTACATGTTAATTATATTGTCTAACATGATCAGCAAGGCTATAGTATTATACACACACACATATAGCCTAGGCTCCATAATTATGAGCCATCGGATCACTTTAGATTCTGTGCAAATCAAAACATTGTATTTCATGAACTAAACTAGGATCCAACCTGTTAAGCAATTCATCTACGTGTTTCGGATTATTTCCGCGTTATTTGCATGCAGATCTTTCCATGTAATACCCATGCCTTTGAAAAGAGATTGTGGCGTTGAATTTTTTCCATTCTATTTGCATGCAGGTTAGAGCCTTAGCAGACTTTAGTACTGGTAATGTCTCGCACAAATTACTCTTCAATTAATCCCGTCTAATATCTCGCACGCAGAAATTACTCTTCAATTAATCCCGTCTAATATCTCGCACGCAGAAATTACTCTTCCGTTTTGTTTTTCTTTCCATCTCGGGCGTCACGGATGTGTCGGATGTGGGCATGGCAGAACGTGGGCGGTTGGAGCGCCGCAACCGGCTTCACTTGTGGTAGTGCTGGACGTGGGCTATTTGGACTCCGTCTGTCGGTTACTTGACTGATCGTGTTGTATGTGGTCGGGAAGGTGTTTAAATCACGCGATAAACGGTCGTAGCTTCTGTTAACCGGTCGTATGGTCTCGCGAAGCAGTCGCAAGACCTGGGAATCGGTCGTAGGCTTTTGAGCATTGCGTGTTGGGTGGTTCCGACCGGTCACGTATTTATGTGACATTCATTATGTGACAAAACTATTTGGTTATACAATATATGAGACGTGAATCTTAATGAATCTGATTGTTCGTTTTATTTTTTATAAATTTTATCTTGTTTTGTATTTTACCGTAGCGTTAGCACGGGCACACTACTAGTAAATAGTAATAGTAGAATTAAATTGTTTTAAGAACAAGGACTCAAGCAGTGAGGAAAGTTTGGAATTAAATTTGTATTGAATTCTGACTTTTTAAACAAAGGCAGAAATAATGTGAATAGGCCATATGAACCCAAAAAAAACTTACTTAGCCAACATGTATTGCTAGACATGTAGGCCCTGCTTGTCAGTTAAAAAAATCTTCCTGTATGTACTGACTGCTTGCGAATGAAATGCACTGAAGGTTTGTGTAACATGGGCATTGATAAGGTAGTACGTACTACTGCATTATACATCTACTGGCATTGCCTCTCCTCTTAAAAGCGGTAGACATTGCCTCTCCTCTTAAAAGCGGTAGACACGGCGTACTATGGGTAAAAAAGGTGATCGATTTAACATCACTGTTACACACGCGTGCAGATGAAAGTATACGCTGAAACTGTACCGCTCTTATTTTAGGAGCGCTAGTAATCTCCCTAATTATCTTAAGCTGTTCAATTACAAAGTACTATATATAAATGAATATCAGTTTAACATATACTTACAAATAAAAACCAAACTTTATTACAGAAATAAGTCTTACCGACCTAGATTTGGACACAGGGGCATGCAAGCCTAAAATTAACTTACAGTACAAAACCACTGGTCACCAAAGAAGCGGAGTACTTTCGAATCTTTATAAACAGCTTGCTCATCGATGCCCATTGCTCTTCTGTTATTGTTTAGTAAGTAATGAGTACAACCGTACCTAGCAAGTCACAAGGGAAAATTCTACTTTAACTAATTGCCAGGATATGTCAAATGATGGAAATATATTGGTTTTATTAACGAGGATGGATGCAATTTTATTTGTAAATATTTTTAAATAAGAAAACACAAATGAAAGTTTCTTAAGATTAGGGAAAATCAATATTTGATTACTTAGCTTACTCAGATTAAAACATAGTAAAATCTACTGATGCCTCGTTGCTGGAATCACCCAATAAACACATATTCATTGAACGGAAGCACAGCGTATTCGAATACCATTTATTTCACTCTGTAGAGTTGCTCAGGTTTATCCACAAGATTTCTCAGGCTCTCAATGTCACGCGATAGGCACACTTCAGCCAGCGTAAGACTAAGTTGAGAAAACAAGATTTTTCACTGCTCAATCCTTTATATAGCCTCTACCTGGTAAATCCCCACTCAGACCTGGTTTTATTGGCTAGACCTAAACATTACGGCCAAACGGCCCAACACGCATGCTCACACGCCCAATGGACGACGTGCGGACGACCACGATGCGACCACGTTTGCTTCATCTTCCTTCGGCTAGTTCTCCCTGGCGCAAAACAGAGGGACGGTAGCTCAAACGGACATGGTGGGTTCGGTTTGATACGGTGGTTCTATTTTAGGGCTTCAGATGGCAAGAACATAAGTGGTGATGGCTAACGACAAGAGAGAATGCTGCAAATTTCACGGCCTTCCGGCGAATTCCCTGCCGGTTTCAGAAACACCACGCATATATGTACTACTTACAACTCACATCTCCCAGAAACACCACGCATATATGTACTACTTACATCTCACATCTCCCTAATTAAGTAACTAGATCCACGAGATGATGTCTAGGCTTGTATTGCGTCAATGCTAGCTTACTCCTAAACACCAACGGGTCAGATCAAATCAATACACGGGCAGCTAATTGGCAGCGGCATATATGCATGCAGCATGCATGTGCCTGCGTACTTGTCGAAATAACTCCCACTTCTGTGCCCTGTAATCGCAGTACTTGCAGTTGCGGTGCGTGGCCGCCATCGCCCTCCAGCACCGTTGTTACCCCCCTCTTATCTATCAGCTCTCTCTTATCTATCAGCTCTCTCTCTCTCTCTCTCTCTCTCTCTCTCTCTCTCTCTCTCTCTCTCTCTCTCTCTCTCTCTCTCTCTCTCTCTCTCTCTCTCTCTCTCTCTAGCTGCAGTGCACTGACCGCACCACAACTTCACTACACCACACCGCGTGCAGCTGTCAGAACTCATAACGCTGCACATGGCATCTCAATGATACTAAGTTCCAATATGCCTGCATTAATACTGGGTTTATGAAGCACTAATTGATGTGAAGGTCAAATGGCTTTTGATTCATCGGTTCAAGAATTGTTTTAGACATCACACGATTTTAAGGCCCCGTTTGGCACGGCTCCACTTCACAAGTGAAGCTGTTTTTTTGACTTCACAAGTGGAGCTGGGTGAAGCTACTTTTTTCAGCTCCTTGGGTGGAGCTACTTTTGTCTCAGCAGGTTTTAAGGAACTCCTTGGGTGGAGCTATTTTGTTTTACCCCGTTTGGCACAAAACAGCTCCAAACAGCTCCAAGGAGCTGGTGGTGGAGCTGTGCCAAACGGGGCCTAAATATACTAGTTACGTGCCCGTACGTTGCAATGGAACTCATTAAATGTATAGAGAATCATGCTATAGAAGAGAGCGGCTCTGATCGGTTGAAAAGTAAAGAATAGTAAGAAGTTAATGAAATAGAACGGTTGGAGGAGAATGGACCTACAACCACCAACTCATTCTTTTATAATAGTAAAGATAATTTAATCATTACTTTTATATTAATATATTCATAAAATAATACAGCTACGCTAATGAGCGCGTGCGCGCACGCTACGTGTGGGTCGCTGACTAAATTCCTGGTGTGGTTGGTGCGTAACTTCATAAATTATAGATGCTAACTTTTTTGCATGAGATAATAGCTTTGTAAATGTAACTAACTTGATCAATTATCGATGATAATTTTATGTTTAGGATATAATAACTTGACTTGCATGCATGCAGCAGAGAAGAGAGAAGAGAATAAATACACTTAACTTGTGATTTTTTTATCTTGTTTACAAGCTAAAAAATAAAATAACTTTTTCACCAAAAGTCCGATCCGCGATTAGTTTACATCATTGTGTTCAAAATTACGAGTTTAAAAAAACAAGATACATGTTGAATATGGTTCAACGCTGCAAAATTACTGTCCATAGCAAATAACTCATACAGATATATAAAGTTACTGTCACCTGTGAGTAAACTTATTGTCAAATACATGTAGAGTTATTGCAATTTTATAGATATGATAGTAACTTTTAACACGTGTGAAAATTGTAAGTAACTTCATGAATTATAGATGATAACTTTTTTGTGCATGATATAGTAATTTTGCCAAATGTAAATGACTTTACAAATTATAGATGTAATTTTATGTGCAGGTGACAGTAACTTTTCTATAATTAACAAACACTAATAACCGTTCGTGGGGTGGGATGGTGGGGCCATTGGCTGATTAGGTCGGTAAAGGGCACGCGCATATTCCATGCGTAGCCACTGAATAGTACTTCTATAAAATAATATAAACATATTTTTCATGACTAATCTAATGATACCATTTTCACATGACCAATACAAATAAATTTTTATATATTAGTGATCAAAGTTAAGAAAAATTGACTTCGCACTTTGTAAAACATCATATATTTATGAACGGATGGAGTAGTTACTAGAGGAATACAAGGCTTGATGTGCAATTCTGATAAATGTAGTAGGGATGAAAGTGAAAGATTTACATGAGGGGTAGAATATATGTGTGCAGCTTTGCTGCAATATTATGCTAAATTATTATCGCAATGTACTGCAAACTCAGAACTGTTCATGTATATAACATTGTAGCTACTTTTTTTCCAAATTTGGCCCTCGGATATCTATTTTTGAAAACATATCTCCATCCCCAAGCTCGGAAGGCACAGCAGGGGCACTGTCGAGCTGCCCTTGCTCGGTAACGCGCTACCGAGTAGCCCGGGCTCAGCAGGTGGCCAGGGCAAGTGGGAAGGGGGCTGGGGCCCTCAGTTGTAGCATCAACTCGGCAGCGCCATGCGGTCAGTTTAATTTTTTGCAATTAGGTGAATAGCCATGCAAACTAGTTAAAAATGTCAATGCGTGCTTACAAGAACTTCGTCGTACGTGTAATGCGCACCGGGCCACGATTGCCGGGTGTGTGGACTGAATAATATGTGCTAGATTGCGTAGTCATACTGCGGCTGCAGAAACTCCGATGGCGCGGGTGCATCCTTGCAAGAATTATCAAGGTAGGGTCCCTTCTTGGCCACCCACTTCTACTTGCGAAGCATCTCTCCATAGTTTGACATCCCTAACAGTAGCGCGGTAACATCCTATACACATGCTCTCTTCTCTCTCCTCTTCCCTTATTTTTTAGATCAGCTCGAGTGGAGTCTTGGATCTGGTCGTGGGGGTTGGATGAATTTTATAGGCAATCAATGTACACTGTTTGGGAGTAGAGCTTGTACGTGTTGGTATTTCATTGCGTAAAGCTAGAGCTTGATGTCTGATCAATGAGAAAAGGTGTCGTGTGCTATCTATCTGGTCAAAAAAGCTAGTACATGCTGTCAACTCACTACGAAAAGTTGGTATGTGCTATCAACTCGCTGCTAAAATTCGGTACATATTGTCAAATCACTGCGAAAACTGGTGCTTGTTATGAACTCACTGAAAAACTGGTACATGTTGTCAAATCACTAGGGAAAGCTAGTGCGTGTTGTGAACTCGCTGAGAAAAGCTAATACATATTGTCAGATCACAAAAAAATGATTATATGTGTTGTCAAATCACTGATAGAACCATGGCGTTGCAAATTTGCACTACACACATCGACAAATTCCATTTCAGACTGCTACAATGGGGACAAAGCGTTAACGAGTACATATTTAAGTTCGACACTTGGGGCGTAAATGTAGGGTTAGTGGAATAGATTTTTGACTTGCTTGGACTGAAGAGCTGGCACCAAACATAGTACCCAGCCAAGGGTTACCTGCTGCCTGCTTCCTCTGGCAGTGAAACTGGTCTTGAGGGAACGTCAGCCTGTTCGAAGAGCGTCGTACATCGCACAAGTTGTATTGTGGTGGTGGCCAAGTGGGAATTGGTGCACCGGACAATTGACTGGGCCCAATCTATTGAGGACTGAACATCTATTGCACCTAGTCCTCTGTGTAATTGCTGGCGTCCTATGGAGGGAAATATATTTTGTTAGGTCAATGGAAGGTAGAACTGCAATAAAACTCATAATTGCAGCTATGACCAACTAACAAAGAAGTGCTCCCACGACCATAGCTGCAACAAGATGTAGCAGACGATGAGATTTGGCTCACTAGTAGCACACTGTGAGCCATCGCACAAACCCATATAAGCCACGCACAAAACAGTCGAGCCCTAGCTATACAGTGGGACCACATTAGGCTCGATGTCGACCAAAGACTTAGCAATATGGATGTAGCTAGGGTACACCCAGTCTCCCTGAATTGTAAGAAACATGACTGTAGGATCGAATATGACGACTAGAGGGGGTGAATAGGAGCCAACAAGATTATAAGATTTTTTTTCAAATCTTTTCTCAAGGCGAAAGCACGACTCAACAAGATTGTAGAACTGTAAGTCTAGACGCACATACAAAAGGCTCTAATACAAGGAAACCCTAACTTTAATCTCTCACGTCGCTCACAAGACTCAACATAAGGCTTACATAGTGGAGGCTCCTCATCTCACACCAACCAGCCATTCCTTAGTGGATCACACCACTTATAATTGAGAAAACTCGGAAACCTACACACAAATGGGCTTCACATTACACACTTGCACACTTTTCAAAGCGCTACTTCTCGAAGGCTCCACAAGCCTAATAAGACATTTCAACTACAAAGATGTGACCTAAACTACTTAGGACAGTACCGTAGTTTTGCAAACTACCACTCCACCCAGTTTTAGATAATTTTCCAAATTGCCACCCATCGGTCTTTATGACGACGATGTCCATGACTTGTCATCAAGATCGTACGTCTGCGCCGAGGCCATCACCACTTGAAACGCTTAAGTTCCATGGCACACCAACATCACACTATAGTCAGTGATGCCCAATGCTTAACATCATGATCGTACACTCGCTCTGAGGAATGTCACCACATGAAACGCACAAGACCAATTGGCACACCACATGTATGCATTGCCTCTTCACAATCTTTGTCTTTCTCTCGTGTTTCTCGGCTTGAGATGTTGCTCCACCTGGATTTAGGCGACACGTCATGGCCTTAGGACCCTTTCCATAGCCTCGGTCTTGCCACTAGACGCAACAATCATCAAGGCACCTGCACACCAAAGAATAAAGCAATCATTCTAAGCACAAATGATATACACTTGACTCTCAATTAGTAAACCAAATGCATAGACACACGCAATGACTAACACATGTATGGACTCCCTATGACTAACATTTGCACGGACTCATGTCATGATTAACACCACCAAAACCAACACTCACAATCAACTCGGCACAGGGACCGGTATGACCATTGCACCCAAGCCGGTTATACCGCCAACTCCACACTGGTAATACAGCCTTGCCAAGGCTGGTCAAACCACTACACCTTAGTCGTATCACGGTTACAACGCTGGTACTACCGCACTAGGTCTCAACCCAAAAACTCCAAAAAGACCTCATCTGAAAAATAGCTACTGGCAACCGTAGCGCGGTACTACCACTTTGGCCTGTCATACCGCATGCAACTTCAATGCTGGTACTATCACCAACAGTAACTCAAAATTCAATCACTCAAAATCAAACTCAAACAACAAAAGCAAAGCATAAGCAATGTCAAATATTCATCACTCTCATAGGGCTACCACCACATGGTCTTATAATGACCCACTTGAATATGAAGAGCAAATAAGCAACCAGGTGGGACCTCATAAACTGTGCAGGCAGGTCTATAGGTGGGACCTCATAAACTGTATAGGCACGTCTACTGGGTATTGCCTGTACCGCCGCAACCATGAATGTGGCACTCCATGGATCTTATCCGAAATATGATGACCAAACCAGTGCAGTAGATGTGTCTTCCGGTTAGGTGATTTGTGGGGGGTGGAACCACGGGACGACCCCGTAGTGGCAGACTAGTAAGGTATACAATATCCTGTAGGGTGATGGCCATCTCCCCTACCAAAAGTGAAACGTGTGGGTCTCCGATCTCCACCGGTCAATGAGTGCCGACAAAAGCGATGAGTCCAACGTGAACGACTATCTAATGTGCATCATCCTCGCTATGAGCTGCAACTCGGCCTACCGTGAAACTAGAACGTAGCGATCATCAAGAGGCCAATCCTCCTGAGCTCCCCAGAGAACAAACAGGGGCGGTCCATCACCACTCGATCACGTCCGACAATGATGTTGCCTATCCCAAGATGGGTCTAGCAACGTGCATGTGCCACACTCGTGATTGCCACCAGTAATCATTCCCTGTAATACAGAAAATAATATGTCGGTGTTCAACGATGCTAAAAATAACCAACCATAACAAAGAATAATCACGGCGCAGACTTACGTATATATTTCCTAAATTGTGCACACACTGGGAACACTACAAATAATGACGTGTATTTCTTGAGCTATTTACAAAAGGGGTCAATATGCCTAAATGCATGTATATAGGTACACACGTATATGCATGCATATGTACACATAGATACTACAACTAACAATATGTACCAAACCATCATTTTCTATAACTTTTTGTAATCGCATGAGAGCAATAAATATATACGTGCGGACATACACAAAAATATTTTAGCTATTTTTGGCCCATATTTTTGCAATTATTTACAATAAATAAGTATTCTTGCCACTAACATGCCCTAAATATGGCTAATTACATAAACAGATCCGTCAACTAAACATGCCTATCTAGCGTATTCCATATTACAAAATAATCGTTATGCTAATAAAATGCTAATGATATATTAAGCGTGTTGCTCGCATATGAATGAAGCATAACTTTTCCTAAAGGTCTTCACCTGCTCCACAATGCTTCTAACTATGAAGGATCGTAAATCACAACTAAACCACATCAAAAATATATTGCAAACTTGCATTTCAATCTCTCTTTCCGTCCCCTCCCTCACTGCTTTCTCACTCGGCAGGAAAAAAATTGAGCACGGTTCTATTGAGAGGGTAGATCGAGGCCTCCCATTTTTTGCGCGTGAGAAGGCATTCATGACGACATTCCCATGCGAGCACACACGAGTGTGAATAGTAGTAGAATCCCCAGGCGAATAAAACAAGAATCAAACATCGTGTCGCATCATCGTGGCCGGCCACGCGAGAAGGAATCTCTCTGTGCCACAGCCAAGCCGACTAGCGCACTTACCCACGCCAGCGCCCCACCTGTCGGATTGCCCTGGCCACCTGCCGAGCCTAAGCCTCTCGGTAGTGCCTACCAAGCAAGGGGGATCGACAGGCAGCTGTTGAGTAGTGGGAGCTTGCTAGCGCTCTTGCTGCCACGCTGTACCATATCCTGCCGCGCCCACATGCTCCCACGCCATCTAGTCCCTACCGAGTTCCCTAGGTGCGTTAGGTGACAGATGTCGTCTGTTGCGCTTTTTAAGCTCGGGGCGAGGCTATTTTGCAAAAATTGGTGTCAGGGGTTAAATTTGAAATGAAGTATGAAAATGTAAAAAAAGTTTTTCCTTGAGAAATAATATCAAAACATTAATTATCCGAAATTCGGGTTCCACAAGACCGTCAATCTCTTAGTAAGGCCCTGTTTGGATCCCATGGTCTAAAGTTTAGTTGTCTAAAGTTTTGGACTAAACTTTAGTTGGCTAAACTTTAGCCACTAAACTTTAGTCGAAGATCCTGTTTGGATCATGTACTAATAGATAGAACTAAAGTTTCAAAAAGACCATACTACCTCTCCTCGTTTCGTGCGTCAGCCATTAAATGGGAGGTGAGAGACCAACATGTATGGGTAAACACGTCTTTGTGCCTAAGAACCCAAAACTTTAGACCACTTTAGTTCACTTTGGTAGACTAATGGTCTAAAGTGTTTTTAGGGGTTAGCTAAAGTTTAGATCTAACTTTAGATCACCTGTTTGGAGACTTTAGATCTAAACTTTAGTGACTAAACTTTAGATGGAGGGATCCAAACAGGGCCTAAGTGTCGTCCCATAGTATAACTCCATTAAGTGAATCAAAATATAATTATTGCAATATTGTCACTCAATACCCCTGGTTTAATGTACATAAAAATAGATTAGTAGTTGTAATAGGTCATTTAATATAAGTATGTATAGTATAATGATATTATTTTTTATTTAGTGATTTTTTGGTTGTACGTGTAGTAGACTTAGACCTATGCCGTGGGACATAGGGAGCATGTACTTTTTAAAATCACTGGTTTTTCTGGTTGAATAGAATATCGACATATATTTTTCTTTCTTAAGAAGAAGAAGAATAGAAATCCGAATACAAAACAACAACAATCATGACCCTACTGCTAAGTCCCCGTCGGCACATTTTCTTGGTTCTTCAACCTCGCCAGCATGAAAGAATGGGCTAAAGTACCGACAACAACATCCTAGCGGTTTCGATAGATTCCCTACAGTATCCATGTCTCTTTTCCAAGAAACCTTAATTCGTCAATTAATAAATATAAAAGAGAATTTCTGAATGTATGATCCTATATGATGAGTCCAAAATAAATCAATCAGAAGGCTAGGTTTCTTTGATCCATCCACACCAGTATACATGCACACTAACAGCAGTCCCAGATGCAGCACTGCACTTAATATGCTACCAACAGCCACCTGCCATCTTCAATGCAGTTGAGGCCCTGCTTGGGCTGCATCTGCATGGGAGATACAATCCTGAACCCATGCATTTATCCCCCACTGGTGACCGGTGAGAGGGGGAAAAACCCCACTTGCCAATTGCCATGCTTCCTGTTCCCACTGGTAGTGTAGGAGTAGATTAGATCGCAGCCCCTACCAACCAGCTCCTTTTGTTCACACATAGATTATTTGGGCTTTTTTTGTGACTTAGAGCAAGTACAATAATGCTGACTAGGTCGCCTCTAGCGAAATCCACATCAACACAATCCTATGTGGAAGAGAGAGAAAAGAGAAGAGAGAGGCAAGCTGCCCCTCATACAAAAGGTGACCTCTAGCACATCATACGAAGAGAGAGAGAGGCAAGCTGTCTCTCATGCAAGAGGTGACCCCTGATATATTTATGCAAGTATTAAATGTTTGAGTGCTTTAGTAGAGGTAACCTCTACTCAACTTATTGTATTAGCTACCTCCACCATGAACCACGTGTACTCTTTTTACTTATTTGGCTAGTCCTAGAGGTGGCAGTCACCTCTTCTATTAAACTTACTCTTATGGCTGAAAAGCACTATAGCTGGCTGAAAAAACACTGTAGCTGACAGAGACTTATTTAGCATAATTAAATTAAAAAAATATAAAAAATATGTTAGCCCATTACGTATAATACAAATACATACGAGAAAAAAAGAACCGGCAAAAAAGCTCAACAAAAAAACTAAAAATTCAAAAAAAAAGATAAAATTTATAAATAATGAAAAATAACCCAGAAACTGAAGCCATATTGATCACAGCTGCAGCCCCACGCAGCAGCCAACCGGTTATACTGAAAACCACTACGCGTATCAGCTCTATTTTATGAAATGGATTAGTGAAATCCCCGTGTATAACATGGCTGGCAGATGGTCCTTTCGGAGAGGCGTGGCTATCGATGATTTCCGTTCGAAAGTGTTATTTTTTTACCTGAAGTAACATTACAGTGGGTGTTATCTTTTTATAAGGTATTCAATTAAAAAACAAACAAAAATAGAGGGAAAAAAACTCCATCATATCCAACAGATAACGCATTGTAAACGGCTTTTGATTTTTTTTAACCAGAAGCTGTTTAGAACAGAGATGCTTATTTAGTAGTATCTATGTTCATAGGAGTAGTACATTGTTAGAAAAGGATGCATTTCCGAGTTGGAATCAATTAGTTCAGGGAGTTACTCTTTTGTGAGGCATGTTTGGCCTTGCCCAACATGTGCACATGTTTGATTTCACCACAGATAGATGTATTCTTAATTATGATTAAGAGGGAGTTAATTTCAACATATGGCGTTTTATCCTGATGCCGGTTAATGAAAAGAGGTTTGGCTTCTCTCTTTTGATCAAAGATGCGAATTTGCCATGAGACGAGTACGAAATGTGCCAACCGGTTTAAATGTGTTGCCTTGCACAGTACTCTTACTAAAGATCACCCGTTTGTTTTTGGGAGGATGCACCACCACTTTTTCACATTTTGCCAAAAGGTCTCACTCCGTCCACGACTTCCTCTAAGGGTATCTGTAGTGTATGAAAATAGGGAGTCTTAAGCCACCTTAAGGTCAGCATTATACATTACAGGGGTGACCTTAAGCAGGCTATAAGCAAAAAAGACTTAAGGCTGGTCCTCAAGCTAAAGACCTAGCCACAAGCATTAAAATACAATTTTTTTATCTGCCAAGTGGGACCGTCTTAAGGCCCCTTAGGTTATATACACTATGGAGTCAGCCTTAAGGTTTAGATGGGGACCCACCTTAAGACCCCTTGGGTTATATACACTACAGATGTCCTAAAAAGGTTTGTACAAGGCACCGTCTTTTCCTAATTCCTAATCTGTAGTGTATGAAAAGAGGAGGTCTTAAGCCACCTTAAGGTCAACCTTATACATTACAGGGGTGACCTTAAGCAGACCCTAAGCAAAAAAAGCTTAAGGCTGGTCCTCAAGCTAAAGACCTGGCCATAAGCATTAAAATACAATTTTTCTTTATCTGCCATGTGGGACCGTCTTAAGGCCTCTTGGGTTATATACACTATGGAGTTGGTCTTAAGGTTTAGATGGGACCCACCTTAAGACCCTTTGGGTTATATACACTACAGATGCCCTAATGCATGATTCTCAGGAAACTTGAAACTTCGTGCCTACATTGAAACAGAAGCTAAAGGGGAATAGATCATTTACTACTGCTAAAGTTGCGTTATTTCAGAACTTGTCACTAATTTCTTATTGATATATGGTCACAAGATCAACATATCAATGAGATATAGAGTGATAGATCTTGAAATACACGTCTTTATAGTGTTAAATGATAAAAATTCCTAAAGCTAAGAAGGAATTGATCATTTGTCGACACTGCCAAAAATATGTCATTTCAGAAATCAAGCCCCAACACGCTAAAAATTAAATCCATTTTCTAGAAGGTTATGGCATTGGTGTACTCTACTAGCAATAACTTGGCCTCTTCCAAAACCATAAACCCATGGTACTTGGTCAAAAAAAAATGTGTGCAGAAAGAAATCCTCGACAAAAAAAAATTGTGTGCAGAAAGAAATTAAATCCTCAACAAAAAAAATGTGTGCAGAACGAAACTAAACCGTGTGTGCATGACACTGGGCGGTTTGGCACCCTGGTTGCATGCACTGCATGGTCTTTCCCGTCTCCTCTCTTGTGTTGCATGCTCGCTCACACCAAACGGCCACTGCCTCTTCACCTGCGTTGCATGGAGGCATGCATGCTATTGCTGCCCCCCTCTCCTGCTTGACCCTAGGTCAAACCCTGCACCCTTCGTAACTACCTCTCCTCCTCTCTCTAACCACTCCACCATTAACTCCCTCGCATCCACCTCCGGCCCCTTCCCTCCTCGCTCATAAAACTCGCCACCCCAAGCACGCACAACACCGCAAACCAAAGCGAGCGAGCAGCCAGCAAGAAACAGCACACTTCTCGCATGGTGCCTGCGAGCGTACGTCGTACGTAGCTGCGCGGGAGCTAGCTAGGAGAGCCATCCTTGTTAGCAAGAGACGCGAAACCTCGTGTGCCTTGCTTGCTGCTCGATCGGCCGGCCTGCTCTGCTGGGAGAGATCGGGGTTGTGGGGGTGAGGCGATGAAGAAGGGAGGGGTGGCGGTGGCGCAGGTGAAGGCGGAGCTGGAGGACGGGAGGAAGGCGGTGGGGGCGGGGGCCGCGGCGGCGGCGGCGCTGAGCCCGCTGAGCGAGACCCTGTGGCGGGAGAAGGCGGCGGCGGAGTTCCTCGGGGACGTGTCGGCGCGGCTGGCGTGGCGGGACCTCACCGTCACCGTGGCGCTAGGCAGCGGCGACACGCAGACCGTGCTCGAGGGCCTCACGGGCCACGCCGAGCCAGGCACCATCACCGCGCTCATGGGGCCCTCCGGCTCCGGCAAGTCCACGCTGCTCGACGCCCTCGCCGGGCGCCTCGCCGCCAACGCCTTCCTCTCCGGGACCATTCTCCTCAACGGCCGCAAGGCCAACCTCTCCTTCGGCGCCGCGGTACGTACGCGTTCCGGTGCTCGTCGCCGTCCTCGTCAATGCATGTGTTGAGCGTATTATCATTGGCCCTCTCTCAAGGCAAATTAACTGTGCTTATTAGAACACAAGAGGTAGTAGCACTGGCATATATGCTCTCGTCTTTTAGCTTTAAAAATGTGCAACATGTGTTTCTTTTTCTTACAAAGAAGGTTCTTGGTAAAAAAATTTTCAAAAAAGAAAGATCTTTGTGTAATTAAGCATGTGTGTTAATTCCTTGATTTTTTTAGTGGATTTGGGCATACAACAAAGTACCATCTAGCTAGTTGATGGTGGTGTGCTAGCTAGCCATTTGCTACTATCTTATTTTTGTTGCATCCAATCCTTGTGTGTGTTTGTTCATTGGCCATCCTGAATTGTGTTTGGATCTTTCTGCATCACCTGAGAAAACCAATTCACAAGGAGAAAGAAAGGGGTCATTTGTCACGTGCCAGGTTTTGGAGCCTTGCTGCCTTTTGGCTTCTGCTTGTATGTTCCCATTGGCCATCCTGAATTGTGTTTGGATCTTGCTGCTTGGCCATTGCCATTTTGGTGGTTATTCTCTCCTTAACTGCACTTAATCTGCTCCTGTTGGAGATAGATTAGCAGTTTCTGGTCGAGATTGGGAGATCTGCCTGAATTACTTCATGCCTGTTTTTGGATTGGTCATCTTTTTTTTGTGTATATGTTTTTGGTGATGGATTTAACACCCATTGGTTGGTAAGGAAACAAGGGAACTCTTTTGCTCCCTGAAAAGTGGATTGGGAACCAGCTAGTTGGGTTGTTGTTCACCAGTTTTTTCAGGAGTGCGCTCATAAAAAACTCATGATCCCTTGAGAAGCTCGATTTTTTTTTTGTAAATTCAGTGTGTGTGTCTCCATGTTATCTGAAATCTTTTGTTTACATGTTTTTTTTTATTTTGAGCCCAAAGGAAGGTAGTTGCTGATATTTAATTTGATGACTTGTGCTTCATTGGTTTCTGCTGGAACTGCCACTGTCTTATAGTATGTAGGTTAGCTTCTGTACCAACCAGTAACTAGCTAGTGTTGAGGAAAATATCGTGTAAATAAATTGTAAGTTAGCTTCTTTACCAACCAGTAACTAGCTAGTATTGAGGAAAATATTGTGTAAATAAATTGTCCTTTGTAAAAAATAGATGATCCAGGAGGAATGGATTTCAATTTGGTTATCCGTGATCTGTTCGGGATGAATTTATTCGCTCATTTCATCTATTGTCATACTATCATGACCACGCAAAAAATTCTCATCTTGATGCTGAAAGTGACAATCACAATTTGTAATTCCAGGCCTATGTGACGCAAGATGACAACTTGATCGGCACACTGACGGTGAGGGAGACGATCTCATACTCGGCGCGCCTTCGCCTCCCCGACAACATGCCCAGGGAGGAGAAGCGTGCCCTGGTGGAGGGCACGATCGTCGAGATGGGGCTGCAGGACTGCGCCGACACGGTCATCGGCAACTGGCACCTGAGGGGGGTCAGTGGTGGTGAAAAGAGGAGGGTCAGCATTGCCCTGGAGATACTGACGAGGCCTAGGCTGCTCTTCCTGGATGAACCCACCAGTGGTCTTGATAGGTATGTATTGTGTATCATGTCTCTTTCACCACTTCAGTCTTGGTCTTTTAGTTCGGCTGTTTGTAATTCGTTTCTTGCATTACTAGATCAAGGGAAATGACAGTTCACCTGCCTTACTCATGCAAGTACGAGAGTAATATAATCTAGCTGAAATCTGAATATCTGATGTGCACAGCTTGTACTTTGCTTGTTCAGCATGTAGTATTCAAGTCATTATATGATGTAACATTCAGAAGAAGTTGACTTGCCTTTGTTGTTATGTTGTTGTAAGAGTTCCGGTAGCTGTCATGTGTCCAAGTAACTGATGTGCCACACAACTGTGCAGTGCTTCAGCATTCTTCGTGACGCAGACGCTGCGTGGACTGGCAAGGGATGGTCGGACCGTCATCGCATCGATCCATCAGCCAAGCAGCGAGGTCTTCGAGCTTTTCGATCGTCTGTATCTTCTTTCAGGTGGCAAAACAGTTTACTTTGGGCAGGCCTCTGAGGCTTGTGAGGTAGTATATCTGAGTTTGGACGTCTCTTTAGCAGTGTTTCTGCAAAGCCAATGGGATATCTGAATCCTCTACTGCCCTGTGCATTTTGCAGTTCTTTGCCCAAGCTGGCTTCCCATGCCCAGCGCTGCGCAATCCATCGGATCATTTCCTCAGATGCATAAACGCAGACTTCGACAAGGTCAAGGCCACTCTGAAAGGATCAATGAAGACGAGAGTAAGTTTCAGAATTCAGTCAGTGCCCTGGTACTTACTGTAACTTATTGGTAGATGTCTTGACTGAAATTTTGCTCTCTTTTGCTATACATAGTTTGAAAGGTCTGACGATCCGCTCCAGCGAATCACAACTTCGGAGGCAATCAGAAGGCTGATCAGCTACTACCAGCACTCTCAGTACTACTTCACTGCGCAGCAGAAAGTCGATGAGATGGCACGAGTTGTAAGTACTTGATTTCTTCAGCAATTTCTGACAATTCAACATCATCTAGATCACTGGTTGAAGTATAAGTGAATTGCACACTTTTGTTCATCAGCTTAAGATTTTGGGTAAATTGGTTGGTGTATACAACTTAATATGGTATCAGAGCCAAGAAGTCTTGAGTTCAAGACCCAGTTGATGCAATTAAAATAAAAATAATTGCAGCTCACTTCTATTCTACGTCTTAGGTCTGAGGGAGCTTACACGTAAAGAGAGGGTTGAAGTATAAGTGAATTGCGTATCTTTCCTTATCAGCTTAGTCTTTTGGGTGAACTAATAGGTGCATGCAACTCAATATAATGAAACTAAGATGATTCATGCGGTTTGCCATTGCAGAAAGGAACAGTGCTGGATTCAGGAGGGAGCCAAGCTAGCTTTGGAATGCAAGCTTTCACGCTCACTAAGCGATCGTTCATTAACATGTCGAGGGACTTTGGGTACTACTGGCTGAGGCTTGTCATTTACATTGTTGTGACCATCTGCATTGGGACTATCTACCTGAATGTTGGCACTGGATACAGCTCCATTCTGGTAAAATTTCTTTATTCAGTTGATACTGACATATCTCCTAAGATAGAATTTAGGCCCTGAAAGGGTCATCCTGAACTGAATACTTGATGTTAAGCTTGATGATCTGACAAAACTGTGAAAACTATTAGGCAAGGGGTGCGTGCGCTTCTTTCGTCTTTGGCTTCGTCACATTCATGTCGATTGGAGGATTCCCATCTTTTGTGGAAGACATGAAGGTTTGTGGAACCACTGAAGCATCAAATCAGATCAAAGAAGTTCTTCAGATTCTAACTGTGCTGCTGATTTTTTTCAGGTGTTTCAAAGGGAGAGGCTCAATGGGCACTACGGTGTGCTGGCATTTGTCATCAGCAACACTCTCTCGGCGATGCCGTTCTTGATCTTGATTACCTTCATATCAGGGACGCTGTGCTACTTCATGGTGCGCCTCCATCCGGGCTTCACGCACTACATCTTCTTCGTCCTGTGCCTCTACGCCAGCGTCACCGTTGTCGAGAGCTTGATGATGGCCATTGCAAGTGTCATCCCCAACTTCCTAATGGGCATTATCATCGGGGCAGGGATTCAGGTAACATCCTAACCACTTGATCCCATCAATCATCTGTCAGGTACTGTTTGAAACATGCAATGCATCCAAACTTCTGGGATTAGTTTCGACACTGTGCACGGAACTGCAACATCATAATGCCGATACTTGTATTCTCTTCTGACGAAGACACACGACATTTATTGAGAAACAATTGTTGGAATTGAACAGGGTATATTCATGCTGGTATCAGGATACTTCAGGCTTCCACATGACATCCCTAAGCCATTCTGGAGGTACCCCATGTCATACGTCAGTTTCCACTACTGGGCATTGCAGGTAAAACTCTCTACAGAAAGCTATCACTGAAATCACACCAAATTCTCTACAAGAAAGAACAAAACTAACGCGACGCGTCGAACATTTGTTGATCTTGCAGGGCCAGTACCAGAATGACTTGAAGGGCTTGATCTTCGACAACCAGGACGACATGCTCCCGAAGATCCCGGGAGAGTACATCCTCGAGAACGTGTTCCAGATCGACGTGAACAGATCCAAGTGGCTTGACCTGGCCGTGCTATTCAGCATGATCATCATCTACCGCCTGCTCTTCTTTGCCATGATCAAGGTCAGCGAGGACGTGACGCCGTGGGTGCGCGGCTACATCGCGAGGAGGAGGGTGCAGCACAAGCGGCAGCACAGGGCGGAGCTCCCGACCCGGACGGCGTCGTTCCGCGGGTACGTCGTCCAACCGGCAAACCTACCGGCTGATCATCCAAGAAACAATGGCCTGAACTGAAGAAGGGAGGGGGGACAGAAAAAGGCTAAAACTAAATTAAAAACGGTGTAATATGAATGAATGAATGAATGAATGTGTGTTATAGTACTAGCAGCTGAATGCAAGCTTTATCCTCCTTTGTTTCAACTTCTTTTTTCTTTTTTCACAGTAGTAGAACATGGCAAGAAATATATATGATCCATAATTAGTGCTCCTTTTGTGGTGAAAAATCTGATTGATGGTGCCAAGAGAGAGGTAGGCCTTCCTTCAGCTATATATTAAGATGGCATCTTGCAGCAGTGGGTTGTCAAAATAGTGCTATAAATGGCAACAATGCATATAACAGCTTGGTACTGAAGATCTCCCAGGGATCTTGTCAGGGCAGCACACTATGTAAACGGAGAAGAACAGCCCAATAAAGGACATAGGATATGTATGGCCATTGAGGAGCAAACTATTTGCTATCATGATTAGTCTGAATCTTACAAGTGGCGGTGGCCTATTAAGAAGAACTCAAGCAGTGTTTATCCTAACAGGAACAAGCTGTTCTGAAAGGTTTGTGTAACTGGGACAAGGGAGGAATAGGGAAGATACTGGTGTAGCTTAAGACTGGGGGTGATGGGCTAATCCTGATCTGATCTCTCCTTAATGCAAGGGTAGGTAAGTTGGCAGCAGCATGAACTGATGCTTGCTGTTGCCGTGCGGATCACATGTAGAAGTTAATGCACTGAGCACTAGCAATAACTTGATGCAAGCCAGCCATCGTTATCCAGTTGCTGCAGCCATTGTAGTGCAACACTGCAGCTGGCACAGGAATTCAGCCTCAGGCAGTTTAATGGAAGAAGCATAGAATTTTATGTTATCTTTTTTGTGAAGAGTGTGCAGGAAATATCTTGGCAAGTAGATATTTCCACCATGACTGAGCGAATCCAAAAAGCTAAGTGAAGGCCAAATATTGGGTGTGGGAACTTGGATCTTGTAGTACTTGTCTGCATTAAGAAGGAAGGTACGTGAGGTGAGGTGAGGTGAGGCTCCCTTCCCTGCACGGCATTCTGGAATTCAATTTGCAGCCGTGCTATTGGTGCTTGCGCACGGCATAGTATGCGGATTCGATCGACATGAAGCATCTATAGTTGGTACGCAATTACACCGCTTACTGGTAGAGAGTAAATCTTGTCATCTAAGCCAACTGAATTGCAAGTAATGGAGTGTCTGTGAATTGTCAAAAGTAGCATAAAAGTGAGAAATTGCAATTTGTGCTTGTTATTTTAGGTTGCCTGTTTGTTCATCTAGACTAACTAATGTTCTTTCACAAAACTTCTTTCATGAATTTTACAAAGATCAGACCGTAACCCAGATTTCAGACAGTGCAGATTACTGTACCAAGAGGACACTGAAAATGAAGTGTGTACAGAACAGACATCATCAACTTGTTGGAGACTTGGAGGTATCCATCCATTAATTGCGTAGGAGAGCTCAACAGAAGAGCCAAGCTGTTGCGATTGAATGAGCACAGCGAAAGGAAAAGGCAATGGAAGAAAAAATGGAGTTGCGTTTTGGTAAGAGACGAAAACATTCTCCACATGAACAGAAAGTTGAGTCGCCGCGCGACCTGATTGGGGCAGCACAACGGAACGGGGGGCGAGAGAGACGACAGGGGAAGGGACGGGTTTCAATGGCGTCGGTTGCGGTGGTTGAAGCTTGTAAGGCTGGATCGTGAGTTGTCCGTTGCGAGTGACAATGCAGCAGACAACAGTGCGCCATTGCGCGATGACCTTGCTACGTCTCCTTCCATCCACATGTGCATGGCAGGAGAAGGGATTAATTTCTTGTATAACCGCACCCTTAGGGGCTGTGCGCCGGTCCACGTGGGCTCCGTGGTTCTGAGTTGTCTCTTACGAGAGATGATGGTGTATATTAAAATGACTTTTAGGCTATAAATATGAAAAACAGACTACTACATTTTGTACAAAAGATTATTGAAATAAAGAAGATCACCATAGTACTCTCTACATCTTGTGTCTACTTGTTCTTCTACTTTTGTATTGTCTAATTGTACGATTGTTCTTACTTCTAGTTGTGTTGATTGGTTGTGCAGATCGCTCTACAACACAAGTTATTCAACATGATTTAATATAGGATTACCGGTGCGATTATAAACATGTGATTTCTACTTTTGTTAGTTTAACGTTTTTTGGGAGGGTTGACTGTACGTCAAGCTCCTGATTTTTTTTGTTTGGGACAAGTCATAATTGGATTGCCATCAATAGCTAGGAATTTTTGGCATTTTTGACCTCACGAGTCACCGAAATACCAAATATAGCCCTCTAGTGACCGAAATTCCAGATTTGGCCCCCTCTCCGAGCGCGAAAGCACGGGAGGCCAACGTGTGGCACCTCCCGTGCCCGAGGAGCAATGAGGGCCGTGTTGTGCCCAGGGATTGCATGAGCCACCTGCTACGGCCGAGGCCCGCATATGGTGACTTGCTACGCTCGAGGCCGCAGTAGGCTCCTGCTACGTCCGGCAACAGCATGAGGTCTCCAAGCACTGTAGCAACACTGTAGTAGTACTGTAGCAATTTTCAGAAAAATCTATTTAGATATAATTTTTGTAGGAATTTTCACATATAACAAATGAGCTCCAAAAATAGTAAATATTTTCATGGAGCCTCCCAACGTAATGTACTTACTTTTATAGTTTTTTATAATTTTAACTATTCTGAATTTTTCTCAAAAATTCATTTAATTATACTAATTGTATGAATTTTTTAATATGGAAAATGAGGTCAAAATATTATGATATTTTTTAAGGCCCATTACATAGTGTACTTGATTTTATAATTTGTTCTTAATTTTGTATGTTCTAAAATTATCTAAAAAATTAAGGGTTTAGGTTTCAGAAATTAGAATTTATAACAACTAGTGAGCATGTTCAAAGAAATAGGCATGGATTTGATTTTACAATTTGGTGTATGTAAGTTCAAGCTGCATTAAGTTGGTTTGGTGATAATGATAAATCTAATTGTGAGACTAACTTGTTTATTGCTTATGATATTACCTAGTCTCATTTGGATGAAAAGGTGCAAACTAGAAAAGGTATGCATTCTATATCATATTCTTATTTCTTATTGCATTCCTCATATCTAAAATATAGATTGAACTTCACCAAATAGTCAAATATGAAATGTGCATATGCCTCTATTACATATTCTTGTATGCACACATTTAGAAAGAGTTCACTCTATATTTTGTGGTTTCATTAGTATTGATTCATGTTCATCTTTCCACATATTAAGAATCTTTACCTTGAAACATATCGCTTAGTATATATATATAGCTTGTGTAGTTTATATATACTTATAATCGGGTTGTCATCTAGTTCCTCCATTATATGTTAATGGTTGAATGATAAATAACAATAGGATAAGTAAGTGTTACTTAAGAAGCTTATCTTAGAGTATACAACTATTATGTACATCATGTATACTCAAAAAACAATATTTTATCTCATTATGTGTTGAGATTGTTATGAATTATCAAAACGGGAAGATTGTGGAATCTAGTCCCTCTATTATTAGTTAATGCTAAAGTTTGGTAATTGATGACAATACATTTGTGGACAAACATTTTTCATGAGTTGGATGAATATGTCAGGTTCCACAAAAAGAGGATGATTTGGGATGGTTTCATGTGTTAAAGATTATCAAGTCAACTGAATGATGCATCATGAGTTGATGCTTGTCCAAGAGGAGATGATCGTGTTTTGATCATCAAGTCAAATGAAGATCCATCATGTGTTGATGGAGTTCAAATGATAAGGACCCGGACTTGAACCTAAAGTGTGTGTCATCATGCTTCAAGAAGATGCTAAGGCAAAGATATGACTAGCTAGGACTAAGAATGTGTTCCTAGTCTTTTATGAGTCTTGATGTTTGGTTAGAAGACCGGATTGCTAGTATATGTTGTTGTACTATTAAGAGGAGTCTTGTCTAGTAACTTAAGTCTCATCATATGTTTATAGCTCAGCCTCACCTCTCTTAGCTCTCCTTGACATGAGGTCTATATTTGCGAATATGTTTTACAAATAGTCGTGGCTCATATTTTGAATCCTTGTAATATGGGACTATACATTACGAATGTGTTTTGCAAGTGTTTGAAGTCCATATTTCCATTCTTTGTGACATGAGGCTTATATTTGCAAATATGTTTTGCAAATAGTTGAAGCTCATATATAATCCTTGTGTCATGATTTTAAAGTATGCAAATGTGTTTTGTAGCTTGTTGAGAATTATGTTTGATCCTTGTGTACAAGATACTGTTGTTTTCAAATGTGTTTTGCAAAATCTGTTGAAGTATCTGCACTTCTCAGGGAAATCGGAACTACCGTAGTATAGTCTGCGGTACTACCGTTGACCGGAACTACCAGCGTTGTAATTATGGAACTACCGTGTGCGTTGGTGGTCGAAGACCTTCGTGGTCAAGAGCTGACTTGGTCAACCAATGTGGTCAAAGACCTGTGTGGTCGAAGATCTATGTGATCGAGATCAGCGTGGTCAGAATCGACGTGGTCAAAGATCTTTGTAATTAAAACCAGTGTGGTTGAAAACAATATGATCGAAGATCTGTGTGATCGAAACTAGCGTGGTCGAGACTGGTGTGGTCCAAACCGACATGGTCAAACTGACGTGATTAAAACAATGTGATGAAGATCGACAGAGTAGTCAGAGATCTGTGTGATCGAAGACTGACTTTGTCAAAAATTGACATGGTCGTCGTGGTCGAGACCTGAGTGGTCGAAACCAATATGGTCAGAGACCAGTGTAGTCGAAGACCTATGTAATCGATCCGGATAATGTGGTCGGAGACCTATATGGTCAGAGAGCAGCATAGTCGGAAACCTGTGTGGTCGATCCAGACAACGTGGTCAGAGACCATTGTGGTCGGAGATCAGCATAGTTAGAGACCTGTGTGATTGATCCAGACAATGTGGTCGGAGATCAGCGTAGTCGGAGACATGTGTGGACGAACTAGACAATGTCGTTCAAGACCTGAGTAGTCGAACCATCTGACGTGGTCAAGGACCAATGTAGTCAATGATCGGTATATTCGACCAGCTCTATGTGAGAGGTTTGATCGGCTCTGTGTGATAGGTCCGATCAGCGAGCAGTACTACCGGCTCTGTGTGACTAATGCTTCCGAATTGTGGAACGTCCAGCTTATGTAGCGGTACATTTTTTTCCAGAGAGGCACCTGTGTGGTGGTATTTTTCCCCCACAAGAACGGTAGTTCTGCATGTGAGAGCGGTACTTCCGATGATCTGGACTATCGAAAATTGTACAACAGAGCTATCGGATTCGACTGGTCCTTTGCTTCTAACAACTAGTTGTTTGACCGTTGCGAGGGGAGCGGAAGTACTGTAGTTTAGCCGCAGGTACTTCTGATAAACCTGATTTTTCTGATCCTTTGCTTCCAACGGCTAGTTTTCGTGGTGTGGGTATATATACCCCTTTATAGCCAGTTGGAGAAGGTATTGCTATACTACATTTTACTCTTTTGAGCTAGTGTGAGGTCCTTCTCTCAATTGTACATGTGTTGCACCTTGTGAGCAACGAGGAAGGCTCTAGATTAATGTATTGCATCTAGAAGTGGATTGTGTATCCATTCAAACTTGTGCATTCATTGCACATGGTGAGAGTCAAGTGAGGGGCTTAAATTATTATTCTTGGAGTTTGCTGACTCCTAGACGGTGTTGAAGGCATCATGAGCGGTAATCTTCTCAAAAAAGGTTGTGAGAAGACCCCGCGAAGTGTGAAGGTTTGAGTTCACCTATTCGGAGCGGAAAAGAACTACCACTACTAGATTGAGGTGTTTTGGCTAATTCATTGAGCTAGTCCAATTCGTTTGGGCTAACCTCAACTTGGATTAGGGGAGACCAGCAAGTCTCCGAATACTAGGGTAAAAAGAGATCGTGTCAATTGTGGTTTGTTTTCTTATGCTCAATAACATTCAAGCAATTTATATTCATAGAATTAAATTGATTGCTTGTCATCCTAGGATTGCAAACCTTGACATAGCTCTAGGGTGTTGGTGCATTTAGGTGATCATAAGTGATTTTGGCTTCATTTGTGCTAAACCAATTTGATTTAAGCTTCTGCATTGCATACTTGGTTTAGACAAAAGGAAAAGATCTTTAATTGATAATAATTGGAAGAGAATTTTTAGACTGTGTATTCACCCCCCTCTAGTTGGCCTACTCGATCTTACAGTGTGGCATTCTTGGGACTAGGTCGTAAGCTTCTTCGTATGTGCCGAACATACGCTCCACAACCTTGTATGTTAATTCATGTTAATTTATTTGTAATTAGCGACATGTAGTGCTCATTTAATTCCTCTTTAATTCTCTCAGACTCTCTCTTTCTCTCTCAAGGTGATGCCAAATCCGCTTTTGGGGCAATATTTCCCACACAAGACTGCCACCAAGCAAGCTATCATTAGTTTCGCAGTGAAGATCAGTCAGACCTATCGTGTAACTTCAACTATCTACAGTCAGTCGTATTGACCATTATCTGTCTTACATTAGAGATGTGAAAAGACCATTTTGCCCTTATGAAATGCCTACTTAATGGTGACAAAGAAGTTGGCGTTTGGTGGCAAAGGAATCATAGTAACTCATACAGATATATCATCAAATGTGCACACATCCGTGAAGTCTCACACCACAGCACGATGTGACCCAACGAGGCAACTTTGCGCAGAGGTGTTACCCAACGAATCACCTTTGCGCGGTGACATGACCCAACAAGTCACATTTGCATAGCAACGTGACCCAACGACGCAACTTTCCATAGCGATGTGACCCAACGAGTCAGCTTTCCATACCAACATGACCTAACGCTGCCACAAGATACCTCCTCGGGCCCGCTGCCTCGTGGACTCGAAAATGCATCAACCAAATCACACTTTGCCATGTACGCTGCGCCAGCTCGTTGCATAAGTACTACATGTTCCGCCTCGGGTTCTCCTGCAATGAGAATACAACACTTCCTCGTTCAAATGGAGAACTAATGGGACGAGATCAACCAACTCGCAAAGGCTGCTGTAGCCCATAACGAACAAAAGAGGTGTGCCACGAGGGCATCTCCCCACAACAATGCCCCCATAGCTCCAACCCCTACCATGATATTCCCACCAAGCAAAAACCGCAAGACCCGCCCGAGAATGAGATGTTGTCCTCTGCTGGTACGGGGACACGTGCAAGTTTTTCAAATCTAAGCAGTGGCTAAACCTGGACATGCATTACTGGGGTTGCCCTAACTACACCTAGAACTACCCCGACCAGTGTTGGGACATAGCGCGGTACTGCTAGCTAGTAAGGATCGATTACAGTATATTTCCCTTACATTTCTCTTTGAAAGCACGCATTAATGACCTCTCCAATCTAACTGTAATCTCTGGCTCTGCTATGTGCATTTTGTAAATGGATCGACCAACATATCCATCCACACGACCAGTGGCGTCTTACCTGCGAGGAGTGGGATGCCGAGACAGACCGCGAGAGGAGGCAGGAGCGGTGGCGCAATGAAGAGCATAGTGAGCATATCCGTTGGGAGATGCAAGCTCATCTGGAGGCGTGCAGGTGCAGGAAGCGTAAGGCTCGTGAGGGGGGTGCGAGAGAAAGCACAAAAGGGCATTGAAGACCAGGGCGGCCAGTGAGGACTACAACGCCAAACTCGGAAGAAAGGATATATGGGCCCAATTTACGCAGTAGATCGGGCAATTCTATAGGCATGTGTTCATACATGGTCCGAATGCTTTTGTCGCTCTGTACCATAGTATTAGCGAGGTTGACAAAACTTGAAAGATTTATGTATGAAATATTCATGTAATGAACAAAAGTGATAGTTTTTGGGATGTCTATTTCTTGGGTAAATAAAAAAATTAATCTCATTCAGTTTTTTATCCATTGGATCACGACCCAATCATCCACATTTCTTTCTTGATCGTCATAAAACAAAAATCCTTAATGGATATGTCTTAAGAATGTTTCTTACATAGAGTAGTCATGTGCTAGTAAACTCCCACATTCTAAGTCGCATGAAATCAAGAAACCCTAATTTTCAAAACCTAAAATCATAATTTTCAAGACATAAACCCTTAATTTTTAAGACAATTTCAGAACATACAAAATTATGAAAAAAAATTACACAATTAAGTACAATGTGTAATGGGCCTTCAAAAAATTTCATAATGTTTGGACCTTATTTTCCATATTAAAAATTCCTATAAATAGTATACTTAAATAAATTTTTAAGAAAAATTCAGAATGGTTAAAATTATTGAAAAATTACAGAAGCAAGTGCACTATGTCAGGAGGCTCCACAAAAAAATATTATTTTTAAGCTCATTTACCATGTATAAAAATTCCGATAAAAAGTACATTTAAATGGATTTTCCTGAAAATTGCTATAGTGCTACTATAGTGTTGCTATAGTGCTCCGAAGACCTCATACTTTCCCCGGGCGTAGTGAGTACCAGATGTGGGCCCCAGCCACAACAGGTTTCCCAGGTGCATCACGGCCCTCATGCGCTCCCTGGGTGCGAGAGGTGCCATACGTTGGTGTCCTGTGCTCCTGCGCTCTGAGAGGGAGCCAAATCGGAAATTTTGGCCACCAGGGGCTACATTTGGTATTTCGGTGACATGTGAGGCCAAACATGCCAAAAATTCCAATAGCCAGAGCGTAGATCAATCTTATCAATTTTGTTTTGGTACAGGTTGGAATGTTCCATCCCGCTATACAAAACATCACAAAAGAGTCTTCGTTCTAGCACAACCACAATTCCACACGTTCCGGTTAATTCTGGTCATATTGTGCGGAATTGTTTGTTTCATCTATTCTGATGCCGGTTAAAATGCAAGTAATACATCATTTGAAACGTGCCACCATCGCCGGAGAATGCGCTAGAGTTTAGCCTCTGTGCATATTGACTTTTACTTCTGACTTTTACTTAGAAAAGCCAAAAGATAATATAAACATCTAGCTTCTCAAAGTGGTTTCTCTATTTCTCTCGCTACCGTCTCACGTTAGGGATAAGGCAGGTGTCACGGGTACATCATGCACCCCACTCCTCTCGCTCCCGTCATGCGCACACATCTTTCCTTTCATTCTAAAAGACATTTTTTCAATTATTACTATTTATTTTCAGCTAAAAATTAAAAGCAATAACAAAAAACTAATACTCTCTTAATCGGCGCGTACAATAACCCCTTCAGATGGATGGATTTACTCCCTATATTAGGATGAAAACCTAAAGTTGTGATGTATGCTGCCAATACAAACACCATATACTACGCACTTGTAATTTAATCACTCTGCAATAAAATCTGTTCAAGTTCCGGCCCCGAAGATCAAAAAACCTTTTTTTTCACGGATAATTTTTTAAGAAGTGCTTAATTCTTTTCCGAATAAAATATTAGTCCGATTCTTTTTAGTTTATGCCTTATAACTTTTCTTGAACAAATAAATAGAACGGCTTCTCCGCTATCATTTCGAAGTGACTTCGAGACAGTATTTTCAAAGTGATTTATTAGGACAACCTTTTCGAAACGATTTATAGACATTCGGTTTGTTCATATAAACAATCACACTTAGACTAAAAACCATTTGCTACAACTATAAACTATCAGCTATAGCAGAAAAGGACACATCCATTGTTTACATTGCTTTCTCGAGCTTATTGCCCGCAAAATTGGGCGGCCCGGTTGCGCATGAACAAATCTTATCCACATTCACACGAAAACGGAAAAACATTAAAAAAACAAAGGAAAAGGTTTTTTTTTACTTCCACTCCGATTGTCCAAGCGGGCCGAACTGCAACTCAAAAGGCAAAACTACTTCCCGGCCCAAACACGCCCAAGTCGACATCGAAACGAGCAAAGCAAATAAACCCACAAAAACAAAAACAAAAACAAAAAAAACCCGACCCGAGAAAATCAAGAAACCCTAGCGATGCTTCAGATCCGCCTGAGCAAGATCGGCTCGTCGGACTCCGGCGGCGCCGCCTCCGGCGCGGCGGCTGGGGCAGGCACCGGAGCCCCGGCGAAGTCCGCGGCGGTGGCGGCGGGCGGTGCTCCGGAGTCGGTTACGGTGGCGTGCCCCGACCACCTGGTGATCGCGGACCTCGCCGTGGCGAAGAGCATCGGCGCTGTGACGACCTCCGCCGTTGGCGCGACCCGCACCATCGGCCGCCGCTCCCGCCGCCCCCTCGGCGAGCGCGTCCACATCTGCTCCCGCTGCGAGTTCCCCATCGCCATCTACGGCCGCCTCGTATGTAGCCCTAAACCTTCACATGCTTGTGTGCTCTCTCAAGTTGCGACTCTTGCTATTCGTACTGTGGTTGAGTAAAATTAGAGGCTTAGTTAATATCCTGGTGATGCTATGTTAACAACAACATTTGTTCATGGTAGTCACTTACAACCTGCTAGCCTACTTTAAAGCCATATGGGATGAAAGTAATATTGTTGTTCTGTTACAATATTAGTGTTTCTATTGGTTTGGGGCATTGCAGGTAGTTTGCCTGTAGGATGGATATTAACTCCATGCTGTTTAATGTTGAACCTACTGTGAACCCATTTGCATCATGAGATGAGCTTCTGGTACCAGTTGGTAGTGTTTTTTTTAATGCTTGAGGTGGTCGTAGCAAGTTTGTTTTTTCGGGGGGTTCGGAACAGTGCATAATCAAGAGTGTGACGGACTTAATTGTGTTAAAATAGGTCAGAATCATCTGACCTGTTGTGGTATTTCAATATTGAATATTTATGTCTCTGAATATATATGGTTTTACTTTTACCTGTTGCCCAAATGATTAGTCTGTATGTGTACAGTTGAGAATAGTGCTATGACTTCCTTCTTTTTTTCAGATTCCTTGTGAACATGCTTTCTGTTTAACCTGTGCAAGAAGTGATTCCAGCTGCTATCTGTAAGCATTCTATTCCCCGAACTTTTCCTAACTTGCTTTTGTCTCATTCTCATCTTCTTGGTATATTGATTGACTTACACAGTAGTTCATGCTAGTGTAGCGTGCAGCAACTCAATGATTTATTAGCTTAACATGTTAGAGCTGGCGAAAGTGAATTAACTCTGAGCTTTCGTTGATTCATATGTTTCTTTTCTTAGGATGTTATTTTTTTTCTTAATGAAGGAATTTCACCTAAGTAGCTCATGTGATATATTAACATGCATAAGTTTAAAATGGTGCAGTACTATTAGTAACCTCGGCGTACTTTGCATTTTGTTGTCAACTCATTTTCTTCTGTCCTGGTGTATTGCTGTATATATACATGGGATGTGCTGATCATTGGCATAAATAGCTACAAACTTTGGTTAAACAGTGATATGTCCTGTATCTTTACTTTATATCATGTTGCTGTACCCCTTGAACACATAATCAAATGTTGCATAAGCAATTATAAGCTCCCACCCTGGAAATACTGTACTTAGAATGACAAAATTTTAATTAAAATTGATAACTGCATTTTGGTTAAGATCAGCTTGGCCTGAGACTGCATTTGAGACTTTTATTTACTTATTTCTGCAGTTGTGATGAGCGTATTCAGAAGATTCAGAGTGTGAAAATGATGGAAGGGATTTTTATCTGTGCTGCACCTATGTGTCTCAAGTCTTTCCTAAAGAAAGCAGATTTCGAGTCTCACGTACCTGAAGCCCATGCCAACCTCCTCCAAACTAATCCTGAGAAGGAAGAACGTAATGAGTCAGATGCTCCTAACATCTCCCGTGCTTCTGGGGGGGATACTCAAAGACAATCTCAAATGCCTGAAATGTCTACTGCACGTGCTCCTCCAAGGCCAGGTGTTCCACCCACTTCAAGTTCTCACATGCAAGATCGTGAAGACCGGTCTCGCTACCACCAGTCCAGGGAACAAACCCCAATGAGGCCCCCTATGCTGGCAAAACCGCCATCATTCCATGGTCTCCACCCATACCCGCCAGGGGATAGTCAGCCTGAAAACAACCCACCTCAAGGATTTGACCGGCCCTATAACTGGCCTCCTGAGAATGCACCCGGGGCAACTCCACTTCACCAAGAATCTGACCATGGTACTAAAGACAAGCAGCAGGTGATGCCTAATTCACCATTCATGTTCCCTCCAATTCCTCAGCCAAACTTCGTGATGCCTATGAATATGAATCAGGCTTTAATCCCCAACACATCATTCAATTACCCTCCTCTCCAACAAGATGGAAATCCGCAGTATTTTAGTGCTCCTTTCCAGATGCAACTACCAGATGCCGGATTGGATCAAGGTTCAGTGTCGGGTGTCCAACCTCCTCCACCTGGTCCTTTAAGCTTTCCCGAGGGGCTTCAGCGCCCATGGGCCATGGGGTTGATGGGAAATCATCCATTTCAGTCGATGCCCCTTGGGCAGGGAATGGCTGAAGGTGCAGGTGATACTCAAGGAGGTGGTGGGATTGCCTTCTTGCAAGCTGGTTTTGGGGCCATTCCTGATAACTCGATGAACCCAGGAATGCCAGGTAGGGATCTTTCAGGTCAAGCTGATCGCGGTGATGGAAGGGGTGTTCTAGCACAGATGCCTATGCCGATGCAAATGCAGATGTCACTTCCCCCACCTCCCCCTGCACAACCCCCATCAGCTGGACAGCAATCTTTTAACAGACCTTGATGAGTTTTGTGCGATAATTTATGGTTGTTGCCAAAATTACATTTTACTTCATTGCGAAAATTGTAATTTTGCCTTTGGGCATGTAACTGGAGAATTCTATGAGTCAATTCTATCCCATGGGTTTCCCTGCTGTTGGTGGATAGGATCATAGGAACATGCCCTTGTGCTATGAGTGATTCTATTTTAACGAAACTTTTCTTCAGGTTTCATGTATTCGTGCAATTTGTGAAATGTCTGCTCTGGACGATTTAATGCCGTTGCCCAATTGATGAAATTCTTGTGTTCAAAAATATGCTGCAGCGTTGGACGAGTTCCCAACATATCATTTTAGAATTGTAAATCTTTGGGGGTTGATCAGTCCATTTTCTGTATTTTGTTTTAGTTGCAAATCTAAGCTAGGTCCAAATAGCCTAATTACTGTGGTTCGTAAGAGATCTAATTGCATGTTGGGTGGTGGATCAGTGGATGCCAACGACTCTTTGAGCTTACTCGACAAAATAGTGGCCTAACTGCTAAAAACAACTAAGGACCTGATTGTCACAAAAGAAGAGGCTATGGGGACTTATCAGGACACGAAAATGCAGCACACGAATGCAATTGTGCAGTGCCATTGCAGTAGAAATATCAACTAACATAGTCTATTGGTCCATTGGAAGG
Source organism: Dendrocalamus latiflorus (assembly GCA_017311315.1). NCBI lineage: Eukaryota > Viridiplantae > Streptophyta > Magnoliopsida > Poales > Poaceae > Dendrocalamus > Dendrocalamus latiflorus. The sequence continues at coordinate 20,655,917 of CM029675.1, forward strand.
ACCTAAATGTAACGAAAGTGTGGACGCATGGAGCGGAAAGAGAAGTCTCTGAAGGCTCTCCTGTGATAAAATGCCACTTTAGGGATAAAATGCAAGGAAGGGAACGGTGCTCTAAGGACCTAACTTAAGGAAAATGTATATGCAAAGGGGTGAAAAGAAACGCGGCAGGGGCATATGTGAAAGGGGAAAGGACCGGAAGCGCAAAATAAAGGGCCGGAAGTGCAAAATCTCCAAAATTTAGACTATTTCTCGATTTATACGTGTCATCCTTACGCAGAGACCATGTTAATCTTTTCTGTATCGTTCTAATTTTATCGGATGTCTCCGAAGAGACACTAAGCTGTCACGCCCCAGCTTATAAACATGTGTTTGCTCCGCTCACTAGGCGATGGTACTAAACATAGGCTCCGTTTACGCCCGCTCATTTCCGTGAGTCGTCCGATTCACACCCAACGGATCATATCCAAGCGAGCGCTGGCGCCCCACCTCGGTACAGTACGAGATCTTTTGCGGATGTTGATCATGCTTGTGCCCATGTGGGCCTATCTCTGCCTAAGAGCCCATGCGCTGTCTCTTTTTCGCCCTCTGCGAATGTCTATGTACACGGTACATGTGAGCTTGCACAATAGATGTAAGCTTGCCTACAAATTCTTATTACAGTATTATAAGCTTTAGGTTTGTGCGTGACACACAGAGTGTCATAAAACAAATGCTTTTTGTCAAAAAAAATTATCCATGTGTAAATGATAAATATGTATATATTTCACATGAAATAAATGCTCAGAGATCTATAGAGAAAAGGGGAAAATTGTTATACTTTCACTTAACTGTTAATATACAAGCTGAAAATGTCATGTACATTTGCCTGACACACTCGCACGCACACGAGGGCGTGCACACACAATGATACAGAGCTAAAATATCTGCATCCTCTATCGTAAATGAAGAGATTATGTTGGCTGTCTGACTGCAAATCCGATGGCACCAGAAAATACTATAAATTTTTGCCCTAGATGGCATGTGTATTTCCTATACATTTCTTTCGTTATAGCTGCTAATCCTGCGTGGGTGTATATCTTTTATGACGAAAGGAATAGAGGGCGAAGTTTCGCGATTCGTGGTATGGCTACCATCCTTCTGCTTGACAGTTGAATGATGTCATGAAGAAAGAGCTCAGCTCCTGAGCTGATCTCCCCACCTCATCTTGCCGGCTTGAAAAGGATGCATAAAAGTGATTTTTTTAGTTCTTTGAATTGCTAATGAGACTGGAATGTCAGAGAGAATAGACTGGCATTCACCTTTTTCAGCTTCTGAAAGCATAACCTGCACCGCTCCAACCTAGCAACATATACACAGATGAAGCAAATCCATTATATGTATATGAAGCAGAATCATTCTAACAAGATGAAAGGCGAAGATAAATACCTCTGCTCCGCTTCGAGGTCTACACCAACTGGTGGAGCAGCCGATAAAGTTGAAGAAATAGTAGCACCAAAGCTTTTAACAAGCTTAAGGATCATCTCCAAGGCAATGTTCAGATGCATGGAGCAGGAGATGTCAATGCATACTTATTAAGCACCATCTTTTTTTTGGAAAGAGTATTAAGCACCATCTTACCATCATATTGCTTTTGGAAAGAGCAGGAGATAAGCTCATTTTCCACCAAACCTATTATAAAAGTTCAACTGCCGTATTCAGATGGAGTCGAAATGGGAAACACCCAAGATACAGTAAGTGGTGATCAAACTGTGGTCATTAACCATAAGACGGGTATCATATTAGTTGGACTAACGACTGGATAGTATTTTCATGTAAGATTGATTAGGCTACCTGGTGCAGGGTTGCAAGGAAAGCTATGGCTCAAGAACTACTCGAGTTCGACTTATTTCTTTGGCTCACCTTGAGATCAACTCAAAAATAAATGAGCTAAGTTTAAGCATCTTTTGGAGCTCGGGTGAAAAACGAGCCGAGTTTAAGCTTAGGTTAACTTGCTTAATATTAGCTCAATACAAGTCATATTCGGACATCTCTTATATTACTTCTAATAGATTGAAACTAAATTAGGTCTATTAGTTACACTATGTATTTTATATGAGACATTTGAGATTTTTATCTATATATGATACTTTCAACCAACACCATTAGCCACGCGAGTGCCTTAGTTGTCCGATAGATTTGCACACCATTTTTATTGTTTATAATTAGCTCCGAACTAGCTTGAGATCACTCGAGATCATAAGTCCACTCTCTAGCTCGGCTTACAACTCAACTCGAGATAGTTATGGGGATTTGCGGGTCGAGCTGGTTGGCGAGGGCGAGGGCGTTGCTAGTGGCCTGCGTGACGACGACCACCCTCCTCCTGAGGGTGTCCATGTCGGCGTTGCCGGCAGAGTAGGTGGCGAGGAAGTCGAGGCAGGTAGAGGTGTCGATGAGCGCAGTGCTAGCCCAGGTCTAGATATTGCTGAGGCACCAGGCGAAGCGGGGCTAGCGGCATGGCCCATCTGGGTCATCTCCATCACCGACTAGCACAAGCGCTCCTCGACATTGTGCAACGTCTTAGCGTAGCTACCTCCAGCTCGATGCACACCGAGGGGTAGAGGGCTCTGACCACCGGAAGATAGGCTAGAGCCTCACGGGTCACGAAGCCTCTCTAGTGGCTCCTCTTCTACTTACAACTCAACTCAAATTATGCCCTTACACTTCAAAATTCCCTTCATCCTTGATGTACCGGGCCACACATGCCCATTAGCTATTTAGGGCCCATTCGCAACCGTCCGATTGCATATTCAGGCCACCTGGGCTCGTTATTGCCGTCCGATCAGACACATGAATCAGCAAGACAGCAACCTTGGCTCAGCTCATCGTCTCGGGTGGGGTCGCGTCTCCAGACCTAGGCTTAACTGCAGAGAAGAAGCTTCTGCGCTCGTCTGCGTCGACGACGACGAGGAGGCGGCCTCGCGCGGTGAACCACCCCATCAGGTGACCACTCGTCTGCCCCCTTCCAGAACCTTCTGGAAGCCTGCGCCCGTTGCTTGGCCATCCTAATCGCGTGCCCCCGCGCGCGCGGGTCTCGGCTGTTTTCTTGGAAAAGTTGTTTTGGGGGATTATTTGGTGGGGATTAGAGCCTGGAGCCTGTTCTTGGTTTTCGTGGGTGGCGGTGATGGGGGATCGCTTAGGGTCTGTAGAATTGGGCGTCCGTGGCGCCGGAATGCTAGCTTCCTCTCGCGATTCGTCGCTCCTGCATGTTTTCTTGGGGGGTTGGGGTGTGGTGGTGGTTTGATGGGGGTTGAGGTGGGGGGGAAGAAGGTGTTAATTGTGCGTTATGATTTTCCTTGTAGGATCAAAATCACGGCTTTATGGGTAACGCATATGGCATTTGTGGGCTCTGGAGGAAATCTGTGAAAAAAAATGTTCCCTGTGATTGAAGCCCTGAACGGAGTAGGTTAGGCGCATGATTTGTAGGTGCTTCTAGGCTGAATTCTGGCTTGTGGATTGATAGCCGGCATGTATGCTCCAATAAGCTGGTCTGCGAGAATGCAGATTGAATTGAATTAAGGAATGCCGCTTCTGTTTAATGTCTTAGATGGATGTCGTTGAAGCTGTTGCAGGTCAAAAGTTCTGTGCAAATGGCTTTGTAAGTGGACTTGTGTGGTCAATTTGGCACCTTTGGCGCGTATTTTCTGAATGTAGGTCGAGATTGCTGAATTTTTCACAATATAGAATTTAAGCTTGAATGCTATAGTGAGCTGATATGTGAGGTCAAACTGCATCTTTGGCATGTTACTGTGAGTTATGTAAGTGGAGTTGCTTCAAATATTTTGTTAACATGCTGAAAGTGTTCTAATAACTGCCCCTTATGCGGTTAAATTGGAATGATGGATTGATTTCTTTGGTTACATGTTAGTAGAGCTGCAGCATGTTGTACAGTTGGCAATTTGGCATGTCGCTTTACGGTTGCCTGGTGAGGTGTAATTATCACATCATTTATTGCCATTTATGGATGCAAAGCCAAGCTACTGTGGAGGTCACTTTACACAGAGCTGCTGCAAGTCACTTATGCTAGGATGCCTTTTGCTTCTAATGCAATGTTACAGATGATTGACCACATGCTACTTATGACTTGATGACTTTGTGCTCAATATGTTACTATAAATACAAGCCTTAGCTGTCCAGTTGCCTAGCAGCCTTTCTACCCTGGTGCATCTAGCATATTTTCGCATGTAGGACCAACAGAACTACAATTGCATAACATGTTTTGATCATTTAGATATCTATTGGAGGATGATTGGTTAATTCTCATGCCGTGTTACTTATTCCTTTTATTCTATTTTTGTGAAAAACATAAGTGAAGCAATCTTATGCTAAGTCATTTATTGCCTCTATGCCCTCTACATTTGTCACTTATCAATGCTTTCTTCTATTTTTTAAAAATTACGTGCGGTACCTTACTACGATGTTCCTTTTTGGAGGCATGCTTGCATGATATATTGATCTGTGTTTCTGAAAATTTGGGCTTTAAATACCTTCTGCGGCTAATTCTTATGCCGGATTTGCACTGCTAAAGTACCTCCAAAATTATTGATACTTGGGATGTGCATATTTGAATTCACCTTCTTTTTCCGACCAATTAAGATACTGTCATAATGGAACAAAATTACACAGTGGTAATGTTTTATTTAAAAGAAATACAGTATGGGAGAGCTCTGCGTGAATATATGATAAGAAAATATCGAGTAAGATATCTTTTTAATTAGTGTGATTTATGCTCGCCAAGATGATTTGATCTGTGTACAGCCAATACCTGTTGTTGTACTTGTAAACAACCCATAAAAGTATTCCATAGGCCAAAATAGTCCATACCATTTAATGGAAACTTCTCAATTTTGGGGTATGCACAAACTACAAGGTTATGTACGTGTCATCATCAGACATCTCCAAGATTCCTAGTGTGTGCCACGCCCTTTATTTCTGCATTGCCTGCTTATCAATATACCTGTACAGTTTGTTTATATTGATGGACCTTTTTTTATGTAGACAAAGGTGAATTATACAGTTGGTGATGATGTATTATGATAAATCTAGAAGACATAATTCAAGTATTCCCACAAAGAGGACGCATTCCAATTCAGATGATGGAAAGAGGAAACGGCTAAACTCCAGGAATGATGATGGATCTATGTCCTCTCAGCCAATAGAAACCATTTACAGGATATTGTGCCCGGTAAAAAAGATTGGCACTGTCCTGGGGAGAGGTGGTGACATTGTTAAGGCCCTTAGAGAGGAAACTAAAGCAAAGATAAGGGTTGCTGATTCCATTCCTGGTGCTGACGAGAGAGTAATTATTATCTTCAATTACCAAAATCAGTCTGAACAAGCTGATGAAGCTGCAGAAAATATCTCTAATGATGCCTTAGAGAACTCGAAGCCCCATTGTTTTGCCCAAGATGCCTTGTTGAAGATACATGATAAGATTGTGGCAGATGAAGATCTCCATGATGGAGTTGTCCATGAAAGGTCTGAAACTGTTGATGATGTGACTGCTCGAATTTTGGTTCCAGGCAATCAAGTTGGCTGCCTGCTAGGGAAAGGTGGCTCTATTATACAACAATTGCGAAATGATACTGGCGCAGGGATCCGTGTCTTACCATCTGAAAACCTTCCCCAGTGTGCACTTAAAAGTGATGAATTGGTACAGGTAACTTTGTTTTAGTAGTAAGAAATCCTTTGTTATCTTGTGTTCAACTTGGTAAATTCCTTTTGCTTCCATTGCTCCATGGCCTTACGTAAGGTGCTTGTTAACTTGCATTCATATTCGTGTACTCTTACGAAAGCAAATCACTCACTGTGGTCATATTGATCCGTCCTACTAGGCAAGTTTTTCCGCTGTTGATATGCCCTGTTAAAGTGTTAAGTTCTTCAATGAACTAAATAATGGAGTTTTGCATCTGGTGTGGTGTTCTTGTCTCAGCGAAATTTTGTCTTAATTTTGTGTAGTTTCATTTTGCAATTAAATTTTGCCAAGGTGTGTTTGTCAATTAAAGCATGATTGCTTTGTTATTTTTGGACATGAATAGCATTGATGCTTATATTATTTCAGATATCTGGAGCACCTTCTCTTGTAAGAAAAGCTCTCTACGAAATATCTACTCGTCTGCATGAACATCCCCGTAAAGAAAATCCACCTCTTGAAGAAATCATAGATGCAAGCACACAAAGGAAGCTCGAGTCCCCACCACCATTACCTCATGGAAATTCAATGTTGCCACACCTGAATGTTGATCATCCACCACCAATACCCTTGCTTGATCCATATAGAAACAGGCCCTTGCAGTATCCTGTTGCTGAAGCAGAAGAGTTTTCTATTAAAATTCTGTGCTCTTCTGAGCACATTGGTCCAGTTATTGGGAAAAGTGGGGCCAATGTTCGGCAGGTAGAGCAGCAGACTGGTGCTCGCATTCAGGTGCAAGAAGTTGACAAAGGTGCTTCTGGAGAAAGGTTCATTGTTGTTTCATCTAAGGAGGTAACATGCAGATGGTTGTCCCAATTGCCATCCCCTTCTCATACCAATTTTCATTATGAGTCCTCACAATTTTATCTCCTCCTATGTATTTTTCCAGATTCCAACTGATCCAGTATCCCCAACAATTGAGGCACTTATTTTGCTCCATAGTAAAGTAAGCGCACCTTCTGAGAAACACCATTTGACTACTAGGCTTGTTGTACCGTCAAACAAAGTTGGTTGTATTCTTGGGGAAGGTGGGAAGGTAATTACTGAAATGAGAAGGCGAACTGGGGCTGAAATCCGAGTTTATTTGAAGGCGGATAAACCAAAGTACTTATCTTTTGATGAGGAGCTTGTGCAGGTGATTTATATTCGATCATAGATGCATCAAGATGTCTGTATGGTTTCAATATCTGCACTTTTTGTTTGTTAACTTGTTTTTGTGCATTTACATTTGTTCCAAGCTTTCAGGTTGCTGGGCCTCCAGCTATTGCAAGAGGAACCCTCACAGAGATTGCTTCGAGGCTTAGGACTAGGACTTTCAGAGATGGCAGTTCTGCCAATAATCCTTCAGCCGTTGCCCCTTTTGATGGTCCTCCTGTTGATATCTTGCCCAGCAGGGAATTCACACTATACGGAAGACCTGCTAACCCCTCATATGGAAGGTCTGCTAATGATCCACCATATGGAAGGCCTGCCAATGACCCCCCATATGGAAGACCTGCCAATGATCCACCATATGGAAGACCTGCCAGTAACATACCGCCATATGGGAGACTGAAAAATAATACACCTCATGATCCTTCCCCTGCATATCCTGTAGATTACTTTTCTAAAAGAGAGTATCCTAGTGGAAGTCCTCCTTTTGTTAGCAACGCTCCACCATCTGCTTCGTATGACAGATATCCTGCACCTGCTCACTTGCCTACTAGGGAACTGCCCTCGTCTGTTAGTCCTGGTGTGGATTATATGTCCCATCGTTCTTATCGTGGCCATGTACCTACTGATAGCTACTTTAGTAGGGGTACACAGCAATTAGGCCACTTGAGAGCTGGGAATAGTAATGTGCAACAATTAGGCATCACCAGAGCTGGAAATTCCAATGCTTATGATTATATTGAGGTACATTTTCAATGTGTTAGCATCCCTCTTACAAATGGCCCTCGCCTATGTTTTCATTAGAAACTTGAAACTGTATACAAGACTGTTGCATTATGCCTATTTCTGTTTGATAATTGGTTGCAATTCCTGAAAAAATAATCCACACTTTAGTGTATGTTATGGTGATCCACATTCATCCTTCTAGCCATCACTTCTGTGGCACTTTTGTTCATTCTATACTGTGGACAAGATGGTGCAACACTATTCATTTATTATCGTTTGCTTGTATTGGCTGTTGAGTTGTTCTCTGCTGCTGTTGATGACCAATTTTATTGGTGTTGGTCTTTTCTCATATTTCTTACTAACCTTGTTGCCTGGTTCTGCTTATGTTTATCAGAAAATATTAAGTTCTGAATAGATCTAAATTTCATTCTCTTCAGGCTGCTGGACAGATACATGGACGTGAGGATTATCGAAGGTTGGCAGGTGTTACTGGGTATGGCTTTCACAGACTGGCTTTCTTCCAAAACATAAATGTGAATTTACATGGACAAATTTCATCGAAAGATGATCCTTTGGCAGGTACTCAAGTAGCTCTGTCGAACTGAGGATTCCAAATAGTTCTTTGGAATCAGTTATTGGAATTGGTGGTGTCAATCTAGCGGAGATCCGCCAGGTATAGCAGCTATTCTTCTTGTTCCATTTGATCCGGTCTTCGTAGATTCTTGTGGTATTTTCCTCATGCAAGCTCTCCTGCTTGATCCCAGATCTCCGGTGCAAGAGTGAAGTTACTTGAATCTCATCCTGGTTCTTCTGAATCCATTGTGGATATCCAGGGTATGCCGGACCAAGTGAAAGCTGCACAGAGCCTTGTGCAAGGGTTCATTGGCGCTAACAGCCAGAGCATGCAACCATCCCAGTCTTCTCGCACAGTCCATTATCCAAGATGGAACTAAATTCTACTAGTCTTGTGGCAGAGGACAACAGAACAGGGGTCACTGCGTGGCGCTCTCTTTTAACTACAGATTGATTGCCATGCTGATGTTCTCGGAACGCTAAATAGTTGGCACATTAACTAGAGTGAGCGTGATAACCTAGATTATGTTTAATTACAAATAATTTAGGGGATTTTATCAGCGAAGGTTGTACTGCTCAATCTTCTTATTTCCCTCGTTCTCGACTTGCCGTATCAAATATCTAATGACAATAGTTGCCTTTGCTCTGTAATTGTATATGGAATCTAGATGCTTGAACCTGTCGTTCTAAGGGCTGTTATTGAAGGTCAGAGACCAAATGGCTGGCACATCTGATTCTCTCTGAGACTGACCTTGCTGTTGTTATTTTTTGAGATGAGATGTGTTGTTATTTTACTTATAGGTCAACAGGAGCCTAGGCTGTTTCAGCTACAGCAAAATGCTGTAGAGAACATTTTGTAACTCTCTAATAACTTGACAGCGGATGTCAACAGTAAGCACAGATGTAATGAGACCCATCACTACCATTCGTCTGCAGTATGTTCCAAGGTCTGGAAGTCTGCATCATATTCCAAGGTCTGGAAATCCAGATGTGACAGTTTTGCATTTGTTTATGCCAAAATTGAGCAAGACTACAGAGAGCAAATGCAGTAATTAACAAAAAATGTTTTTCTCAAGCACATGTACAAAACTGGACAAACTACACAAGCTCCTCTATTTCATGAGTAAACATATAGGTTGCATCGAACGGCTTCAGAGGTACAACCGTACAAGGCTAGAAGCTCCTCCAAAATGAAAAAGGAGAACAGAGAGCAAAGCTATTCACTGCTTTGCTGTAGTCTCTATTCAGTAGGTGGCACTGCACTTGCTGCTGAAATGTATCTGAAGAACCAAAGGCAGGTGTTCGCTCTTCATCATACACAAAACACCACCACTCAGGTCACAATGCCAGTATGGCACTGTTTAATTCCAAAATTTTCTCATATGGCAAGCCAGGGTCATTCCAACTCTGAAACCTTTTCAGAGGATCCGCTGCTACATCCTTCTCATGATATTTGCCTGACCTGCTCCAATCCAATATGTGAGAATAGTGACAGAACAGGCCAAACTACTCCCCCTGCAGCCCTACACACCTGCATGGTGGTACTGGTTGCCACCGGCAATTGTTGTAAGGGCTTCCACCAACAACCAGATCAAATCCATGTACTCTCCACACCAAGGTCGTCGCTGGTGACCTTCTGTACATACCCAATGTCAATCAACTCCCCAGTTTGCCTGGATTGCTTCCACCAGCTCCTCAGGATATCTCGATTCATTTTGGAGATCTCGGCAAAACCCACCACCTTCATGTGTATTCCTAGGCAACGCAGAGCTACTTCTGCTCCACCTAAGCATGTATGCCTGAAAAGAGTGACAAAACACGGATGCCGGTAGGGAGCAGTGGACAGGCAGGTGGTATGACACTGTGTCCACCTGGGAAGAGTTCCCAAGAGACCGGCGCCTCTTTGTTCTGCTTATGCCCTTGGTGTGGTCTCCAAAGGAGATTCCACTTCATGGGGCTCTTGTAAGCAACTTTAATCAGGCCAACCCAGATGAGGTTCCAACATGCATTCATCAAGGATTTTCTTCAGGACAGCTTTGGTCGGTGTGCTATCAGAAGCAGTAAGCGCTGACCTTACATTCTTACTTGACGTTGCAGCGTCCATCATGGTCTGTACACAGTTCAGCTGCGTCCTTGGATACCATGTTGGCCACCACTTCCTCATCCAGGGGAAGCTACCCTGTATTGTTCTCGGTTGCATTGGAAGAAGAGGAAATCTGCCATGTATAGGAATCTTCTTGGTTACTCTTAGGAAACATAAGCATGCATAGAAGCAACACCTAGCTGGCTATTTGAAGTATATATGGTGAAAGGCAGAAGAACACCACATGGATAACTAAAGCAGATAAAGTGCTATAATAGGCACAGATATGTCCGAAGCAATAACTGAACAACCCCAACCCCATCAGGACGAGGTAACAGAAATAGTTACATCATAACCAAATAGCTTGCTGGTACACCGCTCTCTAAATTAGGGGAATTCTAGGATGTCATCGCAATTGTTGGGTTCAAGAACAGCTACAAACCAGCTTCACGAAGTGCATGCTATCTACCATCCATTTGATGAACACATCTAAAGGGGTACCTTTGTAACCCTCCAGGTTGAATACAACAGTAAATTGCTCATTTTGTGCCTGTGTAAGGGTCCAAAAAATAAGTAGTGTTAGACACAGGAAGAACGAACATGGAAATATAGCATAGTTGACTCTTCAAAATAATTGTCAATTCATTTGTCTTTCTTTCTTTGCTAGTATCCACTCATTTTAATTGAAAACCATTAATGCTCTAGTCACTTATTTTTAATACTAGTTGGATGCCCGTGCGTTGCTACGGATTAAAACATAATCATAACATTTAAAAAGTCTAATTGCAAAATGATAGGGAGCAAAGGAAATACTCTAAAATTAGTTTATCAAACAAGAACACTATAGATCCACATATAGAAAGACTTTAACTTACAAGGATTGCCAAAAAAAGGAGAGACGTAATTAATTGCAATTCACAAATAAAAACTTTCCACAGGGGTTACATGGTACAAGCTGAAAAGAGAACACCCAGTTACATATGGGAAATCTCGCATCCAGAAAACAGCAAGCTAAACACCTGTATGAGCATATCCCATGGACAAGATAAAAGATATTGACAAGACGTCGTCGAACAATTCACAAATGGATGCACTCATTGTTCCTAGTGATATTCAATTAGGATATAACTCCATTCCACAGATATATAAGAAAGTTTCTTGATACTACAAATACTACCACTAAAATTAGATAGAATGGCATGAACGCATGTCCAATTTGCTATGCGTCAAATTACACATTGAAGCACAATCATCTAGCAAGCATGATAGCTAGAAGTATCTTAGCCACAACATTTGCATCTACTTCTAGCAAGCATCCTAGCTATGAATATCCTAACCAAAAGAACCATATCAACTTCCTTCATGACAAATCACATCTACTTCCACCAAAATGAGTCTTGCACTTCTAGCAATTATATAGCTAGAGGTCCCTTAGCCAAAAGATTTGCATTTACTTCCCCTAGTAATGTCATGGAGAAGCATTTCCAATAAGCTCGTTGTTGACCCTACAAAAGATTCCATAAATGATAAACCATATAGCTAAAACTAATTACTAAAAAATTTATAATCAAAATTATGTTTACCTCCGTCTCAGATCGCGTGCAACTGCAACATTAGGTTCAAAGTGCACCCTACTGAAGCATGTAGTGTGCAGGCTATGATCTAAAAAGTAAACAAGTAAGTATAAAACATAGAGTAGATCAACACAAAATGAACAAGGAACACACATCAACTTACCTTGTTCACGCCTTGCTCGAAGCATAGTTGCCACGATGATAGTTCGATCATCAGAGCATCTCGTCCATTTAGTCAAATGGCTGGTAAGTACTTTGTCCTTAACAACTAACTTCACAGGTTTGAAGCTACAGGAATATAAACATGGGCTGAGTTTCCATTTTGTGTTATAAAAGCTCTATAAACATGGCACTTTATCCAACATATGAACTTAGCAGGTTATTCTACTTTATAAAAAATTTGGGAGACTCAAGAAAAAACATTTTCTGATTCATATATTATCACTATCACTATTACATAAAAACTGAGAAGGTATTCCATCTGTTTGAAAATGTAATCACTAAACATGATTATATATTCTAACCAGACAAGTCATGAAGGGAAGGGAAATTTTGTAAGGCAATTAGCATGTATAGATTAATTATACAGGGAAGGCCATTAGCATTTATAGATTAATTATACAAGAGGGGTTCCATTCTATGCAAAAACAACCAAATATAGCAGCAAACCATAATGTTCTAAGTGCCAAAGGAGCAAACTTTGGGAGCCATGGACAATAATGATTTCCAGAAACCAGTATAGTAACATAAATAATTTAGATGTGCAACCATAAAATCAAGAAGATACTACAACAAAGTACATACCTGCCATCAATTATAAGAACATTTCTAAAAGGTATATTTCTATTGTAGTAGCCTTGCATATAGCCTACAGTGCTTACAAACATGACCATTCCAATAACATCTGACATGTGAAAAAAAATGTTAGTAAAACTTTGATTCATTACAAAGCAGTATTACTTGGGTGGTCAACTGAAATACATACCAACATAAATGTCATTATGATAGGTGAATTCAAAAACTTCACTAAGTGGCATGAGCGGCGGAAAAAGCGGCAATGTCTTCTCACTCATGTTTGGTATCTCACTCACAGTAGTGACACGTGTGAAAACACACCCATAAGCATGCTCTGCAAGCCACTTATGCTCTATTCTCCTCGTAGGCTCTACGGACAACCTTGACACATAATATGCGCAGCCCTCTCGAAGTAGGGGATCTAAACGATGCACCTGGTCATCGTAAACAGTGGCTATCATTTTTTTGCCCTATTAACAGCAGGCAAAGTCAGACACCATTAAAATTCAACAGAATATAACTAAGCATATCTAAAAAAACATGTGTGAACATTACCTGCTCATCCAACAAAACCAAGGTTAGCCTCTTCCTACCAGGAGCGAATGTCTCAACATGATACTTGTGATAAACTCGAACACCTATGCTCCATTTTGTTGAAGGATGAAAATCACCAAAGGTTGGAACACGTGGAGCTTCAACTCTAAGACGCTTCAAGGGCCTCATCCTAAATCCCCCGAAAAAATATAAACATGAAGTTCAAATCGGTGCATAAAGAAAAATTGCAATTGACTCGTACCTGATAGAGCACACTGGTCTGATAACAACAATGGAGCAATGCACACTGAATGTTTATTTATAGCTACAATCACAAAATATTGGGCGCCAAAAGTTTGAACCCCTGCACCTCTCTCCCATATTTTGGTGCTAAATGGAGCACCAGATTGTGTGCATCTCGATTGAGAGAGGGAGGGATATCTGCAGCATGATTTAGCAGATCGATTTGCTACACACAGGGAGAGAGAAAGAGAGAGAGAGAGAGAGAGCTGCATGATCTACTGTAAAATCGATCTCGATAAGACACAGCTCTGCCGATTTTACAGATGGAGACAGATGCATGAGAGAGATCGAGGGGGACTGCTGCAGCACATTGGGGAAGATGGGGAAATTTCCTGCGGAAGGAGAGAGTGGTGGTATGTGAAGAGACATGACTCATTGAGATGCCTGCCTTTAGGTATATAGCCTTTCTATTGTTTTGTCCTGTAGGCTGAAAAGTAGTGGAGTGGCATTGTGACTCTAGTGCACATTGTAGAGTATAAAATATCACAGAGGGCCTAACCTGAAATTATCATTGTAGCAGATCTACCCTGGGCTCCACTACTGTCCAAGGCTCTGCCCTCACCCATGTTGCAGGCCAACGGCGGGCGGGCGGACGACATGAGGGGAGCAACGAGCACTCAGGAAAGCGGATTCAACATTAACACATGGTGCCAGCAGTGCAGCAATGGCTCACTGAGGTCACAGTTAGTGGTTCACACAATGATCTAACCTAGTACCAAATAGCGTGTGATAGGAAAACTGACAAACTGATAAAAAAGTAAGATAATACATTCCAACAGAAGCATATTGCATTGGGCACAAGTGCAAAACTAATCTAGTGAAAATCAGAAGAACCTGAAAAACAAAAAAAAATAATGCAGTTTTCAAGAAGGTTAAATCAAACCACATTTTTGTACCGTAAATAGAAAGGCTTTCTATGATAAAAATCTAGACCAGTTGAGTAATTGCATTACATTCCGTAAAATAGTATAGCTGACCACATATGTTCTCTTATATTTCACCTCACTAAACGGATGACCTCTAGCTTGTTTTGAATGCAACAAAAAGCCAAAAGTATGTCTACGCATCATTATTGCTCAAAATATATCCATAACTTTTGAGCTTTTAAAATGACATGATATTCCAAACCATATATTACCAAGCCCACAAAACATCCTATTTGGCATGTCCAGAAAGAGAGTTGCCATAACCCTAGTCACCAATACCAAATGTGCACGCCATACTACACCCAGACACATTGCAAAGCAATCAGGTGATATCATTATGGCACAAATCAGAAATATTTATATACCTTATCCTCTGGTTCTTTTTCTTCATCTTCATTCTCTGCACCCTCCTTGTCCTTCTCAACCTCAGACTGCAGTGCATCTTTGGGTTTCTTCTCATCCTCTGCCGCAGCAGCAGTTTCCTCAGTGTTAACAGCATCAACAGTTGCAACACTGCGGGATCATGACGGGGGAGAGCGAGCTCGGGGAGAGGTCCGACGCCGACGGCGACCCGGCGGGAACAGATCAGAATGGATCAGATCGGAGCACGAGCGGCAGATCGCCGGGGGGATTTTGGCGTCGGGCGGGGGGCCGGCGGATCCCGATACTCACGACGTTGCCCAGGGTGACGGCGTTGAGGAAGGTGGAGGGGCAGCGCGACGCGGCGTCGTCGGAGGGGTCGTCGTCGGCGTGGAGCGAGGCCGCCTGGCGCATGGACTCGGAGAGCTCCGACCACTGTGGTCGGAAGTCGGCAGTCGAAGCCACGACCACTGCGGTCGGAAGTCGGCGGTGTGGTTTACGACCACGTTGTGGAGTCGGCGCCTTACGACCACGTTGTCGAGATCGGACGGCGTTCGAGTGGCGCGGGGAGATCGGACGGCGTTCGAGCGGCGCGGGGAGATCGGATGGCGTCCGAGCGGCATGGGGAACTCGGGGAGATCGGACGGCGTTCGAGTGGCGCGGGGAGATCGGACGGCGTCCGAGCGGCTCGGGGAGATCGGACGGCGTTCGAGCGGCGCGGGGAGATCGGATGGTGCAAGGCAAAGTAGGAGGTGATCGAGAGGTTTACGATCACGTTGTAGGAGCGCAGAACGTGGTTGTAAAGCGTTATTGATCATGGCCAAGGAACAGTGTTTTTACGACCACGACAAGCTATAGTAGACGTGGTCGAAAGGTGTTCAACCACGACAAAACCAGAAGAGGTGAGATCGGTAGGTGATACGACCACATCAGAGAAAGATTATAGGTGATCCGAAGGCGTACGACCGCAACGAAGAAGTTTGAACGTGGTCATAAGGAGGCAACGACCACGTCGTAAAGTCACTGAGCGTGGTCCAAGAAGGCTACGATCATGGTGTAAGTGGTCGTAAGAAGACTTACGACCATGGTAAACGTGGTCATAACGACTTACGATCACGGCAAATCTTCAATAGACGACCGCAACGAAGAAGTTTGAACGTGGCCGTAAGCAGGCAACGACCATGTTGTAAATTCGCTGAGCGTGGTCAAAGAAGGATACGATCTTGGTGTAAGTGGTCGTAAGAAGACTTACGACCACGGCAAATCGTCAATAGACGTGGTCGAAAGGCGTTCGACCATGGCAAAACTAAAGGAGGCATGATCGGGAGGACCTACGACCACGACAAGGCAAAGTAGAAGGTGATCGAGCGGTTTACACCAAAATTTAGTTTAATCTGAGAATAGCTCTTTCTATTGGGATTTAAGCCTTTGTGACATGCTCGGCAGTTAGGCTTACAACAATGTGGTCGAAAGGGTCATTTACGACTTGGTAGACGTAGTCGGACTTACAACTTGGTGTTCAACAGAGTCTCTATGACTTGGTAGTCGTAGGCGATCGACTTGGTAGTCATAGGAGGCACTTAATTAGTGGTCGGAAGCTTTTACGACCATATTGTGCTGATTCTGCAATGTCTCAAGCCTTTTCAAGTGGTCGGTCTCTACATTGGTCATGGTCGGAAGTCAACAAAAGACTCTACGACCACGTTGATACCGGCTGGAAGTTTTACGACCACATTGTCAGCGGTTGGAAGCCGGAAATCAAGTTTACGACCTTTGTGTCGCCGTTCGGAAGCCATTTACCATCACGTCGTCCTTGGTCGGAACCTGGTAGATGCGTTTTCGAGCGGTCGGAAGGCCTTACGACCACTCTGGCTGAGGTCGAAGGCCACCAGGACTGTTTATGACCACGTTGTGGCATTTACGATCACGTTGGCCGTGGTCGAACGCAGCTACGACCACGTTGGCCGTGGTCGAACGCAGCTACGACCACGTTGGTCGTGGTCGGAAGTTGTAAGTCTAAGCCACAACCTCTGCGGTCGGAAGTCGGCGCTGTGGCTTAGGACCACATTGAGTAGTCGGCAGGTTACGACCACGTTATCGAGTGCTGCGGTCAGAAGTCGGCGCTATGGTTTACGACCACGTTGAAGAGTCGGCGCCTTACGACCACGTTGTCGAGAGCTGAAGCGATCGAATGTCGGCGGTTTATGACTATGACCACATTGGGTAGTCGGCGGCTTACGACCACGTTAACACGAGAAGAAGTCGGAGGTCGAGGCTTCGACCGCTACGGTCGATAGTCGGCAGACTTTGACCACGACCACGTGGGAAGTCGACAGACTTCGACCACATTGTAAAGCGGTCGAACGTGGTCGTAGCTCAATCGGCTATAGTCGGACCTGGTCGAATGCAGTCGGATGTGGTCGTAGCGCTATCAGACGCGGTCGGAAGTGGTTGATACCAGTCGGTTATAGTCGTAGCGCTGTCAGACGCGGTCGGAAGCCCTCGGTAGTGGTCGTAACGCAGTCGGACGTGGTCGGTTGCGGTTGTCAGAGTGGCTTGGGACTCGGTCGGTTGTGATCGGAAGGGCCTGTAAGACGTCGGACGTGCTCGGGACGAGGTCGATAGCGATCGGAAGTGCCCCGAAGTGGTCGTAACACTTGGAAACCAGTTGTATGGCTTCTTGGAGCAGTCGTAACCACTGGGAATCGGTCGTATGGACATCTGGGGAGGTCGTAATGACTTGGGTTGAAGTCGTAGGCTTTGAGTGTTGCTTGTTGTGTGATCTCGACCAGTCGTAAGTTGGTACGACCTGGTTGGGTGAGTTGGAGCTAAAGCTAGCGATGGTCGTAGCGGTGTTGTAGGCTGTAGGAAGGCTCTTGTGAGCTCGAGGGTTTCTACAACAGAGTGGTCGTATGAGGTCAAGACTTTGTGCGATAAAGTTGTAGCGGCTAGCGTTGGTCGTGGCTTGTGTCTGCATGGTCGTAACGAGCTTTGGAGAGGTCGTGACGACCTACTCTGTGGTCGAAGGCTACTGGGATGTCTTCTAGGGCTTCGACCACTTCATGTGTTGAGCATTTGGGTGGTCGTAGGGGGTTTACGACCAGGGGTTGTGCTATGTTTGTGCACTGGAAAATTTGTTGGTCTAAGTGTTTTGTGCGGTTAGAAACCTGCCGGGAGAGTTACGCACACTGCAGTTCATTCTGAGCCTGGTCGAAAGGGTTTACGACCACGTTGTCCGTGGTCGGAAGTTGTTACGGTCACATTGCCCGTGGTCGGAAGCTGCTACACCAATTTACGGTCACGTTGTTGGGAAAGGGGTTAACGGGTGATCCGCAGTGAACACACAGCTCTGCTACAACCATCCCAAGTTTCAGATCCAACTTACCCAACATCTCAGAGGGCTACGACCACTCCAAAAGACCATAAGAACGAAAAGGTAGAACATGACATGCACAAGACCTACGACCACTACCATAGTCCATACAACCACCCCAGTGGTCTATTCGACCGATTCCCAGATGTTACGACTGCTCTGGGAGGCCATACGACCGGTTTACAAGTGTTACGACCGCTTCTGAGTGATAACGTGGTCGTAAGGCGCTGACTCCTCAACATGGTCGTAAATTCGACTGCTGACTACCGACCGCTTCACCACGTGGTTAGAGTCCGCTGACTTCCCAACGTGGTCGTAGTTGAAGTCTGCCGACTACCCTCGTGGTCGCATGCTACAACGTGGTTTGACGGTTTGCCGACTACCATGTCTATTGACAGTTTGCCTGAAAGAGGCGTGCTCGGGAGGACCTACGACCACGGCAAGGCAAAGTAGGAGGCGATCGAGAGGTTTACGACCACGTTGAAGGCATGCAGAACGTGGTCGTAAAGCGTTATCGACCACGGCCAAGGACAATGTTATTACGCCCACGGCAAACCTACAGTAGATGTCGTCGAAAGGTGTTCGACCACGGCAGTTCGAACGTGGTCGTAAGGAGGCTACGACCACGTTGTAATGTTGCTACGACCACGGTGTAAGTGGTCGTAAGGAGCTGCGATTTCATCGGGGAGATCTGAACGTGTTCGGAACGGAGTTCGACCACGGTGATCTGTTCTAGACAACTATTACTATGATATGTTGGAAAGTCTTACGACCTCCCAGGACCTTGTACGACCAGTTAGAGTTGTTTACGACCGATTCCGACCACTTACGATGCCGTTCGACCACTCACACTCACTACCGATCACTTCGAGTCGTGGTCGTAAATTCAATGTAGCATTTTACGACCGATCCGCGGTATCGCTTCGCTGCCTTCCTTCAGCTGCTCAAAAAATACGGTGATTGAAACCTTCTACGATCACGCAGTGATGCTGGCGATCACTGTTCACCGTGGTCGAACACCCTTTCAACCACGTTCACTTCCTTCAACGTGGTCCGAGGCGTAGTCGTAACTTCCTATGACCACCGTCACCCGTGTAGTCGTAACACCTTACGACCACCTTCACCGTGGTCGTAGCCATCTCTGCGTGGTCGAACGTCTCTACGACCACATTCTAATCTGTATTTCGTGGTCGTAGCACCTCTCGATCACCTTCGACTTGCTTTGCCGTGGTCGTAACTCCTCCCAACCACGTTTGCTGTGGTCGTGAGTTTTCCGATCACGTCTTGCGATATCACACCACAAAAACAATGCACAGGAATTTACTTTTCTCTTATCTATTACTCGCAATTGCTTCGTGGTACAGATTACACGGCTCAAAGCCTCTTTTTATACCCGGTTCTACAACTCCTACTCGGTTTACAGAATCAGACTCCGACTTCTGTCAGCGTTCTCCCGGCGTGGTCGAACTCCTTCACGTGGTCATAGACTTTTATTCTTCTTGGCACCTGAGTTATAGATGCTTTTGTGCCGAAACTAATTTATTGGCACAAGTCAATAAATCTAATGTTATCTCGAAAATGACTTGCATCAGGATCTGCACTCGACAACATTTAATACAATACACTGCCTATGAAGTGAGTACTTCTTTATAAACAATGTTTTTTGTGAAGATTCCACTGGTATTCATCACTTGGTTCTGTGTGGCCTTATCTTTCTTTGCAACGACAAGAATTTTTATGTTCCTCCTAGAAGTGGCCCTTGATAAAGCGACATACAGCTGGCCGTGAGAGAATACCGGATCAGGGAGGTAGACACCAACATTTGGGATGGTCTGCCCCTGTGCCTTATTAATTGTCATAGCAAAGCTCAGCCTAATCGGGAACTGCTTCCTCTTGAATCTAAAGGCAAACATCTCATCATCGGATGGGCACAAAGGTATCCGAGGGAGAAATACCCTTTTCCCAGCATGTTGTCCTAGCACAATCTCAGCATCTATAGCATTCCTTTGGAACCCTCGGACAACCAACCTTGTCCCGTTGCATAATCCATTGGCGGGGTCAATGTTCCGTAGTAGTATGACAGGACAGTTTATCTTGAGCCTCAGTACATGCGGCGGTAGCCCATTAGGTGTCAATGAGTTTAAAAATTCAGGAGGGTAGTAGTTGTGTGGGTCATCCTCCGCACAATCGAAGCTATGGTATACCATCTCCTCCCCATGAAACAAGTCAATCATCTTCATATTAATATCATCAACGTAGTCATTTCGTGTTGATAAAATGGCCCGAGACGTGATGTAGTTTGGATCTGAAAGATTCTCATCCAAGGTCGGGAACACACTTTGTATGAGTGTGTCAAGGTCGTTGTCGTTGCCGGTACATGGAACACATATATCATCAGGAAGACGTACATAGCTATGCTCGTCAACCTCCTCAGTGCCGTTCCCAATGCGGAGTAGGTATTCTGCGAACCATGGATCGCTTTGGGCCCTCATGTTACGGACAAGCCTAAGCTGCCGCATGCACCCCCAAAGATAGGATTTACGAAGTGTTGCATCAGTAATTTGAGGCCTTGATCCCTTCCGAACAACCGGTAGCACTTGTTTAAAGTCCCCACCAAAGACCACCGTGTTACCCCCAAATGGCACATCCCTTCGGCCCATGATGTCTCGCATGCTACTGTCTAGCGCCTCAACAGCTTGTCGTTTTGTCATCGAGGCTTCATCCCAAATTATTAGTGACGCTTGCTGAAGGAGCTGGGCAGTCCCACTCTGCTTTGTGAAGCTACAAACAGCCCCATCTTCAATGTTCAGTGGGATCTTAAACCTTGAGTGTGCGGTCCTGCCTCCAGGCATTATGGATGCAGCAACACCTGATGTTGCGGTTGCCACGGCAATCTTTCCCTCACTTCGAACCTTTGCAAGGAGTGCTTTATATAAGAATGTCTTCCCTGTGCCACCTGGACCATCTACGAAGAAGACACCACCATCACAATTGTCCACTGCAGCTAATATCTCGTCGTACGCAGCCCTCTGCTCAGTATTCAAGAATGATGGAAGAGACAAATGCTCATGGTCAACCTGGATTATTGACTCCTCCATGATCTCCCTAGTCTCATTGGTGTTGAGCGAATCGTCAATCTCGGGTAGAGGAAATGTTGTTATGTCCTTCCCCATCGATTGGAGCATATTCTTGATATCCAACAACACCATTTGCTCAACCATGCGTGAGCATGAGTGCACATGATGGTAATCTTCCGCCATTCCTTCAAAGTGTTTCTCCCAAAGGCCACGCACGTTATTAGGCTCACAAAACACTAAAATTATTGCAAAGAGTCTCCGAAGAGCAGATGGCATCTGGAACAACTCGGCCTCACTAAGGCACTCGTCAAGGGTGTTGTCTGCCTCAACAAGCCCTCTCTTTTCAGCAGCTTCACGAAAGAATGGATATACCACCCCATCTACCGTTCGGAGGTCTTCAAATGACGTGGCACCCGTTACATGGTTAAGGAGAACCCTGAGATAGTATCGCTCCCCTTCTGCTGGATGTGCTGACACGATTCTGCCAACCTGTGTTCTTTCTTCCCTTTCCTTCCACCGTTTTGGCCCCGCCTGCCAAACAAATGCTGATGGGAAATCCTTATACAGGATGCAACGAGCTCCTTCATTAACTTTATTCATCTCAAAATACTCACTCAACATGGACCTTTCAGAGCCATGTCGTTCGACAACATCGTGGAGATCTTGTCCAGCACGGAATGAGACCATGTGCATGTTTGGGAGGTGTAGTTGTAGCTGCATCACAGGTGGGGAGACCTTGCTAAGTTCAAAGCTATAGATCCTCCATAATGCTTCAGGTGGGGTAACCCACATTGCATCCCTGAACTGCTTGATCTCATCAATATTACTATTGCTATCGAGCTCATCAAGAGAAACTGATGCTCGATCATGCCCCTTGTAGATGTACTTGAAAAGATACTTCACGGCTTTTATGCTCGAGCAAACCTCCACATTGATGTGGCAATTGAACGTCTTTAGGAGGTAAGGATTGTATGGCACAACCCATCTATTGTCTAGCATTTGTCCACGAACCTTTGCCCGACGGCCATCATCTCTTCTTCTATAAACAGGGTACGAGTCCTTTCCCTGTAAAGTAGTACTATTGAAAGGGCGCGGGTAATGGCACTTGCATGCACACATTCTTGGGATTTAGGACCCCACAAGAACCATGCATCATGTGTTTGACAACCATCTCATATAGCTCTGGGTATTTGTTTTTGTCTGGTAGCTCAGCAGATATGACACAATCATATTGTTCTGGACAAGTGAGCTTGTACCGTCCCTCCATGATTAGAATGAAGTGCACGTGTGGAAGACCCCTCTTTTGGAACTCAACGACATACACATAAGCAGCCACCTTACCAAGGATGTGCTTCTTGAACAACTGTTCCTTGAGGTGCTCTAGTTTGGCTCTGAATATACGCACAATGAGATCTGGGCGTGAGAGATCAAGCTCCATTTAAGTTGGTTTTGGTGTTAATGACAAATGCAATTATGACATTATGATATTAATGACATATACTTTATAATGTTTTGGTGAAAATGATAAATGAATTTATGAGACTAATATGTTTATTTGAGTTTATCTTTGGTTAGTCTCATTTGGATGAAAAGGTGAAATCAAAGAGGTATGCATTCGAAATCGCTTTCTCATATACAAATGCATTCCTTAGATCCAAAATATAGATTGAACTCCTCAAATAGTCTAAAATGAATATGTGCATATGTCCTTATTTATATACACTTGTATGCACACATTTAGGGGGAGCTCTCTATATTTTGGAGTTTCATAAGTATTGATCCATGCTTCTTTCAATATGCATATTTAGGATCTTTACTTTGAAATACTTTCTTGAGTATATATATAGCTTGTGTAGTTCATATATACTCATGTGCAATCGGGTTGTCATCTAACTTCTCCATTATGTATTAATGGTTGGATGACTAATGACAACCGGATAAGTAAGATTTGTTTAAAGCTTATCTTAGAGTATACATTTGTTGTGTACATATTGTATACTCGCAAATCAATTTCATATCTCATCATTTGTTGAGATTGTCATGAATTACCAAAAATGGTGAAGTTTGGTAATCTATGACAATTGTTTTGTGGACTAACATTTTCCATGAGTTGGATGAATAGGTTAGGTTCCACAAATAAAGATGATTTGGGATGACTTCATGAGTTGAAGGTCATCAAGTCAAAGTTGATGAAGAAGAGGTAGCTTCATGCGTTGAAGGCTATCAAGACAAAGGCTTCATGTGTTGAAGGCCATCAAGAAGATGATTCATGTGTTGAAGCATGTCAAAGATTGATCATGTGTTGATCAAGTGAAGACCATCATGAGTTGATGGTGTTGATGAAAAGAAAGCATCATGAGTTGATGGCTATCAAGACGATGACCCAAGGCAAAGGTATGACTAGCTAGGGCTAAGGATGCGTTCCTAGTCTTTTACCGGTCTTGGTGTTTGGTTGGAAGACCGGATTGCTAGTGTAGGTTGCCGTACTATTAAGAGGGGTCATGTCTAGTAGTTTGAGTCTCATCATGTGTTGATAGCTCAAATCTCACTTGCTCTAGCTCATCTTGACATGAGGCTTGCATTTGCGAATGTGTTTTGCAAATTGTTGAAGCTCATGTGTTGATTTCTTGTAACATGGGACTATGCATTGCAAATGTGTTTTGCAAGTGCTCGAAGTCCATGTTTCCATTCCTTGTGTATGAGGCTTATATTTGCGAATGTGTTTTGCAAATAGTTGTAGCTCATATTTAATCTTTGCGTCATGATTTCAAAAGTGTGCAAATATGTTTTGCAACTTGTTGGAAATCATGTTGTGATCCTTGTGGTATGTGACTTAGGTTTGCGAATACGTTTTGCAAACAAGAGAAGTCCATGTATCAATTCCTTGTAGCATGATTTCAAAAGTGTGTGAATGTGTTTTGCAACTTGTTGGAAATCATGTTTGAGCCTTGTGTGCATGATATCGTAGTTTGCAAATGTGTTTTGCAAAATTTGTTGAGATATCTGCACTTCTTAGAAAAAGCGGAAGTACCGGCGTTCAATGAGCGGTACTACCGGCTGGAGCGGAAGTACCGGCCCTATGTGGGCGGTACTACCGGATGCCGGATGTTCCGGGCCTCGAGCGGAACGTTTTTTCCAGAGAGCGCCCGGACCCAGACTTAGCCTCTCCGAAAACGGTAGTACCGCGGATTGAACTGCGGAACTACCGCATAGGCGGAAGTTCCGGCATCTCGAGCGGAACGTTTTTTTCCAGAGAGCGCTCGGACCAAGAGTTAGTCTCTTGAAAATCGGAAGTACCGCACCGACTTTGCGGAACTACCGCAGGGAGCGGTAGTACCGGAGTTTGGCTGGCGGTAGTACCGCGTCGACGGTATAACGGCTAGTTCGGAGCATCTGACATAGCCGTTACTACGCGTCAGAACCGGAGCGGTACTACCGGCCTCTGGTCGGCGGTAGTACCGCCCGTCCTGATTTTTCAGGATTTTGGCTCCAACGGCTAGTTTTCTTGTGTGGGGTATAAATACCCCCTTGTGGCCGGTTGGAGATGTTGTTGCTTGATCTATTTCTGTTGTCTTGAGCTAGAGTGAGGCTCTCCACTCAATTGTGCATGTGTTGCACTTTGTGAGAGAGGAGAGGTGATCTAGAGTGCATGTGTTGCATCTAGAGGAGGACTTTGTGTCCCGATTGAGCTTGTGCATTCGTTGCACGTGGTGAGAGTCAAGAGAGAGGCTTGGCTTGTTACTCTTGGAGTTTGCCGACTCCTAGACGGCGTGGGAGGCGTCGTGCGCGGTGATCTTCTCAAGAAGGTTGTGAGAAGACCCGGCGAAGTTGTGAAGGTTGGAGCTCACCTACCCGGAGCGGGAAAGAGCTACCACTAGTGGATACGAGGTGTTTCGGCTTAATTCGTGGAGCCGGTCCGATTCGTTCGGGCTAACCTCAACGTGGACTAGGGGAAACCGGCAAGTTTCCGAACACCACGGTAAAACATCATTGTGTCAATTGTGGTTTGTTTTCTTGTGTTCTATTTATATTCAAGCAATTTACATTCATAGAATTAAATTGATTGCTTGTATATCTAGAATTGTAAACTTTGACATAGGTTAGAATTATTAGTGCACTTAGGCGTTCTTGCTTGACTTAGGCGCTATTTGAGCTAAACCAAATTGAATTTCGCTTCCGCATTATATACTTGGTTTAGGCAAATAGGAAAGCTCTTGAATTGATTAGTATTAATTTGTAGAAAATTTTTAAACCGCCTATTCACCCCCCTCTAGTCGGCCTCCTCGATCTTACAAGTGGTATCAGAGCTTGGTCTCTCATTTATTAGGCTTAACCGCCTAGAGAGTATAAAGGATGACGACTAGTGGAATTGTGCATCTAGATGACACACCTCTATTTGATGGCACCAATTATGCAAATTGGAAAATCCGCATGACATGCTATTTTAAGGCCATGAGCCCAAAAATATGGCGGATTGTAGATGTTGGCTTTTCTCCTCCATTGGATCCTCTAGCTCCAACTATTGAGGAAGAGAAATGCCTACATCTCGACACTCAAGCAACTAACGCTTTATTTAGTGCTTTGAGTGTAGAGGTGTTCAATAAAATATGCAATCTCAATAGCGCTCATGACATGTGGACTAAAATTCAAGACAAATATAAGATGTCCACATCAAGTGATGAAGATTGCATACAAGAGTGGATGTCGGGAGAAGAATGCTCAACTTCTAGCTCCGACGATGAAGAGTCCACCATTCCCTCCACGTCAACTCGATGCTTCATGGCAAAAGGTAAAAAGAAGGTAAATTTCGATGATGATGATGATGCACCTTCTTGTGATGAGTTGATGGATATGCTAGAAGAGCTTAATGAATTCCTTGGGAAAGAAAAGGCTAAATTTAATGTTTTGAAGAAAGAATATGTTTCTCTTCAAAATAATTATGATGTGCTAAAAGAAGAACATGAGTCTCTTCTATTCAAGGAATATACTAAACCTAGCATGAATATAGGAATTACATGTAATTTGCTAGATGATATACCATGTGTAATTCCTAGCTCTAGCATTTCATCTAAAATCAATGCTTCCACCTCATGTGAGGATTTAATAGATGATATGCCATGTGTAGCTTCTAGCTCTAGCAACTCATCTAAAATTAGTGTTTCTACTTCATGTGATGACTTGCTAGATTTACCTTGTTGCTCAAAATTAGATGCCTCTACCTCCTCTATGTATTGCAATACTAACCTTGTAAAGGAAAATAATGAGCTCAAGGCCCAAGTCACAACTTTGAAGAATGACTTGGAGAAAAGTTACAAAGGGAAAGCCTCTCTTGACAAGATATTAGGAAGTCAAAGAAAATTAAATGACAAGAGAGGTATCGGTTTTATCTCCAAGAAGAAGGAGAATAGCAAAACAAGGCACAACGCAAGACATACGAAGAATGTCAAGTGCCATGGTTGCAATGAAACGGGTCACTTCGCCTCTAAGTGCCCCAACAAGGTGGAAAACAAGAAAAATTCATCAATAAAGAGGCAAACCGGTAATGAGCAAGGCAAAAATATTAGAAGAGGTAATAATTGCCAAACTTGCTACAATTGCCGGGAAAAGGGACATTTAAGTAAGGATTGTCCCAAAGGTACCATTCCTAAGCCCTCTCTATTTAATGAACAATATTTACTTAGGAAGGATAAAAATGGCAATGTGTTTGCTAGGAATGTTAGTTTACATAAAATCACTACTAGGGCCATTTGGGTGCCCAAATCTATTGTGACTAACATTCATGGACCCAACCAAGTTTTGGGTGCCAAAGTGCGCTTCAATGCTTAATAGATACTTGGAGAGGCATTGGAGGCTTGGCTCATTCATGAAGAGGTGAACTCCACCATACGCAAAATGGAAGCCAAGCATGAGGATGATCTTGCCACATCATGAACCAATGCCATCTCGGTAACAAGTATCTACATTTGAATTTATTTAGCCCATAGCCTTGTGTAGGTTGCGATGCATGAAAATCATTTAAAGGGGTGATCTTGCTCTTGTGCTAAAATTTCATTATTGTAAATTATGAGCAAGATATTAGTGGCACATTAAGGGGGAGTGTTAAATCATATTCATGTATATCACATCCCTAAGTGTGCCCATATTAATTAAGTGCTAAAATTGTTTTTCAAAATTGAGCCATTTAGCCAAAAGTCAAAAATTTCGAAATTATAAGTATATCTTTGAAAAACTAGTTGGAAAATGTATACAAATGCTTTTCAAAGGTTTTACAAATGGTTTTGATTTTAGAAAAACTTATTTCAAGTAAAAGTGAGTTTCTAACCCAAAACTATCTATTTAGTATCTTGTTTTGGCTTTAAACTCAAAAATTCTCCAAAACCAATTCTAAAAGGAATTTGGAAATATGTTCAAGACCAAAAACCTAGAGTTGGCTATTTCAAACATTATTGGTATTCAAAAGTTTTCCAAAAGGCCAACCAATCAAAAGTTATTTGGTTTTGAAACTCGTCCAAAATATTGAGTTGACCAATGTGGTCACAATCTAGCACTTAAGTGAGTTTTGCCATTTGAGCCCAAACTATTAATGTATATTGGCTCATAAGGGTGTTTAAAACTCATACATGTAATTGAATGCTTAATGTACCCCCAAATGCTCATTTTTGCAATCTTGAAGGATTTATTGAAAATGAGTTTGTTTTTGAAAATTGAAAGATTAATTTACTAAAAGCTATGTTAAAAGAGTTTTTAATCTTGGCTTATAGTTGGAAATGCTCCACAAGTCGTTTATGTTCCTTTGCGAAAAACTTTGGAGCAATATACAACATTATATCAATCCTCTCCTTGAAAATCAAAATTCTTGGCGTGCTCACAGAAAAATCGGTACTACCGGCAGTCATGTTGCGGTACTTCCGTTGTCCGGAACTACCGACAGTCATACTGCGGTACTACCGGGATTTCGGAACTACCGGCATTGAAAGTGCGGTACTTCCGATATTTCTGGAAGATGGCTGTTTTGATTCAAAATTTGATTTCCAATTTCCTCAGCCATTTCCTTTGCTCCTCTCAGTCAAGTTGATCCTTGCTTATCCTTGATAGCTACCCTCAAGTATTTCTTGACCTCATATGCCATTTTGCTCCTAATTTGATTCTTTTCATAAAATGGCATTATCTCTAAAAGAGTGATAGATTCTCAATTAACTTGACAATGGCATGTGCTTCACTCCAATCTTTTCAAATGATATCAATCATTTCCTTCAAGTGGTATCCTTTAGTTGTGAAATTTAAGTGATATCCTTATTCTTTTGGATTGATATCTTTTTCGTCTTGGCAAGCAAATATATCTTCTCTTAACCAAGCTCTCTCACCTATGATATCATCTTCTTCCAAGTGGTATCCACCTTTACAAGTGGTTTATCCTCTAATGATATCATCCTCCTCCAAGTGCTATTTCAAACGACATTTCTATCTACAAGTGGTATATTCCCACGAGTGGTATCTAATGGTCAATCAAAGGAGGAAGAGATAAGAAAAAAAAAACAAGAAAAGGAGGAGAATCCTTTGTGTGTCAAAGGAGAAGAAAGGGTTGTCAAGAAGAGACCTTTGTGTAGAAGAGAGTTTTACTTTGTGAAAAATATATATTATACTTTTGTGCTTACTAAAGCAAAAAGGGTAAATATTACTATTGGGAAAAATATTTTACTTAGTTGCCCAAAAATGGTTTATGGTTCTTGGGAATGAATGTGTTTCATTCTCATTTGCTTCTTTTGCAATTCATGGAGTAATAATCAAATGATATGCAAGATTATTTTTTCAAAAGAGCCTCTTTGGTCAAAAATCAAAAATCTTGTTTTAAAAGGCTAAAAGTTGTGAAAAACTAAATAAAAGTACTCAACTATGTATTTCAAATGATTTCAAAGCCTTTTGAATAAAAATTTCTATTTTGGAAATCAAAAGAAAGATTTGGCCCAAAATGGATCTTGAATGATCTTATTTTTGATTTAAATGACATATTTCTCTATATCAAAATCTTTCGAGAATTTGAAAAAGTGGTCAATACAAAATTCAAAGGGTTGGTCATTTCAAACGTTTCTCAAGTTCAAAGCTTTTGCAAAAGACCAACCGTTGAAAAGTTATATGTATTTAAATCTCATCCAAAAACTTCAATTGACCCAAATGACCTATTCTTGCATATAATGAGTTTAGCTATTTGAGCAAGATTTCTTTGTGTATCTTGGCTTGAAATAGTATTTATAACTCATATGAAGCTAAGAAAGCAAATTACTCCATGAAAATCCAATTCGTTTGGATTTTAAGCTTAAGATGCAAAATCAACTCACTCTTTTGCTCTCAATGCGCATTTTAGCATATCTTTTGATTGGAGAAGTCTTTTTCAAAAATTCCTGTTGGAAAAGGTCACAAATAGCATCAAGTTCAAATCTGCAAATTTTGAAAATATTTCAAGTTAATTTGAAAAGGTTGTGACTTTTTCTCTCTTAGTCAAAATGCTGAAAATTTCAGAACTTCCATGATTCTGAGCAAATTTGTCATTTTTGTATCTCTAAATGGGTTCAGATTTAGAGGAAGTCATAATAACGAAAATTGATCCTCTGTAGTTTCTCTTCATTCTCAAATTTTATAAGAATTTATAAAGAGCATTTGATCAATTTTGCATCTCTCTCTAGAAGCTTAAGTGGAATGCAAAAGTCTGAAATTTCAGATTTCAGTTTTTCTGAAAACTCATGTTTTGAGCTGATTTATGATTTTTGTATCTTTAATTAGGCTCATAATCTGAGGAAGCTATAATTATGACTTTTGACCCTCAGATATTCACCTATACTGACAAATTTTCTTAGATTCATTGGATATTTGTAAGTCAGTTTTTCAGAGAGCTTTTGAAGGCCACTTGGAATGCAAAATCTGGAAATGGTCCAAATGCTACAAGTGCTTTATATACAATTGGAATAATATCAAGTGATATCAAATTCAAAAAGAAGAACACTTCACAAGCCTTCAAGGATCTCTAATGAGTAAAATTATTTGAATGTGTTTCAAATATCTTTAGTTGATTTAAGTGGTATCATTTGGTCATTTGCATTTAGTTTCATACTTCTTTATGACCATATGAAATTGAATTAAATTGCTATCAAGCTCCTCATGATACAACATCTTCTTTAAAGGCTTAACTTTAATGCTTCCCTTGTTTTAATGCTAATCTATGCTATTTAAGTGTTAATTGTCTCCTTTTGGTGTTTAATGCCAAATGGGGGAGGAATTTGTGATAATAGCAAATCGATAATAGGGAAGAGAAATTAAACTTGTGATAATGCCAAATAGGAGAGAAACAATAGCTTTGCATATTAGAAAATTACAAAATCCTATTGCTAATGGGGGAGAAATGTGATAGTAATTGAATAATGTTAAAAGGGGAGAAATTAAAATTTCCTTAATCTAAATATTGATAATGCTTTCACCTTCTCTCATATGATTAATTGTTTATCATTTAGTCATTCTCACCCTCATGCTATTATCATAAATAGATTTGTCATCAATCACCAAAAAGGGGGAGATTGAGAGATCAAGCTCCATTTAAGTTGGTTTTGGTGTTAATGACAAATGCAATTATGACATTATGATATTAATGACATATACTTTATAATGTTTTGGTGAAAATGATAAATGAATTTATAAAACTAATATGTTTATTTGAGTTTATCTTTGGTTAGTCTCATTTGGATGAAAAGGTGAAATCAAAGAGGTATGCATTCGAAATCGCTTTCTCATATACAAATGCATTCCTTAGATCCAAAATATAGATTGAACTCCTCAAATAGTCTAAAATGAATATGTGCATATGTCCTTATTTATATACACTTGTATGCACACATTTAGGGGGAGCTCTCTATATTTTGGAGTTTCATAAGTATTGATCCATGCTTCTTTCAATATGCATATTTAGGATCTTTACTTTGAAATACTTTCTTGAGTATATATATAGCTTGTGTAGTTCATATATACTCATGTGCAATCGGGTTGTCATCTAACTTCTCCATTATGTATTAATGGTTGGATGACTAATGACAACCGGATAAGTAAGATTTGTTTAAAGCTTATCTTAGAGTATACATTTGTTGTGTACATATTGTATACTCGCAAATCAATTTCATATCTCATCATTTGTTGAGATTGTCATGAATTACCAAAAATGGTGAAGTTTGGTAATCTATGACAATTGTTTTGTGGACTAACATTTTCCATGAGTTGGATGAATAGGTTAGGTTCCACAAATAAAGATGATTTGGGATGACTTCATGAGTTGAAGGTCATCAAGTCAAAGTTGATGAAGAAGAGGTAGCTTCATGCGTTGAAGGCTATCAAGACAAAGGCTTCATGTGTTGAAGGCCATCAAGAAGATGATTCATGTGTTGAAGCATGTCAAAGATTGATCATGTGTTGATCAAGTGAAGACCATCATGAGTTGATGGTGTTGATGAAAAGAAAGCATCATGAGTTGATGGCTATCAAGACGATGACCCAAGGCAAAGGTATGACTAGCTAGGGCTAAGGATGCGTTCCTAGTCTTTTACCGGTCTTGGTGTTTGGTTGGAAGACCGGATTGCTAGTGTAGGTTGCCGTACTATTAAGAGGGGTCATGTCTAGTAGTTTGAGTCTCATCATGTGTTGATAGCTCAAATCTCACTTGCTCTAGCTCATCTTGACATGAGGCTTGCATTTGCGAATGTGTTTTGCAAATTGTTGAAGCTCATGTGTTGATTTCTTGTAACATGGGACTATGCATTGCAAATGTGTTTTGCAAGTGCTCGAAGTCCATGTTTCCATTCCTTGTGTATGAGGCTTATATTTGCGAATGTGTTTTGCAAATAGTTGTAGCTCATATTTAATCTTTGCGTCATGATTTCAAAAGTGTGCAAATATGTTTTGCAACTTGTTGGAAATCATGTTGTGATCCTTGTGGTATGTGACTTAGGTTTGCGAATACGTTTTGCAAACAAGAGAAGTCCATGTATCAATTCCTTGTAGCATGATTTCAAAAGTGTGTGAATGTGTTTTGCAACTTGTTGGAAATCATGTTTGAGCCTTGTGTGCATGATATCGTAGTTTGCAAATGTGTTTTGCAAAATTTGTTGAGATATCTGCACTTCTCAGAAAAAGCGGAAGTACCGGCGTTCAATGAGCGGTACTACCGGCTGGAGCGGAAGTACCGGCCCTATGTGGGCGGTACTACCGGATGCCGGATGTTCCGGGCCTCGAGCGGAACGTTTTTTCCAGAGAGCGCCCGGACCCAGACTTAGCCTCTCCGAAAACGGTAGTACCGCGGATTGAACTGCGGAACTACCGCATAGGCGGAAGTTCCGGCATCTCGAGCGGAACGTTTTTTTCCAGAGAGCGCTCGGACCAAGAGTTAGTCTCTTGAAAATCGGAAGTACCGCACCGACTTTGCGGAACTACCGCAGGGAGCGGTAGTACCGGAGTTTGGCTGGCGGTAGTACCGCGTCGACGGTATAACGGCTAGTTCGGAGCATCTGACATAGCCGTTACTACGCGTCAGAACCGGAGCGGTACTACCGGCCTCTGGTCGGCGGTAGTACCGCCCGTCCTGATTTTTCAGGATTTTGGCTCCAACGGCTAGTTTTCTTGTGTGGGGTATAAATACCCCCTTGTGGCCGGTTGGAGATGTTGTTGCTTGATCTATTTCTGTTGTCTTGAGCTAGAGTGAGGCTCTCCACTCAATTGTGCATGTGTTGCACTTTGTGAGAGAGGAGAGGTGATCTAGAGTGCATGTGTTGCATCTAGAGGAGGACTTTGTGTCCCGATTGAGCTTGTGCATTCGTTGCACGTGGTGAGAGTCAAGAGAGAGGCTTGGCTTGTTACTCTTGGAGTTTGCCGACTCCTAGACGGCGTGGGAGGCGTCGTGCGCGGTGATCTTCTCAAGAAGGTTGTGAGAAGACCCGGCGAAGTTGTGAAGGTTGGAGCTCACCTACCCGGAGCGGGAAAGAGCTACCACTAGTGGATACGAGGTGTTTCGGCTTAATTCGTGGAGCCGGTCCGATTCGTTCGGGCTAACCTCAACGTGGACTAGGGGAAACCGGCAAGTTTCCGAACACCACGGTAAAACATCATTGTGTCAATTGTGGTTTGTTTTCTTGTGTTCTATTTATATTCAAGCAATTTACATTCATAGAATTAAATTGATTGCTTGTATATCTAGAATTGTAAACTTTGACATAGGTTAGAATTATTAGTGCACTTAGGCGTTCTTGCTTGACTTAGGCGCTATTTGAGCTAAACCAAATTGAATTTCGCTTCCGCATTATATACTTGGTTTAGGCAAATAGGAAAGCTCTTGAATTGATTAGTATTAATTTGTAGAAAATTTTTAAACCGCCTATTCACCCCCCTCTAGTCGGCCTCCTCGATCTTACAAGTGGTATCAGAGCTTGGTCTCTCATTTATTAGGCTTAACCGCCTAGAGAGTATAAAGGATGACGACTAGTGGAATTGTGCATCTAGATGACACACCTCTATTTGATGGCACCAATTATGCAAATTGGAAAATCCGCATGACATGCTATTTTAAGGCCATGAGCCCAAAAATATGGCGGATTGTAGATGTTGGCTTTTCTCCTCCATTGGATCCTCTAGCTCCAACTATTGAGGAAGAGAAATGCCTACATCTCGACACTCAAGCAACTAACGCTTTATTTAGTGCTTTGAGTGTAGAGGTGTTCAATAAAATATGCAATCTCAATAGCGCTCATGACATGTGGACTAAAATTCAAGACAAATATAAGATGTCCACATCAAGTGATGAAGATTGCATACAAGAGTGGATGTCGGGAGAAGAATGCTCAACTTCTAGCTCCGACGATGAAGAGTCCACCATTCCCTCCACGTCAACTCGATGCTTCATGGCAAAAGGTAAAAAGAAGGTAAATTTCGATGATGATGATGATGCACCTTCTTGTGATGAGTTGATGGATATGCTAGAAGAGCTTAATGAATTCCTTGGGAAAGAAAAGGCTAAATTTAATGTTTTGAAGAAAGAATATGTTTCTCTTCAAAATAATTATGATGTGCTAAAAGAAGAACATGAGTCTCTTCTATTCAAGGAATATACTAAACCTAGCATGAATATAGGAATTACATGTAATTTGCTAGATGATATACCATGTGTAATTCCTAGCTCTAGCATTTCATCTAAAATCAATGCTTCCACCTCATGTGAGGATTTAATAGATGATATGCCATGTGTAGCTTCTAGCTCTAGCAACTCATCTAAAATTAGTGTTTCTACTTCATGTGATGACTTGCTAGATTTACCTTGTTGCTCAAAATTAGATGCCTCTACCTCCTCTATGTATTGCAATACTAACCTTGTAAAGGAAAATAATGAGCTCAAGGCCCAAGTCACAACTTTGAAGAATGACTTGGAGAAAAGTTACAAAGGGAAAGCCTCTCTTGACAAGATATTAGGAAGTCAAAGAAAATTAAATGACAAGAGAGGTATCGGTTTTATCTCCAAGAAGAAGGAGAATAGCAAAACAAGGCACAACGCAAGACATACGAAGAATGTCAAGTGCCATGGTTGCAATGAAACGGGTCACTTCGCCTCTAAGTGCCCCAACAAGGTGGAAAACAAGAAAAATTCATCAATAAAGAGGCAAACCGGTAATGAGCAAGGCAAAAATATTAGAAGAGGTAATAATTGCCAAACTTGCTACAATTGCCGGGAAAAGGGACATTTAAGTAAGGATTGTCCCAAAGGTACCATTCCTAAGCCCTCTCTATTTAATGAACAATATTTACTTAGGAAGGATAAAAATGGCAATGTGTTTGCTAGGAATGTTAGTTTACATAAAATCACTACTAGGGCCATTTGGGTGCCCAAATCTATTGTGACTAACATTCATGGACCCAACCAAGTTTTGGGTGCCAAAGTGCGCTTCAATGCTTAATAGATACTTGGAGAGGCATTGGAGGCTTGGCTCATTCATGAAGAGGTGAACTCCACCATACGCAAAATGGAAGCCAAGCATGAGGATGATCTTGCCACATCATGAACCAATGCCATCTCGGTAACAAGTATCTACATTTGAATTTATTTAGCCCATAGCCTTGTGTAGGTTGCGATGCATGAAAATCATTTAAAGGGGTGATCTTGCTCTTGTGCTAAAATTTCATTATTGTAAATTATGAGCAAGATATTAGTGGCACATTAAGGGGGAGTGTTAAATCATATTCATGTATATCACATCCCTAAGTGTGCCCATATTAATTAAGTGCTAAAATTGTTTTTCAAAATTGAGCCATTTAGCCAAAAGTCAAAAATTTCGAAATTATAAGTATATCTTTGAAAAACTAGTTGGAAAATGTATACAAATGCTTTTCAAAGGTTTTACAAATGGTTTTGATTTTAGAAAAACTTATTTCAAGTAAAAGTGAGTTTCTAACCCAAAACTATCTATTTAGTATCTTGTTTTGGCTTTAAACTCAAAAATTCTCCAAAACCAATTCTAAAAGGAATTTGGAAATATGTTCAAGACCAAAAACCTAGAGTTGGCTATTTCAAACATTATTGGTATTCAAAAGTTTTCCAAAAGGCCAACCAATCAAAAGTTATTTGGTTTTGAAACTCGTCCAAAATATTGAGTTGACCAATGTGGTCACAATCTAGCACTTAAGTGAGTTTTGCCATTTGAGCCCAAACTATTAATGTATATTGGCTCATAAGGGTGTTTAAAACTCATACATGTAATTGAATGCTTAATGTACCCCCAAATGCTCATTTTTGCAATCTTGAAGGATTTATTGAAAATGAGTTTGTTTTTGAAAATTGAAAGATTAATTTACTAAAAGCTATGTTAAAAGAGTTTTTAATCTTGGCTTATAGTTGGAAATGCTCCACAAGTCGTTTATGTTCCTTTGCGAAAAACTTTGGAGCAATATACAACATTATATCAATCCTCTCCTTGAAAATCAAAATTCTTGGCGTGCTCACAGAAAAATCGGTACTACCGGCAGTCATGTTGCGGTACTTCCGTTGTCCGGAACTACCGACAGTCATACTGCGGTACTACCGGGATTTCGGAACTACCGGCATTGAAAGTGCGGTACTTCCGATATTTCTGGAAGATGGCTGTTTTGATTCAAAATTTGATTTCCAATTTCCTCAGCCATTTCCTTTGCTCCTCTCAGTCAAGTTGATCCTTGCTTATCCTTGATAGCTACCCTCAAGTATTTCTTGACCTCATATGCCATTTTGCTCCTAATTTGATTCTTTTCATAAAATGGCATTATCTCTAAAAGAGTGATAGATTCTCAATTAACTTGACAATGGCATGTGCTTCACTCCAATCTTTTCAAATGATATCAATCATTTCCTTCAAGTGGTATCCTTTAGTTGTGAAATTTAAGTGATATCCTTATTCTTTTGGATTGATATCTTTTTCGTCTTGGCAAGCAAATATATCTTCTCTTAACCAAGCTCTCTCACCTATGATATCATCTTCTTCCAAGTGGTATCCACCTTTACAAGTGGTTTATCCTCTAATGATATCATCCTCCTCCAAGTGCTATTTCAAACGACATTTCTATCTACAAGTGGTATATTCCCACGAGTGGTATCTAATGGTCAATCAAAGGAGGAAGAGATAAGAAAAAAAAAACAAGAAAAGGAGGAGAATCCTTTGTGTGTCAAAGGAGAAGAAAGGGTTGTCAAGAAGAGACCTTTGTGTAGAAGAGAGTTTTACTTTGTGAAAAATATATATTATACTTTTGTGCTTACTAAAGCAAAAAGGGTAAATATTACTATTGGGAAAAATATTTTACTTAGTTGCCCAAAAATGGTTTATGGTTCTTGGGAATGAATGTGTTTCATTCTCATTTGCTTCTTTTGCAATTCATGGAGTAATAATCAAATGATATGCAAGATTATTTTTTCAAAAGAGCCTCTTTGGTCAAAAATCAAAAATCTTGTTTTAAAAGGCTAAAAGTTGTGAAAAACTAAATAAAAGTACTCAACTATGTATTTCAAATGATTTCAAAGCCTTTTGAATAAAAATTTCTATTTTGGAAATCAAAAGAAAGATTTGGCCCAAAATGGATCTTGAATGATCTTATTTTTGATTTAAATGACATATTTCTCTATATCAAAATCTTTCGAGAATTTGAAAAAGTGGTCAATACAAAATTCAAAGGGTTGGTCATTTCAAACGTTTCTCAAGTTCAAAGCTTTTGCAAAAGACCAACCGTTGAAAAGTTATATGTATTTAAATCTCATCCAAAAACTTCAATTGACCCAAATGACCTATTCTTGCATATAATGAGTTTAGCTATTTGAGCAAGATTTCTTTGTGTATCTTGGCTTGAAATAGTATTTATAACTCATATGAAGCTAAGAAAGCAAATTACTCCATGAAAATCCAATTCGTTTGGATTTTAAGCTTAAGATGCAAAATCAACTCACTCTTTTGCTCTCAATGCGCATTTTAGCATATCTTTTGATTGGAGAAGTCTTTTTCAAAAATTCCTGTTGGAAAAGGTCACAAATAGCATCAAGTTCAAATCTGCAAATTTTGAAAATATTTCAAGTTAATTTGAAAAGGTTGTGACTTTTTCTCTCTTAGTCAAAATGCTGAAAATTTCAGAACTTCCATGATTCTGAGCAAATTTGTCATTTTTGTATCTCTAAATGGGTTCAGATTTAGAGGAAGTCATAATAACGAAAATTGATCCTCTGTAGTTTCTCTTCATTCTCAAATTTTATAAGAATTTATAAAGAGCATTTGATCAATTTTGCATCTCTCTCTAGAAGCTTAAGTGGAATGCAAAAGTCTGAAATTTCAGATTTCAGTTTTTCTGAAAACTCATGTTTTGAGCTGATTTATGATTTTTGTATCTTTAATTAGGCTCATAATCTGAGGAAGCTATAATTATGACTTTTGACCCTCAGATATTCACCTATACTGACAAATTTTCTTAGATTCATTGGATATTTGTAAGTCAGTTTTTCAGAGAGCTTTTGAAGGCCACTTGGAATGCAAAATCTGGAAATGGTCCAAATGCTACAAGTGCTTTATATACAATTGGAATAATATCAAGTGATATCAAATTCAAAAAGAAGAACACTTCACAAGCCTTCAAGGAGCTCTAATGAGTAAAATTATTTGAATGTGTTTCAAATATCTTTAGTTGATTTAAGTGGTATCATTTGGTCATTTGCATTTAGTTTCATACTTCTTTATGACCATATGAAATTGAATTAAATTGCTATCAAGCTCCTCATGATACAACATCTTCTTTAAAGGCTTAACTTTAATGCTTCCCTTGTTTTAATGCTAATCTATGCTATTTAAGTGTTAATTGTCTCCTTTTGGTGTTTAATGCCAAATGGGGGAGGAATTTGTGATAATAGCAAATCGATAATAGGGAAGAGAAATTAAACTTGTGATAATGCCAAATAGGAGAGAAACAATAGCTTTGCATATTAGAAAATTACAAAATCCTATTGCTAATGGGGGAGAAATGTGATAGTAATTGAATAATGTTAAAAGGGGAGAAATTAAAATTTCCTTAATCTAAATATTGATAATGCTTTCACCTTCTCTCATATGATTAATTGTTTATCATTTAGTCATTCTCACCCTCATGCTATTATCATAAATAGATTTGTCATCAATCACCAAAAAGGGGGAGATTGAGAGATCAAGCTCCATTTAAGTTGGTTTTGGTGTTAATGACAAATGCAATTATGACATTATGATATTAATGACATATACTTTATAATGTTTTGGTGAAAATGATAAATGAATTTATAAAACTAATATGTTTATTTGATTTTATCTTTGGTTAGTCTCATTTGGATGAAAAGGTGAAATCAAAGAGGTATGCATTCGAAATCGCTTTCTCATATACAAATGCATTCCTTAGATCCAAAATATAGATTGAACTCCTCAAATAGTCTAAAATGAATATGTGCATATGTCCTTATTTATATACACTTGTATGCACACATTTAGGGGGAGCTCTCTATATTTTGGAGTTTCATAAGTATTGATCCATGCTTCTTTCAATATGCATATTTAGGATCTTTACTTTGAAATACTTTCTTGAGTATATATATAGCTTGTGTAGTTCATATATACTCATGTGCAATCGGGTTGTCATCTAACTTCTCCATTATGTATTAATGGTTGGATGACTAATGACAACCGGATAAGTAAGATTTGTTTAAAGCTTATCTTAGAGTATACATTTGTTGTGTACATATTGTATACTCGCAAATCAATTTCATATCTCATCATTTGTTGAGATTGTCATGAATTACCAAAAATGGTGAAGTTTGGTAATCTATGACAATTGTTTTGTGGACTAACATTTTCCATGAGTTGGATGAATAGGTTAGGTTCCACAAATAAAGATGATTTGGGATGACTTCATGAGTTGAAGGTCATCAAGTCAAAGTTGATGAAGAAGAGGTAGCTTCATGCGT
Organism: Dendrocalamus latiflorus; assembly: GCA_017311315.1. NCBI lineage: Eukaryota > Viridiplantae > Streptophyta > Magnoliopsida > Poales > Poaceae > Dendrocalamus > Dendrocalamus latiflorus. The sequence goes on from CM029675.1 coordinate 20,695,629, forward strand.
TGAAGGCTATCAAGACAAAGGCTTCATGTGTTGAAGGCCATCAAGAAGATGATTCATGTGTTGAAGCATGTCAAAGATTGATCATGTGTTGATCAAGTGAAGACCATCATGAGTTGATGGTGTTGATGAAAAGAAAGCATCATGAGTTGATGGCTATCAAGACGATGACCCAAGGCAAAGGTATGACTAGCTAGGGCTAAGGATGCGTTCCTAGTCTTTTACCGGTCTTGGTGTTTGGTTGGAAGACCGGATTGCTAGTGTAGGTTGCCGTACTATTAAGAGGGGTCATGTCTAGTAGTTTGAGTCTCATCATGTGTTGATAGCTCAAATCTCACTTGCTCTAGCTCATCTTGACATGAGGCTTGCATTTGCGAATGTGTTTTGCAAATTGTTGAAGCTCATGTGTTGATTTCTTGTAACATGGGACTATGCATTGCAAATGTGTTTTGCAAGTGCTCGAAGTCCATGTTTCCATTCCTTGTGTATGAGGCTTATATTTGCGAATGTGTTTTGCAAATAGTTGTAGCTCATATTTAATCTTTGCGTCATGATTTCAAAAGTGTGCAAATATGTTTTGCAACTTGTTGGAAATCATGTTGTGATCCTTGTGGTATGTGACTTAGGTTTGCGAATACGTTTTGCAAACAAGAGAAGTCCATGTATCAATTCCTTGTAGCATGATTTCAAAAGTGTGTGAATGTGTTTTGCAACTTGTTGGAAATCATGTTTGAGCCTTGTGTGCATGATATCGTAGTTTGCAAATGTGTTTTGCAAAATTTGTTGAGATATCTGCACTTCTCAGAAAAAGCGGAAGTACCGGCGTTCAATGAGCGGTACTACCGGCTGGAGCGGAAGTACCGGCCCTATGTGGGCGGTACTACCGGATGCCGGATGTTCCGGGCCTCGAGCGGAACGTTTTTTCCAGAGAGCGCCCGGACCCAGACTTAGCCTCTCCGAAAACGGTAGTACCGCGGATTGAACTGCGGAACTACCGCATAGGCGGAAGTTCCGGCATCTCGAGCGGAACGTTTTTTTCCAGAGAGCGCTCGGACCAAGAGTTAGTCTCTTGAAAATCGGAAGTACCGCACCGACTTTGCGGAACTACCGCAGGGAGCGGTAGTACCGGAGTTTGGCTGGCGGTAGTACCGCGTCGACGGTATAACGGCTAGTTCGGAGCATCTGACATAGCCGTTACTACGCGTCAGAACCGGAGCGGTACTACCGGCCTCTGGTCGGCGGTAGTACCGCCCGTCCTGATTTTTCAGGATTTTGGCTCCAACGGCTAGTTTTCTTGTGTGGGGTATAAATACCCCCTTGTGGCCGGTTGGAGATGTTGTTGCTTGATCTATTTCTGTTGTCTTGAGCTAGAGTGAGGCTCTCCACTCAATTGTGCATGTGTTGCACTTTGTGAGAGAGGAGAGGTGATCTAGAGTGCATGTGTTGCATCTAGAGGAGGACTTTGTGTCCCGATTGAGCTTGTGCATTCGTTGCACGTGGTGAGAGTCAAGAGAGAGGCTTGGCTTGTTACTCTTGGAGTTTGCCGACTCCTAGACGGCGTGGGAGGCGTCGTGCGCGGTGATCTTCTCAAGAAGGTTGTGAGAAGACCCGGCGAAGTTGTGAAGGTTGGAGCTCACCTACCCGGAGCGGGAAAGAGCTACCACTAGTGGATACGAGGTGTTTCGGCTTAATTCGTGGAGCCGGTCCGATTCGTTCGGGCTAACCTCAACGTGGACTAGGCGAAACCGGCAAGTTTCCGAACACCACGGTAAAACATCATTGTGTCAATTGTGGTTTGTTTTCTTGTGTTCTATTTATATTCAAGCAATTTACATTCATAGAATTAAATTGATTGCTTGTATATCTAGAATTGTAAACTTTGACATAGGTTAGAATTATTAGTGCACTTAGGCGTTCTTGCTTGACTTAGGCGCTATTTGAGCTAAACCAAATTGAATTTCGCTTCCGCATTATATACTTGGTTTAGGCAAATAGGAAAGCTCTTGAATTGATTAGTATTAATTTGTAGAGAATTTTTAAACCGCCTATTCACCCCCCCTCTAGTCGGCCTCCTCGATCTTACAGGGCGGTCCTGTGGGCATTGACCTTGTTCTAGCTCACGTATTATCTCATCCTAGTTAGGATTACATGTCATTGTTAGGAAGATGTCTGGCTTCCCGTACTTCTGCACTAAGGCCATAGCATCCGTGAATCTTCTTTTCATATCTCTCGAGCCCCCAATGAATGATGCTGGAAGAACAATGCGCTTTCCCACCGCATCGGCTCGACTCTCTCCAGCTTGTATACTATCAACCACGCCTTTGTACAGGTCGGCACGTAACTCTTTTTGGTGATGCCTAATGTAGTCCAACCGGGTACTCTCAACCTTGATGTACATGTCAACCGCATATTGTTGGAATAGGCGTTTGCCATACAGTATGGCATTGAAAATCCCACGACGCATTTGGAATTTATAACAGTAGTAGTCTCTGGCGGAGACGCACAACCGACTATTCAAATCTAAACACAAGAAAGTGCCACATAATATTAGGCCGTGAATAAGCACAACAAAAAGGATGTGTCATGGAAAGTTAATAGAAAACTAACCTGGATCCTCAAAACCATAATCATCACCATGTTGTCGAATTATATCTTCAATGGGCACACCATCCTTCGGGATCTGTGGATGCCAACCAAGCTCCCCTCTTGGGAAGAAGAGTGGATATGATAGAGGGTCGTAGCATCCATAGTACGGTTTGATGTTGTATTTTTCATTGTTGTTCCCATATAGGATAATGCTACGGTCAAATTCCCTACGTAGCTCATTACCCTCGACCCACACAGCAGCCACCTCCGATGTTATTGGTCTATTATATACTCATTGGTCCATCCTTATATCGATGTTTAGTGAGACACGATATTCCTCAAGATTTTCAACCTTGCCAAGGCTACGGAATGTCTCAGAGTAGGGATTTCCCCGAAGGATATTGACTAAACTCCTCATGATTGCTTGGTCAAGGTTAGGTGAGTGACGGAATCGATGATCGAGGTTGGGATCATCGTCATAGAAATAGAGCTCCAAATGATTTGGACCAGAGTCGCTTTGGCCAAATGAATGTACATTATGGTAAATTTGGCCATGTGCCCTGAAAGTGTAAACCCCTGATCTCATGTTGGTGTAGTTCTCATCAAGACTAACGCCTAAGGTAGTGAAGGAGAAGTGGCCGTTGAAAAATCTAATGTTATCTCGAAAATGCCTTGCATCAGGATCTGCACTCGACCAAAGCCTTCTAAGTTCAGGTGGAGGTTCAGGCGTAGCCAATTTTATTTTTCCATGTCGGCAACAAAACCCCTTCGACTCATATTGAAATTTCTTTGCACCGCAATGGCTGCAGTCTGCCACGGTCTTTAGCACATGTGTGCTATTTGGTATGTTACTGTAAACATGTTCATAGGGATCATGTTGGACAGATGCATCTTCTACATCGTTCGAATCTATGTCTTCTCCCACATCCAAGTCTGAATGGGTTAGAGTATAAGCATCCAGCTCGGGCTATCCATGATTAAACAATGATTGACAAAAATAAAAATAATACCTCCACCGGCGAACATGTAGTACTCCTCGTCCATGTCCTCTTCAAGAATTGTATCTAGATCTACAATCACTTTTAGATGTGAATACATGAGTAGAATGGCATTTTTCTTTGTAAATGAGAGCTAAAATCAAGCAAAGAAGGTTACCATCATCCATATTTGAAATATTGTCGGTTTGGCGCCATAGTGATGAATTTTCCATGGATGAGGTGCCACCCTCCGGGCATTCCATGGATTGCATTGCGAGAGATTCAAGACATGGTGTATCTCGCCTAGTTGCATAGTTTGCATTCATTTTATCTAGGAGTGCTTGCCTCTCCTCTGGTGGTAAACATTTCTTAAGTGCTCTACGGCGTGCATTCTTCTCTTTTCTCTCCTCTTGTGTCAAACTCTGCCTACGAGCTCTTTGATTGGCGTTCCTCTCCTCAAGTGGTAAATTTTGTCTACGTACTCTTCTATGAGCATTAATCTCTTGTCTCTCCTCAGTTGTTAAACTCTGTCGACGTGCCTTTTCACGATCTCGCTTTGCTTGCCTTTGTTCAGGTGTAAGTTTTGCATACCACCTGTTTTGTCGATCACGTTTCGCTTGGATTCGTTTATATGCAGCTATTTCATGTTGGATATTTTGTTCACCAATGCTTGCTTTCCCTTGCTCACGAGAACGCTTTCGTCCTAAGATATAACCAAAGTAAATTTTATTGATGCATATTAAAAACATGTTTTCCCATATATATAACATGTAGCTAAAGGTGGTACCCTTTGAGCTCTCTCCTTCTTCATGCAAGTTAGTTGAAGTGAGAGTACTATGAGCAAGAAAAGTCATAGATGCTTCGTTCAAAACTTCCTTATCTAAGGAAGCATAATTTGGGCCTACACCATCCGATGGTTCGTGTATTACGAGCCCTGTTGGAGTTCGTGGTATAACAATGGGGTAAGATCTCATTCCCTTTGCCAAGTTTGCATCCAGCACTGTTCGAAATATTCATTTAAAATATTAATGCAAGCTCAAGTTTTATTTTGAAAACTTGCACTTCAAGAATTACAATATAGGAACCTTTTTTCCCTTTGAGATCTTGGCTTGATGGCTGTGACATCTTGCTAAAACATCTTTCCCTAAAATGAAAGGTGTAAGACAAAAAAAATAATATGATACAAATGGCAAATTTAGCCTCGTCGCAAGGACATGGTTGTTCAAAACATAATTTCATCCCCAAAGAAAATAAATTATACTGGCATGTACAACTTTACAACATTCAAGATAATTACATAGCACAATAAATTACATGTACAACTTTACAACTTTTAGTCTGGTCAGATGGTGGATCTGCTATAAGAACTAAGTTATATTGAATATGCTTACTTCAGCAACTATTTAGTGCATTTGGAAAGAAAGAAATGAAGCTTATTTTCAGAATAAGAAATGGTTTGGTGTGCAGGTTATTTTGATGAGAATAACATCGACGTTAAAGAGCTGGAGGGTGCTTTGCCAAGATACACAATTGCCAGCAATGGATCAATGTACCTCGTCAATTGTGAACAGAGCAATGCAACCGGAGCACCTGAAGTGGAGAGAAGATGTTGCTGAGACTGAAGGTGTTCAAAAGGCAACCGAAGGAAAACTCGCAGTTGAACACAAAGGCTCAGTTGTCCGGCGCTGAGACCTCCGCCTCGCCTCCTCCCCACAGTCCTCCGGCGCTGAGACCTCCGCCTCGCCTCCTCCTCACAGTCCTCCGCCCTCCTCACGACCGGGCGCCTGCCTCCCCACCGAATCCCGTGCGCCTCCTCCCCTCCCTCCTCCACCGCCGCTTTGCCCGTCGCTCCTCCCCTCCCTCCTCCGCCGCTCCGCCCTCGCCTCCTACCCTCCCACCTTCGCCGCTCCGCCCTCGCCTCCTACCTTCCCACTTCCGCCGCTCCGCCCTCGCCTCCTACCTTCCCACTTCCGCCGCTCCGCCCTCGCCTCCTACCCTCCATCCTTCGCCGCTCTGCCCTCGCCTCCTCCTCCCCACCCCGCGCCATCATCGCCTCCTCCCCCGCTCCTCCTCCGACGCCTCCTCTACCGCTCCTCCACCGCCGCCTCCCCCCCCCCCCCCCCGCGCTCCGCTGCCGCCTACGTCGTGCCAGCCCACGCTCCCACCCTCTGCACTTCAAAAATTCATCCGCCACCCCCGTGCCAGCCCGTGCTCCCGCCCTCTGCACTTCAAAAATTCCTCCGCCACCCCTGCGCCAGCCCGCGCTCTGCCCTTCTGGACCCAGACCACCTCATAAGTCTTTACAACCGATTCCCAGCTGATACGACCGCTTCTGAAAGCCATACGACCAGACAACAGAAGCTACGACTTTCAGCCTAAGTCTATAACGTGATCGAATGGACTTTCGACCACAACAGACCGCGCTACGACTACACCTGAGTGCTTCCGACCGCTAACTACGATAACGTGGTCATAGGCCACGACTACTCAACGTGGTCGAAAGGTAGTAACAGAAGCTACGACCGCTTATTGCGTGATCGAATCACCTTCCGACCACGTTGATCGCTTTCCACCGTGGTCGAAACCCATTCAGACCACGTACACCGAGTTTCACCGTGGTCGAAGCCCTTTCGATCACGATTGACCACTTCCGACTACGTTCCAACCTCATCCGGCCGCTTACGACCTCAACCGACTGAGTCTGACTGCGCTTTGAGCACATCTGACCGCCTCACAACGTGGTCGAAGTCCGTCGGCATAGTTGAGGTCTGCCGACTATCGATCGCGGCAGTCAAAGCCTCGACTTCTGACTTCCTCTCGTGCTAACGTGGTCGTAAAGCTGTCTTGCGACCTCCGACCATGGCCACTGTGGTCGTAGTGGCTTTTGACCATGGCCAAAGTGGTCGAAAACCTCTCGGGTGACCTTCGAAAACCTCTCGGGTCACCTACGACGCCTCCTCTACCGCTCCTCCGCGCCTCCTCCTACCTCTGCCCCCAACCGGTGAGATGGAGGTCGCGCCGCCTACTTCCTCCGCCCCCGCCGTCGCCTCCTTCCTCTCCTCCGCCCCAACCGGCGCCACCCCCGCCGTCGCCTCCTTCCCCTCCCCCGCCGCAGCAGCGCCTCCTCCTTCCTCTCTGAGCCAGCCGCCACGGGGAGGCGGCGATGGTGGCGCGGGGTGGGGAGGAGGAGGTGAGGGCAGAGCGGCGAAGGATAGCAGGCGAGGGCGGAGCGGCAGAGGAGGGAGGGGAGCAGGCGAGGGCAGAGCGGCGGCGGAGGAGGGAGGGGAGGAGCGACGGGCGGAGCGGCGGTGGAGGAGGGAGGGGAGGAGGCGCACTGGATTCGGTGGGGAGGCAGGCGCCCGGAGGACGGAGGTATCAGCGGAGGATTCTGTGGGGAGGAGGTCTCAGCGCACGACATTCGATTTTGGGGGAGGAGAGAAGCAGAGGGAGGCCCACATGTCGGCGCTTTTTTTCCTGTGAGAGGCGGCAGAGCGTCGGACGCACCATCACCTTGAACTCGTTCTTTTAAGAGTAGAGATGCATGCATTATTAATGGGATATCCCAAGTCTATATTTGAGCAGAAATGATGCTTACCACAAACTTCTAGAACAAAGAAAGTCCCAAAGTGTACTACACAAATATTTTATCAGGAATGATCGCATACCTGTATTTGTAGCAGTAATTGTTCTCGTGCCACAATATTGTCAGCAATTTCAGCACAGATTGGATCGTATTTTCCGATCTCGTTCGTAAATAGTTCCTCACCTTATAGGTTAGCTTTTGGGGATGAGAAGATCCTTATGATCCTATAAGTAGTATCAGAGCTCGATTTTAACATTTCTGGTCCAATAGACACTAGTGCGTGAACGCCTGATGGACTGTGACCCTGAGGGACCGTCGGTGTACGGTGAAGGGGTGGTGAAGGGCTAAGGGACACCATGTGTGAAGGGGGAGATTGTTAGAATAGTCCTACATTGGTTGTGGAAGGGCAAAGGACCTAACTTAAAAGTGGGAGAGTCCCTCACCTCATGGGCTAGCTTTTGGGGTGAGAATACCTTTACGATCCTACAAGAGAGTAGACAGACGCTAGCTGAAGACAATCAGAGCGGTCGAGACTTTACTATGTGGTCGTAAGTCTCTATGCCGTGGTCGAAACGATTGGGCTGGTGTCTGTTTGTGTACAAAGTGGTTGAACACCAACTTGTGGTCGATCAAACTACTCGGACGAAGACAGTTAGTTCTCTGGTCATAACCACGTGGTCGTAAGCCAACAGGTGGTCGAACGATTAACGTAGTTGAAACTAGATCACCACGACAGAAGACCAGCGTGGTCGAAAAGAGTGCAATGTGGTCTGGTACTTGACCATAGTCGAAACCAACATACTTGTAAATCCGGTCGACATACCAGGCAAGGATTGCACTGATTTTGACTACACACAACCAGGAAAACCAGAAGACAGGAAGTCGACAGAACTGGCCGTGGCCGAAGAGGTGGTCTTAGCGCATCCGGCAAAACAAAGGACTGTCGGGAGGCGCACACCCGCAAGACCAAAAACTCAAAAAAACTTTCGACTTAGAGGACAAAAGGCCAAGAAACTTTGCACACAAAAAGATGAAGATCTCAAGAAGTTGCACTAACGATTAATTGAAAGATTAGAAATAAAAATGAGATCTCTGCTAGAAATCGTGGAGAAAGCTTACGACCATGTCTGAGAGAAAGATGAACTACGACCAGACCTTACTCTCGGGAATAAACTAGCCAAGGTGGCTTTGAGAATGATTCCCAGTCCATAGCAAGTCAAATCTTGAGCAATCCGAAAGGAAACAAACTCTCAGACAGAAGAGAAGAGAAGATGGAACAGAGAAAACACGAACAAATCAAACAAATATCAATCAGACATAAGAACTCAAATAGAAGCATAAAGATTGATGTATTGCTCTCATGGAGGTTTCTACAGCCACTCCATCCAGGAGGACCAAGAGCACAAGCGCTCCGCCTCAAAGAACAACTTATGCAAGAACAGAAAACAAAACCCCAGAGCTTCTCCAAAAAACCTCACCACCACTGGTGCTCTACCCTCTTATTTATAGTCTTCAATAGGGGGGTAACCCGTTAACCCTAACTAACACCGGGTTTTACACACACGACAACCCTTTAACACAGACAGATCACAGTGCTTTAACAGAAACCGCTTCCTTTTGCAGGCCTGAGTCAATTCACCGAATTGCCCCTCAAGCACCTTCCCGGAAGCTTCCTGTTCTCGCACGACCGCACCTGGCTTTTGACCGACTGGACCTCAACTCCTCCTTGAGCCTAGTCACGGTCCACTTGTTGCACACGACTGCACCCGGCATGCTGACCGTCTAGACCTCGACTCATCCCTGAGCCTAGTCTTGGTCCACCTCGTCGTTGCCCGTCATGTTCACCTCCGGTAGCTCCAGCTCCGGTTCCTCGTCGTCCCGGCTTGCAATTACCTCACCAGTCTTGATCATCTTCGGCATCTCCCTGACCGTTCTGGACCTCAACACCTCCTGTGCCTAGTCCCAGTCCATTTACACCTCACTATGACCTAGCTCAGAAATCCTGCAACCAACACCGATAAGCAAACCATCACGTAGCACTGCACCAGATATAAAGATCATACATCTGCATCAAAAGAATATACTCGGAAATCAACCCAGCTGGTCATAAACCACTTATGACCACTCAACTGCACATGACATGAAGTACTCGAAGCCCACAAATTCCTTCCAGCAGCAGCCCACGACCACACAACGAGTTGTTACGACCACGTCGCAAGTTGCTACGACCATGGAAACAAAACCTACGACAAGGTAGCAGACCGCTACGACCATTGCTAGCATATACGACTATATCGAAACTGGTCGCAACGATTTACGACCGCTGAAGTCGAAGCTACCGACCACCGACCACGGCGGTCGAAGTTACGACTATCGACCAAGGTAGTTGAACCATCAAAAAAGCCAAAAAGTCAGAAAAAACGAAATTTAGAAATAGTAAAAAATAAACCAGAAGCTCAAACTAAAATGAACGGGACCTTAGTTTGATTGTGTTGAAATGGTATTGTTAGATTTATCATAACAAATATTTTTATAACATTGCACTTCCATAACATTTTATAATTGTGTTGGTACCAAACTATAAATAAAAGTTTATCTTTAAAGACCGTGAAAAGTCAAGTGTGTCAAGAAACGGAGTGGGAACTATCATGTTACTTCTTTACGTTTTTTGTAACGCAGCCTGGAGCTTGAATTGCTAGACCTTGTGACGCTGATATAACATTTAGTGCGTGCATAAACTTCCAGTCATTCACAGATCTGACAAGATCCATCGCTACAGTTCGTCAGGTCGTCCACTACACATTCTAAGGTCTAGAGATCGAGAAGCGTAACCAAATAACCATTTTGCATTTAGTTATATACCGAAATGTGAGCAAGAAGAGCAAGTAGGCGCGGTAACTTCACAAAAAATACATGCCGGCCGAGTCAAGTGTCTCTTGAGCCACATGTACAAAAACAGGGCAAAAGCCAAAAACATCTATACAAGAACCAGTGCACCACTATTTCATGGGTAAAACATCCAGTCCAGCACAACTCATGCATTGAACGCCCTCAGTGATTGATGCTCCTTCAAACGACAAGCCAAGGCAGGGCAAAGCTATTGGCTGCCTTGCTTGTGCACTATATATACAAAACACCACCACTCAGGTTACCATGGCAGTATGGCACTGTTTGATTCCAAAAAATTTCTTTCATGTGGCGAGATCTGCTGCTACATCCTTCTCATGATTTGCCTGACCTGTTCCAGTATGCGAAAATAGTGGTAGAACAGGCCAGACTGCTCCCCCTCCAGCCCTACCCGGTAGTGCCGGTTGCTACCAGCGATGTTGTTGCAAGGGCTTCCACCAACAACCATATCAAACCCACCAACTCTCCTTACCAAGGTCTCGAGGTAATCGCTAGTGACCCTCTGCACATCGCCAATCTCAATCAGGTCTCCGGTTTGCTCCGATTGCTCCCACCAGCTCCTCAGGATATCTCGGTTCAATTTGGAGATCTCGGCAGAAACCACCACCTTCAAGTGTATTCCAAGGCGGTGCAGAGCAACTTCTGCTCCACCTATGCCTGAAAAGAGTGACAGAACACGGATGCCGGCAGGAAACAGTGCCTTCAGGACTGACAAATGGTATGCCACTGTGTCCACCTGGAAAGAGTTCCCAAGAGATTTGTACCTCTCTTTCCTGCTTATGCCTCTGGTGTGATCTCTTGGGAAACCCAACAGGGACTCCACCTCATGAGGCTCCAGTGCAGCAACTTTGTTCAGGCCGACCCAGATGAGGTTCCACTTCTTGCATTCACCAAGGATTTTCTTCCGGACAGCTTCAGTCGGCGTGCCATCACAAGTGGTAAGCTCTGATCTTACCTTCACAGTTGATGTTGCAGCGGCCATCACAGTCTGTACACAGTTCAGCTGCGTTCTTGGATCCCATGGTGGCCACCACTTCCTCGTCCAGGGAAAGGCATCCCGTATTGTTCTTGGTTGCATTGGAAGGAGAGGAAATCTGCCATGTATAGGAAGGTTGTGAATGTAACCTCTCTTTCTTGTCGCAGCACAGAAGTACTTTGAATCCACAAACTCAGGCTCTATGTCATAGAGAAATCGAGACATCTTGTCCCAGACACCTTTTGGGGTACATGCCACATTTTCAAAGTAGAAGTAGGGCGGGCCTTCAGCTATATCAGAAAGTGTTCTATTACATATGTGCATAGTTTCATTTGGAAGACCAAAACCAACCATTGGTCCACTACCAAAGGCCCTCTTAGAATGTCCTTGTCCCAACTGTTTGTTATGATGCCGTTTTTTGTCACTTAAATGATCAACAATGCTCTTCCTTTTGACACCTCTGGAGGTTCCAAGGCCCCTGGTCTGAGATACATTGTGAAAAGGAATAAGTGAAACTTCAGGGGGGAACAATAGTGATGGGATGCATTAGCGACCGATTTCATCTTACAAGAGTAGCATACAGAAAAACAAATCACAGGGATATGTTGGCATAACACAACAAGCAGCTCCAGAGATTTATCTCTTCAATCAATTAAAGCACAGGATTATCATAGGCAAGCATAACTTGGAAATAAAAGCTACCTCATCAGCTGAAAGCTCCACATCAGCAAAGTCTCCACCATAGACACCAACCTTTTTAGCCATCTGTGCAGCATATATTGCATCAGCTAGTACTGAAATTGGTTCATGTTGACCTAGCACAAATTTTAACAGCATGAATGAGGTACAAGTACAATGCAAACAAATTCACTGTGTATTTCAACACTATTCTGCGAATATCTGAAAGCAACTTTAATAAAAGCAGCCTCTGAATAAGGTTTTAGTCACATCTACAAGAGATTATGTAGCCAAACTAACAGCAATAAACAGATGGCAAGGTATACTTGAGGGCATTCCTGTTCCTTTTTTAAGAGGAGTCTTGTTCAGGTATTAAGTAAAAGCCAGGGGCGGACCCAAAGAGACAGGAGTGAGGGCGCCGCCACTCAATTCGCAGGAGCCCAGGTATATAACCCAAGATTTAATGCTAGTGCCCCCACTCAGCCCAACTAAAAGGCCCTCACTCACGTCATTCTGGGAAGTTATCTTTTGTACCTAATTGCTACCCAATGTGATATACATGTATATATATGTCTCTTTAGTGTACCAATAGAATTTGGTATACTTGGCTTTGTGGGTGTGCCCCCTCTCGGATTTTATCCTGGGTCCGCCCCTGGTAAAAGCAAATGATGAACGAAACTGCTACGATATTAGCATTGTACCTCTGATTTCCAAGTTTTTATGTTTGCACAGTGGACACCAGTAAAAATCAAGGGAATATAGCTGCAAATTTGGAGGTAGTTCGCTCAAAACTGTAAAAAAAAAATTTGCACCCTACGGTCAAAGCGAGGTGGACAAGGGGGAGGGGGCCCTGGAAGGCCAAGAAACAGAAAGGTCTCAAAACTGTAAAATATTTTGATGCAGAAGAAAATGCAAATAAGGAAATCACATTCATGTAATCATTTATAGTCTCAATTTTTTACCACACATTATTTACACACACTGTTGTAAAATCTATATTCTCTACAATAGATTTAGCATCATCTTGTTTCAGATAATCTCTTATCAGATACATTGACGTATAAGCTGTTCAACCAGTAAAGAACGCAACCTGACATCAACCCTCTTAAAGTATAATTTATAAGCAATAGCATTAGGGGAAAATCTGTTTCCACTGCAGCTGCTTTCTAACACTGTTGTCATCGAGGAAAAGGTTCAATAGTTACCGCATCTGTCAATTGCTGAAGAGGCTTCATCTAGTGTAAAGCCCATTTCTACTAGATTCAAGAACTTCCTATCTTTCTCTGACAGCTCTTCAGCAAACACCTGTTGAAAACATGGCAAAAAGGTCATTCCGCATTCTCGTATTGAACATCATGACTGATTCCAGCACAAATATCCGCAGGTAATTGCTGCAACAACGATGGAATACCTCATCGTCCATTGCAAAATCAGCCATATCAACACCCTCACTTGATGAACTAAACCCTTTCTCTGAAAAACTTTCATACCCTGAACTCTTCAGATCAGTCTACAGATTACAGCAAGAAACAAGAGATAGCATTACTGCCAAACAGAATGGTCCCAAAAAGCGGCTAGAAATTCCCTACATTGCTGATTAAATGACATAATGAAGGACACCGGACAAGTGAGGCACAACCTCATCTTCTGAATCATGGAAGTGGAAATGCTCCTCGTTGACGTAGTCATCGGTGTAACCTAGCAAATTAACCCCACCGCGTGACAGAATAGTACTATCACCAACTCCGGACGAGCACCCAGTCTCCACACGCTCTCCATCCATGGCCTGTACAAGATTGTTGAAATGGCACACACAGTTCTACACATCAAGCAATCAAAACACAAAACGGTAGTAAGCGTAACTGAGCAAGAGCTCACCTGATGCGCAAGTAGCCACTCCACGATGGCTTCCGGGTCTCGTCCACCTCCGTTGTGCTCGAGAGCCATGGCGACCCTCTCCTCGGAGAAACCCATGTCGACGAAGCGGGCGACCGTCGGGCTCGAACCCGGCGCGCTGCACCGCGGCGAACCCTACACGTGCGCAGAGAACAAACCAATCGAATCGAGGAGCGAGAGCAACCGCACAAGGGCTAGCTGTGTCCTCACCTGCGCCCCCGTGACGTTCCGCGGCGGTGTACGTTCGCCGGCGGCGGCATCGTCGTCGTCCCCGTCGCCGGTGCTCCGGGCGGAGGCGCTCCCGCTGCTCGAGCGCTGGGAAAGTTTCGAAGCCGCGCGCGTGGTGAGTGAGACGACATTGAATGGGAAACACGGTACAAAACAAGCAAACGTAGCGCGAATTTACCATGCTTTGATCAACTGATCGTCTGATCCCCAGTTGATCGGGGAGGGAAGCGGAGAGCCGGAGGTAAAAGGCTGCTGTTTTCACCCTCTAGCTTTTACCTTTTTCAAAAAAAAAAATCTGAAGAGTCGCCAAACGACGGAATCAGGTCTTTTTTTCCGACTGCTCATAGGTTTTCTATATACTTTTTGAGAGGTTGAAGTCGTCGATACAGATGAATAGATGATACATATAATTTTATTTTAAAAACTACTTTAAAAATTGTTTAAAGAAATCATCTATTTATTTTGTTTCTCGAAAAAACGAAACCAAAGACCAAAAGGAACATGTCCTTGACCAATCAGCCAAAACACTGGGGAAATAGGGCTTGTTTTGAAAGCCGAAATTTGAGGAAACGGTATATTTCCCAAGTGGATCAAGGTTAATTGCCGTTTCAATTTCTCCCGTGGAAGAAAATATGATTTCTTCTCGCGTAGAGGGCTTGATTTCAATCAATAAGCGATCAACCTGAGAAAAGGGGTCGCATATTTCCTGCATTCTTCTCCGTTATATTGGTGAACTGTGCTACCTATTTTACACTTCGTACATTCAATATTTATCTTTGACATCCTTTAGCTAAAGTACGGGCATGCTACCCAGTAGACCTGGCAAAAGATAGAAATACTGAAGCCAAGTAATGGCAGGCCTTGTAATGTTGCGATTGCAGGAGTATTATGTGTATACCAAATCCAATACATTATTTTACGCACAAATCATACAGGCTACTGTCCAACCGACCTGGCCACAATTGGTATTACACCACCCGAACTTGCACGCAGTATGACATTATACCAGAGAATGCAATTCACAAGGGCACGATACAGAGAAAAAGAAGCAAACAAATAGTTGCTGCGATAAGCCGAAAACAAGATCTCTCATTGAGGCCTGTAGTAGTTGCTCTGGTGAGGAGGGTAAGCTCCCGGGGCATTGTATGGTGGCTGAGGATACGGTGGTTGCTGTGGCTGCGGCGGCTGATGTGCATTGTAGTATGGCCCACGCCATCCAGGATATGCTGGTTGACCATAGTCATGATAGGGAGGTGGCTGATGTGGCGGCTGCTCGTACTGACCGGGGTGTGGTGCACCGAATGGCGGCTGTTGCGGTGGCATGCCATACGAGGGGTATGGCTGTGAGTATGCAGGTCTTGGCTCTGGTTGAAGGTACCCAGGCCTTGAATCTCCTCCAGGTGGAGCAGCATAGGGGGGCTGAGCATGAGGAGCATGTGGTTGCGGTGATGGACTGTTCTGATCTCGCGGAACAGAAGTGCTCCTCGGCATGGTCGTGTGGCTGGAAGAAGAGAAGTTGAAACCTGCTAGCTTTCTCTGCACCTCTTCGATCATTTCACGGCATTGAATGTTTCGGGTCATTATAAAGTCACTGCACTGCTGTTTAATTCTGCCTATTGCATCCTGCACAAAAGGATCATTCAAGAATATAATCAGCAGACCTACTAAGAGGTATCACCAGCATTTATAGTTTCACTACAGTGGATCCAAAATGCAATGGAGATGCACGCATACGGCATACCTGTAAAGTCACATAAAAATTTAGGCCCTCATTTATGTTCTTCTTAGTATCCCGGTATTTAGCAACAGCGGCAGCAATTTGCTTGTAACATTTCTCACGAGCAGCTGAAAAATTAGTTTCAAAAATCAGCACTACACAATACATTTTTTACAGGTCTAAACAAAAGATGCACAAAATAACACCCGACTTGTGATATAATTTCCATGAAATGATTTAAAAGTACATACTAAGAACCTTTGCAGCTCAAACTATAAAGCAGTGCCAGCATATGTGATTCTTCACATCTTATGTCAAACTTGAGAACAGGAGTAAACAGAAGCAGAATCATTGAAGGAACTTTAACGAAAACAATATCCAGAAGGAAAAATCATGCATACAAGCAACACCTAGCCAGATATTTGAAGTATATATGGTGAAAGGCAGCAGAACACTGCATGGATGACCAAAGCAGATAAATTGCTGAAATTGGTGCAAATATGTCTGAAGCAGTAAAACTCCATCAATACAAGGTAGCAGAAATAGTTACATCATAACCAAAATGCTTGCTGGCCACCGCTCTCTAAATTAGGGGAAGTCTAGGATGTCATTGTAATTGTTGGATTCAAGAATGGCTACAAAACCAGCTTCACTAAGGGCATGATATCTACCATCCATTTGATGAACAAATCTAAAGGGGTACCTTTGTAATCCTCTAGGTTGAATACAGCAGCAAATTGCTCATTTTGTGCCTGTGCAAGGACCCAAAATATTAGTGTTAGACACAGGAAGAAAGAACAAGGAAATATAGCATAGTTGACTCTTCAAAATAATTGTCCATTGTCTTTGTTCCTTTGCTAGTATCCACTCATTTTAATTGAAAACCATTGAGGCTACTAGTTACTTATTTTCAATATGCATACATCATTAATGGGATATCCAAGTCTAAATTTTTAGTAGAATGATGCCACAGACTTCTAAAACAAAGGAAATCCCAGAGTGGACTGCACCAATATTCGGTGGCTTACCTGTATTTGTAGCAATAATTGTTCCTGCGCCACAATGTTATCAGCAATTTCAGCACAGATTGGATCGTATTTTGCAATCTCCTTCTTAAAAAGGTCATCATGTGATCCAACACCAGCCATCAACTTTGGCAGTATATCATCCTGGTACAAATGAATCTATGTATGAATGCACAAAATCAATGTATGTGGCCACGCCAGAGGGAGTATGTACCACTGCTTTTATAAGTAATGAAAGATGGAGATTGAATTCAGCCATTGCAAGGACCAACAAACTTCAAAAGCAAAATAAAAGGACCTCCTGAAATCTTGAAAGTGGAAGTTGAAAGGGCAGCACATAGCAGAAAATGCCTCATTGCAACAACAGTAGCACATTGCAAGCAAAGCGCTTATAGCAGCTTATCACAAATTAGTATTAGTGCAGCACTATCATAAATAAGCACGATTTGTCTACTGAGAAGATAACTGGGCACATTTCTTGTAAATTAATTTTATCACTGGGCTTATAGCAGTCTATGTACACATTTATCAAAATAAGTTTCACAATAGGAAAGGACTGTACCTTTCTCTTCATTTCTTTAAGCATGTCTTCAAGACCTGCCCTTTGTGCTCCTAGAGATTCCAGTTGCCTCTGTGTCGGAACATCAAAATTAGCTTCACTAAGTTCAAAACAAGTGAGGCCTGATAAATATTTGTAAGCTAAGACAAAATAATGTACACACCAAGCTTTGTTTAAGGGCTCCAACAATAGCATCTTCATTTCCATCCAAGGACATGATAGGCCTTGACATACTTGGAAGTGCAGACTCTATCTGCAACATATAACAGCAATGTGTAACTATCCAGAGATAGTGATAAAAAAACAGGTTTGGGGCTCATTGTGAAGCAATTATAAAAGGGCAATCTTCTTAAATCTTAAGAATATTTCTTAGTTTAATGTAATCTTAAACTCTCAGAGATAGTGATAAAAAACAGGTTTGGGCTCATTGTGAAGCAATTATAAAAGGGCAATCTTCTTAAATCTTAAGAATATTTCTTAGTTTAATGTAATCTTAAACTCTCACCGGCCTTCTGTCAAGAATAGACATCAAGGGATAGTTCTCCTTAAGACCTCGTTCAATCTGAGAATTACTATCAGCAGCTTGCTTAAGATTAGCAGCAAACAGATTCAATTTATCTTGAATATTTTTTGTTAGGGTGCTTGATTGAGGCCTAGTCCAACGACTCCCAAATTGTGTCCGAAATTGGGCATCTTCATTCGCCTCCTTCTGCAGCAGCTCTTCAGTTTGAACGAGTAGCTCCTGATTGACCCTACTCAAATCCCTAAGCTGCTGCAACTCAGCTTCCAAGCCAGCAGGACCACCACTAATCTGCACAGCCTCAACGTCCTCCTTCAGATCTAAAGGTAAGCTGATATTACCTTCCAGTGAATGAATAGAATCAGGCAGGTCCATTTCCTTCAGCCTGACTCTAGTTATCTCACTAGCTTGCTGCAATTTCTCCGCCTGGTTCCGAATGATGTCATCTACCATCTCCGTGTACTTAGAAAGTGCTTTCATGCTGCCATCGGGCACAAGTGATGAAAAAAGCCTCTCCTTGGTAGCATCTAGAGCTTCAGCCAAAGAAGTAGGCTTTACAAGGGATGCTGCAGGGAGTGCTCCCAAAGAACCAGCATCTGGAACCCGCATCAGATAAACACGTTCATTCTCCTTCAGCGCCCTCTCCAAGTTGGTCTTCATGTTACTCTCCAGTTTATTGACAGAATCCAGAATTGGGGCAGCAACTCCCTTGGCCACCTTCTTGGCATCTGCCAAGGCGCTCATTCCAATCTTTAGACGTGCAATTTCCTGAGCAATTTCTTCTCTCTCGTGAAGATCCAATGAATATCTATAGCAAGAATCAGCATAGAATTGAGCTGCCTTCAGTTGGACATGAGATATCCATGTCTTATCAAAGTGTTGACTAAGTGGAGGTGCACTCAAAGCTGCATAAGCTTCTTCATAGAATATGCCAACCTGAAAAGATACATGAACATGTAATAATCAGAATTTGGCAAATAGCACATTGACATCAAAATTACACAAAAGCGAAGAAATGTGATATCACGTGTGAGGATGTGTTGAATTAGCAGTAATAAAGCATCAATCATGCAAATTGTACATAATTAATCAAATCAATAGCACGAACTAATCTCACTGCCACTGGGAGATACATATGAACGCCAGCAAATCAATCATACTGAAAGTTACAATCAATGAACGCCACCAATAGTCACTACCAATTGTCTCCGAAATGTGTTTTCAACCAAACAATTTAATCACCACATGGGATAGCAGGTTTATCATGATGTCAGGGTAAACAGACTTCCCTAAATTGGTGTTCAGTATGCCAAAACTCACTTGTTATCAACACTATACTAGACAAATTCCCGAAACAACAACATGCTATCTCAAAATCACTTATGCTTGGTAATCACAACGACTCCCAAACCATTCCGAGCTCCCTACAATATCAATCTAAATAAGATCACTTAACACATTGCCATCATCGCAAATTCGTAGCAACAAAACAACCCGACCAATAGGCAGTAAGCACGCACCTGCCGCGCCACCTTGGAGCATAGCGCAGGCGGCTTCCCGCCAGCTATCACCTTCTCGAAGAAGCACTCCTGCGCCTGGGCGAGCATGAGCTTCTCCAGCATACCGGCGCACTCGGGCGTGACATCCACGGTGGTGGCCCCCGCGGCGACGGCCTTGGCGGCGACCCCGCTCTCCCTGAGCCACGCGAACGCGCCCGCGGCGCTCTGGAACGCGCCGCACGCCGTCCTGATCCCGACGTCGGTGGCGCGGTCCGCGGCGAGCGCGATCTGCGAGTAGACGGCGCCGAGGTTGAAGAGCACGGCGGCCTTCTCGAGGTGGATGGAGGCGAGGCTGGACTTCTTGTTGGTCTTGAAGGTGTCGTGCCAGGTGAAGGAGAGGGAGTGGACGTGGCCGCGGTCGGGGGAGATGGGGAAGCGGGGCTCCACGAGGGCGAGCGCGCGGGCGTAGGCGAGGAGCGCGTCGCGGCGCTGCTCGAGGGAGGATGGGTCCGGGAGGGAGGGCTGCTCGACCGCCGCGGCGCGGAGGTCGTGCACGGTGCAGAGGTCGTCGTCGGCCGCAGCCGCCTCGCGCTCCGAGTAGACGGAGGCGATGTAGAGGCGCAGCGGCCGGTATAGGTCTACGGCCGTCGTCTTCTTCTCGTGGATCGCCAGCATCACGTTCGCCGCCGCCGCCGCCATCGGGACGCGGTGGCCGGAGGGGAGGAGGGTGGGGTGGGTGAAGGAAATTTGGGGAAGTTGAAGTTGTCGCGTTTAGTCCAGGGAGGAGAGATACTTCGCCGCGTCGGGGATGCTGGGTGCTTTGAGATTCGCGCGCGAGCGGCTGACTGGGCCGAGTTGGGTCGTAAGTCGGACTTCTGACTCGCCACCGGTAAACACCTCCATGGCTCAATGCCAGTCCGATTTGTCTTGGGATTTATCTCAAATTCCCGTCTAGGGAATGCTACCCCAAGTTCCCATCTAGGGAAGGTCTGTTTTTCTTCTCAGGAACTGAGGAAGTGATGCATTGCAAATAGAAGAGTCGGTGGGTCCTTTTGAGCTGCTGTTTTTTCTTAAATTTTAACTGAATGTGAGAAAAAGTACAGGGAGAGATACTTACATACTATTTTAATTAATATAGATAAAATCAAGACAGTGTCTACTATAATCGATTTGTAGATTTTATCTTTAAAAAAATACTATATTTAAAAGCTAATGAGTCTACAATAACGCGACAGATATATACAAAATATCTCAATGCAAAGTAAGGTATACGAGTTGAAATAGACAACATCCTACAACCAGCGCACGGCCGGCCGGCCTACCTCCTCCGTGCCCCCAACTCCAATAACCAACTGTGATGGGACCAAGTCTTAACTGATGACAGCTCCTCTAAAAAAAAGCGATGATAGCTTTTTTTTTTTTGGAGCTAAGTGATGACAACCTGAAACATTGAAACAAACATTTATGTAAAAAGTTGTGTGCTATGGCTACTTACGACGGGATGTTACAGTCCAAATCTGAAACAAATCAGATTTTAAAAGCAATCAATTTCTTTGAAATTCGTTTCATTCAAATGCTTACCTAATTCAATACCTATCTCAACCCTTGACAGCCTCTTCCACCAATCCCCTCGTCTCTCTCTGCCATTTGATCAAACCAAGTCGGCAATCATTGTTCACAAACTGGCAAACACCACCGCCCACCTGAATGTTGTCCCAATTTTTATCACCGTGCCTTCTTGGTCCTTCCACGCCGTTGCCTCACCGCTAGATTCGGTCAGAGACTGTACCACCTTGGCATTCTTGCCCTGACATATTCTTAGTTGTTGTAGGCCGCACGTTAGAGCAGCCGCTACCGTTCCTGCTTTTTCCGCCACCACCTTTGCTCTCCCCTGTCTCACGGCCGACCTTCCTCATGCCGCAATTCTTGACTCCGCGAGGCCCCTCGCTGCAAGCACAAGCCATCGTACCTTGACCCTTGAATACTGCAGCACACACCTGGCCAACCGCCATCGCCGCCTCACCCTACTGCCTCACTGCCACCCCTTTGCATTTTCACCGCCTAATCTTTGTTGTTGCCACCATAGCTTTTCCCACTCTCTGTTCTCTCTCAGCCGACCTGACACGCCTCTGACCGCTTTTGACCGCCGCAATGCTGTGCCCGGAGTCCCGGACAGCTCGTACTTCCTCTCTACCAGCCTGCGCCCTCCCATACCTTCCCGACCACTGCTTCGCGCCGCAAATCGCCTTAGCTCTGCCACTATGCCGAACCGCCATGGGATGGCTATAAAAGTCTGAGACCCCCTCCAGACATCGCATAGGCGTCCAGTGAGCCACCCCATACCCTAATTGAGCCCTCGACTGAAGCCTCACCGGCGACCACCCGAAGACCTCAAAGTAAGTCAAGTTTCGATTACGTCTATTCAATTGATTACTTTTCGATTGCTTTTACCCGTAGCACCTTTATGCTCTCAAGAACACCGCCGAACCACTGCCTTTGCTCCTCGAGCCCCTTACCACGTTGGCGACTAGCGCCACCGCCCGACCATGAGACCTCATCGTGGACAGCTCAACCTGGTGAACCCCGACCTAAGCCACCACTTCTCTGAGCTTCCTCTAACCCCATAGGTGCCCAAACTCTAATGATATTATCCTCTTAACCCACCGTTAGCCCCTGTGCTATTCAAAAGTCTCAAGAAGAGAAGACCTCACCACCGATTCTCACCTGACTTCCAGCCACTCCCGAGCCCAAAAATGGAATCCTCATGGCCCCAAGAACCCACCCGTGGTCGCTAATTATTGTTTCGACCACGAAATCTCCGATCACTCCACCACTTAAACCCTCCGATCGCTCCACTGCTTAAACACTCCAACAACTTGAACTCTCCGATCATCTTATAATCTAGAGGAGCTTCAACCACACCACTTCAAGTCCTGAGAAACACCACTCGAATGTCATCCGATGCTCCTAGGCCACTCGTATGCCATTAGATCTTTTAAGCCACTTAGTCGCTTTTGACTGAATAGTGTTTTTCTGACTACGACTTACGACCATGGTGCCTTCGACCATGGTACATCATCTCGATGCACGATCATGGCTTCTTGCGCACTCGGAGTTTTCAACTGCGTTCGTGCTTGGAGTCTTCAACTGCCTCGTACTCGGAGCTATAGTACTCGATGCACAATGCTCCGTGTACAGTACTCAAAGCATAGTACTCGGAGCCTCCGACTTTGACTTCCTCAATTTCGACTGTTGCTTCGGCTACGGCTTCAACCACTACTTCGACTGTGGCTTCAACCACGGCTTCGACTATGGCTACGACCACGGCTTCGAGTGTGGCTTCGCTTACAGTTTCTACGACCACTTACAACTCATCAAGATTAAATCTAACAATCTCCGCAGCTACTCAGACTTTGTCCGATCTCAGTAGCAACTCATACACTGTCTAATCTCCGTCGACTTCACATTCGAAATCAAACCACGACCATCCACCCAACTTCGTAGTCGTGCCCGAAACCACTGAGTACGACTACTCAGAAGTCGTTACGACCACGTTGTCGTTACAACCACGTTGTGGTATATGACCATGCTGTGATTTACGACTGCGTTTTGGTTTACGACCACGCTATGGTTTACGACCACACGGAATACTCGGTCTCAGTAGTCGTAACTCGATTATGACCTCATCTTCTAGCTCCACAAACACCTCCACTCGTGAGCAAGATTGTGCCAACAGAGACCACCCGAGTATTCGTAGAGTTCTCCGAGTACGCAGTGACAACTCGATGAGGACCAAACCCTCTGTGAATAGTAAAACCTGTGATGAACAGTACCAAGCCTATTAATGTTCATGAAACCCCAAAATTCATATATATATATATATATATATATATATATATATATATATATATATATATATATATATATATATATATATATATATATATCGATCGTTTCGAACCCATCTATCCATTCTTCAACTCTGTTTTCCCATACCAAACTCCTATAGTCCCTAAACCTATTTTATTTAATTTTTTTGGATTTTAAGCTCAATCCTTCGAGCATAGAATTGATTTATTTCTTTTGCTTTGTGATAGCACACGACATTGAAAATCTGCCAGTCCAAGAAGTTGAAGCTCAAGTACAAGCACAAAACTTAGAAAAATATGAAATCGTAGAATACATTGATCCGCAAGGCAAGTCACATATCTTTGATCATATTGAACCTACATTACTTTAATTATTTATTTACCGGTATTTTTCATTACATTATTTGTGCATTGTTATTTCTTGTACAATAAATGTTTAAGAATGACATAATATTAGCTAATGTCCTACCACTTGAAAAAGCCTTGTTCAATTTGATGACCATATTCACCTTGACAAAACTTAGTAATATTAAATATACTATTTAAATTCTCATGGTAGACTAGGAACTCAATTGTTTTATACTACTAAGAGACTTGGCATTTTACCGGTAGAATTTCAAAAGTGGTTTTAGGATAAAGAAATATCACAGGAAGCCATAAGATAGTTGGGTCCCATAACTTTATTCTAGGGTGGAGGCTTGAACTGGAAAGGTGACGGTGCGGATGGGTACTGAAAATGGTGCAGATGGCACCAAAAAAGTGCGGATGGGCACTAAAAATGGTGCAGATGGGCACCAAAACAGTGTGGTTGTGCACTGAAACAAGGGTTTGTGGATGGAAGTTGCCTCGATGAAAAATATAAGGACTAGAACCTTATGCCAAGTAAAAAACACAATGATCACTCAACCATAAGTGTTGATTCGTCAAACCTGGTTTAGTAACTGATCAAGTTTGATTGAATATCTACAAAGGGTGGAGGGAGACTGAGGGAGTTTTGTGGTATGGGAGGGGGTATAACCATTCTTAACAATAGTAGAATCGCTTCAAATCAGGCGAGGTCGTAGGCCACATGAGTTTGTTCGAAAACAGTCTCTACTGGGTAGAGGTTATATAAAGAATTGAGCAGTGAAAAGCCTTGTGTTCCTAAACCCGAACGCGGGAGTTAAGAGATCTTGTGGATAAAGTTGGGTAGCTCTGCAGAGTCATTTGTTAATGGTATTCTAATACGCTGTGCTTCCGGTAAATGAAAATGTGTTTATGGGTGATTCCAATAGCGAAGTATAAGTAGATTTAGAAATGATTTGGAAATGTCGAAATCTGGTAATCAAGTTTTAAAATCCTAATTTCTTAAGAAGCTATTGTTCTTTTGTGTTTAAAAATGTTTACAAATAAAACTGCATCCACAACTACTTAACAAACCCATATATTCCCATCCGTTGAAAATCTTAGCAAGTAGTTATATAGCATTTCTATATGTGACTTGTTGAGTACAGTTGGTTTTACTCAATCTTACTTTATTTTTCCCTCAACGCAAAGATCAAGAGAAGAAAGAATGTTACAAGTTTGCATGTTAAGGTTACGACCGCACTCAAGCGTTCCTATAGAGTTTTTCCGGATCTTCTAACTGTAAGTTTTTGGATTGGACGTCTTTAAAGCTATTAAAATTGACCGTTAGGTCCTATTTTAATCAAATTAACCCTTTTGAAATGTTCATGAGTAGGTATAATACTTCTTCTGTCTGTAACTGAACTCCTGGACTGTTACGGGATGTACGACGACCCTATTCCCAAAAACAGAGTCGTTACAAAATCTATATGTTATAAACTGTAAATTGTAAAGGTTCTGGGAATTTCTGAAGAAGAGTGCATCCAGGCTTTCACACAGCTTCATACAATATAATAATTAAACATGACATTTCTTTGCCTTGTAAAGTTGTAAGTGCTTCTTGTCATTACTTTATGGCATGGTCAACGAAAAATCTATCTTTGCGTGGTCACAAAGCAACTCCACAGCCTTAAGTTTTCAACTGAAAAAAACAATAAGAATCAAGAGAAGCAAATTTGTGCATTTGCAGTGTCATTGCGATGAGGATCGCATGAGAACTAAAATACTTTTGAAGGGTTATAACTCTGATCTTGTGGGCCGAGGATAACTCCAATTTCCGCGGGCCCATCTCCGCAAGAGAGCATCCAGACTTTCACATAGTTGCATGCGTACAATATAAACACGACATTTTGTTTGCCTTGTAAGTACTTCTTGTCGTTAGTTTATGGCATGGTCAAAGAAAAAATCTATCTTTGATTCCATGGTCACAAAAGAACGCCACGGTCTTAACTTCAAGGTAAGAAGAACAATGAGAATTAGAGAAAAAAAATGTGCCATTGCAGTGTAATTGCCATCAGGATGGCATGCATGAGACTCCAATACTGCAAGCCTTTCTGTCTGTTAATTCTGCTGAACAGTAACTAAATATGCAGTTTATCTTGGGCACTGAACACTAGAGGAAGTAGTGGGAACTGGGAACAATCTTCTCGATGAAACAGACATAACATCAAGAGAAACATATATGCATCAAGCATGCGTTGAAAGATTAGTGCTCGAACTTAGGAAAAGAAGATCCGTAGCCACAACTTTTATTGTTTTTTTCCCCTAGCCAAAGCCTGTAAAATTGGGTCAGGCTGCCCATGAACTATTGCAAGGGGTTCGTGACTCTCGTCTAGGTCTAGTGGATACGGACCAAGCGCCGAATGGCGGGGGCGGGGGGGGGGGGGGGGGGGGGGGGGTGTCACCTAAAAAATGGAGGCTGGGGTGGGCTGAGGCTAACTCCAATTTCTGCCAGCCTATCTCTGCGATGCCCGAACGGTCTGGTCTAAGGATTAGCTCATTTCGATTTGAGCTTCTGACTTCCGATTTATTTTACATTATTTATAACTTTCATCTTTTTCTATACTTTTGGTTTTTTTGAGCTTTTTTACCGGTTCTTTTTTCTCGTATATGTTTGCATTATACGTGATGATCTAGCATATTTTTTCTATTTTTAAATTTTTTAATTAATTATGCTAAATAAGCATCTGTCAGCTACAATGTTTTTTCAACCAGTTACAATGTTTTTCAGCCATAAGCCACCTAAAAAAGCTCTTTTGAGCAGGGCCTAAGAGAACGTCCGACTCAAAGTCGGTGGTCTCTATAGTGATGAATATCTTGTAACTTCTTAGAAGATGAGTGCAAAAGAAGTCTCATGAGAATATTTTTTTTCTCGAACACGCAGGAGAGCTGCGCATCATTATATTAAGAAGAAAAACAAGAAGTGGGTTAAGAAACCCCGTACAACCACACACAAAAACACACCCTTTTACATCAATGATGTATCTCTCTCACAGTTTACAAACTTGACCCAAGACCTACTAGAGAGAGGACTCATGCATTGACTGGCTCTAGAGCGAGGAGATTAGATATTCCCCGAGCTCCGGCCAAACTCCACAGGAGGAGCTCATCTTTTACTGAAACCATAACACTATTAAGGTTCGGTTGAATCCCATCGAACACACAGCGATTACGGTGATTCCAAATAGACCAAGCTCCTAGAATAATGATGGAGTTGAGACCTTTTTTAATCTGAACATCAATATCAGAATTTGTGCTTGCCCACCATGCATCAAAGGAATTGTTGTCAGGCTGGGGGAAGAGATGCTGCAGGCCGACCTTGTGCAGAATGTTATACCATACTTGCCTAGAGAAGACACATGAGACCAGTAGGTGATCAATCGTTTCCTCAGCTTGATCACAGAGTGGGCAGCGTTCAGGATGGGGCAGACCTCTTTTAGCAAGCCGGTCTGCAGTCCAACACCTATTGTGTGCCACTAACCACATGAAGAACTTGCATTTACCTGGTGCCCAGCTCTTCCAAATTCTCTCCCAAGGCCCAAACTGTACAGCCCTAACAAAAAATCCATCATAAGCAGATTTAGCAGAGTACATTCCTGAACTAAAGAATTGCCATATATGAGTATCATCAACTTCAGGTTGCAAAGTAAAATCCGAGATAAGATCCCACAATTTTAAAAAATCTGTCAACACGGGTACTGTAATGGCACCCCGTATGTCCTGCACCCATTTCAACTCGGAAAGGGCTTCATATACATTTCTTTTCCTTGCTTTGTTGTTGATTGAACCAAAAAGATTAGGCACTAATTGATCCAGGCTCTGGCCATTCAACCACCTGTCAGTCCAAAAAATTGTGTTTTTGCCATTGCCGACCTCCGAGACAATGGCCACCCTAAAGAAAGCTTTGACCGCAGGATGCACTTGAATTTGGAAAGCCGCCCAAGGCCTGTCAGGTTTAGTTTTCTGCAGCCACAACCATCGCATCCGGAGAGCCCATCCCAGCTGCTGTAGATGGGAAATGCCAAGGCCTCCGAGTTCAGTTGGCCGAGTAACCTTAGGCCAGGCCAATAGGCAGTGTCCTCCTTTCGCGTCCTTTCTTCCTCTCCAAAGAAAACCTCTTCTAATTTTATCAATAGCTTTAAGGGCCCAGGGAGGAAGATCCATTGCCATAGCTAAGTACACCAACATAGAGGTGAGCACAAACTGAACCAAAATCCTTCTCCCAGCCTTTGTGAGTAAATCCGCTTTCCAGCCCGGGAGACAATCAGCAATCCGATCAATGATAGGCTGAACTTGCTGCTTTGTCAATTTTCGCAAGGAAAGCGGGATTCCTAGATACTTGCAAGGGAAGTCTGATAGTTGACAAGGGAGATGATCCTGTATGGTGATTGTATCTTCCTCTGAACATTGGATAGGGAAGCCATTGCTTTTTTGAACATTTGTTCTCAACCCCGAAGCATCCCCAAAGAGTTGGAGAATATCCAGCGTGATACCTATATCATTGGCCGAAGGGCTTAAGAAGATTACCACATCATCTGCATACAGAGATATGCGGTGCTGCAATGTCTGTCTTGCTAGTGGTTGCAATAGACCCTCATCAGATGCTTTCTTGACCATATAACATAAGACATCCATGACCAAAATAAATAACATTGGGGACAACGGATCACCTTGACGAAGTCCACGTTGATGAAGAATTGTTTCCCCTGGACTACCATTGAGGAGTACCTGTGTGGAAGCGGAAGCAAGCATCCCGCTAATGATGTCACACCACACAGGACCAAATCCCAAGTGTTTCATGATCTCCAACAAAAATGGCCAGGACACAGAATCGAAAGCCTTTGTGATGTCCAATTTTAGTAGAAAGCGAGCTTGTTTTTGCTGGTGAAGGAAACGAGCAGTCTGCTGAACAAGCATGAAATTATCTTGTATGAAGCGACCTTTGATAAACGCACTTTGATTGGGAGACACCATCTGATTCAGCCGCCCTGCTAACCTATTGGCCAATAATTTTGTGATGAGTTTTGCAAAAGAATGAACCAAACTTATTGGTCTGAAGTCCTTTATACTTGTGGCATCTTCCTTCTTAGGTAGGAGTGTAATAAAGGCTGAATTTAGCTGCTCAAAGTTTCTGAACTTTCTACTCCATACCGCTGACACTGCAGTCATAATATCCAGTTTAATAATCTGCCAGCAAGCTTTATAGAACTTCCCGGTGAAGCCGTCGGGGCCTGGAGCCTTATCTGATGGTAACGAGATTATTGTTTTCCAAATCTCTTCTTCTGAGAAAGGGGTATCCAGCTCTGTGAGGTCATGAGAAGGGATATTCAGTTCCTCAAGATTGATGGTAGAGTCTCTGTCCATGCTTACCCCTAGCAGATTATAATAGAACTCGTTCACAATCTTCTCCTTTTCTTCATGCTTGGTGAAAACCATGCCAAGTTCAGAACTGAGACTACTAATAAAATTCTTCCTTTTTCGATGTCTGGCATGCAGGTGAAACAATGCAGTATTGGCATCACCTTCACTAAGCCAGCTGATCCGTGATCGGCTCCAAGCAATTGTACGCTGCAAGGAAGACAAAGCCAAGGTGTGCCTTCTTAGCTGACTGTACAGCCATTTCTCCTGGACAGAAAGGAGGCGACCATCCTGGGCAATTTCTAGTTGATGAATTATTTCTCTTGCCATCCCAAGTTGTGAATTGATGTGCCCAACTTTTTTCTGACTCCAGCTTTGTAACCCTCTAACAGTGGCACGAAATTTCCTTGATAGAGTATCAAAAGGGCAGGGTGAAGCATGTTCAGACAACCATGCGGCCTCAACTGTCTCTTGGAACCCTTCCAATTTTGTCCAGTAAGCCTCAAAATGAAATCTGGCTTTCCCCGGTTTATTATCAAGAAGACCAAGAAGGAGAGGACAATGATCTGAACCATCAGAGGCTGAGCTCTGCAACAGACAGTTAGGAAAAAGTTGCTCCCAATCGACTGTACACATAAACCTGTCCAACCTGACCAGTGTTGGTGTATCTTGCTGATTGGACCAAGTATATTTCCTCCCATGCAGAGGCAGCTCTTGTAAACCCAAATCATTAATGAGGCGACGAAATCTTCCCATCAGAGCCCTGTTTAGATTGCCATTATTTTTGTCCTCATCTCTAAAGATGAGATTGTAATCTCCCAGTACAATCCATGGGCCCTGACATGCTGCACGTACGTCCCTTAGCTCCTGCAGGAAGAGCACTTTATTTTCATCACCCTGAGGTCCATATACACAGGTGAGCCACCATGCCTGGCCTGCACTTGGGCTGAATTGGACGGATATGCAGTGGTTGTCCACTCGAGTAGCATTGGCAGGGCCAAGTTCATTGCGCCAGGCTACGAGAATCCCTCCACTGGCACCAACCGATGGCAGCTGTACAAAATGGGTAAAGCCTGAACCAAGGGCAACAAGAATTGTTCCTCGAGAGATTTCTTCTATTTTTGTTTCTTGAATGCAAACTACATCAACACGGGAAGAGGAGACCAGAGTGCGTACTGCATCTTGACGTGCTTTAGAGTTAAGCCCTCGCACGTTCCAACACAATATATTAGAAGGATTCATTGATAGAAAAAATACAGATCGACCAAGAACAAAACAGGAACCCCTCAGCTTTCTCCATTCACATCCTCAGGGACTGCCCATCCAAACAGGGCTGCTAGAGCTTGAATGTGAGAAGTTGGGAGTGGTTGGCCAAAAAGCTTGCCATAATCATCGAGATCTTCCTGGCGGACACCTTCATTCTCCTCGATGACATGCAAGGCCCTCATCACCTTTTTCTTGTTCCTTTTTGCAAATCCAGCCGGCGATTCTGGCACAACACCTGCAATCCGTCGGCTTCGACGTGGAGGAGCCGAAGGTGTGCGAGCCTGAGCCCTTGGCCTTCTAACACGCGGAGTCGGGAGAATTCTTGCTATCTTTTTTGTAATCTTCGTCATGAAACTTGATCTCCGTCGGGCCGATGAGGGCGTTAGCGTCGCCGAAGTCGAAGGATTATTGTTGATCCCCTCCAAGGCACTGATTTCCACCGGGGTCGTGACCATAACTTGGACGCGTCGTCTGGAGTAGACCTTGGTGCAGGTTCTTGAAGCATTAGGCATTTTTAAGATTGGTGTCGCCGGGCACTGCCGCGACGCCGTCAGGCCAACAATGGATGTGCCTTGCTCCGCATCAGAATCTGGCACGAGTGGCAGCGACACAGTGACCCGTGAAGGAGTTGCCTGTTCCTGCAGCGGCTCAGACGACCACATCCTCTCCAGCGTGGGAGACCACGAACTAGTCTCGACCAAAGGCTGGAACTCCTCCATACGCTGCACAGATTCTAGACTAGCCTCGAGAATAGGCCTAGCCGATGGTTGGGCCGCATAGATAGGGCCACCAGGTGACACATTACCAACGTCTTGGGTCCTCACCGCCGCCACCAGATTCATTGCGCACACAGGCGTCGCGTCGCGCGAGGCGCTGCGGGGAACCTCCGAGGCGTTTATTTGGGGCGAGGAGCCAGCAGTGATGCCAGGCCACGCGCGTGGAACCGCCCCAGGAAATGGACCATCAGCGTGTTCATCCTCGGGAGCTAGCGAGGACGTCGTGGCTGCCGCGGGCAAGGGGGCCTCCGAGATATCAATGTCGGCACCTTCATCCGAGGCGACGCGCGGAGAAATAGGGGCGTGCTCCAACAGCATGTCCGGAGCTTCCGCCACGTGTCCGCAGCGAACCACCTGTGGACCCAGCCTATCATGCACTGAGATACGAGGCGCTCCATCGGCCGCCGTTGCCCTCCCCGGCACCTCCTGCGCCGGCGAGGTGGCAGGCCGAGAACGCCGATGTCGTCTCTTTTTCTTCCTCCGTCCTTGATCATCATTGGCCGGAGGAGATGGTGGTGCAGGGCCATCCGTCGCCGGCGGCTGATCGAAAGGAACCACTAAAATTTCAATTGGGTAGGTCAGTGTGCGCCTATGCATTTCATTGCCAGCCACCAGGGCTCAACGATCTCGAGATCCATCTCCGCCGGAATGCGTTCAGGGCAAGAGCACCAGGCCGCAATTCGGAAGACATCCCGGTGGGTGACAGAGACCGGATGGGAATCGCAGACCCAGCAGAATTCATCCAGTAGCTGCTCCGCCGTTGACATCTCCCAGGCGTGCGCCGGGATGCCACGCAGCTCAACTTCGACGGCGAATGGCAATGTCGCTGCTGTTGAATGTAGGAACCGGGTCCAGTACATGACGTGCAGCCTGAACGACGGGGCGATGATAGGTCTACCACCATTGTAGACCCTCGCCGCAGCCTCCTCGCTCGGCAGGATTAGGAGGAAGCTCGATGGCCCGAAGCGGCGCAGAGTCAGCACAGCCTCCTCCATCTCGAATAGCCGAGCGATCGCAGCTGCGATGGGTCCAGACAGATCTTCGTGTTCCTCGGTGATCACGGAAACGACCAAAGTGCGGCCGAGCTCCTCCTCCCTCCGGACGATGCTCACAGACCGATTGATGACACGCCGCGGCTTCGGGGGTCGCGGGTCATCGGCTGTCACAGGGCGATCATCGTCACTTGTCCGAGCGGCCTCGTCGGATCCCTCCTCCCCGTCATCAACAGGGTGAGAAGGGAGGGGAGGAGCCTGACCGGCATTGTTGCCCGTGGAGCGACGCCGGCGCACACAACGCCGCCGCCCTCGGCCCAGCTCCCCAGCTGTCTCGTTGGGAAACGAGGCCGAGATTGCCAGAAGAGGGGCCTGAGGAGCGGCTGGCGCAGCCAAAGAGATCGGGCGCCAGAACAACGTAGGCTTGGACATGGACGCCCCCGCTACCTGCCGGCGCGGACAGACGTAAGAACGGTGTCCGGAAGCGCGGCAGACAAAACAACGCGGGCTCGAACGGCAGGCAGCAGCTCTGTGAGACAGGGAAAAACAGTTGAAGCACCTCCCCCGGAGGTCCGCAGGGACCGGTCGACGAGGGCGGTGTTGAAGACACTGACGTTCCTTCCGCGCTCGCCGTCCTTCCACTGCCAGGAAGCCGTCAGCGTCAGGGCGACGCGGCTGTGATGGACGGCCGCACGTAGTCGGGACCAGCACGATTCTGGGGCTCACGCGGGTAGCACCCTCCAAGGGCACGGTCGAGGTCGCCTGGCGAGCAGCGCCGCCAGACTCCGTCAAGACCGTGGTCGAGGTCGCTTGGCGAGCATCGCCGCCAGACTCCGTCAGGACCGTGGCCGAGGTTCCGCCCACGAGGAGTGCATCCTTGAAGGTCGACAGCGGGCTGCCGCAGGGGCCGTTGGAGGAAGGCGTGCCCTCAGACCACCGCTGAGCCTTGGAGCGCCCAGCAGTGGCACAGCAATGAGAGTGAGGAGGCGGAGTGAAGAGATTTTCTCCCGACGCCGTGGAGGTGTCCGTCGAACCTGGAGCAGGAAATGACGTGGGGCTGGTGGAGGTGGTGGCCGCCAGGCCTGGACTAGGCACCGGCGTTGGGCTGGAAAGGGAGGCGCCGGGAGGGACGAGGGGAGGGGAGAGGACGCAACTCATGACTCCTAAGTCTCATGAGAATAGCAAGAACAGAAACAAACCCCCCACCAAATCCATTTGAGCTTTCCCCAACAAGCCATTTTAGGGCTAAGGTTCTTCGACACACCAAGGGCGCAGGGTGCTCGGATTTATCACCAACAAGAGCATCGCCGCCGTCCTCATCTTTAGCCTTCAACGCTCTAGGGTTCAGGAGCAATGAAGTGTAATATTCCGTGACTAGCCTTCCTAAGGGCCTAATCGCGAAATCGGAAATGGATTAAAGAAAAAGGAACTGGGGGAGGAAATGTAACGCCCCCGTTTCCAGGGGCGCGTACGGACACGGCATTCCGTAACTATTCACGCATGAACAGTTATGGAGTGTCGCGCAAAAGTATACCATTGCATGCTTACAACAAAAGTCCAGCATATATTTCACATTAGGATTACTATCCAGGTTTTTGACAGCGGGGCGTGCAAGCCCAAAGTATAATTATATCACAAAAGACTTCCAGAATCCGCTTCGAGGGCGGCGAAGACCTAAAGCCATGGGTCCTCGTCGACGAAGAAATCCACAGGGACGTCCTCAACGGGGAGACCTTCACCAGAGTCTTGATCCTCTAAAGAATGGATTAAGCAAGCCGTGAGCCAAACAACCGGCTCAGCAAATCCCAAAGGGACTCTATCTTACTATATGCACGGAATAACAATGGAAGGGAGTATACTTGGTTTATTAACTTGGAGTGGATGCAGTTTTATTTGCAAACCTTTTAGTAAGACGGACTCAAAACTACTTCTTAAGATCTCAAGGGTTTTCATGAAGGTTTCATTAACCAACTAATCAAGTTAAAGCATGTACAAACTACTTATGCTTCACAGCTGGAATCACCCAAGTGACACAGCTCCATTAACCGGGAGCACGGCGTATTCGAATACCATTTATTTGACTCTGCAGAGTTTGCTCAGCTTTACCCACACGATCCCTTAACTCCCGCTAAAGAGTTAAGAAAGTCAGGTCGTTTCACTGCTCAATTCTTTATATAGACTCTACCCGGTAGCATCACTCAGTCACGGCCAAACATAAACAAACTTCTCTAAGCCGTTTTAAGTGTCTACTACCGTTGTTAGGTACCCAGCGGCATACCTAACTCCCCGGCATCCTGACATCTCATCCTGTAGAGTTTCAATTGAGTTGAGCAGCTACTAGACCAGTGTTGACAAGTCAACTCCTGTGGTTGAGCGATCACTGTGACATTCACTCAGCGCAAGGGTTTCAGTCCTTATATTTTCACGTGGTCCGCAACCTCATCAGGCCCGCGACCCAACCTAAGGTAAGCGGTGGGCGTAGACCGTCTCGCGGTTTTCCACTCACCCTTACCCTACCTTGTGCACGCCGGCACTCTCCGCTCTAAGATACGGTATCCCATACCACCCTACCTTAGAGTCGGGTTTTCCAAATTCTATTGGCCCACAGCCACAACCTTATTAGTGTAACACTTTTGCATGATAATATTAATCTACAGTTATCTAGGTTAACAAGTAATCATTTCTAGGGTTTCAATGGCATGGCAACAAATCAAACATGGCATTTATCGGTGGTAGGTCTAACTATATCACATGTCATTCTAAACATTTTATTTTACTTCAAACTAGCATTTCACAAATAGCATATTAACATAATTAAATCACATGGGTTGCAACATGATCAAAGGATTTGGGACTTGCCATCAATCCGGATGATCTCAGCTAGCTCGAACAATGAAACACCTGGATCCTGAACTTGCTCTTGAACTTCTTGAATCTCCGACACTAGCGCAAAACACATAAAATAATTAAATCCAGCTTGCAACTAATCAAGCGAGGAAAAAATTAAACTAATTAAAAAGGAATAAAATGCATAAATCCTTCAAATAGAATTTTAGGAATTTATCTGGGATGATTCTGTGGAAGGGGAGGCCAAAAATGGGTCCAGGATATTATTTGGGGCAAAGTGGTGAAATTTGGGAATTTTTGGGATTTTCTGTGATTTTCTAGGATTTATTTGGATTTTCTGGGATTTTAGAAATTGGAAAAGTCTCTGAAAATTGGCGAACAGTGCTCGGGCCGGCCCAATGCTACAGCGCGGCCTGGCACTGTGCGGCCAGCGTGGCCGAAGGCCAGCGCGGCCCACAGCGGCGACGCGCGGCCCGCCAGCACGCGCGCGCGCTCGGGCGACGGGGCAGGCCGGCTCGGCCCACGCCCGCGCGCGCTCACGCGGCTCAGATGAGCGACGCGTGGCTCGGGTGGACGGCGAGGATGGGGGCGGAGTGGATGGGCGGGATGAGCTGCGGGGTGGAACGGACGGCGATGAAGAGGGGAAGGCGGGCGAAACGGTACGGCGGAGACGGACGACTGGGATTATATGGCGATGGGGGCGATGGACGGAGGGGAAACGGCCACGTCGTCGTCGTCTTCCTCCGGACGGGTGCGCGCCACAGAGAGGCAGAGGTGGCGGCGTCCTCGCTCTCCGGCGACGTCAGAGGCTCCCGAAGGTTGGGGAGGGCTCCACCAGCTAGAGTTGGAGTTGGGGAACCCATTTTGGGCAGTTGGAAGGTGAGGGGATCAGTGGAGAGGGCGGGGGACAGAAGGGGGAGGTTCGGGCGTTTGGCGGCGAGGGAGGTCACCGGCGGCGAGAGAGGTCAATCGGCCGCGGCTACACGGGAAGGAGGCTAGGGGGCTCACATTGGCGACGGCGGTGGGTGCTAGGGAGCTTCGGAGCGGTCTGGCCACGGGGAGGTGGTTGCGGCCGGCGGTGAGCAACGGGGCTGGAGCTCCTCGGGCAGGCACCTGTCCAAACAAACCCACCAACGTGATCAGTACACCGAGGAGGTGCTTTGGCCGAATGCAATTGAAGAAAGAAGGAGGGGAGGGGGAGATTGGCTCCCGAAGGCCACCGACGCAGGGGACGGCAATGGCGGAGTCTCGGGCGACGGGGCTCCAATCGGGCGCTCCGGGAGGTGGCTGGGAGTGGTAGGAGGCGACTGAAAGCGGTGGGGGAGCTCAGGAAGCAAAGGAGAGGAAATGGCAGGGGGAGGGGGCTTTATACCCGCGCGGAGGGAGGGGCGATCCTTCGGGGAGAAGGCAGCGGCGGCTCTGGGGCCGACAGGAGGGGATGGGAGCTGTCAAGGGCGTTTACTCCGCACAGTGGAAGGGGCGGGGGTGACGCACGGCTCTGCACAGGGCTGGCGACGCGACGGGAGCAGGTAGCTGCGCAGGGGCGGAGGCGCGTCCGCGCGCGGGAGGGGGAGACGCGGCGACTGCCAGGCGGGGCCGGGCTGAGGTGGGGCGACGTGGCGCGAGGATGTCCACCCCTTTCGGACAGCGGTGGTCGGCGCGGCGGAGGCTGTCCGAGGCCGGGGCGCAGCCGCGGGCCAGGCGCAGCGCGCAGCGCACGCGCGTGCGCGGGGAGAAAGCGGGGAGGGAGTGGGGCACCAGCGAGAGAAGGGGAGCGGGGCGGCGCTGCAGAGAGGAGAAGGCGGGAGCGAGCGGGAGGCGGGGCAGGGAGGCGCTAGCGGGGAGGGGCGCGAGCGCCGGGGAAAGAGGAAGGCGGAAAACGGCGGGGCGCCAACGGAGAGGGGAGGTGTCCTGCCGAAAAGGGAAAGTGGCGGTGGGGAAAACTTTCCCGAAAGGGAAAGTTTTCAGAAAACACTCAAAAATACAGCAAAAATTCACAAAAAAATTGGTTTGAATTTTTGGGGGATTTTCAAAGGAGAGCAGTGGAGGACTCATGATCAAATTTTAAGAATTATTAATAGGACTTGATCATTAGTTTACTAAATACCAAGTTATCAGTCTGCGGTAGTCTATGGCTTGCCAGCGATAGATAGAAAAACATTATTACCACTATAACGGACTATCTTTTAACTCTAGTGCGATCCATAGAACCTGACCAGCCGACTCAGACAGAGCGCAATGTAAGGGATCCAAGACAAAGCAGCTAGCATTGCACAGTGAGATGAGATGAGATGCTCACCAGGCCCGGCCCTGAGAGGGGGGGGGGGGCGAGCGGGGCGGCCGCCCCGGGCCCCCAAAATGCAGGGGCCCCTATATGGCCATATACATAGTATATATATCATGTGTTACAGTATGTACACGTAGACACAAATCACGTACTTGTACATGGCTGTCATCGCTTGGGCCTGTTGGGATTTAAACACTCATATATGAAAGACAAGGGACAAATAATACCTTAGCTTGGAAGTAAAACAGCCACTGCTTGATACATTAGATGCTTTAAAAGTATGGCCTGTATTACATCTCACACACATTACAAGTCCCATGTATAGGCTACATGCACCGACTTATACAACCGACTCAAGTGTACAGCTCAATTAGCACTAGAAAAATCTGTAGCTAGCAGTCTTTGCCGACTTAAGCACTTCACTTGTTTGAGCATTGGCCAGCTAATAGTTTCCAGCTCTTTCTACCATTCACGGCCAAGTAAAAACTTCTAGCTATGTCTACAGCAAACGGCCAGCTCAAGAGTTATCCAGCCGACATGACTTTATACGGCTGTTATTGCTAGAAGCATCTCCAAAAACATTACCGTCATGGCAGCTAGTTTGTCTCTAGTCAAAACCAATTTGTCATTCTCAAGAAAATAGAGTAAGTTCTAACAGGGCCAAACTGAAAGTGAAAGAATCAAACACGGCCATGAGCCCACGAACGCATGCATGAACCTGGCCAAGTGAAACGCTTCAAACGCATCTGTAGAATACTATCCGTATATGGTCTTTCCCAGGAAGGAATTTTTAAGGTAATATCTATAAACTCTTTGATATGTATTTTTCTTTAATACATAACGTATTTTAAGTGTTTGTTGGTAAAATTATATATATATATATATATGTGTGTGTAGATTTATATTTAGATATTTATAATAAGGCCTCTATTTCTGGTTTCGCCCCGGGCCTCTAAAATCTCAGGACCGGCCCTGATGCTCACATGCATGGTAGATGCGAGTACTGTGTACTAGTAGCTAGCTCTACGTACAACTAGCTCTACGCTGCATGCCGTATTTATAAAACTAGTTGTATACCAAACGTATTTACAAAAATATCACTTCTGCTGTCCTATGAGCGGGCAGCAGCGCCTGCGAGACGACAGGTGGTGAGGCCGCCGGCGGCAGGCAACCTGCTGCCCGATGGGAGGACAGTAGGCAGGCCTGTTGTCCAATGAAGGGGTGGCAGATAATTAAGCCGGCTACCAAACGTATTTACAAAAATATCACTTCTGCCGTCCTGTGAGCGGGCAGCAGCGCTTGTGAGAGATAGGTGGTGAGGCCGCCGGCGGCAGGCAGCCTGCCGCCCGGTGGGAGGACGGTAGGTAGGCATGTTGTCCGGTGAGGGGGAGGCAGGTGATTAAGCCGGCTGATTAGCCGGCTTAATTACCCGCCCTAATTTTTATTTAATTTTTGTTTGAATTTTTTAATATATTAAATGAGCTCCAAAAATTACAAAAATTTACATACAGTCTCCCGATACAACATACTTTATAGTGTAATTTTTGAGTAATTTTATCCATTGTGAATCTTGGTTAAAAATTCATAAAATTTTAATATTTGTATGAGTTTTTACATATAGCAAACGAGTTCCAAAAATTACAAAATTTTATATAAAGTCTTCCGACACACTCATAGTTAATGTAATTTTTTAGAAATTTTATGTGCTCTGCCCACTACCCCCGCCACCCCGGCACCGGTTGTGGCTACGCCCAAGCCCAAGGCCATGGATCCCGGGGGCTCGGCTGGAGAATGGGAAATCAAGCCCATTGTTGGCATCGGCAGAGAGGGGATGATAATGGCGGGGGACCTTTGAGCAGGGGTGGGGCCTTGGGGGCCAGAGTTAGGGCCTTGGGGGCGGACGCGGGGGCATTGGCTGGGACAGTGCTATGCATCACATGTTAGTCCTCCATTGGGTTGTTACACAACTCACGTTGTGTACTGTGATACAATATAATTTCTCGAGGTGTATGTGTGCATCCATTGATGTTTATTTCGCCTGTCTAAGTTGTGCCAGCTATGTCAATTTTCCATGATATCGTAATCTTTTCTTGTACCTCGCCATGCTACTTAGTTTGTAATTTGTGTCGTTCCTCGTGGAGCAAATTGATAAAGGCCATTATATTTTTTAGATGCATAGGCAATTATATTCCTTCAGCGTAAAATGTGTTATGTTGAGAAATGTAAAGAAGGGAGAACTTAGGCCATGATATAAGGAGCTTTCATTTTTGGCTTCTATCTTTTTAATTTTATCTTTTTTGGTTTTTTCTTTGTTTCTTTGTATTGTCCGTAATGATATAGTTTTTTTAATTTTTTTGAATTTAATTACGTAGAAAAGCCTAACAGTATCTACAACATATTTTTAACCACTATAGTAAAAAAACTAAGAGACTAGCTTACAAGCCAATTGGAGCACTACCTAAAACGCTTGCACTGATGTAAGTTGGGGTGTCAATCTCGGTTCAAAAAAGACCAGAAAGAACTGAGCCAACTGAGGTGTAGGTGTACGCATCCACCACCTAGGTCTGATCATATAAAATTCTCAAAAAATTGCACAATAACTATGAGTATGGCAGGAGACTTCACATAAAATTTTGTAATTTTTAGAACTCATTTGCTATATGTAAACACTCATACAAATATCAAAATTGTATGAATTTTTGACCAAGATTCACAACGGACAAAATTACTCAAAAATTATATTATAAAGTAAGTTGTGTCGGAGATTGTACGTAAATTTTTGTAATTTTTAGAGCTCATTGATATATTTAAAAATTCAAACAAAAACTAAACGAAAAAAATAGGGCGGGTAATTAAGCCGGCTTAATCACTGCCGCCCGTTTATCAGAATGGCAGGCAGGCCTACTGTCCCCCCACCGGGTAGCAGTCTGCCTACTATTAGGCAGGCCTACTGTCCCCCCACCGGGTAGCAGTCTGCCTACTATTTGCTAGCGGGGCGGCAGACGCCTGCCGTCGGCGGCCTCGCCACCTGTCGTCTCACGGGCGCTGCCGTCCTGTCGCCGGACGGCAAAAGCGACATTTCTGCAAATACGCTCGACATACCGCTAGTTTTATAAATACGGTGCGAAATAATACCAAATATAGCTTTGTCTCAACCAGTAGTACGTACGTAGTCTTCAATTCTCTCCGATCCCTGGCACTTCGATCAACTGGGCTAACTTCTCGCTGATCTCATATACCACACAGATCCATCCATCCATATCTTTCTTTACAGGGACGGACGTACATGCCGCGCGCGGCCGACATAGCACCACCTATCACTAGCTAGCGTGTGTTTGTGTGCGCGCATGCATGCTTCTTGCATGCCATGGTACGTCGGCCCATGTTTCTCAGCTACTGCTCGAGGCGGGCCGGGGTGCTCACCTCCGGCAGCCCGGCCTCGATCGCTTCGGCCAAATTCTCAAACTAGTTCTCTGTCACCGGCGTTAGCGCGGCGAGCTCCCCACGGAACTCCTCAAACCGCTCTAAGTCCCACGCCGCCCCGTCGTGCTCCATCTCCGCGCAGCCCGCTCTCGGCCTGCCCCTGCAGGTGCTCCAACACTTCCCACCGCAGCGTGTCGGCGCCCCTCTCCCGCAGCCGCGCGCTGACCATATGCGCACAGGATGCCTAGTACGCGCCGGCACTCCACCACCCACCACGAGGGGTCGCTGTTGGGGGTAGAGGGGCGCCAGCCGCCCTGACCCTGTCCATAGGGGGAGTTCGGTTCGATCTCTTAACCAAGTAGATCACGGAGGGGGAAGTGCGCTGCAGTGGTGAAACTAGGATCGAGAAAAATCAATGGTGGACTCAAAGACTAAGCTAAATAAATTACAGTTGACAAAATTAGGACCACATAGAATATTTACATCAACAATACCATACAAAGGAAAAGAGTAGCATCAATTATTCAGTTCCAGATTTGCAGTAAACATACAGACAAAAGGTGGTTTCATTTGCCAAAATCTTCAAACGCAATCAATTCAAAATTTTCTTCACATGTAAAGTTATATTGATGTCCTAAACTCTGGAGATGAAAACACATTCTAGATGGTAATATTATGTGATGATCCGTGTTTTTACTATAGGGTAAAAACGTTAGTCAACAGAGCGCTTCGCCAGGGCCTTCAGATTAAGGTGTCTCTGGCATCAATGGGGAACTCAAATAACACCTTGGCATGGAATGGAAGTCCCGTGCGACGACATAGATCGACGCCTCTTTGTAGCGGCTACTACCGTAACAATAGGGGACGGATCAAAGGCATCGTTTTGGACTTCATCATGGGCGGAAGGGAATAGACTATGCGATATTGCTCCCACTGTCTTCAGAGCTTCCATGAGGAAAAACCGCAACCTAAACACTGCTTTTCAAGGGAACAACTGGCTATATGACCTACACTGGGCGGGAGACCTTACCATGCAACACATACAAGAACTAGTCTCCATTTGGGGGGACACCTCCAACATAACCCTACGGGACAACGTCCATGACATAATTGCATGGAAACTAACCCCCAATAGAGAGTATTCTGCTGCCTCTGCCTATAGAGCGCAGTTTCTAGGGGCGATCCAAACTTCTTTCGACCCCCAGTCTGAAAGACTTGGGCACCACAACGTTGCAAAATATTTGCTTGGTTAGCCATTCAAAATAGACTATGGATGGCAAACCACCTCAGTACGTGGGGCTAGCCCACCACCATACATGT
Organism: Dendrocalamus latiflorus; assembly: GCA_017311315.1. Lineage (NCBI taxonomy): Eukaryota > Viridiplantae > Streptophyta > Magnoliopsida > Poales > Poaceae > Dendrocalamus > Dendrocalamus latiflorus. The sequence continues at coordinate 20,737,299 of CM029675.1, forward strand.
CCACTTTGCAGACAAGCGCCTGAGTCCGCCACTCACCTCCCGGCCGAGTGTTGTTACTCAAGAAGAATTTGGACCTCCATAGTGCTTCGGATGGCTTGTGATTCACTGAACCCGGCATGTTGGAGACATGGCTACTCAATTCGGGAATGGTGGGAATCTGTGGTGCTTAAGCCTGGAACACCCCGTAAGGCAACGACATTTTTAGTAATGTTTATCTCTTGGCACATTTGGAAGGAGCGTAATACCAGGGTGTTCCGCACGACCATGACTGCAGCGATGCCCTTGGTTGCCTTAATTAGAGTGAGATATTTCATCAAATGGTTAGTATCTTGCTAGTTCCTCAACATGATGGTGGGGGTGGTCAGGCATAGAATTCCACATTTCCACAAACGACAAGAATTCAGTGCTACAATTTCATTTTTTATCCGACTTTTGCTTCTGGAAGGAACGTTCTAAATTCCATCTGACTTTGGTTGTAAAAGGCACAATCTGAATTTCAACTAGAAATCGACCAAGACCTTTATGATGACCGCACAAACGCACACATGCTGCACAACATTCTAGCACAAGAAGCATGCAAAAGAAGCTCAAGAGGAATCCTTACAAGAACCAGCAACGCAGGAGTTGCCCATAGCTCTGCCACTTCCTCTCTCTCTCTCTCTCTCTCTCTCTCTCTCTCTCTCTCTCTCTCTCTCTCTCTCTCTCTCTCTCCCCTTCTCGCTTGGTTCCTCTCCAAGTGAAATTTATCATCATGCCACAATGCAGAATAAACAACATAAATAATCTTCAAAGGTGGTGCAAATCTTGATCATATAATTACCATGGTGTGGAGTGCGTTCAGCGGTCATGGCCTTGTGGGACGGCGCGGCGCAGCGTTCGTACTTGTTTGGTATACTTTGACTATGGGGTGTCCTTCCTTCGGCTCCCCGACAGGCCCCCCGACGGCACGGCGGTCGCCGTCAGGAGGCTCAAGCGCAACGGCCGCCAGGTACCCCACACCTATAGATTGCAATGCAATTCCATCACCGAGCCTTGAGCCATTTGGCTCCGTTCGTCTCAGTCCCATTTGAACTCTTTGGTAAATCCACCTATGCATGCCGTGATCCTTCATTCCTTGTGGGTAAGGAACCTAATCTGCTAAATTTGTTATACTAATTTGATGCCTTTTAAAAATATAATTTCTGCTTCCTTTTTTCCTTCTTATTTTGCTTGTAGTGATGCTACTACCGGAGGATTACTTAAGGTGAGGTGAATATATCCATTTGGTGTCAATCCGGTAATGGCATGGTAGCCGCAGTGAGCTTCCGTTTCTAAACTCCTTAAAGATGAAGATGTCAATTCTTCTTGGAGTTGCACAAATAAATCTTGGAATTGTGATGAGTTACTTCAATGCAAAGTTTTTCAGAAATGCTCCTAATGTTTAGTAAGTTGATCTCCTCAGGAATAGACTGATCCATGATTGAACTACAGTGGATGTTATAAATGATACAGGAGCTCATTTTCACTACTATCCTAAGGTTTTTTGAAACAGTAGAGCATATCAACTATTCTGTAATTATGCAACAGGTATCAGTTTTTTCCGCAGCTGATTTTCTTGAACAGCTTATTTGGTTACCTATCACTCATCATTATTGTTACAACTTTGATCTAGGAAAAAACACACACGTTACAAATAATCTAAGAGAACACGGAAGGAATTTCTGAATTTCTTTATTCTCTTATTTGCTCCCCCTCTTTCTTGCTTTTTTTCTGCTTGCATATTAAAACTGGGTACAAGCCTCCTGAACATATAGGCTAATACTCTCCTACTCGTATTCCGATTCGGATTTCAAGTTGGACTCAACTTCAACTTGAGTTATACTCGGAAACGAACTCTACTACGTCTAGGACTCGAAGTTAGAATTATTTCTAACAATTATTAAGTGGTGCACTGGCTCAACAGCTGACCTTTACCATGTAATGATATGTATGTTCCTCAGTCCAACCGATGATCTTGGGGAGAACCAGCTATTTCCTGGTCAGAAAACAGTACAGGTTTGGCCATATTCATTGATGCTGATATATGTTGATTTTGTGTAGTAAGGCTTATTTGTAACATTTGTTTTCTTATAGCTTGTGCTTGCCCTGGTATCTGTGCCTTGGATGCTGATTCCGAAGCCATTGTTCTTGAAGAAGCAACATGAGCAGGTATGTGTTTGCATACTTTTCTGAACTCCTTCCCACTGTAATTTATATACATACATGTTGACTTTTGTTTTTAGCTCCATCAGAGGTACCTAGGCCAGCGGTACACTATGCTTCAGGCTACAGATGAATAAGTCATGGGGTTGGAAGAACATCGTCATGAAGGCTCACACCACCACGAGGAGTTTGAGTTCAGTGTAGTTTTTGTTCACCAGCTAATCCACACGATTTTTGTTCTCGGTACAGTCTCACATACCGCCTCTTCCCTTTGTCTTTGGGTTATCAGGTACTGCTAAACTTGGTATTATACATCACCTTTGAATAAGTCAACCTTCTCACAAGGCATACATTGACGGTCGATCGCTTTTGGGTAATAGTATTTGCTTTCACGTCTGTGAGTTCATCATAGCTAGATTTTAATCCTTGGGCAAACAAGTAGATTAAGATGGTGATCGGTTCGGCTGAAAAGCTCGTGGCTTATGGCTGAAAACACTGTAGCTGACTGAAAAAAGCACTGTAGCTGACAGAGGCTTATTTAGCATAATTAATTTTAAAAAATTTAAAAATAAAAAAATATGTTAGCTCATTACGTATAATACAAACAAATACGGGAAAAAAAGAACCGGCAAAAAAGCTCAACGAAAAGCCAAAAGTTCAGAAAAAAGACGAAACTTATGAATAGTAAAAAATAAGCCAGAAGCCGAAGCCGAGTTTTGGGAAGCACTTTACTCTCGAACGATGAGAACACCTCTAGTATCAAGAACGCCAAGAACTAGCATTATCGCAAATCTCTGAACCCAAAGAACTTGCATTATTGCCAAGAACTCATGAAACAACTGACGAACACTAAGATCGTGACGCTACAAGACGGTCAAGTTCTTTCCTCCATGCGCGCTACAGTTCACGATCGGGCGCGCACTACGCCGAAGAAACGAACTTTCCCACGAATAGGGAGAAGCGAAGGGTGAGAAAGACGAGGATTTGGGAGGGATTGAGCATACCTCGCACTCGCAGAGTCGCACAGTGGCTTCCTCGGCGGACGTTGCCTTATCGCGAGTGAAGCAGGGGTTTTTATGGAACTGAAGAACGATGCACTCTATGTTTCGGGCATAGTTAACAAAATCGGACCAGAGCACCAGTTGAACCGGAAAAACTCGGAACCAAAGACTAAACCGACTCGATTTACTTCAAAGACCATCCATACAGTTATATCGAAAAAAACCAAACGAACCGGCCTTTTTTTATAGAACTGTTGAACTAGCCGGTTTCAGCTGAACTGAGCGGTTATCGTATAAGACCAAAATACTCTCAGTCTTAATGTTTTGTTGCGTAGGGTTTAGGGTTAATACTGGAAAAATACGAGTATGAGTGTTGTGCACTTGTGCAGTGCATTGGCCATTGAGGGGCACAGCACTCATGCTCACAGACCAAGCCCGACGGCCTCGACCTGAGTCGCCCTAGTCGCCACTGTCGGACCGCCCCGTTGTCACCATCGCCAGCCGCCCCTGGCCCTTTTCGCCGCTAGCAGCCTTCCCCCTCGCCCTTTTTGTTGCCGTCGGCTGCCCCCTTTACCCTTTGCGCTGCCGCTGGCCGCCCCCTTCACCCTTGTCGCCACCAACGGCCGTCCCCTTGGCCGATTGGCCTTTGTCGCCACCGCCACCTTCGTCCTTGTCACCATCATTGGCTGCCCCCTTGGCAGGTTGGCCCTTGTCGCCACCATTGGTGACTCGATCCGTCGGTCGTGGACAGCTTAGAACTCAGAAGCGTCACTCCAGTAATTATTAAGGTAATTGATTTGTTCCACATTTAGATCTAAGCTTTTTGTGTTTGCTCCACATTGATTTGTTGCTTGTGTGCCTATGCCAGTGTGCTACTCTGCTCTGCTGATGCATGCTGAAGCCAAATCAACCTTTCCTTTTGCTACTAGCTAGCTGGCTCGTCCATGGCAGCTGTTACATGCCATCGATGCATTTTACTCACTGTTCTCACTCATGCTGCATACTAATAATCTGTAAGCTCGATTGCATGGATTAATATGTGCTAATTAATTTCAAGAGTTAACTGCTTGTATCGTTAGAGTTAACAACTACTGGCTAATTTCAACAAGATGACTCAAATGCACACACGCATGCATGTTATGACTGCTGAAGGAACTGAACGGTGAACCGGTGACTCCACCAGTTTGATCGCCTGTCCGAATTCAATAACTATGGTATCAGTTGTTCCGTACCTGAAGGACAGGTGTCCAATGCTATTGGATCTGGATATCTCTAATTTACACAGCCAGGGCAGGACATGATGGTAAGAGCTAAGGGGAAAGTAACAAAATTTTGCGTGGACCAAGTCGACAAGTGTCAAGACGTTCTCATGTGGAGACTTAATTCTTAGTCTCCAAATAAAACATACTCTGTGTTAGAAAAAAAAACCAAAAAAATGGCTATGGTGTTATCGCAATTTCTAAAATTTATCCAATAATGGAGGTCACGGGATCAATCTTGAACAATCAGAATTTAATCCACCCAACACTAGATGCCTTTAGCTAGATAAACCCAGTTTACCAGGTGCCAGCCACACCGCGAAGCAATGGTTGGCGGCTATGGTGTTGTAATACATTTGTGTCAAGTGTAATAGGAGGGAAGTCGGTTCACGTCACAGTGAAATATGAATGACAAAGAAATCATCGCTTTTCTATCGAACCGAAGGGTTACACTGCAAGCAAATCGAATAAAACTGCAGCTGAGAATTCGGGTTGGGCAGCAGGGAATGGATGCGTGTCCTTGTGCAAGACTCAACCAGGCACCAGCTGAGTAGACCAATGAGGCAACGTAACCATACAAAGGTAAATATTTGTCAGAAACCATGAGATGGAGATATGGCTAGCCATGTTCAGTCAAACAAGATCAATTGTCAAATCTCTCGAGTAGAGTTTCACATTTCGGCTGCTTTTCAGAACTGGCATTGGTATCTATACTAGTTGATTGTCTGTATGTTGCTATGGATCTTTTTTAAAAAAAATCATGTTCCATGTTCTAAAACTACAAAATAAAATCATCATAGCAGTCGGCTCATCGAATCATTCCACTATCAATTTCTAGTCACTGTCAGAGAGTTGTGTATGAACCTACAAAACTAAAGTTTTTAGACATTACTCACCTAATTTCTTCAAAAATTTCAGTCAAAATTTAGGGTGTACATACGGATCCAACCATCTAGATTAACACATACCTTTCTCTCAATCTCCAACCCTATCCTCTCTCTCCACGCCGATCCATCTATCCATGGCCGTTGCCGCTGGATTCCTCCTCAGGCCATGGCCCACATGGCGCCTCGCCGGCGCTAGCGAGACCCACCAGAACTACATCATCGCCGTCGCCTCCTCATCTTTCACTCAAGCCTCCTCCATGCTTGTCGCCACCGCCCCCTCCGACACCTTCCCGAAGCCACGGCTTTCTCCTCTTCGTCTTCGGTATTCTTCCCTATGCCACAGCCATCAAAACCTAATTTAGAAGACATAATCAACAAGGTGACTTGCCTGAATGTGCTTCTACTCCCACCAATCTGTCAAAATAAAAAATGAGTCCTACGTGTCCTAATTCATCATCAGAATCGACTCCTAATGATAATTTTCAAATTTTAAGAATAAAGTATTTCCTAAATATGATGCAAAAATCCTAATTAGGCATGCTGTCCATTGTTCCTAATTTGTTTCAAGATAATTTTTTCTTTTTGTCTAAGCCATTTATTTATCTTATGTTGAATTAATTTGAGGTGTAATGTATCAAAGAATTAATAGTTGAATCAATAAATAAAGCTTAAAAAACAAGAAAGAAGAGAAAAAGAAAGAAAATTATTCAGCCTATTTTGGCCCAGTCAGCCAGCCCATTCGACCCAGTTACAGCCAGCTTTAAACCTCTAACCCTAACATTAGGCATGTTCGTTTCAACTTTAAAAGCTGTTTTTCGGCTTTTCTACAGTAACTAACTTTTAAACAGAATATCTTTTTAAGATATGGTCTATTAGTTAATTATAGTATATATTGCACCAACTTCATTTATATCGACAAAAATTGTACGTGAGTTTCTGTTACTCTATAATCCCTCATACAAATAGCTTAAAAGTTACAAGCCACAGCCAAAATTATAAGCTTCAACTAAAAAACAGGCCTAAAGATATTTTTCTACGGAGACCATCAACTCCTAACGACCATCGACTCCCACTTACCATCTTTCAAAGAACAACTGCTTCGCACACACCCCCTACCCCAAAAAAAAAACTGCTTCGCACCCCACCCCCCCAAAAAAGCGCAATCCGTGGACGCGAAGGCTTCGCGTGCAACTCAAGATTTTCTCATGAAATTTCGCAAGAAAACTGAACAAATATGAAAGAAACGGAGTAGCTTTCTATGGTACACGTTGATGCTTTGGATTTTGGCTAGGTTTTTTATCCTTGATTTAGCTTATCACTTCTTGCTACATACTACAGTAACTAACTCTCTTGCTACATACTACAGTAACTAACTTGTATATCTTGTGTATCTTTTTAAGTTCGATATTATACCAAGTTCATCTATATCAACTAAAATCATATTCGACTATTTTTCTCTATATACTATCCCTCACAAACAACTAAAATTCTAAAACTATAAACCAAAATCATACCTCAAAAGAACCCTCTATTTTATCGTCCTTTGGTGGTCTTCTCGCTGTAAATTTTGGTGCGTGCGGCCGTTTCCAGTTTGGGCTTTCGCATAATTCAATAATGTTTATCACAACCACCCCGTACTGCCTGCTAATACCGTTTTGGAAATGTTTGTCAAGAAGGCCATAAATAGACGCGAGGCAAATGGCACCACCCAATCATGTCCACAAGCTAGGGTAGGAGGATGACCAAATAATGTATAATTCAGATTATCAAAAATGTTTTGATACAACGATACGTCGCAATTCACACCCATGTATGAAGCAACACAATAGTGATCAACAACTCATCTGGGAGAAGATACATTTCCCTCTGGGCAAAACTTCGCGATGTCCTGCTGGACATTGTGCTCAAGAGCTCACGCCATGGCTGCATTTGTGCTGCTTGCTCCTGCCAAGTACCCCAATGAATTTGGGGTGCCTTCTCTTCGTTGTGATCGGTGACTCGGTGAAGATACACTTTTACTACTCTTTGCTGGGAGGAAGCTCCGTTCTATTGCTCAGTCTAAGCTCCAGCTTTATGTTCATGGCCGCCAGCTCGGCGGCCAAATATCTGAAAACATACGGCATTGCGACAGTCTCCATCCCTTTGCTTGTTTTGCAGGCCTGGCACGCAAAGTTCTTGGGCGGTTTCACAGTGGGGAGCCCAAGCATCTCACGCTTGGTTTTCTTCTGAGTTTCGGATTTGATTACCGTTGCCGTCAGTAAGCTCCCACAAAGGGAGCACACATCCGCGATATGGTAATCCGAACAGGAATGGAGCCTGTCGTGTAAAAGATAAGAAGCCCCATGAGCAAGGACTGCATCGCGCTCCATCTCACCAAATCGAATACCTCCACCATGTTTCCTTCCTCCTATTGGCTGTCTAGTTATCTGATCTATGCGACCTGTGGTGCGAACCTACAAAAATACGCCACATCAGTGATAATCTACACATGATACCAGGGAAATAATGATGACAGAAAATAGGGAGCAACAAAAACATTCAGGTTCACTAGTCAGGTACAATTTCCTCTCTTTTTTCATTTTGTAAGTCTAATAAAGACTTGGGACCAACTATCTTGAGTTCACCAGTCCAATGTCCCTAATGTCCAACACGAACGAGAAAATTAACTTGAATAACTACGTTGGAATAAAAAAATTAAAACATGATAGTTGATCAGAGCATATCGGGTGCATGGCAACATCAATGCAAAGGCTCATATGTTCAATAGAACAAAGAACAATTGCCCACCTGAAATTTGTCAGAGACCATATGACGAAGACGTTGGTAATAAACAGGTCCAATGAAAATCTCGCAGGTCATCTCAGTGCCAAAAACTCCACTGTACAGGACCTCTACTCCATGATAATTAAAGCCGTAAGATGCAAGCATGGGACCCAGCTCATCCACAATGGAATCAGGTTTACTGGGATTTTCGTCGTCCTCTTTGACTGAGTTTCCAAAAGGTGTTGCATCAATGAACTTTCCATGTAGACTTCCAGCCTGTGAAGATAGACTTCAGTCCAGTAAAAAGAAGTGGGAAACAGGGATAGAAAACCCAGAACCCAAGGGAAACCCAGGCAGACTGTACCGGTAACCGGCCGGTTATCGGGAAACTCGGGGAAAAAACCGGATGAAATTCGTGAATCAAATTTTAAATTTGGGTGGTTTGAAAACAGGTAATTGTTCCAGTAACCGGGAAAGCCGCTTAAAAAACCAGGAAAACCGCTAAAAACCAGAAAACCTAAGTTGGAAGTACAATAATTGATTCATATTTAGTTCGTACAATAGGTAATCTAGTACACAAAAATGTCTAAATCAACCTAGAAAGTGCATTATGCAGTCATAAATTTAAATTCACACCGGGAAAATTTCGGCTGGTTCTAAAATCCCGGTACTCACCAGTTTTTCCGGTTACCAGCCGATAGCCCCCAGTTTTTCTATCCCTGGTGGGAAACACTATCCTACTCAAATAATTTGAAATGATGAAAACAAGCAAACATATTAATCATGGTACAAACCTTTTTTTAGACAAAATGACACCATTATCATAGATATCCTTTTTTTTCCCTATCTCTCGGAACAACTATTTTTTAGGACCTCGAAAAAAGTAATTTTTAGGAGGCACAAAACCTTGTTGGGAAGTACTTCAATGCCCTCTGAAAGTGAAACGGCGTATTTTTTACAGCAAATCAAGGGCCTGATAAGAAACCAACCACCACTCGAAATATTAACCATACTATTTTCGCATTAGTGCAATTTAGATTTGTGGGGGCACAGAAGCATTACTCAAAGTAGTTTTTTCCCAGTAAACTCCAAAGATGAAAACAAAAGCTGAAGTTATTACATATAAGATAAAAGCATAAGTCCAGCAAGAGTAAATAAGGATTCAAATCAGCTAGCAATAAATCTTATGGTTTTGTGTGTATAAAAAGGGCAACAAAAGAATTCAGGTGTTAATTTTTGGTGGCATCAATTATAATTGATTTTAATTATTCCTTTTTTCTGTGAAATAACTTCAGTTGTTATATCCTTGAACATGCAAGATATAGGTTCCTCCCAAACTATGAATGAAGCAAATATTTGTACCTTTGCTGCTATAGACTCTATAAGCATTGCTATAGTCATTCTTGAAGGAAATGCATGAGGATTAATGATGAGATCTGGCCTCATGCCGGTATTTGCAGCGAACGGCATGTCAATGTCAGGCCACAACTGCGAACAAACTCCCTTTTGCCCATGTCTGCTGCTGAATTTGTCACCAATTATAGGATTTCTCACACGACGCAGACGAATATTTGCCTGACAAAAAAGTTGTTAAAAGCATGCCAAGATCACAAAAACCAAATTTGACCACACTTCCAGAAACTAGGATCGTACAAGCATTTGAGAGTTTCATTGTAAAAATGCTACTAGAGTTCATTGGTGCATAAAATGCAAGGGATTTTATGTCATACGAAGAAATGCAGATGAGTTCTTTCTCATTGTAGCATTCAAATATACACAGACAAGTTGTTTTCCCTTTTTGGACCAACCAAATAAGCATCTCTACATGATTGATCTGATAATTTTCAACAGTGAAAATTTTAATGGAGGTGGCCGTGGCCTTACCTTCTGCAGGTAACCTTTTGAACTTGTCCCATTAACAGCAACGTAGTCAATAGCTGCTGGCTCTGTGCCCTTTAGTTTGATTGGCCTTATTGCACTGGTGAGTGTGTTATAGGCACTGTAGTACTGCTCATTTGGAAGTATTTTCTGTTCATAAAATAAATCTCGAAGTAAGGGAATACCACAAGAAAAAAGAAATTCCACCACTTTCCACATGGGAACAAACTTAATTTAGTATAAACAGATAACTACCTCTCCAATCTGAGGAAGGCCATCTGAGTCGATTACAGAGCTGGTGTCCCTCGAAAGACTACTCTTCGCAAAGATTTCTGGAACATTTTCTCTATTTTTTGTAGACAAGTCAATGCACTCAGTCTACAGGAAGAGTTCACAGCAAAAAGGTTTCTTAGTTCCTAAACTTACGGCTCAATTTTTAACAGAATAGTTGGTCTAATCAAGACTTTTCCAAAGATATAAACTTCTTGCTGGATGTTATTGAATGCGCATATTAAAATGGCATTCCATACCGAAGAATCCCAATCTACTGCTCGGGAGTCAGGACTATCTAAATATAAACATATAATACTGTGTATGCCAAAAAATTACACATGCCATTTTAAGTTCTAAACATTTTTCACATAAAAAATTAGAACATGGAATAAGAACATGGTGCTTTTTGTTCTGGTTGTATTCGGAGTATAGCATTTTGGATGTTCCACGAATGACAATGCAATTGATAACTACACCCTCCTTCCCTATATATGATAAAACACATCTATCATGCATCATACCCACGCAAATGCAGGCCTGTTCTTTTTGGCTGAGGCTTATGGCTTTTGGGCTGTTCGTGCGAGATATTACAGAGCAACCGAAACGTGCGGTTTTTGCCGATATAAATGAAGTCGGCACAGTACGTACTACAATTAACTATAGACCACATCTTGAAAAGACACTCCGTTTAAAAACCAGTTACTGTAGAAAAACCAAAAGCAGAAGCCAAAAGCTAAAAAAGAACAGGGCCTGCGCCTTCTAGGTGCTTAAAGAAAGGAGTAAAATTTAATTTTATAACTTCAAACTCATTAAGATAAATCGTAATAAAGGGTAATAACTCCCAGGACTAATAACTATTGACTAATTGCAGAATGAGTTGCAGAAAAACATAATTCGGTCGACATCCCCAACGTTATGAAAGAAAAAATTGAAGAAAATTAATAGCTGCCTACAAATGTAAGGCACTACAGCATGCTTTGTATTTTGCCTAAGAAGTTATGTAGATATCATGTGAAAGAAACAGTTAAACCAAATTGCATGCACTATGCTTGAATCATTAAGTTCTTGTAGATGATAAATCATGTCATGAGACATGAGTTATTAAAAAAGATAGCATAACTTACCTGGTAGATATGCCCACGGAACATTCCGCGATCAACAGCTGATTTATTCAAAATCATGGCATCCTCCATGTCATAACTGGATCACAAGAACAGTTTTATCATGTCAAGCAAAGTTCACAAACTAGTCATACTACAATATAATGAAAGATTTACCCTGTGTATGCTAGCACTGCAACAATAGCATTCGTTCCTGCCGGAAATTCATCCATACAATATTTGCTATATGTAGCTGTTCGAACAATCGGTGTCTGAGGGGTCTACAGGGCATCAAAGACATATATAAGATGAGAAGTGTTTTCAGCAATTGATGTGAATTAGGTAAGTTTTTGCATCATGAAGTCATCTTATATAGTATACAACTAAGCAACACACAATTCCATTGAGTTTGGCTGCAAGCAAATACATTCTGTCGTACCAAAATGAGTTATACGGATGACCTATCATATTGCTGAGGACTGAGGGCTATCTGCCTCATTTCAGCACCATTTATGTTCTTAATTTTAGAATTGCACCATGTATGCTTTGTTTCCTTTTCATGGCATCTCTTCTAAGGAAGAAATGATTCTTCCAGTCCCCCATGAAAAAAAAATTCAGAGACTAACTTTGGCCAGGTGCAACCAGGTTTTAATAATGCTAGTGATAAATAGCAAACAATTGGAGATCCTGACAAGACCTAATTTTTGAACCACCAGTGGAGGGGCCTCCCAAGTTATGGCTTTTTGGCCTGAATTACTCGAGTCATAAAAAGTCCCAACAATCCAACTGGGTTTTATGTTATTGCTTTTTACAAAATATTCCATAATATCATTAGGAGAAAGTAGAAAGTGTACAAAATGCATTGATTCATCAAATTCTGCTGGAAGCCGGATGAGATACAGCTGGTACCAATACATGACAAAATATTACGTCCTGAACTGGAAAAGTAATCACCCAAAGCCTACCTCCACTTAGTGATACTGATAACTCTCTGGTACCAATTCTCAAAACCCTGGCTACAACCCTACAACCATGAATAGAAATGTATGCTCTTTAGGTGGTTCAAAATATTACTCTCTCTGTTCATAAATAGATGTTGCTTCAGACATCGACATGGTCTCCGATACTCATCTTTGACCATTCTTTTTCTCATTTTATGTTAATAAAATTATTTTGAAAATAACCATATGCAAGTTCTTTTGACGACAAATCTACCAATATCATTTCCATATGAAACGTATAAATAATTATGCGCTTATTAGTGATCAAAATTTGATTGCATGTCTTCTTAAATGACATCTATGTGGGAACAGACGGGATAGTTCCTTAAGAAGTGTGTAAGGCTGTAAGTGTGTCACTAAGAAAATATACTACATATGCAAATGCAATAAGGAAACTTTAAACAACAACAAAATTATAGCTCTTGAATGATAACTTGTTAATTGTACAGGAAAACATGCAAAACAAACCTGTAGATGGAATGCTTTTACATCTGTACGAAATTTTAAAGCTTGGCCACAAAACCCCATGGTTTGCTTTGCCATCTACAAACAAGCAGGATGATTAGTCACTCCTAAAAGAAAAGGTCACACCCTTCATTATGAATGATCAACTGATCATTGTGAAGGCAATGTCTGACTATTGACCTGGCATTGGTACATGTTCCGAGGACTTTGGTTGTGATCAGACCAAGGTGTCAGATTGGCAACTACACTGAGAATGGCTGTAGGGTGGATTTCTTCATGAGTTGCAGGAAATAATTCTTTTCTTCCACCATCCCCACCATCAGGACATTGTATCTCCATAAATGCCTAATGTAGAATGAAAAATCAGTTCTTGTAGTATTGGTAAGAAATAAACTAATATAAGGACCAAGGAAGCTATTGAAGGGAACCTGTTCAAATGGTCCAATAAGCTCAATACTTTGTTTTCCATTAGGCAGGCTTAAAAGATTTCTGACTGGTCGAACAAATCTCGCTGGATTTGTAAAAAGGTAGAGGCCAGGATATGCCCCACCAAGACTTAAGGGGACATAGCCCACTTCTAAATCCTCCGGAATCTAATACAAAATCAAACATGCCCTCTGAGTTAGAACTTAATGAGAAAATATATACAGTGAAGAGGAAAAAAAACACAATAACGTAACAAAACAAACCCCTGTGTCTGCCAGAAGTTTTAATTTTCGAAGATAGTTAACTTTTTCCTCAATGTTAGCTGAAGCAATAGAACCAACAATGCATCCATCCAAATGGACATGTAGGACTTCTGGGGGACCAGTTCGCTCAATCTTCGGCGACAGTGGGGTCATTCCAATACCAACCAATTTATCTAAAAGTGAATTCTTTATTTTCTCAAAATCTTTAATCCCCCCTTCTGAGTGGTAGAAGGATGAAATACCTGGAAATACCAAAGATTAACTGATGGTAGAAAAGGGTAGTACACTATAAATCTTAGCAGAGCTCTCCTCCAAAAAGATACACACACACACATGTAAGAACATTTAGACAGAGAGACAGAGGGGGTGCTGACACATCATGTTGTCAAAGATGAGACAGAAGCAAGAAACCCTGAATTCGAAAGAAGGATTGGTGTTTGGGGGATGCAATGCAAAATTAAATTCAAGAGAAAATGACAAAATTGTAATATCTTACGGCATGTGGAAGTCATATGGTTCAGCAAACCACAAGGCTCTCCATCAGGTGTATGAACTGGACAAAGGAAACCCCAGGACCTACGTGGAAATTTTCAGTATAAGCGATAATGGATGCAAGAAAACAACAATAGAATGTCATGCTAGGATAACATACTCTGGGAGCAACTTTCTAACAGATGTTGTGCGCATTTTAGCAAAAGAAGAACCCCTATGGACAGAACGGAAATGTGAGATGTAACGATGAAAGTTGAGCCGTTCAGCTTGAATGGTCATCCCATCTCTCTGAAAATTTAACATAAAAATGATTATTATTTGTAAAACCTATCTAAAAAATCAACATTAACAATATCAGAAGCGAAATGAAAAAAATCATTACTGTCAACATTCAGTTGAAATATAAGTATAGACCATAATTCATAACCAATGTCAAGCACTCAAGCTTCTCTTAATCAGAAGAAAAAGAACCGAGTCAATAAAATTCCAGGGAAATGATGCATTCAAAGTAAAAAAAAAGAACCTATAAATGAAGTAGGCAATGTAAGAGATGCACCTGTGGCAGATCTAACCCTGATTGTGAATTCACTTTCCCAATCTTTATCATACTCTCAATAGCTCTGCCAACAGATGTTGTATTTTTACTAAGAAATTTTCTAATTTCCTGTGCTGCACAAAGAACAATACATGATTGCGTGACAAATATAAAATATGCCAATGTACCACAAAAAATTCAGAACTAAAAGAATCCAACAGGCACATCTTATCCAGCAATAATTGTGCAAAAAGACCATAAATTGACTATAGTGACTTTAGTGAGCAAAAAAATCTGGAAAAGTGAATGGCCCAATAGAACCTAAGCTTGCCAATTTTGATTTGTGTATTGAGCTAATTTTGGTCGGCTTAAAAAAACATGCCAATTCATTATTCAGTGTTCAATATGTTTGGCTTGTGGTATTATCTGACTGACCAGAATAAAAAATGAGTATTTGCCACTGCAAAGGTTGGCCTTTTAGCATTTGCCACTCCAAATGTTGTAATCAAGGATTTGCCACTTCAAAGAATGATTGCTTCATTATTTGCCACTTATGACCATTGTACCCCCTCTTCTTCTTCCCCCTTCTTCCCACTCCCCTCCTCTTACAACCTCACCATCCATGGCCGACTACACCACGGAGGTGCGATAGTTGCTTGGACTGATCTTACATGCACAAAATTAAGCTTCTTTAATCTTCCAATCCATCACAAGATCGTCGCCTGTGCCATGCACATGCAAGCATAAAAATCACCAGGTTTCTGTTGGTAACACCAGCAATTAACCCAGCAACAGAGGTACTGATTCACAGCCATTAACTACTACTATACCACTGATAATGTTCAGTGGCCATGTCTGCCGCCAACCCTGTATCCTGAGCCATAAACATGCAGGGGAGGAAGGAGAGGGGTAAAATTTTCCACAGTGGCCAAGTATGAAGGATACAATGTTTGGAGTGGAAAATAATTGATTACAGCGTTTGGAGTGGTAAATGCTAGAAGGCCAACCTTTGCAATGGCAAATACTCAATTGTCTCATTATACGCAAGAGGACCTCAGGCGAGGCCCTTCTCTCCCAACTGTTAGATCACCCATCCATGTTTTAAATCATAATCTAGCCCCAATAAAAATTGCTCCCCCACATTATATCCCAAACCTTTTAGAAACAAGATTTTCGACCACTGAGAAAGTACATGCTAGAGTTGCTAATTTGTTGCATAAAGCAACTGCCGCTTGAATAAAGGGCAAATTCTCTTCTCCGAACCAATATTCAACAGAAGGGGTAAACAATGAAGATAGGGTTCAAATGCTTGTATTGCCCTGCGGTCATGCTAACCACGGCCATTTTATATCCTCCCAAAATATTGTATTAGATTTTTCCTTTCTCCTTTTTGGAGAACTTAAAGTCAACTAGAGATCCTTATTACATATTGTATTCAATCAACCGTCACCATGATAGATTTTGTGTCAAATATTATTTAGTTAATCCAAGATAATTACAATTCATGCCTTCATGGGCATGCAACATTACAGCTGCAAATGCAAATTACCAGAAAATTATCGGTCACCGTCTCAGCCCTCTTCAATGGTTTTTTTGTGATGCAGAGAACCACTGTTCTAATTATTTGTCAGCAAATTTCACCTTGGGAGCACAACTCCAGGGGATTGGGATAGTTGCTACAGATCACACTTCCCTTTGAAAGCGCATCGCAAGCTGGATGAGTATGCCAGGCAAGGTGTGCTTGTTATTGCATTATGATTCCCTATGAATGAGTGCACATTTCTTTGTGCTTTCAACAACATTTATAAAACGGAACCAAAGCGCATCGCAAATGCACATAGCTAAATCAAGTGCATAAGAAACATGCTTCAGATTTTACCAGTAAATAAATGTGAATTTTAAGTTCAAACACCATTTCACATATCAACTTATATTATCACGGAAGAGCCTTGAGATATTCCAAGAACTCAAAATAACTATTGCATACATCTGAACAAAGCTAGGTGTTACGCAATAATATAATCATCAATTTGTATTTTCATCTAAAAAATGCACGAATTAAAAATTTTCGGTGTAAAAACTTGAATAGAATAAACATACTGTTATTGAGGTCAAAGCTTTTATTCTTTGTAGCCTCTTCAATAATTAAACGTTTAGACTTTCTTAGCCAATCTTGAAGTCTATCCTGCAGATATCAACCGAAAAAAAATAGTTAGAAAACAATATGGGAGGTTGGGAAAAACAAATCTGCACCATCTTGGCTATGAAATAGGACACCAAAGAACCAGCATCAATCATGATACATATGGAGCAATGTTGAAAGAAATAGGATAAATAAGTTTAACAGCGCCGCAGAAGTGCAGCTTCAGCAAGTACCAACAAAGTTCCCACCTCAGTAAAATACCATTACAATTTTTAACAGACAGTCGTAATTAACATTGGCCACGGGGTTCTCCAGCGGTTCATGGGAGATGTCAGATGTAAAGAGAAGGTAGAGCTGACATAGAAGGGGTAAAATGGTCATTTTTAAAAATATAATGTTATTTTACTAAGCTGGGAACATCCATACTGGCACTTTTGCAGTGCTATGAAGCTAAATTTCAAAAAAAAAAAAAGTGGCATGATTGACATAAAGAGGGTTCAGTAACCTTCAGAAAAATTGTGATCAGGTGCCCAGGCAAGAGAGCTTCCTGGTATTGTAGTGCATCAGCATTATCAGGTGAAGCAGTTTGATCTACGAGAGCGTAAAGTTTCTGCAGCATAAATCTACACAACAAAAAAGTAACAAGAAATACACATGATTAGAAGGGGCCAAAAGGATAGAAACTTCATGAAATAGGACAACAAAACTTCAACTTACATTAATAGATTAAATTTTTCATGTTTTCTATCCAGGTGCACAAAAATATAATCCTTCAGAACCGCTTCAGCAACCTAAACAATGTGGAACGACCAAAGTGAACAATAGATCCAAATTTCAACAGCGTGGAAAGGCAAACACAAAGAAAACATTCAATATTACAGTTTCATAATCATCTTTTTCAAATCCTTCCATCACAGATCGGAAGTACTGGCCTGCATTTGAAAGATTGTTATTGATGTCAGCAAATAAGAGGGCTTAAAGAGATTCTAAATGCAGAAGAAATTAAACCCTCAAAGTACCAATATGCGCCAAACATTGCGTGTGTGTTAGAAGGGACAGATCTCTGACTTCATCAAGAATTATTTGTGCCCTTTCACCAATTAGTTGAGTGCTGACAACTCCCTTTCCTCTTTCATATTTATCACCGTAGCAGCATGTCAAGCTTGTAAAAATTTCCCGGTCACTCGTATCAATAAGGGCCTATTATTGGTAAAGTCATAATCAAGTCAAGGTAATGTTGAAGCAATGCTAAGAATACTTGAAATCTAGACTAAAGATCATAAGATAGAAGCGTCATCATTTGCAAATCCTGTGAACAGTCAAAACACAACTACAGAAAGTGCACTGACATCTATTTCAATGGAAAGATGCTAAGCCTTCCAAAAGTTGGGAATATAGATCAAACTATCTACTAAGCTAAGGAAAGAAAACATTATTAAAATAAGCTGAATTAAAACACAGCTTAACAAAGGGACACAAGGAATGCCTCAACGAAGGCCCTGAGGCATCTGATAGTGAAAGTAGCCAAATGCCTTTAACTCTTTAATTCACACAAAACATGTAATTGTACACACAATGAATGTCAATGGATTGTATGGCAGGTTAGGAAATGGTAAGATGAGGAAAAGACGATGGTATTCTACCTTGAGAACAATCCCAACGGGAAGGAGAAATTCTCTGCCTCCCAACCTATATTCAACACAAATTTGAGAAGTCAAATTGAGAAAAACAATTCACTCATCTTACACTAGCTATGTACCAGCACGAACTTACCAAAACCCAAGCCTCGCACTTCCATTTTGCAGGTAATACATCTTTACTGTCACACTGGACTGGTCATGTTTGACACATCTGTTGAAGAAAAATAAATAACAAGATATAGTAAGGCAACGGCATACAGAAGAATCTTTAATGTTTTACAGAGATACATCATATATTCCCCGAGGTTCCTAACTTTCCATGGGGTTGGAGTATGCAAAACGTCCAAAAGATTGGGCAAGAATTTAGTTTCAGACCAAAAAGACCCACTTTTAAAACCAGGAACATCTAGGCATAACAAGGTTTTTTGAAAAATAAGATATTAAGATAGTAACAGGAAGACCTTGTCCAATGTTTTGTCTCCACTGGTCCTTATGTGGTTAATGGTGCTTGTGTACAAGAGTCATGCTCAAAAAAATACTAGGTGATAAACGAAACCTGTGCCAAACCTTCTGGATTCCAAACCACTATCTTGTCGTGTGTAAATCACCAATAAAGTTCAGGCATCTCGCTATAAGTTAATACTTTTCTACTAAATTGCTACAGGCCACAAAATGTAATGATCATTCTATGACTGTTCATTCAATGGACACTTTATAAACCATCTAAGGAAAACAAAAGACTATAGGTTTTACATCCAGCGGATTAGAAGACCAAAAAGGTGGATAATGAAAAATCAAAAGATCAAGTAAAAATCATGTTTCTTCCCGTGCATTCTTTGACACCCAAGATATATTGATTTCAAGTTGAAATCATGTATCTTCCCCGTGCAATGATCGACATCCAAGATATAATGATTTCAAGTTGAAATCATGTTTCTTTCCCATGCTGCGATCGATATTAAAGATGAATAACAACTAGTGATTTAGATCTAGTCAATGTCAAGGCGCTTTCTTTCATCGTATATGTGCAATATCCTCTGATTTGACTTATACCTGTTTTAATAGTTTGTCCGCCTGCACTGTCTTACTCAAAATATATTTCAAAGTTAACAGGAAAAGCTGTTTTGATTGATTTTATTTTGTTTACTACATTCAACAATCACAAAATACTTGCAATAAATAATCAAGTTGGACAATAAGTGGAAACAGGAATTAAGCAGAAAATGAATGAAACTAGCTGGAGTTAAAATATAAACAGGGTCTCTGTGGCTGTATAATGCAAAATGACAAGGTTGTCATGGCCAAAATGCAAGGTAACCATAGGACATTCCAATATTACCCCTTATTTGGTAGTAATAACCAAAAAGAAAACTCAAAAACAACAAAAGCAGCTAGGGCAAACAGTATACAACACCTTATGACCACTGCTTTGTCAGTGTATCCAGCGCCGCGTTTAAGAAAAGAACCACGGACCAGGCCCATAGGCTGAAAATATTGTCATAGCAAACTCCTCATCAGGAAATCATCAGAATGATGTTTTAATAATACTAGCCTCTAACATAAAGCTTCAAGTAAAGCTGTGTCTATCTTACATAATTACGCTTTTGTAAAATAAGAATCCGTACAAGTCTCTCCATCCCGCCACATATGAAGTACCTACAAGTAAATTTAAAAATGTATCAGAATGATTTAAATAATAAACAAAGGAAACAATATCAAAAAATTTGTTCAGGAACAAAGCAATAGTAGAAGTATGACAAGTTCATCGCAACAGTAAGTATCAAAAGCAAGATTTTACCAAGTGCCCTGCTGCTAGCAAGATTCATATGTATTGGAACAGCACCAAGATGATAACACAAAACACAGGACAAAACTTACACTCCCTACATTGGCAATACAGTAGGCTCCAAAAAAAACATTTGTATAATATATCCCATTATCTGCCTTTCGTATAATGCCAGAAAGTGAGAAACGTCTATGTTGCCCACAAAGCAGATATCGTCTTCCATTTTAGATATAAGGTGCTACCGTGCTAGATAGCAAAACACAGGAATTGATTGAACTTTTCAAGCAAGGGCTAAGAATTCACTTAATAATAAGATAGGCTGAAAAAAAATGGTTTGTAAAACAATCTCAGCACATATAAATTGTTCGGAAGCTCCATTATCTGCTTTTCATTCAATGTGATAATCAGTAGCTAATTTGCAGTATTGCACAGAAAGCTGATATGGTACATCTTTCCAAACTCGTCATGTTAGATATGGTTGAAAGAACAGGAAAAGAAATGAGAACAAAACACTAAATTTCATTTACTTGAAAGTTGGAACAACACAAAAACTCCGCCTATGTAGTTTTCTACATAGCCTATCATAAGTAAGGAAAAAGGAAGAGAATTGTGTTAGGCTCGGCAAGCCAACACAAATTAAAAAAATCCACCTTTTCATAGAATGAAAC
Organism: Dendrocalamus latiflorus; assembly: GCA_017311315.1. Taxonomy (NCBI): domain Eukaryota; kingdom Viridiplantae; phylum Streptophyta; class Magnoliopsida; order Poales; family Poaceae; genus Dendrocalamus; species Dendrocalamus latiflorus. The sequence continues at coordinate 20,758,060 of CM029675.1, forward strand.
ACAAAAAAATTTCGTTAGGGCATAACCCTCTTAGCGACGCACCATATCGGAACCTCAGTGTGGTGATAAATAAGCAAGGGCCAAGACGTCACTCCCTTAGTAACGCACTACGTCGGCGTATAGATGCAGTGGAAAATGTGCAAGGGTCTTCGTACATTACTCGACAAATGCTAGGGGCCTGGAAGCTAGATGAGAAGAGTAGAATCTGTCTAGGTAGTTGGAATGTAAGATCCTTAACGGGTAAGTTAAGAGAATTAGTTGATACAACGATTGAGAGATATGTAAATATCTTGTACATTCAAGAGACTAAATAGACGGGTCAGAAGGCGAAGGAGGTAGAGCATATGGGCTTCGTGGAACAGAATAAAACAGGAATGCAGTAGGCATGTTAATCGATAAAAGCATCAAGAGTAGAGTTGCCGACGTGAGGAGACAGAGGGATAGGATTATCCTATCAAGCTAATGCAACTTGGCATTGAATGTTGTTAGTGCATATGCTCCATAAGTAGGTCTGGGTGAGGCCGCTAAGAGGCAACTTTGGGAAGATCTAGATAACATGGTTAAAAGTGTGCCTAACAGTGAAAAGCTTTTCTTATGAGGTGATTTCAACAGTCATGTTGGTACAACTAGTAAGGGATTTCAGAGGGTGCATCAGGGTTTTGGTTATGGCGATAGGAACCAAGAAGAAGAAGATATCTTAAACTTTGTCATAGCCTGTGACCTCATGATAGCTAACACCTTTTTTAGAAAGAGACATTACCATTTAGTTACCTTTAACAATGGTCAGCATTCTAGTCAAATGGATTTTGTCCTTATTAGGAGGAAGGACAAACTAGCCTACATAAATTGTAAGGTTATACCTGGATAGTGTTGTCCATCAACATAAGTTGGTAGTCTCCAACTTTCATTTTAGGATACGGATTCAACAGGCTAAGGTCGCCAAAGCCATGAGGACGAAGTGGTGGAAACTCAAAGGGGACGTCTCACAAGCGTTTAACGAGAGGATAATCACGGAAGGGATATAGAGCGTGGGATAAACGAATAGTACGTGGACGAAGATGGCAACTTGCATTAGGAAGATAGCTACGGAGGTGCTTGGAGTGACCCGAGGGACAAGATGCAAACCTAATGGCACTTCGTGGTGAAATGAGTAGGTGCAAAAGGCTATCAAATAGGAGAAGGTATGCTACAAGCACATACAACATGATAGGAGCGACGACAACGTACAGAAGTACAAAGCAACAAAAAAGAATGCAAAGAAAGCGGTGAATGAGACACAAGGCAAGGCCTACGAGGAACTTTATCAGAAACTTAGTACAAAGAAGGACGAGAAGGGTGTCTATAAGATGGCTAAACTTCGAGAAAGGAAGACGAGAGATTTCAACCAAGTTAAATGCATCAAAAACGATACTAATAGACTTCGTGAAAGACGAGATCAATGATGGGTGGAGAAATTACTTCAACAAGCTGTTCAGTGGAGACAATGAGGATAATACGATCGAACTGGATAATTCTTTTGATGACACCAATAGGCGGTTTATTCGAAGAATTCAGGAGTCGGAAGTAAAAGAGGCCTTAAAAAAGATGAAAGTGGGTAAGACGTTGGGACATAATAACATTCCTATCAAGGTGTGGAAATGCCTTGGAGACGTAGCGATCGTTTGGCTAACTAATTTGTTCAGTAGCATCTTTTAGGTCGAACAAGATGCCTAACAAGTGACAGGGAAGAACATTAGTACCAATTTTCAAAAATAAAAGAGACATTCAAAATTGTACTAATTATAGAGGAATTAAGCTCATGAACCACACAATGAAGTTTTGAGTGCGAGTGATTGAGCACCGTTTAAGAAGTGACTAGCATAACGAAAAACTAACTTGGTTTTATGCCCGGGAGGTCAACCGTAGAGGCAATTTTCTTAACACGACAGTTGATGGAGAGGTATAGGGAGCAAAAAAAGGATCTTCACATGATGTTTATCAACTTGGAAAAAGCCAGTGACAAAATGCCAAGAAAGGTCATGTGGTGAGCGCTTCAAAGGAAAACAATCCCAACAAAGTACATTATCCTAATCAAGGATATGTACGAAGATGTTGTGACTAACAACAGAGCATGTGACAGCAATACTAATGACTTTTCTGTCAAGATAGGATTATACCAAGAGTCAACGTTGAACCCATACATGTTTGCCCTAATGATGGACAAGATCACAAGGGACATATAAGGAGATCCCTTGGAATATGATTTTGCTGATGATGTAGTGCGAATTGATGAGAATAGGATAGGTGTCGATAGGAAACTAAAGTTGTGAAAGAAGACTTTAGAATCAAATGGCTTTAGACTTAGTAGGACTAAAACTAGGAATATGAGATGTGATTTCAGCGGTGCCAGGGTAGATATGGAGATGTTAATCTCAACAGACAAGTAATGCCTAAGAATGATACTTTTCGATAGTTGGAGAATGACACTTTTCAACAGTTGGGATCAATGCTACAATGGGACGGCAAGATTGATGAAGACATGAACCACAGGATAAGAGCAGGGTGAGTGAAATGGCGTCAAGCATCGGGTGTTCTATGTGATAAAAAAAAGTCCCTTAAAAATTAAAGGGTAAATTCTATAAGATGACGATCAAATCTGCGATGCTATATAGAGCGGAATGTTGGGCGACTAAAAGACAAGATGTACAAAAGATGAGTGTAACAAAGATGGGAACGTTGCGGTGGATCAATGATCACACAAGGCGTGATCAAATCCACAATGATAATATACGTGATAAGTTGGGAGTAGCACCAATTAAAGATAAGCTTATCTAGCATCGTTTGAGATGGTTCAAACATCTCCAACGGAAGCCTTCCGAGGCACCAGTGCGTACTAGAATTTTAAGACATACCAAAAACATAAGAGGCAGAGGTCGACCAAGACTGACATAGAAGAAAGCAGTTAAAAGAGACTTAAGGGATTAGACTGCACTCAAAAGAGTTGGCTTTGGATAGGGGCGCATGGAAATTAGCAATCCACGTATCGGAACCATGACATAAGAATAAAGTTTAGAGACAGTGTTTTAGGCTCTTAGTTCAGATGGCAGAAAGTAAAGTTTAGGGTTTTAGCCTTATAGGTTTTATTACAAGACGCTTGTTTCTTTGACCTTGCGAGTGTTTCATTCCTAACATATCCCAACTCGTTTAGGACAAAAGACTTTATTGTTGTTGTTGTTGCTGTAGGAACAACACAAAGGCAATGAAGAAATCGTAACCATATTACACCCCGCCCAGTTCTCGCGCGGAGGGCCTGTCCACGTCGCCCTTGCCCTCGCTCCGGCCGGCGCGTGGCTTTCAAATTTTAGTACGGTCTGGTGACCTTTTTTGCGAAAAAGCCCCTGCGCTTTTCGAAAATTACGTAAAGGTCCTTTTTCCTCGCAAAAAGGTCCCTGCAAGTTTTTTAGCCCCTCCACTTTGCAGGATGGCCCCCGCCGTTTTCGAAATTACGCACGGGTCCTCGTTTGTTTACGTACAGGTCCTCGATTTTTTACGAAAAAGCCCTTTATCTTTTTCGAAAATACGCATGTGCCCTCGGTTTTTTTAAAAAAACTCCTCGCGAATTATCGCCTCTTTTACTTTGGTACGCACGGTGGCTGACGCGGCGTGGCGCCGCGCCTATGAGGCTAGTTGCTAACTATATGAAGCAGATTTTCCCTAGGAGCATTGATTGTAACACCTCGTTGCAGAATAACACAGCACAATGCAATCAAACTGGCCCTAAATTCACCAATCCACGTGCAGATGCACAAAAGAAAAAGCTTCCTATTGAAGAACACAAGAATGATAATGCATTCCAAATAGCAAGCTAAGCAACAAAAAAAACTAGTTGGAGAGCTACAGTTACTGATTGATGCAAATTATGTAACCAATATCTTTACTGCTTGTTGGTAGTGGTTCATATACCATCCCCCCCCCCCCCCCCAACACACACACAAAAACTTTGCGCTAATTGGTGGGCCTCTCATACTCCGGTCATGGCATCTAATTCTGTCCGATTTCAGCGTGTGGCCCTCCTCCCCCGCCAATCTCAATCCCAACCCAAATCACTAGCCGATGGCGCCGACTCGTGGGACCACATGTGCCCCCTCACACACGTCCACAAGTTCCGCAACCCTACCAACCAAAGATCGAAAGATCAAAAGAGAACAGAAAAAATTCCCTAACAAACAGAAAAAAAAGTACCCTAACAAACTCCCTGATACTCTCAGCTGGCACGCCATGACCCTCACAAGCGCAAATCATGAGCAGAGAAGTGACTGAGCAGCCAAGTTGACACTACATGGAGGCAGCGTCCAGCACAGAAGCTCAGGCGAACAGTCCAGCGTAGCCATGTGGGTGCTGCACTGCATAGCAAAGGCAGCGGCAGCTGCTGCTCGGACAGAGCGTGCAAGCATGCACGCTCCTGGCCTTGGGCAAAGAACTCAACGAAAGGATTAATTCCATCAAAGCCTAGAGGGCATCAAGGTTCACGAGGCACCATTTTCTATTGATTCTGCTTTTCTTTCCACTACATAATTCTTCTTACCTTCTTGCCTCCATGCCGCCTTCTTTGTTTCTTGAGCTGTCGTTCCATGAGATTTTACCATCGCGAAACATACACCAGTCAAACCATGCATTTTGTTGATGCGGCTAGCGAACAAGATCATTCAGTGGGTGTTCATGTGCTTCTTGGATCATTATAGATGGAATTGGATTAGAAATAGAGGTTGCTCGTTATCTATCTATTAGGCCAAACCATTTTGCATGTCAGCTGCATTGAAAAATCTACCCTGAAAAAGCTTGTGACTTGAGAAATACTATTGTATGTGTCCCTAAAAAAAGAACTGCGATATTTGCCCAACTATTCCAATTTCTAAATCAATGACCTCTGTTTGTAAATCTTGATACCGATTTCCATTAGCAGCATGTTAAGAACTAGACCATTCTTTAAATTTCCACCTGTGCTTTTGAGACATAAGTATTGATGCATGTTTATTTTTTTGGGGCTCTTTTACAATACTTAACATGATTTATCTTATCCGTTGCATCGCATGAGCATTTAGCTAGTATAAGAAAGTTGTGGACATAGTTGAGAATGGTGAAATTGATAACATCAGAACACAATAGTGGACATAGTTGAGAATGGTGAAACTGATAAAATCAGAACACAATCAATCACCAAATAAGATCCACAAGAAAAACCTCACAAGTTGAGACTACAAAACTAAAATGTTACTAAGAAATGACAACATAAGGAAGATGTTGACACAGTCAAGGGAATGTAAATGAACAAACAAGTTCATAACATACTCACCCGCCCATTTCTGTTGCCTCTTCACCGTGGAAAATTAATCTACGTGAATCGGCACCACTTAGATTGCAACGGTTTGACTGGAATAGCAAGAGCATAAAGTCAGGGAGAAGAATTGATGATTATGTGCAGAGGTTGAACCAAAATAATTAGTCAACAATAAAGAACAATGGCCTAGAGAGGAGTGAGAAGAGAAATGGCAAATCCCATGTGGCTTCCTATAGAAGGAATAAACTATCTCAAAGAAACAAGAAACAACATCAATTCTCTACCCCCAAACTTCTTATGTATCTTCACATTTAAAAGAAATAGTGCTTTGGGTGTTCCTAACTTTCCGGAATTGTACAGCATGTTATTCTTTTCATATTCTCTGAAAAAAATATGCTACATCCAGATAACAATCAGAGCTTATTTCAAGGGACATACAAAAAAAACCTCACAGCACGAATACAGTGGACATTGTTCATGCTTTCCAGCCAACTGATAGAAAAGTCATGGCTATTTTGAGGAGTCGTTAAGGTAAAACGTTGTGAAGAATTATGCCCTATCGACACTTTACTTTTCGACTTATAGAAGCACATATATATTTTGTATTGAAGGCGCAGGCCAAATTACCCCATGCTTTTGGATTGTCAAACTTAAGTAGAGTTGTAGAAGCCCAAGCTCATACAAGCAGACTACAAGCCACGCTGACACTTGCATGCTACTCACTAAGATGGCAGGAAACTACAACATAAGTATTAAAATCAACTCAGCTATTAGACTATAGTACATGCAAATTCTAAAATTCACAAAGAGCATAGGAATTTACTTCATCACATAAAAAAACCATTGGAAGCATAGACAGGAAAGGGTAACAACCATCAACATAATAGGCAAATGGCCAAAATTGAAGCTTTGCCTGACAGGTGGCCCATCATTACATTGGAAGAGGACGTCCACTTTAAATTCCCCATGATATGTAATCCTCGCTTGCCTGCACTGCTCCAAAAAAGAAAAAAGAAACTGAGAAAGGAATCAGACTGACAAACACCTGTCTAAATTTTTCAAGAGAAGACCAAATAAGAAGATACCAAAATAGTGTGCACTATGCTACTAAAAGAGAGGAACTAAATTGCCTATGATTTTAAGATAAAAATAGGTTACAATTTTTCAAAAAGAAATATTACAAACCTCTTGGGGGTAGAGGAGTTTAGCCAACGAACCGTCCTTCACCGGCTGGAGCACATGACCCTTCTCCAAGGATAGTATGACAATTGTTAAGAGAAAAAAGAAAGAGAACAGAAGGAAAAGGGAAACATTAACAACGCTGTTCTGATGCATCATTCACTGTGATATCCAAATATCCACAAATTTAGCATGCCTTCCAAACTTTACTCGAGTGTTGATTGGTTTCACGGCAATTCAGAATCCGCATCCAGAGAGGCAGTACAAAAATTCTAATCTGTGCTTTAGTAGCTCTAAGTTGGCTCTAAGTTTTTTTTAGGAGAATTCACCCAGAGTTTAACTCCAGGAAATCCTAAAAATTATCTTAAATTTTACTGCAGTCTACTCTGGCGAGCAGTAAATAAATCAAACGCGATCCATCTCATGATGATTCATGAGAATTTGCACCCTTTTGCAGCTTTTGAGAAAAAAATGGAATTCTCCATTGTGTCCTGCAACAGCCAAAAGCTACTAACCAGGCAAAACATAACAGGAATTTGGACACTAATAGCCCTCGCTACCTGTTGCAACTGCTAAAATCTTACAGCTATACATAATCACTGCACTGAAGAGCAAAAGAGAACCGAAAAACAAAAACGAACTGAAGCACGAAGGATATTTCTCAGCGTGGTGTTGGAGGAGGGGTCGCTGATCTCGATGGGGCGGATGGAGAGGATCATCTTGTCGAGCCCCTCATCGAGGAAGTAGTTGAACGACTCGATGTGCGGCCGGAACAGCTCCCGTAGCGCCGCGTACTCACCCTCCTTAGCAGCCGCCGCCATGGCAGGAGGTAAGCAGGACGCCGGGGTGGGGGATGCGAGGGGCTAGGGCTCCGGCGACTGGCGGCGGGAGGCGGAGGTGGCGGCGTTTGGTTCGGCGCAGTGGCGGAGCCAGGATTCTTCAGAGCCTCGGGCCCAAAACTAAGGGGCTATAAGTCTACAACACATCAAGGGACACTGTTATACCCTTTTTAGCCCTTTTCTATTTAAGGCTCATATGATCCCATAAAAACACATCAAAAAATGATATTAGAAAAGATGAACAGCATATTTGAATGATCAAATCATCGCTTGCAAGTTTAGTACTTCAATGCCCTAGCGTTCTAGTACTTTATCAACCAAAAGAAATGCTGATCGGCTCTAGTTCATCAATGCTGATATTCATCAGATGAGGCATTATCATAAAAGCACCGAAATTGGCTCAAGATGACCGTAAGCCATGAGGTCGCCTATTTTGCTTAGCAATTCTTTACTAGACCAGACATTTGTTCAAAGGTGCAAATGCAAAATTAATAATACAAACATGCATGAAGAGATAGCATTGTGTCGGTGAGCTCCAACTTACAAAAAACATACATGTTAAATGCCTCTAAGATCAAAATGCACTTAAGATTAAAAAAATCACTCAGAACAAACGAAGGACTTGAGTTGTTCATGCCTGTGCTATGCATGCCAAGCAGGTAGAGGAGGCGGGGGCGGGGCCGCGGCGGAGAAAAGGCGGGGGCGCGGCGAAGAGGAGGCGGCGGGGCGATGCTGCGGCGGGCTGACGGAGAGGAGGCGGGGGCGGGGCCGCGGCGGAGAGGAGGCGGGGGCGCGGCGAAGAGGAGGCGGGGGCGCAGCGACGCGGGGGAGAGAATGCGCCGATGCGGTGGGGGACTGGGGCCTGGGGGCGGACGGCGGCGGAGTGCTGGAGTCGCGGAGGCGGAGAGGCGGCTGGAGGTCGCGAGACGGGAGTCGAGACTCGGGAGGCCGGGAGGGGATTGCGGGAGCAGGAATTGGGGCTAGGGTTTGGCGTCGTCCCAGCCTCGTCGCTCCGCGCCTCCGCATTTGGGCTGTTCGGCCATTGCCCGTTGGATCTGCTGGGCGGCTGGGCCGGCTGGGAATCGGGCCGGCCGGGAATAATCTCGGGCCGGCCAGAAAGACTCGGGTCCATACATTGTACAATATATTTTTTTAACATATGTACAAAATTTTTGCACTATTATTTTCACTGGGTCTTGGACCGTTGCCCAACCGGCTCGAGGCCCATCTCCGCCCCTGGTTCGGCGGGAAGGGTAAAACCCTAGACGAAGAGGCGGCGGCGTTGGAGGTTTAAGGTAGCAAGAGGAGTGGAGTTGGTGTATATGAAACTAGTCCACCCGGCTCGAGTTGGACTTGGATACACTGCGGGTTACATATAAGCCGACCGTTTTTGATCCAACGTCTAGAAGGGTTCACGGGTTTTTTATTGAAATTGTTTAGAGATAACTGAATTTTTCTTTTGGGAACCAGAGACAACTGATTTTTTTTGCGAATTAGACAACTGAATTATAAAGCAGGAATTTGACATTTTAGCACCACACGTGCCACCTACAAAAGAACATGTGTGCCAACAGATGTCTAGCGCGTCTCAAAACAAAATAACTGCCCGGTACACACGTTCCACCTGAGCGAAACTACGTACATAAAAATTCAGAGAGACAAAACTTCGAGCCAGAGGGTTTTTTTTCTAAGGCGCATGCTTTTAACCGCTCGAGTGAAAGTGCGTTTATCTGTTAACTTTGGTTATTTTAGGGGAGTTTGTTTGCTACTACTTCATAGGTCCTGCTCGTATTGCTTTATGCTTCTGACCTCTATTTATAAAAGTTAAAATTTAATATGATCATTCGGTTTCTTGAAGAGATTTCTCCACTCCTCCTGCTCCTTAAATAAGGGAATTTTTTGCTACAGCAACTCCTCATGGCTTTTTTTTTTTGCAGAAATGGCATCCGGTGCCAGTTTTTTGCACGAGTAGCCCCTTCCTTACCGCAGATCATCAAGGGGCCAACATGTGGCTATTTCTATGGCTGGGGAGCGCGGATCCATGGACCATGCCCCAGGAGCGCAAAAATCTTGGAATTTTTTGTACGGATAATCCATTTTTTATTCGAAATTACAGAAATATACCCGCGGGAAAATTTTTTACAAAAATAGGCTCCAGTCGCCTAATGGTTAGGCTACTGAAGCCTTTCGCCCAACCATTGGGCGACTTTAATCCAGTCGCTCTACCCTCGGGCGACTGCATCCAGTCGCCCAACCATTGGGCGACTTTCATGCAGTCGCCCAATGGTTGGGCGACTGCACTCAGGACCCCGTGAAAGTTTTAAATTTTGTCAATTTTATAGTTTTAAACTGGTAAAAAATCTGTTGAAGTTGTAATAAAAGTTTATGTTCATTGTATGTTGTAGGTGTGTAAAAAATTTTGGGAAACTTTTTTTGGAACAAATGACCATAAAACAATTGGTACATACGATGGTAAGTAATATTTTGATTTACTGAGAATTTGGAAAGTGCATCAAACCTTCGCTAAAAAAAAATGAAAATTGGTGGAGCTGTTCTTCATACATCCAACAGCCTCTAGAAAAAAATTTGAGCAATTTCGGCCACGGGATCAAAAGTTATAGCAGTTTCAGTCTGTTTCCGACACACCTTCAGTAAAACGGGCATAACTTTTGCATACGGTGTCCGTTTTCGACGTTCTTGTACTCGTTGGAAAGCTAACGACAAGCCCGATCCAATAAAAACGACCTGCTTGTGCTGGTCGCCCTCCAAGACCCCGCAAATCGGCCATCTTTGGACCTAAACCCGCGTCGTAAGTTTTTGGTTTCTGTTTTTGCCCTTTTTCTTGGCCTTCCTTTCGGAATTTGGATTTTGCTTCAACTGAAAAGTTGTAGATCTCGTCGAAACCTTTTTAATGAGTATATATAAGCCATATACAACTTTGCTATTTTATCTTTTCAGACTAGTTGTTTATATTGCATCGATATATAAAACTTGTGATAGCGAGTATTACAGATGGTTTGTATGTAGAACCGTCTGTGATAATCTGACCGCTGGGCCCGTCGATCCTCCTCAACCCAATCCTAGCCCAGAGACACGAATTCTCAATAACATTAAAATATCACTTACCATCGTATGTACCGATCGTTCTACGGTCAATCGTTCCTAAAAAAAATTTTCCAAAATTTTTTACACACCTATAATATACAATGAACATAAACTTTTATAACAACTCCAGCATATTTTTTACCAGTTTAAAACTACAAAATTGAAAAAATTTAAAACATTCACGGGAGACTTGACTGCAGTCGCCCAACCATTAGGCGACTGCATTTAAGTCGCCCAATCGTTGGGCGACTGGATGCAGTCGCCCAACCATTGAGCGACTGGATTAAAGTCGCCCAATGGTTGGGCGAAAGGCTCCAGTCGCCCAATCATTAGGCGACTGAAGCATATTCTTGTAAAAAATTTTCCCGCAGGTATATTTCTGTAATTTTGAATAAAAAATGGATTATCCGTACAAAAAATTCAAAATCTTATGGCCTTGGCACGCGCACATGAACTCCCGTAAGCCGCGGTCAGGATCCACGGAAAAGGCATGCTGAGACCCGCTGTGGCGAAGAGTGGAATCAGGTCGGGACCCACCCTGTCGGAGCAATAAGTTTTTGTTCGGAGCACGTCGGTCGGCCGATACAAATATTATTTTGGGAAGATATATTCAAATTTTTTAAAAATTTTAGATATAGAAAATAAGGTTGAAAATTATATTTTTCAGTGAAGCCTTGTAACACAGTTTACTTGCTTGTATAATTATTTTCTAATTTTAAACATTGAGAATTTTTTTCGTAATTTGTTTATGTGTACTATCTGCAAGGAAGAGTCATTTTCTCTTCCTTGTGAGCTCAGTGTTGAACTCTTCGGCGGCCTCGTTGGTGTTGGCTTCATTTTCCTCTTTTTTTCGTGCTCCCTCTCGCGAACCTTGCGCTCTCTGTGTGTGCATGCCTCGAGATGAGCTTTCATCTCCCGACATATACGCTCGGGTTCCTCGTCATTGCGGCACTCCTCCCGGATCTGGCAGGCCCTTTTGATATTCAACTTCTCATAGCCGAGAGTCCACTGATCATGTGGGCGGATCTCTAGGTTGATCCACTTGCAGTAGCCACATAGCGGTTCCGGGAACTACGGGTAGACAGAAGAGATTGTTGGTACGTACTTTGAAAGAGAAATAGTAGGGGGACACACTATAATTGGTCCTTACGGATTGTCGATAGTTGCTCGTATCCCAACGACAGTCAAGACAGTTACAAGAGTAGTTTGCGCAACCCCAGTAATGCATGTCCATACTAAACTGCTGTTTAGACCAAAAAAACTTGCATGAGTCTCTGCACCAACAGAGGGATGGTGTCTCACCCTCGGGCGAGTGTTGCGGTGAATGCTCGGTTGGAATGTTTAGGACGGGGTTGCTGCTACAGGGGTGTCATGTGGGGAAGTGACCTCCTGAGACACTCCGCTTATTCATCCTGGGCCACAATAGCCCTTGCTTATTCGTCGCGGGCCGCGGCAGACCTTGTTAGTTCGCAGGTCTCCTCCCATTGCTTCATCATCTTGTCCAATTATTTCTTCTACCTCTTGTCTATCCTGACGTGGTGAAGCAAGTACGGGTGTAGTGTTGGTTTGGTTATATACTGTTTTCTCCCAGATCTCTTCCACCTTCTTTTATAAGCCAAAGGATTAGTATGGTGTGGTTAATTTCATGTTAGTAGCTTACGAGGAAGAGTGTTGTCTTGTCTTTCTAAAAAGTTATTAGCAAGGAAGAGTGTTGTCACATCTTTCTTTGCACGAAGTTGTCACGTACCGCTTTGCAGAGTCATATCATTTCGGTTTGAAAAGTTGAAGAGGTATAGTGTTGTCATGTCAATATGATAAGCTAGGGAGGCAGAGTGTTGTAACGTCTTACATTGTAGGGAGTTGTCACATCCTACTTTGTAGACTCATGCCGAGCAGGTATAATGTTGTCAAGTTGATCTGAAAAGTTAGCAAGGCATAGTGTTTTCATGTCTTACTTTGCAAAGAGCTATTACGTCATGATTTGCATAGTCCTATCTTTTCGGTCTGAAAACCTAATGATGTACAATAAAACTGTAAACCCTAACATAAACCTGGACCTAAACTCTATACCCTAAATCTAAACCTAAACCCTAAAACCCGAAACCCTAACCTAAACATAAACTTAAAGCCTAACCTAAACATAAACATGCTTTTTATAAGAATTTATAGATATAGAAAATGATGTTAAAATAATCAATTTTTTTGTAAATCCTAGTAATATAATTTACTTTCTTGTGTAATTTATTTTTATATTTTTGAACATTCAGAATTTTTTGTCCATAACTTATTTATGTGTACTATCAACACAAATTTTATAATATAGAAAATGAGATCCGAATATTTTGAAATTTATTTTGAAAGCTGTTTACACGGTGTAGTTCGTTGGGTATTATTTTCAGAATTTTATATGTTGTAAAATTGTGTAGAAAATTGAGGGTTCATGTCTCGAAAATTAGGACCTCACGTTTCAAAAGCTAGGGTTTCATGATTTCATGTAACTTGGAATGTGGGAGTTGCATTTGAGTAATTTCCTCTGGTAGCTATTTTCCAAGTTTTGTTGTGTGTCTTTGGTACTCAATTATATGTTTGTGTAAATAAATGTATCTATATTCAAAATTAACTATAAGTATTTTATTCAAGTGGTATAGATTATGAACACTATTACAGAACGTTATGAATAAAATTACCATAATTATTGCTTGAAAATAATATGGTGTCGTGCATTCTTCATTACACTGGTTCCCTATGTGCGTCCATGCGGATCCCATGTTCTGGTGGTGATGAGAGGCGATGGGGTCCCGATCTTCCGATAGGATGATAACTATCGATTTTGGCGGAGATGACCCTTGCGATCCGACTACAACCGAACGACGTCGCTTGCGCCTTAGCAATCGCTGAACCACACTCCAAGTTGTTATCAACCGTGCCAAGAACGCGGTTGACCTGACCACGAAGGTCTATTCCTGCATGTAATCGAAGAACACGCAAGAACAAGATAACAAGCAATCTGAAATTGCAAATATTGATATGAAGATCAAAAGGCGGGATTCCGAAGGCTGTCTTGACAGGTGGTCGTCCGACACAACTGAAGAACAGAAGTTTGCATAATAGCTAAACCTAAACTCAACAAAATCCAAGTCCTAACAAGGGAGGCGGCGGCTCCTTTATAGGGAGAACAACCAGGAGGGGCGTCCAAAGTGCATGCTCTAGGGTTACAAGGCCCATGGGCCCAATTGGTGGTGGCGCAACACCCTTTTGACTCGGACTCAAAAACTAACGTGAATTGTTTTGATGATTGCAGCCGGCTCGGATGGAATTTGAAGATGAGGTTTGATCCGTTGGAAAGTAGACTTCATAAGCTTTCCATGAAGTACAAGAACGTCCCAAACGGAGTCCGTATGAGAAAGTTACGTTCGTTTCAACTTGCACCATTGCAGCAGTCCGAATCTGATTCCAGTACGTGACGAACACGGACTCTTTTGATGATTGCGGTTGTTCAAATAGAATTTGAAGATGGGGTTGAATCCTTTAGAAAGTAGACTTGATAAGCTTTCCATCCAGTACAAGAACGTCCCAAACGGAGTCCGTATGAGAAAGTTACGTCCGTTTAAACTTGCACCATTGCAGCAGTCCGAGTCTGATTCCAAAACGTGTCCAACTCGAATTCGTGCTTGACTTAGTCCCAAAGTGACGTGGTGACCTCCATTATTCCTTCCATGCATGTCCAGGACTCCATGTCCCTTTCCTTCATCCTTTCCCAAATTCCTAAGCACAATTAAATCACTTGCATTAGGTAGCGGTCTATTCTCAGTAACATATGAAGGCTGAAGAAACGAATTCACCTTTAGTTCAATCTTGATATTGGGCGCGATTGTCGTATGTGTTTGTGGCGTGGTCACATCAGGTGGGTAGGCACTCCCCCTGGCATGTTGGCAATTATTTTATGTCAAATGGTCTGTACACAGGAAATGCATAGTTTTCTGAGAAAAGTAGCATGTATATGCATTACACATACATAAATCATACAAAGCACCGCAATTAACAACGCGAATAAAAACAATATTTGCAGCACTACACCCTCAAGATAACAACTAAAACAAGAAAGAAAATAGCACATAATATTAAGTTAATCTTCCACTCCAGTCTATCAAAAATATGCCACATCTCCACCCTACCGCTACCCCCATCACAACTCTCTCATGTGGAACAATGCCAGGCCTAGTGCTTATTTCATCCTCCCACGCCTATAAGCGGCAACTGCCTAGGCCATCTTATAATTCGATGAGAAAAAGGTTTTGTAACATCTGTTAAACGATTGGGATCAACCCAAAATAAGCAGACTCACCGAGTGAAAAGGGGTACTTGTAATAGTGCCGTCCAGGATTCGCGGCCATCTATGAGGTCTTATGTTTGAGAAGCGTATTTCACTTCAGGCAAATCACTGTGGGTGCCGACAAAGAGGCACTGACTTGGCTCATATTGATGTGCGGGGAAGAGAGAAGCAAACCAAGGTAGGGAGAATGGGGAGAAGTACTTAAGGATGTGAAGCAGAATAATGCAGAGGGAGTGGCTGAGGAATGGCTCCCTTTTGTAGGATGAAGAGCAAGGGTACAACTAATCTCCCTGGGTTGTAAGAAACAAGACCCACCCGATCAGGAACAACAAGTGCGCAAGGTAGTGCATCTGCATTAACTCCTCCATCGCATCCACAAGGCAAGTCATGTACTGTCGCAGCCACTAATGTGGAACGCCTGATATGTTCTTCAGGAGTGGCTGACTGAACCTGTCCTCCATACGCGCCCTCCAATCTGCTCGCCTGGGAGGTGGCACTGTTGTAGTACTCCGCAGCAGTAGACTGTTGGGCATAATGACATCCTGTAGAGTAATGGTCATCTTTCCCACCGAAAGTGGAAGGTGTGAGTTTCTGGTAGCCAGCGGTCCATGAGTGCGGAAAGCAGTGCCACGTCGAACTGAAACACGTGCGGCAGGTCCAGCATGCGAGCCAACGGCACTAGCCCAGTGTTCTGTAGGTGCGGGATGTATCGGTGGTTCAAAGGCCAGTACTCTCTAGGGCCCCTAAGGACAAAGCTTAGAGGGCCGACGCCGGATGACTATGCTAAGCATCGGTGTTGCCCTTGCCAACATGGGTCAGCAGCTCATACACGACGCCACCTGGAGGTTGTGCCATCTCCTGAGGAACATACGAGAGGAAGTTAGTCTGCAGTGAAGACATGAGGAGCAACAAAAAGTAAAGCATTTCAACATTTCGAAAATAAAGTAAGTGAAAAAACCGCGGACATGTTCGATGCATTTTAACATGACATCAACAACAAAAGTACATCTGAACGTATTACAACATCTGGAGAACACGACGCTACATGCAATACAACATGGTCGCTATGGGGTATTTTTCGAACTAGCTCTGTTTGGGCAGTTGCCTATGGAGTGGTTGACCGTCTTGCACATTCTGTATTGAGGGCGCCTAACCCGTTGACTACGCTGACTCTAATCTATGTCATTACGGATACGACGTGACTACCATCTTCCACAGCTTGGCTTCTTCAATGCGTCGTTCAGCAGCCACTTCACCTCCACTAACCATACGTCCTTGTAATGGATGTCCAGTCCGTGTAAGATCAAGAAGGCCGACTAGAGGGGGCTGAATAAGCGGTTTTAAAATTTTTCTTCTAAACTACTATCAAATTTCTAGAGCGGAAGAGTGTACTATTTGGTTTTCACAATTAAAGCCTAAAACATATAAATTTGACTAAGTGCACCAAAGAGATAATTCTAAAACAATAGAAGCAATCCTAAAAGCACAAGTATTCTAATCAATACAATGAATACAAATACTTGAATATGAGTTGCTTGAAGGTAAATTGAGTACAAAATAGCAAACTACAATGACACTCGATGTTTTTACAGTGGTGCTTGGAAACTTGCCGGTTTCCCCTAGTCCACGTTGAGGTTAACCCGGACGAATCGGACCGGCTCCACGAATTAAGCCAAAACACCTCGTATCCACTAGTGGTAGCTCTTTCCCGCTCCGGGTAGGTGAGCTCCGACCTTCACAACTTTGCCGGCTCTTCTCACAACTTTCTTTGAGAAGATCACTGCGCACGACGCCTCCCACGCCGTCTAGGAGTCGGCAAACTCCAAGAGTAACAAGCCGACAACTCTCACTTGAACGAATCAAGTATCGCAGCTCAACAGACACGAAGTCCACCACCAAATGCAACACATGCACTCGGTTTTGCTCTCTTCTCCTCTCTAAGTGCAACACATGCAAATGAGTGGAGAAAGACTTGCTCTAGCTCAAGGAATGGATGGAAAGCACCAGCATCAACCCCCCAACAGCCCTTGAGGGGGTATATATAGTTTTTCCTCGAAATCTAGCCATTGGAGTAAAGAAAAGCCAAAGACCAGCCTCCCAACGGCTATATGGCCGGTCTAACCGCCATACAAAGTCCGGTCAGACCGCCATCTAAAAATTAGCCCAAGTCCTTCTCTGAAAAAAGTACCAGGCAAAAAGCGGAACTACCGCTGGCCGGTCAGACCGTCGTTACTGGGCCGGTCAGACCGCCAATTACATGCCGGTCAGACCGCCAGCCTCAGGCCGGTTTGACCGCCCTTATGGGGCCGGTCTGACCGCCCAGTATGCACCAGTCTGACTGCCCCTCTGAAGATAGTTCTGAAAAATTTATTTCCAATGCATATTTCTCGGCGACCTTGCACACAAAGTTTTGCAAGACATAGAAATATACTTTTAAGGTCAAGAAGTGATTTCCAACCAATTAGAGAACACATCCTCAATTAATATTTTGGAATCACATTTCCGAAAGCGACATGGACTTAACCAAATTCGAATTTGCATTTTCAAACTTAAGTCACATGTACCAATAATATTTGCATGAGCTACAATCATTCAAGAACACATCTCAAATATTAGCGTCATGCCTCAAGGGGAAATAACATGGACTTTGACATGCTGCAAAACACATTCGCAAGCATTAAGTCACATGTCACAAAGGTTCATATATGAGCTTCAACTATTTGAAAAACGCATTTGCAAATACAAGCCTAATATTCCAACAAATGGCATAGACCTCAAGCACTTGCAAAACACATTCGCAATGCATAGTCTCATGTCGCAAAGAGTCAACACATGAGCTAGAGCTAGAGCAATTTTGCGAGCTATCAATACTTATTACGTTCAAGCTACTAGTCGCGACCCCTCTTAATAGTACGGCATCCTATACTACCAATCCGGTCTTCCAACCAAACACCAAGACCAGTAAAAGACTAGGAACATATCCTTAGCCCTAGCTAGTCATACCTTTGCCTTGTGCATCCACTCGAAGCTTGACAACACATAATTCAACTTCAAGTTCGGGTCGTAACTTATCAACACATGTGAAGTCGTTTCATTGCTTGAGCATAATCAATCCCATGAACTCATCTCAAATCATCCACTCCCGTGAGACATATCCTATTCATTCATCTCAATGAAAATATTAGTCCCACAATTCGATTGTTATTAATTACCAAAACATATCATTAACGCATAATGACGGGTCTAGATTTTTCAGTCCGTGCGAATTGAATTCGACACTTAATGTGCCGTAAGGGTGGTGGATGTCGTAGTACTCGGAGATGTAAGGTGCCGAGGTCTGCCGCCACACCGCGCACGCCGTGTACACATGTGAGCACGGCTTGTGAAGAAGGTGCGGCTTGTTGCATGTGTAGGACACTTCGTCGTCAAGGATGCAGACTTACTTCTGATTCTCTCTAGTTTGACCTATGATATACTTAGATGCATCTCGAAGTTCTTTGTGATCCCGGACAAGAGCCCGACATTGTGGGAACGAGCCTTCTTAATCTTCTTGTCCATAAACATCTGCATCACTTCGGAGAATTGCTTGTCTTCCCCCAAATGCTTCTTCACCATTCTGGTTTTGTTAACGAAGTACCCGACAATACATTTCTAGTCTCCTTGATAATTGCCATGATTGGTAGGGATCGGACACCCTTTAGGATCATGTTGTGCACTTCTAATATGGTACTTGTTATTATTCTATATCTTATATCATTGGAGTCGTGAAGGAGAGACTATTTCTCCAAGAATTTTTTTTGTTTGAACAATGCCACAATGGTAACCGGGGCTTAATTTCGTGATTAGTTTAGTTCAGCCATACCAGGACAAGTTCCGGTGCTGCAACGCAGTCTGTTTATGCTCGACACGGCGTTGTGTTTTACTGCTGGTGAAACAGCAAACCGGCCACTCGCCACGAGCAGAATTTTGACTTTTCAGTGCTCACCCTTCTTAGCCGCGAGAAACGAGAAAACTACTGCCTATACCAACTACTCGTTTAGGTGGTGATCGGTTCGGCTGAAAAGCTCGTGGCTTATGGCTGAAAACACTGTAGCTGGCTGAAAAAAGTACTGTAGCTGATAGAGGCTTATTTAGCATAATTAAATTTAAAAAAATTTAAAAATAAAAAAGTATGTTAGCCCATTACGTATAATACAAACAAATACGGGAAAAAAAGAACCGGCAAAAAAGCTCAACAAAAAGCCAAAAGTTCAGAAAAAGACGAAACTTATGAATAGTGAAAAATAAGCCAGAAGCCAGAAGCCGAAGCCGAGTTGATCAGGGCCTTAGGGCAAGTCACAATCCAGTTAAAATCCCTGCTTGTTTAATGGCCCGTTCTAAAAAATTCTATGGTTTTTAACTAGCCACGAGAGATCGAGAAAATAAAAGATAATCGTGTTGAGACTTGAGAATCTATTCTATTTAAAATAACTTATAAATAATTTACAGGAATTATCTTATAAAACACTCGACTTAAAAGACAACTTTCAAAAACCAAAAAACTGGCTGAAACAGTGCATAAAAGTGCAAGTCGAAACCGCAGTTGATAGCCCCCTGTTAGCACAACTTGGGCGAGAAGAAGAAGGAGAAAATAGACAAGATAGGATGGGCAGACAGGAGTTCAGAAGTAGTTCAGAAAGTTGTTCACAATGTTCCTGTCCTCTCTTGCCTCCCGTACTCTCTTAAATACTCTCCTATTACAGCCAATCCAGGCCGGATACAAATGAGTTGGGCCGGCGCTCGCGAACGGGTCTGGACGCCCGACTTGCTTCAGCCTGTGCACCTGCGTCTTCTTCCGCGGGCGGCGTAGTTGGCATTGTCGGATTTAGGACAGTGCTGACATTCCCTCCCCCATAAGAACCGGCATGCCCCCATGCCAGAGCGCGGGGAAACTGCTGACGAAGCTGCTCATAGGGCTCCCAAGTAGCGAGGGAAGCAGGCATCAACGACCATTTGATCAAGACTTGCTCTACTGGGTGTTCACCAGATGTCCAGCGGCGCTGCAAAACCTGCTCCGGAACCTGCAACTCAACATCAGGAGAAGGTAAGAGGTCTGTTACCGGAGCTACGCCGTGGGACTTCTTGAGCTGCGACACATGAAAAACGGGATGCACTGCGGAAGAAGGAGGCAGCGCCAACTTGTAAGCCACAGCACCCACGCGGTCAATAATTTTGTATGGACTGAAGAATCGGAATGCTAGTTTCTGATGGGAGCGCCGAGCAACCGACGCTTGTGCATAGGGTTGCAACTTCAGGAAAACCCAATCGCCGATCTGGAATTGTCGTTCAGTACGGTTTTTATCCGATTGGCGCTTCATACGCTCTTGAGCTCGGAGAAGATGTTGCCTGACCAAATCCTGCATCAAGGAACGTTCGGAGAGCCATTCATTCAGGTCGGGAATAGAAGCGCCCACAAGGTCTGGAGACAGCCCAAAGTGCCGAGGGGAATATCCATACAACACTTCAAATGGGGTGCGACCGAGAGCTGAATGGAAGCTGGAGTTATACCAAAACTCAGCGAGAGAAAGCCATTGCTTCCACTTGGTTGGACATGCATGAACAAAACATCGTAAATATGTCTCAAGGCATTGATTCAGGCGCTCTGTTTGTCCGTCCGTCTGTGGGTGATAAGCGGTACTCATCCGAAGCTCAGTCCCAGCAAGTTTGAACAATTGCCTCCAAAAGGCACTAGTAAAAATGCGATCTCTGTCAGAAATAATAGCCGTGGGCATGCCATGAAGGCGATACACCTGATCTAAGAACAGCCGAGCTACGGTAGTGGCTGAAAAGGGATGATGCAACGGTAGGAAGTGACCGAATTTGGTGAATTTGTCGATAACCACCAAAATAGCGTTGGTTGATCCAGAGGATGGCAAACCTTCAACAAAATCCATTGAAATGACGTCCCAAGCAGAAGAAGGAACTGGCAATGGTTGGAGGAGTCCAGGGTATTTGCTTCGGTCAGGCTTCGCTTGCTGGCATATAGCACAGGATTGAGCCATGGACCAAATATCAGATCTCATTGTAGGCCAATAAAAAAGTTGTTTTACTCTTTGGTAAGTAGCTGGAGCTCCAGAATGTCCCCCCAATGCATTGGAGTGTAAGGCTGCAAAGATTCGGCTGTGGAGCTCTGTATTATTGCCCAACCAAATCCTACCCTTATACCTGATAATGCCATTAACTAACGAGTAGTGAGGGTCATCCTCTGAACTTACTGAGAGCTGCGTCAAGAGATGTTGTGCTGTAGTATCAGACACATAACTCTGCTGAATATCTTGCAGCCACTGTGGTTGCACAGATGTCACCGTCAGCAGCTGATCAGAGGCGATACAACGAGAAAGGGCATCAGCAGCCGTGTTGTCGACTCCCTTTTTGTATATGACCTTGTACTGTAACCCCAGAAATTTGGTAAACACCCTCTGTTGCCAAGGTGTGTGCAGCCTCTGTTCATTGAGGTGGATCAAGCTCTTTTGATCAGTATGGATATAGAATTCTCCTTGTAACAAATAATGTCTCCATTGCTCTACAACTATTAAAATAGCCAAATATTCTTTTTCATAAGTTGATAGCCCTTGATTCCTTGGTCCTACGGCCTTGCTGATGTAAGCCAAGGGATGTCCATTCTGTAACAGAACTGCTCCCACTCCTGTAGCACAAGCATCAGTCTCAATGTGGAATGGGAGAGTAAAATCAGGGAGAGCAAGGCAAGGAGAAGAACTGAGGGCTTGCTTCATGCGCTGAAAGGCCAGATCGTGTTCATCCTTCCACAAAAAAGGAGTATCCTTGCACAATAGTTCAGTTAGTGGTTTTGCAATAATGCCAAAGTGTCTGACAAACTTTCTGTAGTAGCCGGCTAAACCCAGGAAGCCTCTTACATCCTTCACACATTTGGGAGTGGGCCAATTGTGGATTGCCGCAACCTTGGCTGGATCCGTAGAGAGACCAGTACCACTAACAATATGGCCTAAATATGCAATTGATCTCTGGGCAAACTTGCATTTAGCAAACTTCAACCTCCACTGGTCATTAGACAACCATTGGAATACCTGAGACAAATGAGATATATGGTCGTCGAAAGTTTTGCTGTATACCAAAATATCATCAAAGAAGACTAGAACAAACTTTCTAAGACAGGGTTGTCGGAACCCGGAGCAACGACTCCTGGATCCTCTGTGTAAATCGCACTAGTCCAGGATCAGCTAGTGCACACAGTGAACAACAAAGATAAATACCAAGCATAATGACATTTATTTAATTTAAAGAGTACGACCTTATAGCCAGCGTTTACATCATCGCACATTGGCAAAAATAACTGCAAAGGAAACTGCGGAAGCAAAGCTGAAAAGGCGAAGCCCAAGCCTGCCCACAGGCAAACAACTCCAAGACGTGGCCTACTCGTTCTGGTCTTCACCGTAGTCGAAGTCGTCTTCCTCTGTGTGGAGATAGCAACAATGAGTACAAACTTGTACTCCGCAAGTCACACGGAGAAATGCAATATAATGATAAAGGCTTCAATGGAAGGCTCATAGGGTTAGTTTGCATAAAACAACATTTGATGAAATACAGTAAATAGATTGAAAAGGCTGAAGTTAATACAATACGTAAAGACAGTACTTGTAATTGAAAATATTACCGTCAGTGCAGGCTCCGACCAAACACCAACCTATCCACGGGCATCCCACCCGAACCATCTTTTCCAAAAGATCACGTATGGATTCCATCCATCCACACGCTTTCACTGCGCAACTCTGATGAATTCCATCCATTCACCAGATTTCAAACTCTCACGGATTCCATCCATCCGTAAGGTTTTCATCTCTCGTGGATTCCATCCATCAACAAGGTTTTCAAAAATATTTTCGAAAAACAAAGTCTAATCCATGAAAAACTTTTACTCAGCATGCCCATGACCGTGGGCACGGCTATCCAGGATAGATTATACACTCTGCAGAGGTTGTACAGCTTTACCCACAAGACACGATCATCCCATATTGCCACCGGTTTACACACTTCCTTTGGTGTGCGGCGAGGAGTCGTGAAAAGGCCTTTACAATGCAAAGCCTTCAACCTGGCCAAGCCAACTCTAAGGTTTCACCCCAGTAAGGAATCCACCAGACCGGGACCCCCTCTTGAGCCTAGTGAGACTTCTCATGGCCTACGCCACGCTCACTTTCATCCTACGACATGACCCGGGTTGGGACTCGCAAATTATTCAGCCAGGGCTGTCCCATACCAGCCTTGTGGTAGTACGCTAGGGCTTTGCAACAGTAGCTCACAGACCGGTCCTTAACTGACTTAGGCCCAACCACATACCCCTGTGCACGACAATCAACCACTGCGGCTCCAACCAACAGGGCATGCCTGCACCCACCACTCTAACCAATTGCCTAAGTCTAAACCAGTTTTATATTTTGTTTCAAAATATTTTATCATCCTTCTTGACTCTCCGAAGTCAAGAATACAGTTCAAAAGATTATCATTTTATGTGAAAAGGTACCCCAAAACCAATATTTTATCTAAGCATGGCTAAGCAGTTGATTTACAAGTTCTCTAGCCAATACTAGTGTACTAACTAGAGTTTGATTCTAAGGTGACAAGGTATCAGGATTTGCAATGTCAAAGGAGGTATTAACAAACAGGTATTAACTAAAGTTAAAACTGAATTGAAATACATTGAATAAAATTATGCATGCAATATAATTTAAATCAACATAATTTTATTTACAATCTGGGATCAACATGGTCAAGGAGTGTGACTTGCCTTGCTCTTCAACTTGGCTTGAATCTTCGTCGAAGAAATTTCCCGAATCGTTGAAGTCTACACGTCAAAATAACCCACCAAAATCAAATAAATTCAAATTAAATTAAAATTGACTTCAAATATTTGAATTGAGGCCAGAAATGGATAGAGGTGAATTTTTGATGAATTTAGAAATTTGAATGGGCTCAATCGGAGTTAGAACGAAGAAGAACGGGCTCCGGGAAATTTGAAAAGAGAGAAAATGGAAAATTAGGATTTTTGGAATTATTTTTCTAAAGGAAATTCTGGATTATTGCGTCAGCACTGAATTTCCTTTTTCGGCCGAATTATTTTTCTACGGGAAATTCGGATTAATGACGCCAGCATGACGTCAGCCCGAGGGGAACCGGCTGACTGGTGGGGCCTTGGTCCATGGACCAAGTCCACGGGCGGGTGAAGGCGCTGGGGTGGCAGGGTGGCCAGCCAGGCCTTGCGTGGCGCCTGCGTGGCAGCCACCTTGGCAGCCACGTCAGCCCGACGGCCGATGTGGCCGGGCTGGCCGGAGGGCGCACGGGAGCGACGGCGGTGGCGGCGCTCCGGTGGCCGGCGGCGAGCGGCAAGGGCGGAAATGGGAAGAGGGGACCGAGGGGAAGTCGAGGGTAGGGGCGGCGGTTACCGAGGGCGGCCGGGAGGTGGTCGGCGACGAGGGAAGGCGGCGGCGGCGAGGGGGGTTCCGACGGCGGGGAGAGGCGGCCGAGGTGTCCCCGAGGTGCGCGCGGGCACGGCGAAGGTGGTGGCGTAGTCGGCCGGGCGCGAAGGCGAGCGGAGCGGCGGTGATTGCTCGCCGGAGAGCGGCCGAAGCTCGGGAGGGAGGGGAGCACGGTGGCAACGGCGCTCGGAGCTTGGGGAGGGAGAAGAAGAGCGGAGGGCTGCGGTGCGGAAGAATGCGGAGCCAGAGGAGGCTTTTATAGGCGTCGGGGAGGAGGGAGGCGGGTCGGATTGCTCGCCGAAGATGGCGCGGGGGCGGCGGTCGCGGCGGGATTAGGGGAGGGGACACGGCGCGGGGAGAGGGGGATTTGGGCGCGGAGATGGCGGAGGAGATGGGCGCGTGGGACACGGCGCGCGCGGGAGAGAGGAGCGGCGCCGGGGAAGGCGGGAGCGGGCGCAACGGTCGACGGCGGCGGGAGGAAGGGGAAGGCCGCGCGGGGAAGACGACCCCGGCAGGCGGGCCCGGGCGGTCGTTGAGAGAGGGAGAGGAGAGCGACTGACGGGCGGGCCCGCGGTGGCAGAGAGCGAACGGGAGAGAGGGGTGTCGCCGGCAGGTGGGGCCGGGAGGTAAGAGAGAGAGGGGGCGGACGGGTGGATGGGAGTGGGGGCGACGTGGCGGGCATCCGAAGGGGGAAGGCAGGATGAGGCGGCGGGGTGACGTGGGCGCAATCCGGCCGTCCACGTGGCGGCCGGAGGGAGAGGAGGGAATTATTATTTTTGATTTTTGATTTAGGATTTCAGAAAAGCCCAGAAAATTCAATTGGCCTCAGAAAAAAATACCAAATACCTTCCAAAAATTCCAGAAAAATTCACAGAAGCTCCTGGTGACATTTTGGACTTAGTAAAAATACTTCCAACTAATGTTGGTATTTAATTTTCATACTTCAAATACTTTTTAATTTCACAAATACATTTTTAAGCTCTAGAAAATCCAGGAAACCAAATAAAAGCCAAATAACTCCAAATAATTAATTTGAACTAGGATTTTTATATAAAATCAAAATATCATTTTATTTAATAACAATTTTAGGTTTTTCTGAAAATACTTTTCAAATCCAGCTTTTCAAAAGCAGAAATTCAAGGCAACTCCAAATTTAAACTTTAGGCAACAAAACTAATTATTTTAGATTACATTTTAATTTTAATTGATTTTTATTTATTTATTTCTTTATTTTATTTTAATAAAAACCTGGGCTGTTACAATCTACCCCTCTTAAAAGAATCTCCTCCCCGAGATTCACACGGGCTAGCAGAGAAATCGGTTTGGATCTTACCCTGCATGGTTTGTGTCGAGATCTAGTTCAGACGTCCTTTCATGAACTTCTGGGCCCTTTTTCTTCCTGCTTGAAGGTGGTTGGCAGTTGGTGCTCCCGGTGTTCCATTCTTCACTACCTGTTGCTTCTTGGGGCAGTTATTGGCGTAATGCCCGGTCTCATGGCAGTTGAAACAGGTGACTCCTGCTGCAGGATTTGAGTCCTTTGGGAAGTCAATTGCCAAAGCTTTGTTGTCTTCGTTGTTGGGGAAAGTGTTGGTTTGTTCTTCGGCTGCAGATGAAGATTGAAATCTGTTGGCCTGTGGTGGAATCCTTCTGATCCTGGGTAAGCTTCTGGTGTTCATGTGCTGGGTGTTCATACGTCTCTTCCGATTCTCCATTTCTTGGTGCTTGGACTCTTGGCGAATCGCCTTGCTGACGAGTTGGTGGAAGTAAGTGTAGTCATTGGAGAGTAGTTGAACCGACAGGTCAT
Organism: Dendrocalamus latiflorus; assembly: GCA_017311315.1. NCBI lineage: Eukaryota > Viridiplantae > Streptophyta > Magnoliopsida > Poales > Poaceae > Dendrocalamus > Dendrocalamus latiflorus. Next base: position 20,784,125 of record CM029675.1, read on the forward strand.
CATTGAGTCCTTCAAGGAACCTTTCCTGCTTAGCTTCATCGGTAGCAACGTCTTCTGGCGCGTAGCGTGCCAGTTGGTTGAACTTCCGTAGATATTCATTCACGGTACTGCCTCCTTGGCGCAGAGTTCGGAATTCCCTTTTCTTGAGAGTGCTGGTGCCAGTTGGAATATGAGCTTTGCGGAAACTCCGCACAAACTCATCCCATGTTATGGCTTGTGCGTTGGCATGAGCAGCGGTGTAAGTGTCCCACCATTCTGACGCTGGTCCGTTCAACTGATGAGAAGCAAATAAGACTTTTTCCCGATCACTACATTGGATAATGTCCAGCTTCTTGCCTATGACTCTAAGCCAATCATCTGCATCCATGGGGTCAGCGCTGCTGGAGAAGGTCAGGGGACGTAACCTCATAAATTCAGCCAGGCTTGGTTGGGGAGCTTGTGCTGGCACTAGTGGAGCAGGTTGTGCAGGATTGTTGATGGTCTGCACTAGTAGTTGAATCAACTGATTCTGATTGGCCATCATTTGAGCCCAATCTAGTCCATTAACAGGAGGTGGTGGAGGGATTTGTGCAGCCTGGTTGCCAGTAGGGTTGTTGTCGTGGACATTGTCGTTGTTGTTGCTTCTTGTGTTAACCATCTGCTGGGTGCTTTAAGAATTAGAAGAGAGGAGACTCAAGGCAAAAGGGGGAATAGGGGATATTTTGCACAACCCAAACAAAATTCAGCAGAACCCTTTTATTAATTAATAGTTATGGCTATCGACAAAAGAGAAAACTGACAGCTCATAACAACGTTTTATTAACTAGCTTAACAACTTATCCTAAAGGGCTAAGGGTCGTCTTGGAGTCATCCTTCGTGGCTGTCGAGGCACAATACGAGCTCCTTCAATGTGAAGACTGAAGAGGTGGCATAGACGAAGGACTGCTTTACGAGCGGCTTCTTGTCTGGCTCTGTTAAACGAGTATCCATTTCCCTAGAAGCGGAGACGCAGACTTCCTTGTCCAGTTTGCTTGGTAATGAGTAGAGTGAAGCGATGTCCCACTATACGGTCTCCATGGCGATCTTGTTTATGTATGTAGATAGCTCGACGTTGAAATCTCAAACGACGAAGCAGTCGACAAAGACCCACACTCCATCCATCATTGGGTGCATCATCATAAATGTTCATCTACAATGGTTTGAGTGAGAGGTAAGTTAGGAATAAGTTTTTGGAATGATAATACAAAGGTGAGGAAGAATTGAGAGATAAGGATGTGCAAAGATTTGAAAGGTAAGGTTTAAGCAAAACTTTTTGAAACTACTAATTATTAAAGATAAGTCCTTATGGTCTGACCAATCTATTCTACCCACGGTCACGTCTTAGAGTCATTAAGACTCTGATACCATCTCTGTCGGAACCCGGAGCAACGACTCCTGGATCCTCTGTGTAAATCGCACTAGTCCAGGATCAGCTAGTGCACACAGTGAACAACAAAGATAAATACCAAGCATAATAACATTTATTTAATTTAAAGAGTACGACCTTATAGCCAGCGTTTACATCATCGCACATTGGCAAAAATAACTGCAAAGGAAACTGCGGAAGCGAAGCTGAAAAGGCGAAGCCCAAGCCTGCCCACAGGCAAACAACTGCAAGACGTGGCCTACTCGTTCTGGTCTTCACCGTAGTCGAAGTCGTCTTCCTCTGTGTGGAGATAGCAACAATGAGTACAAACTTGTACTCCGCAAGTCACACGGAGAAATGCAATATAATGATAAAGGCTTCAATGGAAGGCTCATAGGGTTAGTTTGCATAAAACAACATTTGATGAAATACAGTAAATAGATTGAAAAGGCTGAAGTTAATACAATACGTAAAGACAGTACTTGTAATTGAAAATATTACCGTCAGTGCAGGCTCCGACCAAACACCAACCTATCCACGGGCATCCCACCCGGACCATCTTTTCCAAAAGATCACGTATGGATTCCATCCATCCACACGCTTTCACTGCGCAACTCTGATGAATTCCATCCATTCACCAGATTTCAAACTCTCACGAATTTCATCCATCCGTAAGGTTTTCATCTCTCGTGGATTCCATCCATCAACAAGGTTTTCAAAAATATTTTCGAAAAACAAAGTCTAATCCATGAAAAACTTTTACTCAGCATGCCCATGACCGTGGGCACGGCTATCCAGGATAGATTATACACTCTGCAGAGGTTGTACAGCTTTACCCACAAGACACGATCATCCCATATTGCCACCGGTTTACACACTTCCTTTGGTGTGCGGCGAGGAGTCGTGAAAAGGCCTTTACAATGCAAAGCCTTCAACCTGGCCAAGCCAACTCTAAGGTTTCACCCCAGTAAGGAATCCACCAGACCGGGACCCCCTCTTGAGCCTAGTGAGACTTCTCATGGCCTACGCCACGCTCACTTTCATCCTACGACATGACCCGGGTTGGGACTCGCAAATTATTCAGCCAGGGCTGTCCCATACCAGCCTTGTGGTAGTACGCTAGGGCTTTGCAACAGTAGCTCACAGACCGGTCCTTAACTGACTTAGGCCCAACCACATACCCCTGTGCACGACAATCAACCACTGCGGCTCCAACCAACAGGGCATGCCTGCACCCACCACTCTAACCAATTGCCTAAGTCTAAACCAGTTTTATATTTTGTTTCAAAATATTTTATCATCCTTCTTGACTCTCCGAAGTCAAGAATACAGTTCAAAAGATTATCATTTTATGTGAAAAGGTACCCCAAAACCAATATTTTATCTAAGCATGGCTAAGCAGTTGATTTACAAGTTCTCTAGCCAATACTAGTGTACTAACTAGAGTTTGATTCTAAGGTGACAAGGTATCAGGATTTGCAATGTCAAAGGAGGTATTAACAAACAGGTATTAACTAAAGTTAAAACTGAATTGAAATACATTGAATAAAATTATGCATGCAATATAATTTAAATCAACATAATTTTATTTACAATCTGGGATCAACATGGTCAAGGAGTGTGACTTGCCTTGCTCTTCAACTTGGCTTGAATCTTCGTCGAAGAAATTTCCCGAATCGTTGAAGTCTACACGTCAAAATAACCCTCCAAAATCAAATAAATTCAAATTAAATTAAAATTGACTTCAAATATTTGAATTGAGGCCAGAAATGGATAGAGGTGAATTTTTGATGAATTTAGAAATTTGAATGGGCTCAATCGGAGTTAGAACGAAGAAGAACGGGCTCCGGGAAATTTGAAAAGAGAGAAAATGGAAAATTAGGATTTTTGGAATTATTTTTCTAAAGGAAATTCTGGATTATTGCGTCAGCACTGAATTTCCTTTTTCGGCCGAATTATTTTTCTACGGGAAATTCGGATTAATGACGCCAGCATGACGTCAGCCCGAGGGGAACCGGCTGACTGGTGGGGCCTTGGTCCATGGACCAAGTCCACGGGCGGGTGAAGGCGCTGGGGTGGCAGGGTGGCCAGCCAGGCCTTGCGTGGCGCCTGCGTGGCAGCCACCTTGGCAGCCACGTCAGCCCGACGGCCGATGTGGCCGGGCTGGCCGGAGGGCGCACGGGAGCGACAGCGGTGGCGGCGCTCCGGTGGCCGGCGGCGAGCGGCGAGGGCGGAAATGGGAAGAGGGGACCGAGGGGAAGTCGAGGGTAGGGGCGGCGGTTACCGAGGGCGGCCGGGAGGTGGTCGGCGACGAGGGAAGGCGGCGGCGGCGAGGGGGGTTCCGACGGCGGGGAGAGGCGGCCGAGGTGTCCCCGAGGTGCGCGCGGGCACGGCGAAGGTGGTGGCGTAGTCGGCCGGGCGCGAAGGCGAGCGGAGCGGCGGCGATTGCTCGCCGGAGAGCGGCCGAAGCTCGGGAGGGAGGGGAGCACGGTGGCGACGGCGCTCGGAGCTTGGGGAGGGAGAAGAAGAGCGGAGGGCTGCGGTGCGGAAGAATGCGGAGCCAGAGGAGGCTTTTATAGGCGTCGGGGAGGAGGGAGGCGGGCCGGATTGCTCGCCGAAGATGGCGCGGGGGCGGCGGTCGCGGCGGAATTAGGGGAGGGGACACGGCGCGGGGAGAGGGGGATTTGGGCGCGGAGATGGCGGAGGAGATGGGCGCGTGGGACACGGCGCGCGCGGGAGAGAGGAGCGGCGCCGGGGAAGGCGGGAGCGGGCGCAACGGTCGACGGCGGCGGGAGGAAGGGGAAGGCCGCGCGGGGAAGACGACCCCGGCAGGCGGGCCCAGGCGGTCGGTGAGAGAGGGAGAGGAGAGCGACTGACGGGCGGGCCCGCGGTGGCAGAGAGCGAACGGGAGAGAGGGGTGTCGCCGGCAGGTGGGGCCGGGAGGTAAGAGAGAGAGGGGGCGGACGGGTGGATGGGAGTGGGGGCGACGTGGCGGGCATCCGGAGGGGGAAGGCAGGATGAGGCGGCGGGGTGACGTGGGCGCAATCCGGCCGTCCACGTGGCGGCCGGAGGGAGAGGAGGGAATTATTATTTTTGATTTAGGATTTCAGAAAAGCCCAGAAAATTCAATTGGCCTCAGAAAAAAATACCAAATACCTTCCAAAAATTCCAGAAAAATTCACAGAAGCTCCTGGTGACATTTTGGACTTAGTAAAAATACTTCCAACTAATGTTGGTATTTAATTTTCATACTTCAAATACTTTTTAATTTCACAAATACATTTTTAAGCTCTAGAAAATCCAGGAAACCAAATAAAAGCCAAATAACTCCAAATAATTAATTTGAACTAGGATTTTTATATAAAATCAAAATATCATTTTATTTAATAACAATTTTAGGTTTTTCTGAAATCCACACAAAAGGGGTACCCTCCATCCTTCTTGGGAACCAGCAGAATAGGAGAAGAAAAGACACTAGCACTCGGCTGGATGATACCCTGCTGTAGCATATCCTTCACTTGTCTTTCGAGCTCATCCTTCAGTTTTGGTGGGTATGTGTAAGGTCTGATAGCAATGGGTTTATGTAATATCCTGAACGTCGCTACGGCGTAAGTTTCTAAAACAATCGCGGAGTCGCCGGTTTTTCGGCAAATCGCGGGAAGGGAAAAATAAAGAAATTGTAGAACATTGAAAAAGGAATAAAATATATTAAAAATTACTTTTAATTTTCAGTTTGGGCTGCCTGGGGAGTGGGCCAACCGCCCTTGGGCCAAGGCCCAAGGGGGAGGCGCACCCCCCCTTTTCCCCTTTCTTATTAACCCTAGGACTTCCCCTCCTCCCCCTTTTCCCCACACCCAGCCGCACCCCCCCTATTCCCCCTGGTGGCTGCCCCCTCCCAAGGATTGTTGCCCCCATTGCTGCCCTTGAAGAAGGAGAAGGAGAAGAAGGAGAAGGAGAAGAAGGAGAAGAAGAGGAGGAGAATAAAAGTGGGGTAATTCTTCATTTAGGTAATTTTTTCCTCATCCCAAACCCTCTGTTCTTATGAATAATTAGGGTTCTTGGCACGGATTTTGAAGGTAGTTAATAGATTAATTGCCCGATTAGAGACTAGCTGCGGTCTGCCAGTAGATTGATTCGCGCAGTGTGTCTGTTCGCGAGGTTTTGACCTAGTAAATGAATTTTCCTGCGGACTCTCCCAAAAGGAAAGTTGTAGAGGACTTCCAGACGCATCTCCTGTATTTGTTTCGGAATTTTGTACCGTGGGATCTGGGAGTTACAGGTTCGGGAATACTGCTGTTCGTCAGGCGAGCAGATTGGTACAGACCGACGGTAATCTGTGAATTTGAGTTAGTAAATGTTTTATTTGGTCATGGACGTAATTTAGAAAGTTGTAGATAATTTAGAGTTCTAGCTTCTGTATAAAATTCAGAATTTTTAGCCCCCTGTACTGTTTCTTGGACGGAATTGAATATCGCTGTCCAATCTGCTAGAACAGAGTTCTTCCTCTGTTTTGGGCATTAAATTACACCTAGCTGTGATCAAAATAAAAATATGTATTCTACATGAAAAATGTAGGTTTTTAAGTGATGAATCCAGAGAGGTATTTTTTACTATTTTTGGATCAATATTTTTAAAGTTACGAAAATGTTAAGCAGCGCTGCTGCAGAGGGTAATTTGCTGAACTGTTGAGCGGAGAGGAGTAAGTGCGGGTTCGGGGGTTCTAGCGACGTCTTTAATTTTTTTATGTCATGTTTGTATGCTGTGGCTTTGTGCTGAGAGATGCCTTTTGGACAGGTGGTCTTGTCCCTGAGCGCTCTTGATTTTACTTCGCTTCGTCGGATTGAGGCAAGTAAACGTAGCGGTGGTTGCTACCGTTTAACATGTTATTCCTTCTACTTTCAGTTTACATTATTATCACAATTGGGTACATTATGCCATGATTGCATGATATCATAATTGTGGAGATGGTAGCAAGTATTTATCCATTGATATGTTGATAAATTGCTAGTAGACACGTGGAATTCTTGCTTAGTGCTATAATGTGGAACATGAAAATAACATGTGGTGGATGTGGTTATGTTGCGAGCATGATAATGCTCCTTGAAGGTGGATTAATGTGTTTTATGATTATCATATCATTCATGTCATATCATGTCATATGCATATGTGGATGTCGCCGCACTTAGCCGCGACCGTACCGGTACAGCATCGTATATTGCCGTAATACGATGCACCTCAAATCCTGCCCTGGAAAGAGTGATGTGGAGCATAGCATAAGCATTCATATGCATTTAATGTGGATAAAATGGCTGCATTCATATGCCGTTTAAATCTGAAATTGATGAGGTATGAATCATGGAGGATTGTGGTGGTTTAATAATCGTGGACATGGATTGTGATTGTGGTTGTATGGAATTTAAATGATGATGTATACTTGTTTGTAGTTTGAATAGCCTGTTAAACTGTTTGCTTGCTGAGATTTTTATCTCACCCTTGTTTCCCCCTCCCTACGGGTGGACTTTGAGCATGCATGGGAAGGGTAGAGCGGCACCACACTGATGCACTTGGATTATATTTTAATGCTGAAATAAAGTTGAAAGGATTCTAGTCTTTTGCTTAACTATCTTATCGATGATTGTTTCATCATAATAGATGTTAAATTTGGAATTGTTACCTTTGGTTATTATTTTTGGAGTTGTTTATGAATATTGAATTATCATCTCTATTCTGTTTTCCCTTAGTTGTTTATGCTTCCGTTCGTATTATCTTGTTTAATAATTATTGTCAGTTTATTTTATTTTGTAAATTGGCTAGTTGTGGAGTGGTTTTAGTAGCATCCCAGGGTAATGTGGGTCCTGGGGTGTTACAGTTGGTATCAGAGCCAGGTTTTAGGTCCGTGGTAATTAAATTATTAAATTGACACACTTGCACATGTAGGTTGGGGAAGGGTTTGTATATTTTGCATATACCCTGTTGAATTCATTGCATTAATGCTTGTGCCTTTTTGGCTTGTTGATATTGTTCTTGTTTGAATGTGGTTTGTGGTGGCTGCAGGATGCCGCCTAGGCGTAGTAGCCGTGGCCGTGCAGCTACGCCAGTAGCGCAGCCAGCGGCCGAGGAGGCTGAGATTACTCAGTCAGCGGGTGGTAGTCAGGAGGAGCTGTTGGCCACTATGAGGGCCATGCAGCAAGAGCTGAGTGCGTTGAGGCAGGGGCAGCTGGCCCCTGGTGTTCGTGCTGATCCGGTGCCGGAGGTTGCGACAGATGGAGCAGTTAGCGGCCTCTCGCTCCGTGAGTGGGTAGGTTTGAGGCTGGACAGCTTTAGCGGTGCGGCCACTCCTGTTCAGGCCGCAGACTGGCTGTCCTATGTGGAGGACAAGATGGAGGCATTCGAGGTGGTTGCCTCCGATCGTGTGCGCTATTTGGCGCAACTTCTGAAGGGAGAGGCTTAGATCTGGTGGAAGGGAGTGCAGACTGCTCGCACGGCTGCACATGGAGCGCTGTCGTGGGCAGAGTTTGTTCGACAGTTCGAGAGGAGGTTTTACCCAGAGACCTTTCTGGACAAGATGAAGATCGATCTGAGCAGGTACACACAAGACAAGCAATCTGTGGCAGAGTATGAGGTGGGCTTCAACCAGATCGTCCGCTTTGTTCCGCATGTGGCTCGGGATGATGCGGAGAAGGCCAGGCAGTTTCGTCAGGGGCTCAGACCTTCGATCCGCCACCTGCTAGGTGCTTTTCCGATCACAGATTTTCGTACCTTGGTGGAGCAGGCTTTGGGGATCGAGATGCAGCAGGCTTATACAGATGACATTCGCAAGGCCACTGGAGGAGATCAGCCTCGAGGCCATGGCGAGAAGAAGGGCTTTTCTGGAGGCCCTGCGCACAAGAAGGCAAAGAGTCGTCGCCACCAGCCCTACCGTGGTAGTACGGGGCAGTCCAGCTCTACTGGAGGGAGCTCTCTGCAGTACCGTGCCACGGCGAAGCCCGGGCTGGGCTTGGTGTGTTTTCGTTGTGGAGACCCGCATAGGCGGAGCGACTGCACTTGGAGTGGACAGTGTTCTATCTGTGGTAATAGCCACAGGGATGTGGTGTGCAGGCAGAATCCCAAGGGGAAGCTGCAGTGGGAGTTGGCGCCTACACCTTCAGCAGGCTCTACCCGTCATGATGGCACCATGCAGATGATGGCTGCGGCTCCTAACCCGCAGTTCTTGCCCGCGGTCCCTACACCGCGATACTTGCCGTCACCTTCAGCACCTTCGTCGCTCGCCCCGGCGCCTCCACCTGGAGGATACTGGGTCCAGCATCCTGCTACTCCTGCGGCGCCTGTACCTCAGTGGACTCCTTCGCCGACTTTCCAAGGTGTGGGAGGTTCTTCTTCTTCAGCTGTTCCTGCGGCGTATGCCATGCCAGCGTCTGATGGCAGGGATCGTGGAGATGTGGTGACAGGTACCTTATCTGTTGATTCTTTCGATGCTTCTGTACTTTTCGATTCAGGGGCTAGTTTCTCCTTTGTCTCGGAGGTTTTTGTTCAGCGGGCAGGTCTGTCCGTGCAGTTTGTTGGGAGAGCTGTGGTTGTTAGTTCTTCCAGTGGGCTTATTTCCAGTGCTCGTATTTGCCCTGGTTGTGTGGTGGTTCTAGCAGATGAGGAGTTCGTGGCAAATTTGGTGGTTATACCCCTGGAGCCTTTCGATGTGATCCTTGGCATGGATTGGCTCGCGCAGTATCAGGCTGTTATCTCTTGTTTCTGGAAGACAGTCACTTTGCAGTCTCCATCTGGATGTGAGGTTGTCTTCCAAGGGAGTGCCCCGCAGTACTCTCTCTCGTTGCTGTGCCAGTTGTTCCCCAATCGGCGAATGCAGAGGTCAGGTTTTCTATGGGCCATGGTTGAGGGACACGAGGATGTTTTGAGGCTAGAGGATATACCTGTGGCTTGCAGGTACCCAAATGTTTTTCCGGCCGAGCTTCCAGGTCTGCCACCAGAACGGGAACCGGATTTCCGCATAGACCTTGTTCCGGGTACGCGGCCTATCTACAAGTCCCCGTATCGGATGGCACCTGTGGAGCAGGTGGAGTTGAAGAAGCAGTTGGATGAACTCCTAGCTAAGGGGTTTATTAGACCGAGCACGTCGCCTTGGGCTGCTCCGGTCTTGTTTGTGGGAAAGAAGGATGGCACCAAGAGGCTTTGTGTGGATTATCGAGCACTTAATCAAGTGACGATCAAGAACAAGTATCCATTGCCTCGCATTGAAGATCTCTTCGATCAGCTGAGAGGTGCCAAGGTATTCTCAAAGATTGATTTGCAGTCTGGTTATCATCAACTGCGGATCAGGGAGGAGGATATAGAGAAGACAGCTTTTAACACAAGGTATGGGCATTTTGAGTTTGTCGTTATGTCTTTTGGACTAACAAATGCCCCTGCTGTCTTTATGGAAGCCATGAACAGGATGCTCCATGAGTACCTGGATTCTTTTGTGGTGGTTTTCATCGATGACATTCTGGTTTATTCCAAAACGGAGGAGGATCACGAGTTGCACCTCAGTCTGGTCCTAGATGCCCTTCGGAGGAATAAATTCTACGCGAAGCTGAAGAAATGTGCTTTCTGGCTGTCCGAGGTGGGATTTCTTGGTCATACCATCAGTCAGCATGGTATTACAGTGGACCCGAAGAATGTGGCAGCGGTGGTGCAGTGGCGGAGACCAACTAATGTGTCAGAGGTCCGGAGTTTCCTTGGTCTTGCCGGTTACTATCGGCGCTTTGTGCAGGATTTCTCTATCATCGCCAAGCCAATGACCCGACTCACGCAAAAGGGTGTTCCTTTTGTGTGGACAGACGATTGTGAGTCTGGTTTTCAGACCTTGAAGAGCAAGCTGGTGAATGCACCTATCCTATCCTTGCCCGAGAGTGGCAAGCGCTTCACGGTGTACACAGATGCTTCACGGATTGGCCTTGGTTGTGTGTTGATGCAGGATGGGCGAGTTATCGCTTATGCTTCTAGACAGTTGAAGACTCACGAGCAGAACTATCCTACTCACGACTTGGAGTTGGCAGCTGTTGTTTTTGCTCTGAAGTCTTGGAGGCATTACTTGTACGGGGAACAGTGTGACATCTTTACTGATCACAAGAGCCTTAAGTACATATTTACTCAACGAGAGCTGAATTTGAGGCAGCGGAGGTGGTTGGAGTTGATCAAAGATTATGATCTGACTATCCAGTATCACCCTGGTAAAGCCAACGTGGTGGCTGACGCCTTAAGCAGGACAGGAGTACCTCAGACAGCGATGTCCTTGATCTCAGAGTTTGAGCGGATGGGTATCTCTTTCTGCCTCACTGGAGTTGCACGGGCAGAGACACAGATGATTATCCAGTCCGCCATTCCCGAGCGTGTTCGAGAGGCTCAGCAGCATGACCGGCTCCTTACAGAGGTGCGGAAGAGGATCTTGGAGGGTCGTTCCCGAGATTTCAGTGTGGATGAGAGTGGTGCAGTTCGTTTCAGAGGCCGGCTGTGTGTACCCCAAAAGTCAGAGGTGAAGGATGATATTCTTCGTGAGGCTCACCGGACTCCGTACTCTGTACATCCGGGGGAGACCAAGATGTATCGAGATCTGAAGCAGGTATTTTGGTGGAAACGCATGAGGGTGGACATTGCTAAGTATGTCGCTTCTTGTGGTGTTTGTCAGCAGGTGAAGGCCGAGCATAAGCGGCCTGCGGGTTTGTTGCAGCCTTTGGAAATACCCGAGTGGAAGTGGGAGCTTATCACGATGGACTTTGTGGTTGGATTGCCGCGCTCTCCTCGAGGGCGAGACGCAGTTTGGGTCGTGGTGGACAGGCTTACCAAGTCCGCACACTTCATTCCGATGAAGACGACCAATACAGCGCAGGATCTGGCTCCGTTGTATATCCGAGAGGTGGTGAGACTACATGGTGTGCCTAAGTCAATTGTTTCTGACCGGGATGCCAAGTTTGTCTCTAAGTTCTGGCAGAGTCTTCAGGCTGCGTTGGGCACGACAGTTTCCCTTAGTACGGCTTTTCATCCTCAGACGGATGGTCAGTCAGAGCGGACCATTCAGACTTTGGAGGATATGCTCCGTGCTTGTGTACTGTCATGGAAGGGCAGTTGGGAGGACCATCTGGCTTTGGCAGAGTTCGCGTATAACAACAGTTATCAGGCAAGTATCAAGATGGCTCCTTTTGAGGCTTTGTATGGCCGAAGGTGTGTTTCCCCTCTTTGTTGGGATGCAGTGGGTGAGAGGTCTTTGCTTGGTCCAGACCTTGTTCAGCAAACGGTTGAGAAAGTGCGGGAGGTTCGTCAGAACTTGTTGGCTGCTCAGAGCCGACAAAAGAGTTATGCGGACGTTCGACGCCGTGAGTTGGAGTTTGCGGTTGGCGACTTGGTGCTCCTTCGAGTGTCGCCAACTAAGGGCATTGTTCGTTTTGGTACCACCGGGAAGCTTAGTCCGCGGTACATTGGTCCTTTTCCAGTGGTTGCTCGTGTGGGTAGTTTGGCTTATCGTTTGGAGTTGCCGAGCTCATTGAGTGGTGTGCACAATGTCTTTCATGTTTCTATGCTGAGGAAGTATTTGCGGGATCCCGAGCACAAGATTGACCTGGGGCAGGTCACGGTGGATCAGGATCTCACTTTGGAGAGTCGACCAGAGCGTATCTTGGATACCTCAGAGCGGGTCTTGAGGAATAAGACTATCAAGTATGTGAAGGTCCTCTGGACGTTTCAGTCTGAGAGGGAGGCTACGTGGGAGCTTGAGGATCAGACGCGAAAGAAGTACCCCGAGCTCTTCGAGGCTGGTGAGTACTCGTAGTTGTGGTTCTGTTTTTCTGTGGATTGCTCTTTTCTTTGTTGCTCTCTTGCTTTGTGGTTTGAGGAGTTAGATTCGAGGACGAATCCTTTTTAGGTGGGGAGAATGTAATATCCTGAACATCGCTACGGCGTAAGTTTCTAAAACAATCGCGGAGTCGCCGGTTTTTCGGCAAATCGCGGGAAGGGAAAAATAAAGAAATTGTAGAACATTGAAAAAGGAATAAAATATATTAAAAATTACTTTTAATTTTCAGTTTGGGCTGCCTGGGGAGTGGGCCAACCGCCCTTGGGCCAAGGCCCAAGGGGGAGGCGCACCCCCCCTTTTCCCCTTTCTTATTAACCCTAGGACTTCCCCTCCTCCCCCTTTTCCCCACACCCAGCCGCACCCCCCCCCTATTCCCCCTGGTGGCTGCCCCCTCCCAAGGATTGTTGCCCCCATTGCTGCCCTTGAAGAAGGAGAAGGAGAAGAAGGAGAAGGAGAAGAAGGAGAAGAAGAAGAGGAGAATAAAAGTGGGGTAATTCTTCATTTAGGTAATTTTTTCCTCATCCCAAACCCTCTGTTCTTATGAATAATTAGGGTTCTTGGCACGGATTTTGAAGGTAGTTAATAGATTAATTGCCCGATTAGAGACTAGCTGCGGTCTGCCAGTAGATTGATTCGCGCAGTGTGTCTGTTCGCGAGGTTTTGACCTAGTAAATGAATTTTCCTGCGGACTCTCCCAAAAGGAAAGTTGTAGAGGACTTCCAGACGCATCTCCTGTATTTGTTTCGGAATTTTGTACCGTGGGATCTGGGAGTTACAGGTTCGGGAATACTGCTGTTCGTCAGGCGAGCAGATTGGTACAGACCGACGGTAATCTGTGAATTTGAGTTAGTAAATGTTTTATTTGGTCATGGACGTAATTGAGAAAGTTGTAGATAATTTAGAGTTCTAGCTTCTGTATAAAATTCAGAATTTTTAGCCCCCTGTACTGTTTCTTGGACGGAATTGAATATCGCTGTCCAATCTGCTAGAACAGAGTTCTTCCTCTGTTTTGGGCATTAAATTACACCTAGCTGTGATCAAAATAAAAATATGTGTTCTACATGAAAAATGTAGGTTTTTAAGTGATGAATCCAGAGAGGTATTTTTTACTATTTTTGGATCAATATTTTTAAAGTTACGAAAATGTTAAGCAGCGCTGCTGCAGAGGGTAATTTGCTGAACTGTTGAGCGGAGAGGAGTAAGTGCGGGTTCGGGGGTTCTAGCGACGTCTTTAATTTTTTATGTCATGTTTGTATGCTGTGGCTTTGTGCTGAGAGATGCCTTTTGGACAGGTGGTCTTGTCCCTGAGCGCTCTTGATTTTACTTCGCTTCGTCGGATTGAGGCAAGTAAACGTAGCGGTGGTTGCTACCGTTTAACATGTTATTCCTTCTACTTTCAGTTTACATTATTATCACAATTGGGTACATTATGCCATGATTGCATGATATCATAATTGTGGAGATGGTAGCAAGTATTTATCCATTGATATGTTGATAAATTGCTAGTAGACACGTGGAATTCTTGCTTAGTGCTATAATGTGGAACATGAAAATAACATGTGGTGGATGTGGTTATGTTGCGAGCATGATAATGCTCCTTGAAGGTAGATTAATGTGTTTTATGATTATCATATCATTCATGTCATATCATGTCATATGCATATGTGGATGTCACCGCACTTAGCCGCGACCGTACCGGTACAGCATCGTATATTGCCGTAATACGATGCACCTCTTATCCCGCGGGAAGCATCGTATATTGCCGTAATACGATGCACCTCAATTCCTGCCCTGGAAAGAGTGATGTGGAGCATAGCATAAGCATTCATATGCATTTAATGTGGATAAAATGGCTGCATTCATATGCCGTTTAAATCTGAAATTGATGAGGTATGAATCATGGAGGATTGTGGTGGTTTAATAATCGTGGACATGAATTGTGATTGTGGTTGTATGGAATTTAAATGATGATGTATACTTGTTTGTAGTTTGAATAGCCTGTTAAACTGTTTGCTTGCTGAGATTTTTATCTCACCCTTGTTTCCCCCTCCCTACAGGTGGACTTTGAGCATGCATGGGAAGGGTAGAGCGGCACCACACTGATGCACTTGGATTATATTTTAATGCTGAAATAAAGTTGAAAGGATTCTAGTCTTTTGCTTAACTATCTTATCGATGATTGTTTCATCATAATAGATGTTAAATTTGGAATTGTTACCTTTGGTTATTATTTTTGGAGTTGTTTATGAATATTGAATTATCATCTCTATTCTGTTTTCCCTTAGTTGTTTATGCTTCCGTTCGTATTATCTTGTTTAATAATTATTGTCAGTTTATTTTATTTTGTAAATTGGCTAGTTGTGGAGTGGTTTTAGTAGCATCCCAGGGTAATGTGGGTCCTGGGGTGTTACAGTTTAGAGCCAGGAATCAGTGGAATGGCATGATTACAAGCTCTAGTCGGTGGCAAGCTTGTAGGTGGGTCAAAGAGGTGAGCAAAAGAATGTAACAAAAGGTGAAGCTCATCAGGTATGTTAGATAGATCCAAAGGAGATGCGTCAGAAGTAGTATAAGAAATCTGCAACAGTAAACTATCAGAAGCTACAGGATGCAACCCTTGTAAAATGGCATGAGATCCTTCATAAGGAATGTGAAGCCATTTCTGCGCCCAATGGACTTGCATAGGACTGTACTTCTCCAACCAATCCATTCCAATAATCAAATCATAATGAGCTAAGGACAACAACTTGAAATCTGACACAAATGTACAATTATCAACACTCCACTTCAGATTGTGCAGAATACCTGGGCTAACAAGAACTCCACCACCAGCAACATGGACTGAAGTTGGTTGAGGAATCAATGCCTGATAATTCAACCGCTTAAGCATAAGGGTACTGACAAAGGAGGAAGAACTACCAGAATCCACAAGTGCAGTAACAGGAATGCCTTCTAATGATCCATAAAACTGAATAGTACGTGGAGCAGGGGCTCCAGAGACAGCCGCCTTCGAAACAGCCAAAAAGATTTGATCAGTAGCAGAACCTGAAGAAGAGTCCAACGGTGGTGATGACTCCTCAGGAGATACAGACTCCCAAAGGTCCTGGACGGCATGTAAAACCTCAGGAGCACACTTGTGGTCTTTAGACCATTTTGCAGAGCACTTATAACAGAGTCCCATAGCACGACGGTAAGCTTTCAGGGCAGCCAGTTTAGAATCCATGGCCGCACTGCTTGAGGAAGAATCATGAACTCCGGGCCCCGGCCTTTCAGTCTTGGGTGGCACGGGCAGGGGCATTGGTGACTTCGACAGGGGTTTAGCCACTGATGCCAATGGAATGCGAGGAGGATCGCGAACACTTCCGGCTTCTTCCTGCAATAAAGCCAAGGAACACGCAGCATCCAAATTCTTTGGTCTTTGAACAAGAATAATAGAACGGATATCAGCGCGCAGCCCATCTATGAACCTAGTAGTGAAATAGACGGGATCTACGCCTCCTGCATAAGCAGTTAGCTGATCCACCAGCTCTGTGAAACGTGTTACATAATCAGAAACGGTGGTGGTTTGTTTCATATGGAAAAGTTGACGAATCAAGATCTCATGCTGGTCGCGATCAAAGCGATCGCTGAGCAAGCAACAAAACTGTGCCCAAGTCGCCTGCTCAAGGTGTAGCTCTACGGACTGCAATCACGCGCTGCGGATCCTTCTAAGTGCATATCCGCCACACGAACCCACATGTTTGGATCAACCCCATACATCTCAAAATACTTCTCACACCGGGAACGCCACAAGCGCGGATTGTCACCGTCGAACTTAGGGAATTGCAATTTTGGTAGACGACCCGTGGAAGGAGGGTGATGTACTAGGGGTGGAGGTCGTGGTTGAGGAAATAAACGAGCAGCGGTAATTGGATGGGCACCAGTGCTCATACCATTGTCCGGGACGGAAGACTGAGTCAGTGAGGACCCAAGCCCACCATCCCGTGTCGAGGTTGCAAAGCCGTGCCCCTTGGGCCCATCGGTGGTGATTCCGGCAGATAGGCGCGCGGCCACCGATATTGGAGATGAAAGAAGACCCGGGCGATGCGACGAAGTGTCGAACACAGCGCGGTCCCAGTTCTTCGCGACCTTCTGCACCTCGAGCTTCAAATCGTCGACGATGCTCTCCAACTCAGGACGCCACGAGTTGAGGTCCGCCGCAGCCACCTCGAGAGCGGTCACACGTGCGTCGCGCTCATCGACGATGTCCGCGACGCGGATCGACTCGAGATCGGCGAGGCGCTTGGAGACGACCACTTCTTGGTCTGAATGTACGGCCTCCAGGGCAGCGAGTCGACGATCAACAGCAGCGTCGCGATCTGCACGCTCAAGCTCCAAGTCGGCGAAGCGCCTTTCCCATCGGGCTTCGTGATCGTCGAAATGGCGTCCAAATTCGTCGAGGACGAGCTTCAGGTTGGGATCCATGGCGCCCAGCTGTCGTTGCCGGCGGGTGTAGTAGTGGTGTTTGGCGACGGAAGCCTGGTCCAGCGTGGAACCCGAGGATAAGGAGAATGGGGATCGAGAAGGCTCTGATACCAGTTTGTTAGCACAACTTGGGCGCGAAGAAGAAGGAGAAAATAGACAAGATAGAATGGGCAGACAGGAGTTCAGAAGTAGTTCAGAAAATTGTTCACAATGTTCCTGTCCTCTCTTGCCTCCCGTACTCTCTTAAATACTCTCCTATTACAATCAATCTAGGCCGGATACAAATGAGTTGGGCCGGCGCTCGCGAACGGGTCTGGACGCCCGACTTGCTTCAGCCTGTGCACCTGCGTCTTCTTCCGCGGGCGGCGTAGTCGGCGTTGTCGGATTTAGGACAGTGCTGACACCCCCTCCTCCCTTTTGTTCCGCCGCTGATTGTGATTTGTGAGTTCCCATGGCCGGCTCCATCATGGTGTTGGCCGTCATCCTACTCGTCGACGTCGTTGCCTTCGGCCTCGCCATCGGCGCGGAGCAGAGCCGCCCCACGGTGCGTCTCCGACCCACCCCGCGATTATCTTTCCTTTTTTGAAAGAGAGTTCCGCCGCCGCCGCCGCGTGGCTGTGCTGAATACTGATGCTGCTTCCCTGCTGTTCTTGTCGTCTCCGTCAGGCGAGGCTGGAGAACGACGCGAGGAAGGGGTGGACCTACTGCATGTACCGCCCCGGACGCAGCCACGGGGCTGGGCGCCGCCGCGCTCGCGCTGCTGCTCGTGGGCCAGGCGGTGGCTGCCGTCGCCAGCCGCTGTTTCTGCTGCGGCGCCGCGCTCCGCCCCGGTGGCGCCCGCGCCTGCGCCGTCATCCTCTTCCTCTCCTCCTGGTACCACCCATCGATCCCCATCTCCGATCCCACCTCCTCTGTTCGCATCGCCCCCTTGACCCCCACGTGAGTCTGACGCGCAGACCCTGCAAGTCGGGATCTTTCTTTTTCTTCGTGCATGCCTTCTTGCTTTTAGTTTAGGAATCTTAGCTGTCCATGTTGGGGTTACCCAAAAGTCGGAAATTGTGTGTAGGAAAGCGTGTCGGATCAACGACTCGACCCACCTTGAGCTTGGCAAAACTGGGTATTGATTAGTGAATGCTACACGAAATTCTCATGGGTTAATGTGATTCATGCTGAAATGGCTTTCTCAAGAAAGAGGAAAGGAGCTTCCTTTGGGATACTGTAGTTTCTACGATACTCCGTTGTGCTTTTCACATGTAAAGAACGATGGAAATTTGCTAGTCAGCAGGTAGTTGTTTACTTGTTTTTTCTTTTGGCAATGATCGCTCAGGTACAATTTTGTTAAGACCAACAATGTTTTTCAGGATTTTCTTGGTGATTCACGTTTTATCGAATTGCGTTCACCAGCTTGTAGGGTTCCCAAATGAATCTTGCAAATAAAAAACTGGTTTTTTTGGGATTAAAAATGTGATTTGATAAGATTTTTTGGGAATTTTAAATTCTATATAACCTTAACTAAAAACGTAGTTGGTTGATTCCAGTTATCCGACATTTGTGTCTTACCGCTTTATGGACTTGCACATAGGGCATAATCATAGGAAAGCTAGCGCAGTGTAGGATTTGGGATCCAAAGTGTGTTGTGAGGTATCTTTAAGAAAGAAACATGCTGAAGTTGTTTAGCAATAGGTGAATTTACTGGTCGTTTGGAAATGGTCTTGCATTTTGTGGACTTACCTTTGGTCATCTGTGAATGCTTATGCTGAATTGGTCAGAATGAAGAGGAGGTCATGTGCACATTTTGTCATTTAACAATCTAACTGATCAATTTACTGGTGCTGAATAGGCATAGCTTACTGGTCCTGAAAAAAGAAAGGACTGGCCGGCTGTGTCAATGTCATACTCGTTCAATTAATCAATGAGTGGCTATTGGACTACTGCATGTTCAGATCTGTTGGGTTTGGTACTTATATCTTGGTATTATTCTAAGTTTGATCTAGTAATATAACCATTTTTTCCCAACTGCTTGCACAAGACACATGAGAAAATTGATCATTTGCCACTTTGAAGAGTGGGCTTCGCAAAATTGTCACTTTCAAAATTGGCTTCGCAAAAATGCCATGCAGTACATTTACCTCTTGATTACCATGCCATTTGAGCTATTTAACTCATTTAATATTTTTTTCCTAATTACAGGAGCGGGAAAAGACCTTTCTACCCTCAGCCGATTGAATCTATCTCGCCCTCCACCGTCTTCCGCTCCAGCGATTCTGTCGCCCCCACCGTCGACCATCAAGAATGGCTGGGACTCCGTCTCCGCAAGCACTACGCGCCAGAAATGCAGCAGACGCCGCTGAAAGCATCTAGGCCCCTAAAAATGTTAGTTTTGGTAATTAATAAATTTATGTGAATATGGGACTAATGTGTGCATTAAGTGTTTGAAAGGATATGTTCAAATAGCAAAGAAAGAGGCTCACAAAATATCCCATGAAGATTCAAGATCTCTAGGGCGACAAGGTAAATAGTTTAGGTATCTATTTTGTTTTACCGGTCTTGGAGTTAGGTTGGAAGACCGGATTATAGGATAGACGCCGTACTATTAAGAGGGATCATGGTGATTGCTTGATCATGTTTAAATGTGCCCTTTGGATCAATTTAGGATCATGCATGCACTTAGAAATTAAAATTAAATCAAATCTGTGCATTGTCAGAAAATCCGGTAGTTCCGGCGTGTATTAGGCGGAACTACCGCAGGTCCGGTAGTACCGGGCGCCCGGGCGGAACGTTTTTTCCAGAGAGCGTCCGGACTAAGACTTAGTCTCTCGGAAAACGGTAGTACCGCGGTTTGACCTGCGGAACTACCGGACTGCCGGTAGTATCGGGCACTCGAGCGGAACTTTATTTCCAGAGAGCGCCCGGACTTTAACTTAGCCTCTCGGAAAACGGAAGTACCGCGGTTTTACCTGCGGAACTACCGCATGTGCGGAAGTTCCGGACACCCGAGCGGAACGTTTTTTTCCAGAGAGCGCCGAGAATAAGACTTAGTCTCGTTGAGATCGGAAGTACCGGGCTTGGGGCGGAACTTCCGGACGTCCGGAACTACCGCGGTTTTAACGGCGGTAGTACCGCACTCATTGACCAACGGTTACTTCTGACTCTCTGACATAGCCGTTCTGACCGGTCAGCTAGGGTCCGGTAGTACCGCGGTTTTGCCTGCGGTAGTACCGGATTTCCTAAATTTTCAGGATTGTTTATTGTAACGGCTATTTGAGGTGGGTGAGGGTATAAATACACCCCCACCAGAACTAGGACGTTGTTGTTGAACATCCATTGAATACATTTGAGCCTAGAGCAACCTCTCACACCTCATTCACTCTCTTGTGCATTCATTTGAGGTAGTTGACCCAAAATTCAAGTGCATTGCATTCTAGTTGATCCATTGAGCACTTGAGTGAGATCAAGCCGCAGTGGTCTATTCTCTTGGTGCTTGCCGGCACCTAGACGGCTTGGCGGAGCTTCGGTGATCTTCTCAAGAAGATTGTGAGAAGGCCCGGAAGATTGTGAAGGCTTGGAGCTCGCCTACCCGGAGAGGGAAAGGGCATCCAATAGTGATCGAGGTGCTTAGGCTCATTCGTGGAGCCGGTCCGATTCGTTCGGGCTTACCTCAACGTGGACTAGGGGAGACCGGCAAGTCTCCGATCACCACGGTAAAAAGTAATCGTGTCAAATTGTGGTTTGCTCTCTTGTGATCATATTCTTCCAAGCAACGCTCTTTATTCATATCATTTGATTGCTTGCTTAGTTAGAGTAGCAATTGTTGTTCTCTACCTTTCGTTATTGCTCTTAGTCGATTACTTGTGCTAGTGTTAGTGTTATCTTGCTCTATCAATCCATCAAGTTTAAAATTGCTAATTAGAATTAGACGAAAATTTTAAAACCTCCTATTCACCCCCCTCTAGTCGGCCTCCTCGATCTTACAAGTGGTATCAGAGCTTGGTCTCTCAAATTTGGACTTAACCGTCTAGAGAGAAAAGGATGGCTAGTGAGGGTATAGCAATAGGAAAGGCACCTCTATTTGATGGCTCAAATTATGCTTATTGGAAAATTAGAATGTCTATTTATTTAAAGGCCATGAGTCCTCAAATTTGGAAAGTCGTAAATGAGGGTTACGTTATGGCTCTTGATCCGGATCACCCAACGGATCAAGACGGGCGTAATGCTCATTTAGACGCCCAAGCTATGAATGCTCTATTTGGAGCCTTGAACGCGGATGAGTTCAATAGGGTGAGCAATCTTGAGACGGCTCATGCTATTTGGACTACCCTTTCGGAAATACACGAAGGGACATCCACGGTCATGGAGGCCAAATTGCATCGGCTTAGGATCAAATATGAGACATTCACAATGTTGCCCCATGAAGACATTAATGAGATGTACTCAAGGCTCAACAACATTGTGAATGAGCTTAAGGGCCTTGGAACTAATCTTTCCGATCTTGATATTGTTCGAAAGATGCTTAGGGCCTTGCCGGAGAAATATGAAGTGTTGGTGACTCTCTTCCTCAACTCACCGGAGTTGGCAAGAATGACACCAACGCAATTGTTGGGCAACCTCATCACCAACGAGCTATACAAGAAAGACAAGGAAGAGCTCTTGGAGCAATCCTCTTCCAAGAATAAGAAGATCACCGCTTTCAAAGCTAAAGCGGTAATGAGTGAAGAATCCGAAGAAGATGATGAGGAGGATTCCGAAGAAGAATTTGCACTTCTAGTAAGAAGAATGAAGAAGTTCATGAGAAGACGCCCATTTCGGAGTACAAGCCATGAGAAGACCAAGAAATGGCATTCTTCCTCCAACAAGAAGTTTAGCAACATTCGTTGCTATGAATGTGATGAGAAGGGGCACATTGCCTCTCAATGTCCAACAAAGAAGGATGACAAGGAGAAGTCATCAAAAAAGAAGAACTACAACGGCAAGAAGAAGCTTTTCAAGAAGCTTCACAAGGATGGCAAGAATGAAGCCCATATTGGTGAGTGGAACTCCGAAGAGGAGTATTCGGACTCCGACTCAAGCGAGGACGAATCTCCCAAGAAGAAAGAGCTTGTGGGCATTGCAATCAAGGAGGCTCCATCACTATTCTCCACTCCTATATGCCTTATGGCTAAAGGAGAAAAGGTAAACTTGCTTGATGATGATGAGCCTTCATATGATGACTTGATGAATATGCTAGTTGAATTGAATGAATTTCTTGGAAAAAAATCAAAGTTTAAGGTCTTAAAGAGAGAACACACCTCTCTCAAAGACTCTTATGAGGAGCTAAAGGAAGCTCATGATTTGCTTCTCCAAGAAAATCACAAATCTAGTACTAGCATTGGAGTTACTTGCAATATCTTGAATGAAATGTCTAGTATAGAAATTTCAAAGTCTAGCATATCTACTTGTTGTGATGATCTACTTGCCATACCTTGTTCATCAAGTGTAGATTCTAGAAATGCTCTAAATCTTGTTCATGATGATATCATTGCTAATGAAAACAAAAATTTAAAAGAACAAGTGCTAAAATTAAACAAAAGCTTAGAGAGAGCTTACAAGGGAAAGGAAACCCTTGATAAGTTACTAAGCGATCAAAGATGCTCTTTCAACAAAGAGGGACTTGGATATGTCCCCCAAAAGGGTAAAAAGCCGGTATACAAGCCTCCAAGGTTTGTAAAGGAAAATGGTAAGTATTGCACAAAATGCCGGTGTATTGGACATATGCCAAGTGATTGCTCAAAGAATAACATGCATTCCATTGGTTTATATGATTCATGTTATATGCTTAGAAAATCCACAAATGGAAATGTTATTGCTCATTTCATTGGCACCTCAATTTTGGGTGCTAAAAAGAAATCCATTTGGGTACCCAAGACCTTGGTCACTAACCTCCAAGGACCCAAACAAATTTGGGTACCTAAAAGAACTTGATCTTCTTTTGTAGGTGAACTACAAAACCGGTGGAAGGCATTGGGAGTTGGATAGCGGTTGCACTCAACATATGACCGGAGACCGGAAGATGTTCACCACATTTGAGAATGGAAGCAATGACAAAATCACATTTGGAGACAATAGCAAAGGAAAGGTATTAGGATTGGGTAAAATCGCTATCTCAAACGACCTTTCAATTTCTAATGTATCTTTAGTTGAATCATTAAATTTCAACTTGCTATCCGTTGCTCAAATATGTGATCTTGGCTTAACATGCTCATTCTCAAAAGAAAATGTTATAATCTCAAAAGATAATAATAATGAACTAGTCTTCAAAGGCTTTAGATTTGGGAATCTCTATTTGGTAGATTTTTCTTCAAATGAGTCTTGTTTGAAAACTTGTTTAATTGCAAAAACTTCTTTGGGTTGGTTGTGGCATAGAAGGCTAGGTCATGTGGGAATGATTCAACTTAAAAAGCTTTTTAAGCATGACTTAGTGGTTGGCTTGAAGAATGTAAAGTTTGAGAAAAATCGACTTTGTAGTGCTTGTCAAGCCGGAAAACAAGTCGCTAATTCTCATCCTTCCAAAAGTATCATGTCAACCTCTAGGCCATTAGCGCTCTTACATATGGATTTGTTCGGGCCAACAACCTATAAGAGCATTGGAGGAAATAGCTATTGTTTAGTCATTGTGGATGATTACTCTAGATATACATGGGTCTTCTTCCTAAATGACAAAAGTGAAACCTCCGGGATTTTCAAAAGTTTTTCAAAAAGGGCTCAAAATGAATTTGATTTTAAAATAAAGAAAATTAGGAGTGACAATGGTTCCGAGTTCAAAAATACAAAAGTTGAAGACTTTTGCGATGAACTTGGAATAAAGCACGAACTTTCCACAACCTACACTCCGGAGCAAAATGGAGTTGTAGAGAGGAAAAATCGAACATTGATTGAAATGGCTAGGACAATGCTTGATGAATATGATACTTCCGACAAGTTTTGGGCGGAAGCTATTAACACCGCATGTCATGCCATAAATCGCCTCTACTTACATCGACTCTTGAAAAAGACTTCCTATGAGCTTCTTGTTGGAAGGAGACCGAACATCTCTTACTTTAGAGTATTTGGTTGCAAATGCTATATTCTAAGAAAAGGTGTTCGGCTCTCAAAATTTCAAAGTCGATGTGATGAAGGCTTCCTTTTAGGGTATTCCTCAAATAGTAAAGCCTATAGGGTCTTTAATAAAAATTCGGGTTTAGTGGAAGAATCATGTGATGTACAATTTGATGAAACTAACGGCTCTCAAGAAGAGCATGAGAATTTGGATGATGTAGGAGATGAAAGTCTTCGCAAGGCAATGGAGAACATGCAAATCGGAGACATCAAGCCAAAAGAGGATCCAACATCGCCAAGCTCATCTAGACAAGTGGAACCACCCTCTTCTTCCACAATAAACGATGTTCAAGTTATTGAAGATGAAGAAAAGGATCAACCGCAAAATATGTTCAAGATTCACAATGCAATAGCCAAGGATCACCCAATTGACCAAATATTGGGTGACGTAAGTAAGGGTGTTCAAACTCGCTCTAGAGTAGCTTCATTTTGTGAACACTATTCTTTTGTATCTTCACTTGAACCTAAGCGTGTAGAAGAAGCATTAGATGACCCGGATTGGATAAATGTTATGCATGAAGAGATGAATAACTTTGCCCAAAACGATGTTTGGACTTTGGTGGAGAGACCCAAGGAGCACAATGTCATTGGCACAAAATGGGTCTTCCGGAACAAACAAGATGAGAACGGAATTGTGGTAAGAAATAAAGCAAGGTTAGTAGTTCAAGGTTATACTCAAGTCGAGGGCTTAGATTATGATGAGACTTTTGCGCCCGTTGCTAGACTTGAATCAATTAGAATCTTGCTTGCTTTTGCATCATGCTTTGACATTAAATTATTTCAAATGGATGTCAAAAGTGCATTTCTTAATGGTACAATTTCCGAATTAGTATATGTGGAACAACCCCCGGGATTTGAAGATGCTAAATACTCTAATCATGTGTATAGATTGTCAAAGGCACTATATGGTTTAAAGCAAGCTCCTAGAGCTTGGTATGAGCGCCTTCGTAACTTTCTAGTGTCAAAAGGCTTTAAAATTGGTAAAGTAGATACAACTCTATTCACAAAAATTATTGGAGATGATTTCTTTGTATGTCAAATATATGTTGATGATATTATATTTGGTTCTACTAATCAAGACTTTTGCAAAGAATTTGGTGAGATGATGTCTAGGGAATTCGAGATGTCAATGATTGGTGAGCTAAGCTACTTCCTTGGACTTCAAATCAAACAACTTAAAGATGGGACGTTTATAAGCCAAACAAAGTATGTGAAGGATCTACTCAAAAGATTCGGAATGGAAGAAGCCAAACCCATCAAAACACCCATGGCAACGAACGGGCATCTAGACCTCAACGAAGAAGGTAAGTCGGTAGATTTAAAGCTTTATAGATCCATGATTGGTAGTTTGCTTTATCTTACCGCATCTAGGCCTGACATTATGTTTAGTGTATGCATGTGTGCACGTTTTCAAGCTTCTCCGAAAGAGTGCCATTTAGTGGCCGTAAAGAGGATTCTAAGATATTTAAAGCATTCCTCAAGCATAGGGCTTTGGTATCCCAAAGGTGCAAAATTTGAATTAATTGGATATTCGGATTCTGATTATGCGGGATGCAAAGTGGATAGAAAAAGCACCTCGGGTAGTTGCCAATTTCTAGGAAGATCTCTAGTGTGTTGGTCATCCAAGAAACAAAATTCCGTAGCACTTTCAACCGCCGAAGCCGAATATATTTCAGCGGGAAGTTGTTGTGCTCAATTGCTTTGGATGAGGCAAACATTGTTGGATTATGGGATCAATTTTGATAAAGTGCCTCTTTTGTGTGATAATGATAGTGCTATCAAAATATCCAATAATCCCGTTCAACACTCAAGAACCAAGCATATAGATATACGCCACCATTTCTTGAGAGATCATGTGAGCAAGGGAGATATTGAGATTAGCCACATCCGAACCGAAAATCAACTAGCGGATATTTTCACCAAACCATTAGATTAAAGCCGCTTTTGCAAATTGAGGAATGAATTAAATGTCATAGACTACTCAAATGTAGCTTGAAATCTCACTTCATCTATTTCTGCTCATTTGTTGTGCTCATTTGGACTTTTGTTGGTTTTTCCCCTATTTTGGTCAAAAATTCGTTTAATTTCATAAAAATTAGTTTCAAAATATAGCATTAGCTCGATTGATGCATAATGATCCTGAATGACTTTAGTTGCATGCAAAACTAGGGATCATTTGCAAAATTTCAAGTTCTAAATCTAAAATTCTGAAAAGTTCCAGAAAATCCGGAACTACCGCAGTTCATTGTGCGGTACTTCCGCTCCTGTCAGAAAAACCGGAACTACCGCAGTGTAATTCGCGGAACTTCCGGAATATCTGTGACTACGGTACTACCGGCGTGTTACGCGCGGTACTACCGCTTTCTGCGGGATTCAATGCGGTTTTCAAAACCGCCAACTCCTCCAACCGTTACTCTTTTTCCTTTATCTCTCTCTCTCTCATCTTCACTCCTCCCAAACCACAGCCGCCTACTCCTCTCTTCTTCCTCTCCTCCACCCTCTCTCTCCCAAGAAACTCTCTCCTCTCCCGATCTTTGAATCCGAGGGGAGTTCTTCGTTTTTGGGCGATTATTTGCACCCCCAGGGTTCTCCTCCTTCGACTTCACAAGGTAAATCGGATCAAAATCCACTTTTTATCTTGTTCTTAGAACCCTAGGTAGAGTTTAGGTTAAAATTGAAATGTGATGATTTTTGCTGAAATTTTCTTGGGCAAAGTAGTTTATTTGGGGTATTAGAATGTTTATACAAACTTGCACTGGATTCAATCCCAGAAATACCCCAAAAGATTCAATTTTTGTCATGCCCTAGAAATGTCCAGAAAAACCGGAACTACCGGTCGAAGTGGCCGGAACTTCCGGGGTCCCGGTAGTACCGCATGTTTAATGCCGGAACTACCGGATTTCCCGGAAGTACCGCAGTTTTGCCGCCGGTACTTCCGTTTTTCCTGAAACGGCAGAAATTCATTGCTTTCAATTTCAAACCTTCTTTCGCTTGCTCTACTTCTTACCTTGATTATCCTACTGTGTCATTGAAGATGCCGAGGATGAAGAATGTCTCGCACAAGTCCTATGGGGGCACAGCTGGTCAATCCTCCTCGACTCCTGCATCTCAGTCAGCGGCGCACAAGGGCAAGGGTCCCGCCTCCGACCCTGAGAGTGACTCAGAGGATTCGCATGAGAGCGAATCTGAGGCCTCGCATGAGAGCGAGGAATATGCAGTCCCAGATGAGGAGATGCCTGAGGTAACTGCAGACCACGAAGTGGACCTCGACAAGATCACTAATGAAGATTATGCCATTCTTCGTCGCCGAAGTCAGTATGTACGCCCTCGAGACTCAATGAACCCCCAATTTCATTCAAAGTTTCAAGAGAAGGTGTACCAGGAGATGTATGGTCCAGCCCGAAAATTTGCTGCACATAAGTATGTAGACTGGGATCACTTGTCGCAGATCGACAAGTTCAGTGGTGCTTATCAGCTCTTCCAGCGAGCCGATATCCATCAACTTGTTGCATTCAAATGCAACTATATGGACAACATGATCAGACAGTTCTATGCTACCCTGTACGTCTCTCCCAACTTTGAGCATCTAAGTTGGATGACAGGGACCCAGTTCATTGAGTGCACCAGGCACGAGTTTGAGCTAGCACTTGGGACGGAAACCAGTGCATATGAGAAGGTGTTCAGCAAGCGAGCTCTTCCTATTGCTGCATATTCAGAGTATTATGACCAAGCTGCTGAACGGACACTGGGGACGACAAATGGCTTACTTCCTATTCCCAGCCTTGTCAACAGGATCATCAACCACACCATTCTTCCCAAGAGCGGGAATTATGATGCTATTCGTGGCCACGCGTGGAATGTAATTGATTACATTATGCGCGGCCAAAAGTTTGATGTGGTGGATCTTATCATCAGGGGGATCGACGCCAATAAGAATGACAAACAGAAAAGGATTAACTTTGCACCATTCATAATGGCGGTGATCATTAGGAAGACTGGATACCGAGGAGCACTCTGCACCCCGCACAAGCCATACAAGCCGCGTGCAGAGCCTCCTGTTCCTACTCCTGTTCGCACCCGTGCTCAGGCTCAGCCTCAGCCTCAGCATCAGGCAGCTGCTGATCCTCCTCCCCAGGGCGAGGGCGACGTGTCGCTTTCCCAGATTTACTCTGCCATACTCAGGCTGGAGGAGCGCCAGGATGTCTTGATCTCCACTGTGTCTTCCTTTGGTGATCGCGTATCAGCCTTGGAGAGTGCAGTTCAGCCGCCTTCTCCAGTTCGTTATGGTCGTCGCACTCGTCGCCGTGGTCCTCCTTCTCCCAGTGCAGCTCAGGACTAGCTCCTCTTTTTGGTACTTCGATGCCAAAGGGGGAGAAATTTGTTAGGAGAAGAAGTTTTAAGTCTTATCTATCGTTGTAATAAAGTATGGTGAAATGAACCATGTAATGCTTAGTGTGTGGTTTAAACTCTGTGGTTGTTTAGTATTTTAATTTCTGATGCTTTGTAATGAACTATGTCCTGTCCTTAATACAATGCTTGTTTTACTTGTCTTTTGCGTATCCTTGAATTTGGTGAATATGAATACTATGATGAAATCATGCCTATTAAATTCCTGCAAAATTTGATGCACATGTTTAGGGGGAGCTCTTTCTTATTAGTTCCTAAAATGCAAAAATTCCCCATGTTCTAAAAATTGCTAAAATTTCAAAGTCTTTGTGATATACATCTTGCAAATTAGAAGTATATCCAAATCTTAAATTCTTCTCATAAATTGCTCTTGTTGTCATCAATTACCAAAAAGGGGGAGATTGAAAGCATCTAGGCCCCTAAAAATGTTAGTTTTGGTAATTAATAAATTTATGTGAATATGGGACTAATGTGTGCATTAAGTGTTTGAAAGGATATGTTCAAATAGCAAAGAAAGAGGCTCACAAAATATCCCATGAAGATTCAAGATCTCTAGGGCGACAAGGTAAATAGTTTAGGTATCTATTTTGTTTTACCGGTCTTGGAGTTAGGTTGGAAGACCGGATTATAGGATAGACGCCGTACTATTAAGAGGGATCATGGTGATTGCTTGATCATGTTCAAATGTGCCCTTTGGATCAATTTAGGATCATGCATGCACTTAGAAATTAAAATTAAATCAAATCTGTGCATTGTCAGAAAATCCGGTAGTTCCGGCGTGTATTAGGCGGAACTACCGCAGGTCCGGTAGTACCGGGCGCCCGGGCGGAACGTTTTTTCCAGAGAGCGTCCGGACGAAGACTTAGTCTCTCGGAAAACGGTAGTACCGCAGTTTGACCTGCGGAACTACCGGACTGCCGGTAGTACCGGGCACTCGAGCGGAACTTTATTTCCAGAGAGCGCCCGGACTTTAACTTAGCCTCTCGGAAAACGGAAGTACCGCGGTTTTACCTGCGGAACTACCGCATGTGCGGAAGTTCCGGACACCCGAGCGGAACGTTTTTTTCCAGAGAGCGCCGAGAATAAGACTTAGTCTCGTTGAGATCGGAAGTACCGGGCTTGGGGCGGAACTTCCGGACGTCCGGAACTACCGCGGTTTTAACGGCGGTAGTACCGCACTCATTGACCAACGGTTACTTCTGACTCTCTGACATAGCCGTTCTGACCGGTCAGCTAGGGTCCGGTAGTACCGCGGTTTTGCCTGCGGTAGTACCGGATTTCCTGAATTTTCAGGATTGTTTATTTTAACGGCTATTTGAGGTGGGTGAGGGTATAAATACACCCCCACCAGAACTAGGACGTTGTTGTTGAACATCCATTGAATACATTTGAGCCTAGAGCAACCTCTCACACCTCATTCACTCTCTTGTGCATTCATTTGAGGTAGTTGACCCAAAATTCAAGTGCATTGCATTCTAGTTGATCCATTGAGCACTTGAGTGAGATCAAGCCGCAGTGGTCTATTCTCTTGGTGCTTGCCGGCACCTAGACGGCTTGGCGGAGCTTCGGTGATCTTCTCAAGAAGATTGTGAGAAGGCCCGGAAGATTGTGAAGGCTTGGAGCTCGCCTACCCGGAGAGGGAAAGGGCATCCAATAGTGATCGAGGTGCTTAGGCTCATTCGTGGAGCCGGTCCGATTCGTTTGGGCTTACCTCAACGTGGACTAGGGGAGACCGGCAAGTCTCCGATCACCACGGTAAAAAGTAATCGTGTCAAATTGTGGTTTGCTCTCTTGTGATCATATTCTTCCAAGCAACGCTCTTTATTCATATCATTTGATTGCTTGCTTAGTTAGAGTAGCAATTGTTGTTCTCTACCTTTCGTTATTGCTCTTAGTCGATTACTTGTGCTAGTGTTAGTGTTATCTTGCTCTATCAATCCATCAAGTTTAAAATTGCTAATTAGAATTAGACGAAAATTTTAAAACCTCCTATTCACCCCCCCTCTAGTCGGCCTCCTCGATCTTACAGCCGCCGCGGGGGTGCATCCCGTTGTTTCCTCTGGCTTGCGGGGATGTCAGGTTGAATGGGAGAGGCGCCGCGCTGGGATGCCCCCAGTAGTTGCCTTTTGCGCCTGGGGAGGACGTCACGGGAGATGAGAGAGGTGCCGTGATGGTACTGTTCGACGCAATGCCGCTACAGGCTGGTCGGGTGTAGATTCTTGCCTTGCCTTACGTTGTTCTTTCTTCTACATTGTTGTTGATTTTAAGGAACTTCCCAGGGGAATTGAACTTGTAATTGAAGAGCTGTGGATGATGTGGTAATCAAGAATGGTTTGACGTTCTTGTAGATTCTTGCTTGTTAGTAGTAATCAAGAAAGTTAGAGGTGTTCACATCTAACCGAGACAAATGCAAATAACATAACGCAATTTCCTTTATCAGACCAAACAGATATTTGTTCTCTAGTTATGTGTTCATAGATATGTGAGTTCATCTCACAAATTAAACAGAACGACACTAGGATAAAAATGAGTTCATCTCACAAATTAAATAGGATACATCTCAAAACAAATAATTTGTGAGTTCACATCTAACAAAATAAACTTCTTGTGGGTTCACAAAATATCATTCATCCACTTTGTAACTTTCTCTTTGGAGTCACCTTCTTCGGGGCAGCTACAGGAGGCATCCTCTTAGGAGTAGTGGTTGAGGTTTGTGAAGAACTACCCTCTCCAAGCAAGAAAGCAAAACGGCTGCACACATATGTGTTATGACAATTAATTAATCTTTTTTTCTAGATTTGTACATCCATGGACATAGATATGTGTCATTGTTTCTCACCTTCTAGTCACCCTGCCTGGACTATCCTGTAGTATTTGTTCTCTAGTTGGCCTTTGTGGGGTGCTAGGCTCACCTTGCCTAGCTTTTGTAACGTTCTTTCTAGGGTTCCTCTTCCTACAAGAAAAAAATAGTTCATTGAAATGGCGTGGTAATTGAAGGCATGAATGAAAAAAACAACGATTACCTCTTTTTTGTCCCGTTGAATGGGCACTTGTAACTAGATTGTATATGACCTTTTTCACCACATCTCTTGCAAGTCACTGTACCTCTAATCATTTTCTTTCCCTTAGCATTGGTTGGATCACCACCATCGCCACCTTCACCATCAACGCCACCTTCATTGGCGCCATTATTAGCACTTTTCTTTTTCTGGCCACCTTCAAGACATCCTTTAATTCTCAGTTTCCTCTGTCTTCCAATATTTCTTTTAGCCAATGGTGCACCAACAACAAATGGCAGATGCACTTGTGGCCACTGTGATTTGTCTGTCATTGGCTCAATCTCTCTCCCATAAGCAGCCTTGAATCTATCCACTGAGTAGTACTCATGGACAAATTGTTCAATGTCTACTCCTTTTTGTGAAGTTACAAAGGCCAATACATGTTGACATGGCTTACCAGTGTGCTGCCATTCAAGACAAGTACAAGTCTTTTGATTTAGCTTAACAATATGCCTCTCACAGTTCTTGCTATTGTCCCAAACCTCTGCACTCCAATTAGCAGATTCCACAACTTTCAAATGCCCCAATCCTCTAGTATTTGCCTTCAGCTGAACCATAATTCCTGGAAGTATCCTTCCAACTGGCAGTCTATCTCCAATCCTTCTTCTCTTCCTCCACAAACACATGATCCTCTCTCTAACCTTATCAGCAAGTTCAGCAACAGGTAAATCCTTAATGTCTCGGATCCAGTTATTGAAAACCTCTGCTATATTATTAGTGATGTAGTCACACTTGATTTCTTGATTAAAGGTACACCTATACCACTTGAGTTTATGGTGCTCACTTAACCAGATCCATACAGCTTCTGATTCTTCAATAATTTCTGACATATGCTGTATGAATACCTCTTCCCTGTAAGCCCTTGCCGCAGGATACATCTTTCCAAACCCTTGGAACCTTTTCTGAAAATTCTTCATAAGATGGAGAAAACATTCTCTTTGCTCTGCATTTGGAAACACATTCTTCACTGCATTCTCTAAACCTTTGCAGGCATCTGTGCACACTGCAAGGAGTGGAGGATCTCCTATTGCCTTCTTTAGTTGATTCATAAACCAAGTCCAATTATCTTCTGTCTCCGAAGCTATGAAGCCATAAGCAAGTGGATACATCCAATTGTGACCATCAACTGCTGTAGTTGATGCTAAATGGCCATTCCATCTTCCATTAAGTGCTGTAGAATCTATACCCAGATAAGGCCTACAACCTTCCAAAAAACCATCAATGCATGGTTTAAGTGCACAGAAAAATCGATGGAAATAAACATTACCATCTACTTCCAATACTTCAATCTCCACAACACTTCCAGGTGATCTCTTAAGTACCTCAGCCTTCCATCTATATAGCAGCTCAAAACTCTCTTCCCATTTACCGTAAACCTCTGCGAGAGCTTTTTCTCTACCCCTCCAAACCGTGTCATATAAAATTGTGACAGAGTGTTCTTTCTGCAACTTCTCTTACAATTCTTTAGCACCCATATTGGGAGAATCCCTAAGGATGCTCACAGCCTTGCTAGCAACCCAATTTTGAGATGGTGTTATAGTCTTGACCCTGCTGCTAGAAGTGCAGTCATGTCGATCAACTAAAACTGTCACCTGCACATTAAAAAATATGACAACGAGAATTAAAAAACATATAGGGTTAAAAAAATGAATGGATTCAGATAGTTAGCTATATTTGACCTTTACAGTGCTTTTATCATCTTGTAGACTGCCAAGAATCCTCCAAGGACAATCTTCACTGGACTTGCAGAACCCTCTAAATCTCGCCTTATCTGACTTCTGTGTGCCTAGATCGAACTCCTCATTGATGGCAAATTGCCGCACTGCCATCCTGAAATCTTTCATTGATGGGTACATAGTGCCAAGGTCCATTTTTGGGTGGTCTTTATCATAGGTAATCACCATCTCATCTGGTATGGCATCACTAACATGAATGGCAGCACCATCATTATCACCACCCTGGTCATCCATCCTACGGCCATTTGGTGCAGCCAACTTTGCTGTCTCCTCATCTCTCAAGCCCAGAAGCAAATATACCTGATCTTCAGTCATAAGTTCAATTCTCCCTTCGTCATCATGTGTCTCTACTATCTGTAAGTTATCACAATCGACTTCTGGGAGGGATTCAGAAAAGCTCCTCACCGTGACCTCCACATCATGCCTACACGAAACATGCCAAAAGTTATATATGTTTCACACATGCAACTTGTAAACTCTGTTATAATACCGGATAAAGGAGATACCTATCGGCATCCATGTCGGCCGACGTCGTGCCTGTCATTCACGGATTGCAGACTCAATAACAATCTACATGAATTAAATTAGGTTGATTACAAGCATTCACATTTGACCAATATGCATCAACAAATAAAAAAACAATTGGAGCTTATAGTCATTCATCTACACTACATTGTATCTCCTCAATATGCATATACACTTACACAGAAAACTAGTTATATATTGTGAACAAGAACTTTTACCAGCATTAAGTACTCTTACCAAAAATCATGCAAATTCTACAACTAAATCTCAGGAGGCTCAAGCAATTTTAAAAGTAATCTAGATGAAATTTAATATATTCAGCAATTAACAAGAGGCACTGTTTCTGTCCACTTTTTCCACTTTTTCTGAACATAGCAAGCAGCAGTGGCAGGGATTGCATATACACTTACAGGGATTGCATATACACTTTTTCCATTACATAGCAAGCAACAGTGGCAGGGATTGCATATACACTTTTTCCACGGATTGCATACACTTACAGTGAGGCCTGCTCGGGGAAGCCGGCGGGTGGCCTGGCCGGAGGACGCCGCGGCGCCGGGAGGCCGCCGCTCGGGGAGGGCGGCGCGGGGACTGCGCCGAGCGGGGAGGGCGCCGAGCGGGGACGGCGCCGAGCGGGGACGGCGCCGAGCGGGGAGGGCGGCGCTGGAAGGGCGCCAAGCGGGGACGGCGCCGAGCGGGAAGGGCGGCTGGCGGCGCGGGGACGGCTCCGAGCGGGGACGACGCCGAGCGGGAAGGGCGGCGTGCGCAGATCGTTGCTTCGGGAGATCTCTTGCTTCGGGAGATCGTTGTGACGTTTCATTTTCCCATGCAGTGCAAAACTTAAAAGGGCAGAAAGGTCTTTTCCACCTCCTGAAATTAGAAAAAAAATATTAAATGAGTTAAATGGTTCAAATGGCATGGTAATCAAGAGGTAAATGTATTGTATGGCATTTTTGCGAAGTCAATTTTGAAAGTGGCAATTTTGCGAAACCCACTCTTCAAAGTGGCAAATGATCAATTTTCTCCAAGACGAGACACATACTAATAAAAGAAAGAAGAAACAGGTCATAGATATGCCTGCATGAGCTCCAAACTACCCGTCTCGAGGTTGTATCAGCAAATTCAGCATTTGTTTATCCCTACAGTGATGTTTGCTTATTTGTTTAGGAAACAAGTAAAGCATTTAAATAACTATTTCCAACTAGTCAGGCATGCGTTGTGGAATGTGGGGACAGATACATGGTCTTCAGATATAAATGTCCCAAATTTCCAATGGATATTTTCTCATCCTTGCACATGTGTGAGGTTGATGCTGCCATGCCAGTATGAAACTGATTTTAGCTCGTCAGGGTTATAGTAGGAGAATGCATTAGGGTGCAAGTACACATATATACGTTGTGATGGATCAGAAACACAGAATCTCAGAAATGGAATTGCCTAACCCTGTCCCTGGCCTTCTGATATGTAACCCTCAATGAATTTGTTTAGGTAGCATTTGCAAATGCGAATTGGTGCAGGAGAGAGGTTAATATCTGGAATCAGTAGGTTGAGAACTACCATAGTCGATTTGTTTTCCTTACCAACATAAAATGACAATCGGTCGGTTTTTAGTCAGTTTGTTGCAGAACCAGGTTGAGTTGTGAGTTTGAACATTTTCCTTATCTTCAGAAATATTATGACTTTTTTATATTTTGCAAAACTTGGCCAAAAATGTCTGACCTTGATAACTTGGCCTACAAACAATCTTAACTGCAAGACCCCAATTGTCTGATTTATTCATAAAACAGGGTGGTTTTAGCCAAGAATCCTGGATACAGCTGGCATTTGAAACAGTGTTCCATTTACATGTCATACTGTCCGCTTTTCTTATTTTCTGCACCTACTGATGCAATAAATTATGGTGATTCTGACATTCTGAGGGCATGTGTAATGTGTATACTTGTTTATTGGAGCATCCATGTACAACTTTTACGAATTAATTTTACTACTATGTTTATCCAGTAATTGGACTGTTACAGTGAGTGCAAGAATATTCTCGTTTTGCCCAAAAACAGAAACAGAAAATGCAAGTAATATAGCCTCTTCAAATGTTTGTATTCATCCACAACAGTATTAACACACAGTGGGCAGACACTGAACTTTTTGCTGCTTCTGTACAGGTTGACATTTCTCATCGCGGAGGCGTGCTTGCTGGCCGGGCTGGTGCAATCTGCCTACCACACCGGCTACCGCACAGTCTTCTTCGAAAACCCACCGGACTGTGAGTCGGTGCGGAGGGGCACATTCGAAGCCGGCGCGGCCTTTGCCTTGATCACATGCGTGCTCACTGGAGCCTACTACTTCTACTTCTCCAAGGCGCGCGTGTTCTACCATCGGCATGAGCCCATATAGCTGAAGATCTACTCAGATCCCTGCTAATCCGATGTAATGCATTCCAAAGAAACAAATCACGCTGTGTAATACTGTAACAGTTTTGGAAACCATGTTGTATGTTTTTTCTTCTAGCTTTTGCACCTGTGTGTGTAAACATGGTCACTGGGCCACCCTGCCCGACTGCCGTCATGTAAGGGATGTTTCCGTGTGAATACTATCGCTTCCTTTCCCATTACTCGATTGCAGTGGTTTTACTAGCTGTATACATGTTATGCACTTGGGGAAAATCTGTCAAAAATGTAGGTTATACATGAGTTAGCTATGCAGTGAGTAATTGCCTTAAGAAGTGTAGTATCTCACATATCAATATGAGATATTACTATGGGAAATCATCGCTAAAATAAAGAATAAAAGCAACAATAGAAAATACAAGGAAATTAGAACTTTAAAAGTATTTTATTAGAAAATTAGCAGAAGCTAAAATAAAGATTTGAAATATAGAACTGATTCACTTATAACCAAATGAAGAAGAAATGGGATAACATAAATGATACTATCACTCGAGTACATAAATGATAACATAAATGGGATAACCAAAGTACTTTATTAGAAATCAGTGGAAGCCAAAATAAAGGTTTGAAAACTCGAGTGCTCCAACATACTCTAACTCAACTGGGCTTTTACCTGAGAATGGAAAGAGCAAGCGTGAGATTTGAAGGTCTTAGCAAGTACTCAACAACGGTCGCAAACAAAGTATGCAAAGGACAAGTAATGCAAGCAAATAATTGACACAAACTAAGTGCAATGAAACTAGATTACCAGAACCACTAATAAGGACGAAGATATTTAAGGATAATTGTTATTTAACAAGTTATAGAAATAGCACCGACGACTTCTTCCCACATACTCGATTATACGAGAGTAATCAGGCACAACACTGTACTCGACTGTATAACCATAGACGGGGTGTAATATCCTAAGTAACAAGGTAACATAAACGGTGTAATCAAAGATAATTATTATTTAGCAAATTATTGCAATGGCATCAGCGGTTACTTCCCACATCCCGATTATATGAGAGTAGTCAGATATAACATTGTCCTCGACTGTATAACCATAGACGGGGTGTAATATCCTAAGTAACAAGACAACATGAACGGTGTAATCAAAGATAATTATTATTTAGCAAATTATGGCAATGGCACCAGCAATTACTTCCCACATCCCGATTATATGAGAGTAGTCAGATACAACACTGTCCTCGACTGTATAACCGCAGACGGGGTGTAATATCCTAAGTAACAAAAGTGTACGCCCCGTACGTTACCAGTAAGTGAAAATCTCCCCTATATGTAGGTAACCCCAAATCAGATAGCTGTTGTTAACAGGTTATACGGTATGAATTTAAGAAAACTTTGAAAAGATTAAGATATGATTATGATAAGTGGAAGGGTTTGTTAAGGTTGGAAATGGAGAAACATAATTCCCAATGCGAGGGCGATGTGGAATGATAATATAATGATAGTAGTATAAGAATTATTTTAAGAGATGTATTATAACATATCTCATATAGGGGTTGACAACCATCCAAATTTTATTATGTGATGAGTAATTATTAGTTAGATTAATAGGTATTGCATAAATGTCATTCATGACTCATATATGAAATCATACAAATAAAGGATCATGATATTAGGAAAAATAAACACAACAGTCCTAATATTAAAAGATTGCTAGCGATTTAAACCTAAATTTGAAATATGTTCATAAGCTACCTCTATTAATGATTTAAACATGAATTCTACAACATTAATTAAAAGTATGAATTCTAGAACATTATTAACTAAGTATTCTAGTAAACCTAAAATCATGTGAAACAATATAACTAGGGCTGGCAAAAAAGCTCGGGCTCGTGAGCCAGCTCGGGCTCGTAGAGGCTCGGCTCGGCTCGTGGATGAAACGAGCCGAGCCGAGCCAGCAAAAAAGCTCGGGGTCTAAACGAGCCGAGCCCGAGCCAGCTCGCGAGCTGGCTCGGTTGGCTCGGCCCAACTCTCCCGATGGGCCTTCTCCTTTCCGCCTCTGCCGAGTGCCGACGCGGCGACGCCCTTCCATCTCCTCCTCCTTTTCTTCTTTTCTCGCCCGACGCACGCCCACTCAGCCGGCTCTCTCTCAGTCTCTCTATCTCCGTCTCTCTCTCGCTCTCTCTCGAGTCTCGATCTCCCCGCTCTCTCCTCAGTCCTCACGCGCCCGGCGCCTCCCCTCGGCTCCTCCTCTACGCCGCCGCCTCTACCTCCATGCGGCTCCTTCCGCTCGCGCCCCTGCCTCCTCGCGCCGCCGCTCTGCTCCTCCAGCAGCTCCGCCGCCCACTCGTGCCTCCCCTCCGACGCCTCCTCTGGCCCGGCCCGCCGGCCGTTCCCGCCGGGATGTCCGGCACCGCCTGGGGATCTCCAGCCAGATCTGGCCAATCTGATGCTTTCCCCCTTTTTCCCCCTTTCTTGCTTTGATTCTAAGTTGGTGATTTGCTAACGTTGTGAGGTTTTGCCTAGGGTTAGGTTTTGGGAGGTGGGTGACCGTGGCTGACTCCGCCGACCGCCAGTGAACCATCGCCGTACGCTGGGGGATCTCCAGCCAGATCTGGCCAATCTGATGCTTTCCCCTCGCCGACCTTTGCCGCCCGAACCATCCTCTCCTCGCCGCTCGGCTCCGCCCCTGCGCCAGACCGCCAGTGGTAGCGCGCCGCCGCCGCCTCCATGGCCCCATCTACGGTCTTCTTGATGTATGTGGTGTTTTTTGGATTTGTATGTATGTGAATGTGAAAGTGAAACTATCAGTATTGGTTTGTACAATACGTGTATATGGCAGTTTATGTTATTTTCATTGTTGGCTCGCGAGCCCTCGCGAGCTGGCTCGAGCCGCATCACGAGCCGAGCTGAGCCCACAAAAAAGCTTGATATCCTAACCAAGCCGAGCCGAACCGAGCCTCCATTTCACCGAGCTTTCACGAGCCGAGCCGAGTCGGCTCGTTGCCACCCCTAAATATAACCTAAAACATCATGGTATAAATACAATATTAGAAGTCTATAATCAAGCAAATATTAGTAGTATGATAATAACCAAACAAGCTGTTGTGGGGGTGGCCCAACCCCCCGGACCGGGCCGTGCAACTAGTCCAACATGTAATAGGCCCAATAGTGTAGAGGAATATATCAGTGTAAATATACCAATGTACCCTTATCCCTTGTAAGTACTAAGGGGTAGAATGGGGATTTCCCATTCTACCCCACTCATATATATAAACCCTCAAGAGGGGCAAAGGGGGGACTTCCTCTCATTCTCACCAACCATTCCACAGATCTGGCTCCCTCTTCCTCTTCTACTAGTCCCCTTCTTTACTGTTTGGCCTGTAGCCACAACACATGCATTGGTAATATGATAACAACCAGGTAAGCGTTAGTAATATGGTAATAATCAGACAAGTATTAGTGATATGATAATAACCAGATAAGCTTTAGTGATATAGTGATAACTAGGTAAGTTTTAGTGATATAATAATTGTACTCAATGTCAATGGTAACAAATAGTCATGGAACAGACGATATGCTAAACGGAAAAGATATAGCCGCGAGGTACTTGCCTTGAGCACGTTCGGCAGACTCGCTACTTGAAGGATAAAAGGTGTGGAACTGCCTGAACACCCCTCGGAGACCGCGTGCGAACCTACAAGGTGGAAAGGAGATAAATCAGATCAGGGCTAAGATAATCTTGTGGAAAGATGGACGGAAGTGCGTTCGGCCGGAAAATTTTGCGCTCGCTAAGCCTTTGTCGTGCGAATTACCATTCGGCTGACCTGACGCTTATTCTGCCATGCGAATGGCGTCCCGCTGCAAGGCTGGCCAAAACACTGTGCGAACACGTGATTCGGTTGCATCCCGGCCGGCCGAATCACGTGGCCGTGGAAATCGGTCACTGGCGCCGCCGCCACCGGTCACCGCCTACGCCGTGTTGCCGCCGCCACGAACCATGTGCCGCGCCGCCCGCACCGGCCCTGGTGCCACCATCGCAATGCCTCGCGGCCACCTGCGCCACGCATCGCGTGTCGCACAGCCCGTGCCGGCCCTCGCGTCGCCAATTGGCGTGGCTGCCGCCGACCAACCATGGCCCTGGCTGGCCACCCACCCACCAGTGAGAGATTAGAGATGGGAGAGAGAGAGAGGTTAGATATGGGAGAGAGAGGAATTAGAGATAAAGATTGGTTCGTTTAGGGTTTTACTGTTTTGAAATATGATGCCTTTTCAAATCTCAGGCGCTGCAAGAAATGGGTTAAAAAGAACCACGTAATTGGTTGACAAATTGGCCAATACACATGAGTATGCTAGAGTGAGTAGCATGAAAACAATCTGACAAGCTTGCACAATCCAAACTTTGAACCCTGTTTTACAAATAGGATAATTGGGCCTTAACTAGTACTGTAGACACGTAGTGGCAGTAACAGCAGCAGTAGAAATTAAAAGGCCTAAGTAAAAACAAAACAAAAAAACACATACGTGAACTGCTAAGGAAGCACCATATGTAGCTGAACAGGCTACAGTGGTATACTAGTACGTATGTATTACACGCATACGTATATACGTACATAGCTAGGCACGTATATATCACTGTGATACAAGCTAGCACTATACTTATCAAGCCCCATCAAGACCGGGCATGTCATCTTGCTGCCACCCGTTCCAGTACTGCACGCCGCCACAGTTGGCGTCCGGCGCCGTCCCTCCAACCGCGCCGACATCGCCGGCACCCTGCGGGGTCGTTGCAGCAGCCATTTGCTGCCACGCGCTCAGGTCAATGCTGTAGCCACCTCCGCCGACGGCCGTGGCAGGCTGGAACAGCATCTGCGTCAAGATGTCCGGGAACGCGTTGGCGCCACCTCCGCTGCTAATCGCTGCAGCAGCCGTCGCTGAACCCGAGGCGGTAGAGGCCGCTTTGGCGCCGCCCTTGCCGCCGCCGCGCTTGTTCTTGCGGCCGCCGCCGACGGGCACGTCGCGGAGCGTTCCGCCCTCGGTCCAGTGGCGGCGGCACGCCTTGCAAAGGTACCGCGGCTGCGCGCGGCTGTAGTTGTTGTAGTAGCAGAACTTGGTGTTCGCGGACCGGCACCGCGGGCACTGCCGTGGCGGCGGGCGCGGCAGCGGCGGGTGCCCTGCGTGCCTGGCCCCATCCCTCGGCACCGCCGCCGCAGCACTCGCCGCGTCAACGCCACTTGCCTGCACACCGACACTGACTCCATTGGTAGCGTATCCCTGTCCCTGCAGCCAAGAACACCGCGCGCGCGCGCGAGCACGTGAGTCGTCTCATCCGCATCATATACTACATGTATCTATCAATAAGCGAAGCTTTGTACCATGAGGGGAGGAGGAGACGGCGGCGGCCTAGGGATCAGGTAAGAGAGGGGCGACGAAGCGGAAGAGGAAGAAGAGGCCAGAAAGGACGACGACATGGTTGGCCGGGCGGCGCGGCGAGGGCCAGGGTAGCTTCTTGATGGCGGCGGAGTGGCCGGCGTCGCGCTTGCTGCGGGGGGAGTACCACGGTGAAGCTCTGTGCATGTCGTTGTCGCACCGGTGAGCCGCCCCCTCCCGGACACTCCTCAGCTCCTTCCTTCTCCTCCTTCACAATATTAACAATGTTAATGCAGCCTACAAATCTCTCTCTCTCTCTCTCTCTCTCTCTCTCTCTTCACTTACCTATGCTATGCGAGTATCTACCTGACTGTGCTGTGAGTTAGTGTTTTACTTTTGAGCCTAGAACAAAGAAATGAAGGCTATGATCCATGGAGGCGTTTCAGTGCTCGTTCTGGTGATGGTTAATAGGAGCGGCCGCCAAGGTTTGTTGTATTATTAGGCCCTCCCTCGTTACAGCTTCACATTTTATCCTTTTTCTATTTTTTTTTATTTTCTTGTATTTCTTATTTTTTGTATTATTTTTGATGATATAATTTTTTAAAAAAATTACGCTAAAAAGCTATTATCAACTATATTATAAAAAATCACTATGCTGAAGCTTGAAAAATTAGATGAGCGGTGACTAGATATGTGTGAGAGGGGAGGTGGTTTGCTTAGGGGTTAAGGTGGTAGTGGAGCGAACGGAGATCAGCTTGCGCGCGCAACGGGGAAAAGCGCGCACGAGCAAACGTGGACCGAGAGCGACTGACTACTGAGGCGTGGAGTGCCGAGGCCACACCGCACTTTTGGCCATCACAGTACACGGGACGGCCGGGCCAGGTGTGCATCGTAAGAGGAACTCGTCTGTCACATGATCTGTCTTTTTTATTCGGGGAGTAATTCTCGTTCAGTGAGAGACCGTGCTTCGGTTGTCCAATAGTATTAGGCTCCTGTTACAAAAACGCACAATAAATATAAAGGATTAAACGAAAGGGAGACATATAAGTTTAACGAAAAAACTCTTTCGAAAAAATCATGAACACACGGAGGTAGAAATCACTTTACAACAAGACTCTTGCTCTTTCTATGGCCTCGTTTATTTCGGCTTCAGCTTCTTGCATATTTTTCATTATTCTTAAATTTTATTTTTTATTTTTTTGGCTTTTTAGCTTTTTTATTGGTTCTTTTTTCCCGTATTCGTTTGTATTGTCCATGATGACCTAGCCTATTTTTTCTATTTTTAATTTTTTCTAAATTTAATTATACCAAATAAGTCACAATCAGTTATAGTGTAATTTCAGCCATAATCCATACTTTTTCAGCCTAAATGAGCGGGCTCTATGTAATACAGAGATATATTTACAGTGATTACAAAAGAGACTCCAGTTAAAATAAAACTCTACATTGAAAATGGAAATAAATCGAATACAATTGGGATGGGAAACTCAACAGCTCCGTTTGTGAGGTGGGGATTTAACAGCCGGGAAACATTCAGAACGGAGTCTAACGGAAGAGCTAGGCTCGCTCGACACCTGGGACAGCCGCAGGAGTGCATCGTTTTCTTGCTGGGGAAGGAGGGGCAGCTAATTCCACCATGGACGCATACTTTACTCGGGCGGTGGGCGGGCGACGGCGACAGAAACCGGCGAGGAGGGGCTGGTCGGTGCACAAAGTGCGCGCCTTTTCCTGCCTTCAGACGACTAGTGAGTAGGACCGAAAACGACGGCGAGTTTGTCGCGAGCGAGCTCGATCGCCGGCTAAGCTAAAGCTCGTCGTCGCAAGTCTTCCACTCAGTAACCAGTGGATACTTTGCAGATGCGCGTGGTTGGTTGTTGCCTTGCCTTTGCTTGCGCCGCCTTGCCTTCCCGGCGCTTGGAGCCAAGTTGGCAGCTGGGCTGTCGCGACATAATCGACACGTTTCGGCTTTCCAACACCATAAGTCGGTCAAGCGTACGTACATGTAGTGTGCATGCTTGGTGCTTCTCTCCCTCGGAAGCTTTCCTACATCGTTTGTGTACGCGCTCTTTTAGTATTCCGGTAGTGATTTTTTAAGGTTACAGTTGATAGTTTTTGTCTCTATTTTTTAAAACGGTCATAGACGGTGGAGACATCGATATATACGGCACACACCATTTTAGGCTCATGAAATTGTTTGGAGGAGTTGTTACATTTGATTTGGTTTTCAGAGTAGCCAGAATCAAAAGCCACAAAATAAACAGAGCTGAAATGATATATAAACAGCGCTGTCAGTAAATGATTCACCGACATGCGACCACAGGAGTACCCTGGTTTTTTTGCTTCACAATTGCGCCAAAAAAGATAAGGAAATTTTCGTGGCATGGGCGATAGAGTACCGCATCATCCTACAAAAAATCTACACTGAATTAATACACCCTGTGGAGGCAGAGAAAAAGAAAAGAAACATAAGGTTAAGCTGTGCATGCTGACCAGACATAGACCATGTTCTTTTTAGTTTCTATTTTTGATTTTTGGCTTCTCCAGAAGTTAAAGAGTCACACGTCGAAATGTGGCGGCCTCTTGAAATGGATTCTTCAAACGGCTTCCTGAGCCAAAAACCATATATACCATTCGAGTCGATATCTCCACCGTCTACTGCCATATCAAAAAGCGTAGCCAAAAGTCATCAGTCACAACCCAAAAGAACACCCTATAGAAGTATACCAATTTGGTTTTCCAAGATTGTATAGTTTAGCAAGGGCTAGCAGTGAAATGTATATGTTTACTATTTAAAAGAAAAGGTTAGTGGTGATGGCAGATAGTGGTGGTTCATCTGTCACCACCCCTCCACTTGAAAATCACACGCCGACAGGTGGGACCAGTCATCAACTCCCCCCTGCCTGATGTCCCTCTTGTGATCCCCTCACCCTCAATCCCAAGGCCTTGATCCCTTCGCCATTCTTGAGCCCGTCTCCTTTTCTCTCCTCCCATCAGTTTTAGCGGCGACACCTCGCGAGCTCCTCCTCCTCCTTGGCTCCTCACCCCTCTTCGACCACCCCACTGGTGTAACATCCTGGAAATTAAATCAGAATTATGTAAAGCTTTTGAATTAATGTTGCAATGTA
Organism: Dendrocalamus latiflorus; assembly: GCA_017311315.1. Lineage (NCBI taxonomy): Eukaryota > Viridiplantae > Streptophyta > Magnoliopsida > Poales > Poaceae > Dendrocalamus > Dendrocalamus latiflorus. Next base: position 20,828,556 of record CM029675.1, read on the forward strand.
TTTCCATTTGCATTTGGAGTTAGAATGTTTTTTTTCCTAAAAATTGGGTAAAAGGATTTAAGAGTTAAAAGGATCCAAAAAGAAGCATATGTGTTTGAATAGTAGAGATTTAAAAATCTAAATTAAGAATCTGAAAAGATGATCCATAAAATATAAGGAGAGAATTTTAATTAAGCATAAAATGCCATCTACAAAGATAAGGGTATGAATAGCAAGGAGCAAGCAATTAGGAAGGCCAACATTTATGAACATATATATATATACATGTGTGTGTGTGTATATATATATATATATATATTCATAAATGTACCCAACAAATAAACCAGTAAAGAGGGAATAAAAAGAATGTATATTTACCACCAAATACATCCCTAAGTATATTTGTATACATCCATCCACAAGTGTTGATAATAGTAATAAAAATAAATAATATATATATATTTGGGGGGGGAGTCAGACCAGACCAAGCCAGCCCAGCCCAACTCCCCGTTCGCCCCTTTCTCTCAGCGCGCGGCCGCCGTCCATTCTTTCTGCCCGAAGCGCCCCCCCCCCAACGGACATTTTCTTCCTCCCTTCTCTCTTTCCGTTGCGCGGCCGAGCTATCTCCACGTCGTCCCCTTCCTCTGTGCCTCCTTTCCTCCGCCTCACCTCGGAAACGATGGATAACGTCGTCTTCTCCCATTGGTTCGCCGTGCCCTACCGCTCTCTTTTTCTTCACCGCTCTGCCGCCGCTCTCTTTTTCCTCCCCGCACTGCCGACCGTCTCTCCGTGCGCGTGGCTCAAGCCTTCTGGCACTCAGCAGGTGCAGCATAGGGGCATGGAGCCAAATCTTCCCCGCGGGATTTTTCAGCCATGCCCATCATTGGCTCGCCGCTCTCCGATGCACCCGCGCGGGCAAGCTCCCGAGGGCAGCCCTCTTCACGCGTCTATAAGGGTCACTGTGGGTCTCTACGGACTCCCCATCTCGGCTGCTCCGTCCAGAAGAAAGGAATCGGGATTTCACCCCCCAAATCGCCGCCGCACCCCCATTCTTCCCAAACTCCGGCGAGCGGGCGCGCCGCCGTATCCCGCCACCTCCGTCCAATTGCTCCCTCCCACACCTTCCTGGGACCCCACCAAAGTTGATCCTACCCTCGGCCGAGCCTCTCCGGCCCTGTAGCTCGCCGGCGACGACCTCCTCCCTGGACCGCCGCCACCGCACGCCGCCAGCCCTACTCCGGTGACCCCCGCCCGCCGCCGACTCCACCATCGGGATCCCCAGCGTCAGGACATTCCATTTTGGCCGTCACCCGCAACCCTCCGGTCGCCCGCCGCCGACTGCACCGCCGCCCATCCTCGGTTCCAAACTCCTCTGCTCCGGCCGCTACTACTGCATACCCTAAGAGGTAATGCTCCCCTATACAAGTGAGAAACATCTGTGAGTCCTCCTGGCTAGCAGCGTCGATGCTAAGACGCACTCAGGCAGCGCGCGTTCGATCCCTCACCGCCGCACCGGGTGTGGGTTTTTGGGTTTAAAATTATTTTTTTGCTATTACTACTGTGTAGCAGTGAACCCAGCCGACTGTGAGTGTCCATGTGTACACATATGAGCTTGTGCAATAAATAACTTTGTTTAAACCTTTAGCAAATAAATTGAATGATTGAATGTAATTTAAATGTCACATGTAATAGCAAGCATCTTGTATATTAACCTTGTGTATTAATCCCTACAATTACAATTAAGGTTATTTTGGGACTCTAGAGTGTAGATGTATATATCATATGTTAGAAGATAGCACTTGGATATATATTTAACATGAGTAGTTATTCAAGCTTCCTGTCAAAAGAGGGGATTTAGTAATAGTGTGACTAGGGGAGAATGTCACATGAAATAATGACCCATCAATTAAAGGGTATAGAAATCAACCGTTAGCAAGATAGGCTATTAGATATTATCACTAACCCAGATCATGACATCCAAATAAAATTATGGAATGCAGAACGTTAAAATGAGTATGCTTGAACTTTAGTTACTCAAAATGGGATTACAATAGCACCAAAACAAATGAAACTAGAAAATTGGTATTGAATTTATTTGGGTCTTTTGGTGAATGTTTATTGGTTTGTTGATTGCCTTTTTCCTTTTTATCCAAATTTTCGCGCGCGTTAAAAATAGCTTACGAAGCACAAGAGGAGGAGGCAGAGACAGCGGCACTAGAAGCTTCAGACAATCCAGAAAACACCCCCTGTGACCAAGGCGAGTCAATACTTTGATCATTTCGAACCTAAATTTTCTGCAAATTACTTTGGTTTAAATTATCAAATTGCATGCTGTTACTTTATATGCAAATACATGTTTAGTTCAATCTCCTAGTTATATGCCTACTGTTTACATTGAATAATATTATCCTTCATTTGGAATATTTGAATGTGTGAACCTTGTCGCCCTAGCAAAAATTTATATTAGTAACCTTTCGAAAGTAAGTCTGTAATTATATGCCATGCTTAGCATTGTTTAGATTCTCATGGGCGCGAAAGCGCCCAAGCATCACTTTTAATCCTGAGAAAAATTAGTTGGGCAGTCATGGTGGTAATGACTGGTGTATGTTGGATATAGTTATTTTATATTCCCAAAAACCTCGAATTGCTTAATTATCTGGGCGGATGGTTCGGGGGTATGGTGCAGGTGTGCACGAGAGTGTGGTTTGTGGTAGAACCGCCCAGATACCACTAAGGACCGAATCTTGTCTTGTCAACCCATGTAAAACAGTACAACCACGAGTCTGTAAAATACAACTTGGCTAAGTAGACTTATCGAAACCCCGGACTCATCTCACCGGTAGAGGATAGAAGTGTTAAGCTATGGCAAGGAGGCCTGAAGGGACACCAGTGGAGGGTGAAGTTTGCCCAGCTGTCCTAACGTTACGGGGAGTGGAGCCCGGCTGCGTTAGTGGCTGTGGGGAACATCCCGCGCATAGATGGGACCCCACCGCAAGTGGGAGAAGCCCATAAAGTGAGATGAGAAAAGGGACTAGATACTTTGAAAAGTCATTGTGATGGTCTGCTCAACCACACTTCTAAGGAATCGTGTGGGGCAATGGGTTGATTGTCTCTTGTGGTGAAAGTGTACAAACTCTGCAGAGTCAAAACTATTCGAATAGCCGTGCCCACGGTTAAAGGCGGACATGGGAGCTTAACTAGATATAGTTCTGTTTCAAAATATTTGAAAATGGGAATGGGAACTGGTAGGGCAAGGGATCGCCCTAATTTGAGTTTTCCTGGGTGTCGTCCCAGTGGTACGGTAAGTGGCTATAACACTGAAGAATGTTATATGGTGCAGATTCCATGTAACGGTGGATGGAATTTGGGTCAATATTAAATTTAGCTCTAGGCATCATACTAAGTCATTTAAAATCTGCCAGGTCATAGGATTTTTAGTATAATATTTCAATGCAGTTTTGGCAAAACAAAATAACCTGAGCCTTCCATTGTTAAGACTTGCATACTATCTATTGCATACTGTGTGTTGACTCGCGGAGCACGGGGTCGGAGTGCTCACGCTCGCTTTTGCGACACAATACAGAAACAGGATCGCAGGATCACTATGCTTACGAAGACACCCCTGCCACTGAAGGAAGATCCAACGAAGGAGATTAGGACGTAGGCTCCGTTTTGCTAGCCATGGACAAGTAGACCAGATGGCTTGTGTGCACGTATATCCCGGAATCCCGGTAATATATATTGCACACATTACACTTCCAGTCGCTTGCCTGTGGATTTGGGCTTACTTTTGCTACTGTTTCCGCTGTATGACTGTAATGATGATATTTGGCCAAAGCGGCCTTTTGTAAACTGTCACCCGATGTGGTGTATTTCAACTTCTGTAATATTACTATGCGATGTATGACATGATCCAGCTATGTACCTGTGTGCACTAACTACTGATCCAGGGATTAGTGCAGTAAAACACAGTAGATTCGGATTGAAAAATCCGGGTCTGACAGCGTTGGTATCAGAGCATACGACTGTAGGGTAAAAGCCTTAGAATGGTAGTACTGCACCCAGGGTTTAACGGCTAGTTGTTTGCATTAATTGCACCTGTTATAACCGTTGAACAGTAGGTGTGGTTGTACTGACCATGCACAGTGGTACTTCCAATTGTATTGAATTTTTTTATGATTTTCCCCTCACTAGCTCTTGGATGGATATATGAGACCATATTGAATACACTTGACCTCCGATTCACCCCTTTAATTGGTTATCCTTGATCTTACACGTGCACATAGCAGCTGCGGCAGTGAAACCGGCAGGCAAACAGGGTTGCCACGGTGCACCACAGCAGGGACGGTACATCACGTCGTACCCGATGTACCAGCCGTCGTCGCCCTGGTAGCGATGCAGCCCGCCGGCATGAGTGGGAGGGGCCTCCAAGCTGTGCCTGGATAGGTGGTACTTGCGGATCACTGACGATTACCACTCGATGGATCAGGTATACGTGTGATGGCTATTGATAAATTTGAGTCGAGATGGGATTATTTGTTAAAGCAACTCTTGCAGTTTCATTTGTTTATTTGAATATTAGATCTTATACTTGAAGCAGTGAATTGGATCAATTCGAACTTTCCCTTTGATTAGGCCTTGTAGTACGTGATATCTAAGTCCTAAGTTTTCCCATCTTAAGATTGCTAGGAAGTTGGGGGCATGACCGATTTGGTTGGTCAACCGGCTGCCATTGAAATTTCTATGTAGTTCAGGATGCTCCACAGTTGGTCAACTAATTTGAGGCTATGCAAATTGCAAGTTCAAAACGAGATCACTTGTTAAGCTGGTGGTCAACCATCGATTACTATTGTGAGAGTTATTTATTTATATGCGTGGTAGTCTTTAGTTCAAATCTCGACTTTTATAGTTAATTATTATCAACATAGTATTCAAGTTAATTTCCTTGATCTTGTCTTAATTGAAGTTTTAATTAGGACTTTAGATATTTGGGTATTTACCCAAATATATCTATTTTTATTTTAATATACGTATTAACAACATATTTAAATATCCTTGATTATTTGTATGTTAAGTAACTACGCTGTACATGGTCTGTTGACAAAGTATGCCTGAACCCAATAGATGACTTGCTTTAAGTTCTAAAAGGGTGGGGCCCCACTTGTTATATGTCAGAGGGAGAGAAGGGAGCTCACTATGGACAGGGGAAGTCATCGGTCAAAACAAAGGATGGGGTAGCGCACGCCTAGCGGCGATGTCACTAGCGTCGGGAGGCCGTAGATGCGGTGGTGATGGCTAAAATGGGATCTTGGGAGGCCGGGAAAGCCACAGGATGCAACGATGATAGCTGCGGCGAAGTAGGGTGGCTCGGCATGGATTCATGGTGGCCGGAGGTAGGGGTGGAATGGGGCGACAGTGGCCGGAGCAATGGAAGCAGCAGAGGGGGTGAGCATGAGCATGAAGGAGACCAGTGGAATGTATTGCAGTGGTCATATGAGTCGGAGGGAGTCCAAGGAGGGCTGGCGGCAGAGACCTGCTGCGACGCAGGACATGCTCACGACGGTGGCACAATGGGGTGAGGGGAAGCTCCAGGTGGTGGTTGGGGATGGTAGGAGATGACGTGTGATGCTCCTAGCAAAGGCAATCGAGCTGAGGAGGGGTGAAGTGGAATTGGCGGTGGAGGGAACACCGGTGGCCGAAAACAGAGAAGGGTGGTGGTGTGGCGAGCATGGGTGGTCAGGGACCCAAATTGTTCGAGGGGAAACACAATTAGGAATCTGTGACACGATGTGACATGAAGGTTTTTAGAGGAATCAAGCCGGGGAGGCCGGATTGGGCCTGAGGCAATGTTGGCTGGCGCGCGGGTTGGCGCCCAAGCTTGGGCCAAGCAGGAGAGGAAGAAGAGAACAAATGGAGAAGGCACAGGGGAAGATGGAGGGGGATTGCAGGGCTGGTTCTGGACCTTCTGGCTCCTATGTTTTGTAAGAGTGTTCTAGCTCCTATGTTGAGTTTAGCATTTTGCATGAGTTTATCATATCCTCTGCCATGAGATGAGTAATGGCAGGGAGCTACAATTCACTGACATAGCCTGGTTTTGGTCCATCCGATCAGCATCTAAGGAGTCAAGTTGATTGCTACAGAGCACGGCTACAGAAAAAGGTCCACGGCGATATTTCGCTACAGTACACTACAGTATTTTGCGGCAGTACATTGCTTCCTTGGTGGCCGCCCATTTTTGATCCAACGGCTGCAGAGCAATGGACCTACTGTAGCACAATACCATTCCTCTGCAACGTCAGAGGATGCGGTTGTGCTGGGATATGGGTACGATTACTGCGAGGATTGATGAGCAGTGATTTGAAGGATTGTGCCTTAGAAACCGAGCTGTTTGCAAAACCGTGGGGTATCAGTGTGCCAAGCACGGTGGCTCGGACCCAGTAAGGAGCGGACTCATCAGGTTGCTGTAGCAAAAGGTCATCAATTTCTTTCTTCTGGTGCATCTGACGAAGTTCCCACTCTTCAGCGAACGTTTGTATTGCTAGGCGAGTGAAAACCTGAAAGTTTTCGTACTGTTTTCGTCGGGCAGGAATTTATCCAATCATTATTGAAAACTATGGAACGCTTGTATTGATTTTTGCAAATAGTATTTGACTATGTCTTTTAGTTTTTGATTAAAATAATAGTAGTGGATGAAAAAAGTGTCTTTTAGAAAGAAAAAAGCGAGCGATGCTAAAAGTAAGGAAGTGATACATGTGCATGACAGAATCCTAGGCTCGTCGGCGAGCAACTCCGTTGCACTCTATTGAACTCACGCCGGTCTCCAGCCGCACGGTTGCTAGCTTTGCCCAAGTCCCTCATAGCGGTTGGCTCTACTCGGGCTTCGACTGCCGACTGGCTCCGCCACTGGTGATACATTCGTGATCTCATGCCTTACTCTCATAGTGTTATGGTAACAGAAGAAGTAAAAAAACCGCTTTAAAAAGTCAAGTGTTTATATTATTTTTAACTTCTGTAGGTGAAAAATAGAAGTAAAAAAGACAATATAAATAGAGCCTAAATAATCATGCCCTTGTTGTTCAAGATAAACGTAAAAGCCTTGACTCACGGAGGAAAAGTACAGAGACAACAGGGAAGGTATAATTGGGCCTAATAGCGGAATAGGCCGGATGTTGGTTTACCTTGTTAGCCTCTTAGGCCGTGATCAAACCACCTTCCTAACCCCATAGAATTCACTCACCGTCTGCTTTAGCTGCTGCTCTGGCACTATTACCGTCGAAACAAAATCCAAACGCGACATCTCATCCGTTCCGGATAATGGCCTGCCCCTCCCCCCGTGAGACCAAACAAAAGGAGCCCATCCACGAACAACTCACTCGCCGGAACCATCTCGATCGAGGCAAAGAAAAAAAATATGATGGGTTTTTTAGTTTAAAGTTGCTTTATGCTTATACTATCTAATTTTTAAACGGTGCACTTTTATAAGGCAATGTCAATAAAAAAATTATAGCAAAAAAGTACTGAGTTCAGCTGTACCGGACAAAGTGACATGTGACTATTTCTCTCTGTTTACTGCCTCTCATGAACAGGCAGAATTTAAATATTTAAGCTATAAATCATAAACCATCAGCCCAAAAAAACCCACTCTATATCATCAGCCCAAGAGAAACTCCAAGAAATAAGGAAGTGTTTGGTTCATAGGATGGGAGTGTTTGGTCCAGTGGTATTGACTCTATATGCTCCGAATTGGAACCACTTCGTCTGGGACAAAGCCCTTCCATACACGGAACCAAACACCGGGATGGACGTAGATATAAAACCATCCTGTCCCATTCCCAAATGGTTCCATGAACCAAACACGCCCTAAGAGGACCTCGGGTGGTTGTTGACGTGGGTGGACGCCTCATTTGCCTAGATTCGATCCCGGAGATCGATCCCAATGCACCTCATAGGAGTAACAATTAGTGATCCCGATAAGAGGGGGTACACACACGTTGCTACGTTCGGTGGTTAAAAAGCATGTTCATGTTTCATGAGATATAGGTCTCCATTCTAGTTAGATATGTACTAGTGAATGCACCCATATGTATGTAAGTTAGAACATGCATATGGAGTGTATGTATGTGTACATAAGTGCGTGTGTGTCCACTAATGTACTTAAAAAACCTAATAAAAAATGGGAGTGTCTATACAACATTCGACTGTTTTTTAGGATAAAAACAGTCACATTTTGAGCCGTTAGATGGAGATCAAACGCCCTAGATCATTTTTTTTTGGAGGGGTCATTTTTTTAGGGGGGCTTGTATGGGTGGATCCGTTGGATGGAGATCTAACGTCTCAGATCAATCAGACTGTTTTTGTTCTCAAAAACAGTTGAATGTTGTATAGCAATACTCATAAAAAATATCCGCATAAGTGAGAGTGAGAGAGAGAAAGTATCCCCGTGAGGGGAAATCCAGCCAGAGAAATCCTATTGGCCGCGCCCCCTATCTCCTTATCACCACAAACCTCCACTTGTATAAATCGGCGGCGGTCGCCGCTCCTTGGCTTTCCCCAGCCTTCCCCAAACAACCCCAAACCTTCCCGGTTCCGACGCTGCAGCTCGCGTTATCCGCTGCTACCAATCTCTTGCGTTGCCAGCTCCGATGGCTCTCCAGGCGGCTGCTTCCTTCCCCCCTTCGGCGCTGTCCGCGCGCAAGGAGGTGAGCAGCAGTGGTTCTCAGTTTCTGTCCTGCATTCTGATGCAAATGCTGCGATTCTTTTTGCTTCGTTTTACTGGTAATTAATCGGAGTGTTTTGTCATCGCATCCTGTTCCTGTCCGCCCTTGCGCATGTCGAATGTTTCGGTGCTGATCGCGCTTGGGTCGTTGGTGTGCAGGGAGCGGTGAAGGATTCGGCGTTCTTGGGTGTTCGTCTCGCGGATGGCCTCAAATTGGAGGCCAGTTCTCTGGGCATCCGCAACAAGGTATGTGTATTGCATGTCGTCGTGTGATTGTGCTGTGCGCAATACTGCTAGTCCTCGCGCGTTCCTGCGCATTTTAGTGGAAGGGAAAAGCGCGTTCCTCGCGCGTCCCTTGTACTCTAGCCATGCTCAGATGTTTGTAATTACCCGCCCCAGTTTTGGTGATAAGATTTGGTTCTGGCTGGCCTGCGCAGAGTGCGGATTTAGGATTCCGGTGATAGGGATGCGGACATGATAGTTTAGAGTACGTATTATAAAAAGTTTAAGAGTAATGCTATACAACATTAGACAAAAACAGTCAGATTGATCTGGAGCGTTAGATCTCCATCCAATGGATCCACCCATACAAGCCCCCCCAAAAAAATGACCCCCTCAAAAAAAAATAATCTAGGGCGTTGGATCTCCATCTAACAGCTCAAAATCTGACTATTTTTGCCTTAAAAACAGTCGAATGTTGTATAGACACTCCCAAAGTTTAATTGTTTAAATGTGATAAGTTACTATAACGTTTGAACTACAACCGAAATCATAAATATTTTATCTCCTGCAGGTTCAAATGTTAAGTAGTCCATGTGGGTGTAAATATTGAGTATTTAGTCTATGTATATGTATATATTTAGTTTATCATATATTTGTTTTTACCTAAAAAATTTAGGGTGCAGCTGAATTCCATGCACCTACCTAAATCTGCTCTGCCTATAGGTCCACTGTAGTTCTGTCAAATATATATACTTCTGTATAGGAAGGAAAATAGTACTACGCTCTTAGGAATACATACTCTCGCTTCTCATGTATCATTTAAATAATGTTGTTATAGCTTTTTATCTATTTGAATATATTCTAATAATAATTTTTATGAATTGTTTTTTATCAAAATCCACTTTTGTAACATAATTTGTGTATATATTACTTTTCTTTATATAAAATGGTATATAGTAACAATAAAAGGTTTCGATGAAATTTTTCAATCAAGTCATATTAGAATTCGTATTTAAGTATATCAAAAATAATAAAGAGATATAAAATATTTATTAAAATATTATATTAGAAGTGAGAGGATGTGATCCCGATATTACAGAAAAAAACTTATTAGACATCCAGCGGTATTGTCGGTCGAATTTCATGGTTTACGATGCCAATTTGACCAAAATGTACTCGATTTTGCTCGCTGTTGCGCATTGTTAAGTCATTGTACGATGCCCTTATTTATAACCGGAATGCGTGTCACGACTTACGAAGCTGCAGAGGGTGAGCACGTCGGTGGCCATCCGCGCGCAGACGGCGGCGGTGTCCTCGCCGTCGGTGACCCCCGCCTCTCCCGCCGGCAAGAAGACTCTCCGCAAGGGCACCGCGATCATCACGGGCGCGTCGTCGGGGCTCGGCCTTGCCACGGCCAAGGCCCTGGCGGAGACGGGCAAGTGGCACGTCATCATGGCGTGCCGCGACTTCCTCAAGGCGTCGCGCGCGGCCAAGGCGGCCGGCATGGAGAAGGACAGCTACACCATCGTGCACCTTGACCTGGCCGCCCTCGACAGCGTCCGCCAGTTCGTCAAGAACGTGCGGCAGCTGGAGATGCCTATCGACGTCGTGGTCTGCAACGCCGCCGTGTACCAGCCCACCGCCAAGGAGCCGCACTACACCGCCGACGGCATCGAGATGAGCGTCGGCGTCAACCACCTCGGCCACTTCCTCCTGGCCCGCGAGCTACTCGAGGACCTCAAGGGCTCCGACTACCCCTCCAAGCGCCTCATCATCGTCGGCTCCATCACCGGTAAGAAAGCTTCCTCCTCTGCTTCCCCTGCTATTCCGCCATGCACGACGCTTCTTGGTCCCAGAATTCAGCTGCTAATTGGTTCTTGGGCTCATCGATCTCAGGGAACACGAACACGCTGGCGGGGAACGTGCCGCCGAAGGCGAACCTGGGGGACTTGAGGGGGCTGGCAGGCGGGCTGAACGGCGTGGGCAGCTCGGCCATGCTCGACGGCGGCGAGTTCGACGGCGCAAAGGCCTACAAGGATAGCAAGGTGTGCAACATGCTGACGATGCAGGAGTTCCACCGGCGGTACCACGAGGAGACGGGTGTGACGTTCGCGTCGCTCTACCCCGGGTGCATCGCCACCACGGGGCTCTTCCGCGAGCACATCCCGCTGTTCCGCCTCCTCTTCCCGCCGTTCCAGAAGTACATCACCAAGGGCTACGTCTCCGAGGAGGAGGCCGGCAAGCGGCTGGCGCAGGTGGTGAGCGACCCCAGCCTCACCAAGTCCGGCGTGTACTGGAGCTGGAACAACAACTCAGCCTCCTTCGAGAACCAGCTCTCCGAGGAGGCCAGCGACCCCGAGAAGGCCAGGAAGGTCTGGGAGCTCAGCGAGAAGCTCGTCGGCTTGGCCTGATCGCCAATGGCGCCGGTCATTGGCTGTCACCTGCATGCGGTGACAGTTTTCTGTGCTTCTCTCGACAACCAAAAAAAAAAAAGGAAAAAAATTGCAGGACACCTCTCTCACAAACTGCTAGGTTCGTGATGTGTGGTGCGCCCAAGTCACAAGTGAGTGTACAATATTTGATGGCTTTGCAGTGGTGATGGACATGGGATTGTAATCTGTAACACTAGTTCTTTTTTGCTTTGCTTTGATTGGTAATAATAAGAGCTTTGGGCGTCCAAAAACAGCAAATGCCTTTCGAGTTTCCTCGTGCTCTTGAACGAGTGAGATACTATTTTTCAACAGGAGACAGAGACTTGATGGCACTAATTATGTCCAGAAATTTGCCGCTCCATGAACATTTACTGGTATATTATCTTGCTAGTCATCAATGGCCGCAGTACAAAATCTTTTTTAGAGCAATGCCCCCTAGTACATCTTCAGTTTATTTTCTGCACATGCAGCAATTGGTCAATTGGTCACTCGTGAATCCAGTCCAGTATAAGCAACTAACGCCTCCATTCTATTCTTCTTCTGTTTTAAAAAGCTAAAAACTAATATAAATATATAGTTTCTCCACTCCTCTTGTTACTGTCTTTTTCTAGAGATAAGACAAATATCACGAATAATTCTGCACCTACTCTTCGTGCGTATATATCTTTTTCTCACTTTTTTACACTGCGTGTCTTCTTTTAAAAACTACTACTTTCAAACCTTCTACAAAATTCAATACGGAGGCGCTCCGCGCTCTCAAAATGATGGAGCTTCTTTCTTCGTTTGGCCATCTTTTTTGCTCTCACTGGCTCACACGAGAGAACGAACAGCCACCACCAGAAACGATATCTGTGGGCTGTGCGCGCAAGTAGACGCAGGATCAGATGACGTGGCGTGGTTGAATTGGTGGGCGCAGTTTACTCACGCCAAACAGCACGCCTCTCACGGCTCGTGGACCCTTTCCGTGGAGGTGCTGCTCTGCTAGTCTGCTACTACATGACTAAACGACCCGTGCTAAAAAAATAAAAATTCACGGCAGGAACAGAGCAGCGAGACACAGCTGGACAGCTGACTATTTCTAACCATTCTTCCGATTTAGGTTGTGCTCATTTAGGCTTTTTTTATACCTTATAGCTGAAAAGTACTGTAGCTAACTGAAAAAACACTGTAACTGACAGAGACTTATTTGCTGTAATTAAATTTAAAAAAATTAAAAAAATATGTTAACCCATTACGTATAATATAAACAAATACGGGACAAAAATCGGCAAAAAAGCTCAACAAAAAGCCAAAAGTTCAGAAAAAGACGAAATTTATGAATAGTGAAAAATAAGCCGGAAGCTAGAAGCTAAAGCCGAAACGAGCGGGGCTCCGATACTCTCTTTGTTTTTTTATTTAACTTTTTAGAGCTCGTACAATCAAATTATCTAAAATTTAATCACTAATAAATTTAAAACTACCTAGATTATCTATATGAAAATTATATCATTAAATTTATCGTTAAGATACTCTCACAATATTACAGTTTTATTAATATATTTTAGTGTAGAACTATAAAATGGCTAATTTTATATCTTGAAAATTGTAAAAAGTCCAAATATTAAGTTAAAAAGGACTGGGAAAGTAGTTTGCAGTAACAATAGCGATTTTTTTTTCTTACGGTTTGCCGGCACTTGTAGAAGTCGTTGCAACGTGCGTGTAGATTGTGCTTTTCCATGACCTGCCTTCTAGGCATGAATGTAAAGAGGCAGGGTAGGTAAGCTAGATATTATAATATAATTATCATTATTATATAACTCTACTTTCTATAGTTAAAATATAATTATATTTTTTAAATAACTTTTATATCTATATATAATTAATCTGCACCGCTATAATCTGGCTCTATCAAAATAAGTGATGGAGATCATTCTCTTTTTTTCGATTAATGTGATAATTTCTAGGTGTTTTTTTTTGTTTTTTAAGATTATTGTGGAATTTTCTTTCCTCAAAACAAAGAGTTGCCTTGAATATCATAAGTTAGTTTTATTTATATAGATAACCTACGACCAAAAGACATAAAATTCAACAAAAAAAGCACATGGCCTAAAGATCATCAGAATTAGGTCTCAGACGCTCCTCGCTCATTTCGGCTTGAGCTTCTTGCTTCTGGTTTATTTTTCACTATTCCTAAAATTTTATCTTTTTATGGCTTTTTGAGCTTTTGTGAGTTTTTTGTTGGTTCTTTTTTTCTATATTCGTTTGCATTGTCCATGATGGTTTAACTTTTTTATTTTTTTTAAAATTTAGTACTTGCTGACCTTAGGATAGGAAATGCAGATTACCTGAAAGCTAGTCGCTCGGCTGGCACGCTATCAAAGCACTTTACATCAAATAAGCCACCTACATTATAACCAGCTATAGTATAGTTTTAGCCATAAGTCAATTTATTTCAGCCTAACCGAGCGGCACCAAATAACACCCACTTCGCAGCCTTACGATGTTGAGATCAACGCGATAATCCGACGGCCGAGAAGCTCCTCCTATGTAAGCACTAAGGGCATCTGTAGTGTATATAACCCAAAGGGTCTTAAGGTGGGTCCCATCTAAACCTTAAGACCAACTCCATAATGTATATAACCCAAAAGGTTTTAAGACGGTCCCACATGGCAGATAAAGAAAAATTGTATTTTAATGCTTATGGCCAGGTCTTTAGCTTGAGGACCAACCTTAAGCTTTTTTTGCTTAAGGTCTGCTTAAGGTCACCCCTGTAATGTATAAGGTTGACCTTAAGGTGGCTTAAGACCTCCTCTTTTCATACACTACAGATACCCTAAGCAGTAGTCCTTTTTCCTTGGCTGGCCTGAGCCAACAAGAGGATGTGAAAACCCGGCGGCGGGCAGGGCCCCAGCGCGACGGGACGGGACGAGACGAGCTACCGCCTCCCATCCATCCCATTCCCGATCTCCGCCCCCAAATCCAAAGCTTCTCCCAAATCCGGATCAGCCGCAAAGCGACGTTCGAAACCCAAACCCGACGCCCAAATCTCTCCCCCTCTCCTACGCGCGCACGCGCAGCTCGGGAGCCCAGCAGCGGCTCGCCATGATCGTGCGCACCTACGGCCGCAGATCCCGCGCCTTCTCCGACGGCGGCGCGGGCGGGGACCGCGGGTTCTCCTCCTCGCAGGACGCGTTCGACTTCGACGGGGACGGGGACGACCTTGTCGTTCTGGGGTCGTCGGCCTCGCAGCCCCTCCCGCCGTCGCAGGAGTCCTCGTCGATGTGGGACTTCGACGAGGACCCGCCGCCCCAACTGGAGGGGAGGAGGCGGCGGGGGAGGGCCGCAGGAGGAGGGGAGTACGCGGAGCCCGCGGCGGCCACCGCGACGCTGATGGAGGCGGAGGAGTACGGGGAGATGATGGAGAGCGTCGACGAGGTGAACTTCGCGCTCGACGGGCTCCGCGCGACCGCGCCGAGGCGGGTGCGCCGGGCCAGCCTGCACGCGCTGCTCGGGATCTGCGCCTCCGCCGCGCGCCGGCGCGTCCTCCGGGCCCAGGGGTCGGTACACCCAAGGAGCCTTCTTTCTTTTTTGCTCTGTAAAGAATATAGTAATTGGGTTCCTGTTCTTGTTTCCGGGGTAGAAAATCGAGAACCGTCGTGTTAGGTTTATAAAATTGGGCTTCTTGATCTTGTTTCTTGGGGGTAATCTTGGTCGAAAGGTTGGGATTTTTTGCATTAGGGCTCAAGAATTGGGGTTTCTTGGGAAAAGAACTACCTTTTGGCCCTCAATCCGCGAGCTCGCTCCGATTCCTTCGTGTTGCGATGGATAGCTAATTCCTGCAGCTAAGTCACAACAACTGGCATATAGTAGTGCAACAATCCGTGTTTGTTCGCTTGGCCTGAACTGTGTGCTCGATTTGTTTGCTTTGTCAGGGTTATTGTTGACAATGATGTAGAATTTAATGTTTGCCGGTGCTAAGAAGCGTAATTAGCTAATTGTCACTGCCTTATTTTGTCTGGGACCTAGTGTTACAGCTGGGTTTAAGAAGTATGCGCTTAAGTTGCCTAGGAGCATTTTTAGGTTTTAGCAGATTGGTATCTTTTTTAAAGCCAAGAGCTCCTACCTCATATGGTTTTAGAAGAAGGAAGCATGCTGAGTGATTGGAAATGCCTAGAAACCTTTTTTTTAAAAAAGGATCGCTTGGGCATCAATTCAGATATTTATGAAGAATATTGTTGGTAGAAACACCATCCGTTATACTCTTGCTTAATATTTCTCCTGGGACCATGAGGGTATTCATTTTGTAACTTTTGGGAGGGTTTCCAATTGGTACTGAACTGTGGTATCTTGTAAACCAAAAGTGCAATGTTGATGAAAATGTGTGGAGTTGCTATCTAATTGAGCTGTGAACAACATCAAAGCTTTACTACTAAACTCTGTTCTATACCGACATTTTGACGCTTTATGAGCATTTTTAGTTGACTGTCTTGATTTCCGTAAGTTGAAGACATAGGATACTCTGTTGCTGTCTGAATTGGGCTTCAATTCTTTAGTTTACAGGTTATTGTGCTGAAAGAAGTGCAGTCTTGGTTCCTTGACTATAGAATCACCACACTAGATTCTTGCAATGTTTTTAACCATTTCTACTTGTGTAAATGGATAAGATTACTGAAAGTAAATTCTCATGGAATGAAATTATTGTAACATTTGATTAGGCATCATGTACGCTTCATTTTTCTATTGAATTTCAGAACATCTTCAATTCCTAAAACACAATATACCATTTCATCTTTCAGAAAATCTTACACTGTTTTCCATTTTATTACTCACAAGTCTCAATTGCCTTCTTTTCTTATATATTGTAGATTGGTTCAGCAAATTATCGATGCTGTTTTGGTTCTGAACATTGATGATCCTCCCTGCGCTATTGCTGCAGCAGCTCTTTTATTTGTTTTGGCAAGTGATGTGAGTACCTCTTAATCCCAATTGATATGCTTCTGTGCATGCTGCATTCGGTTTTTTTATGCGTATTAAACATTTTTCTTCTATCTCACAAGTTACAAAGATAATCATGTTGTGACAAAGTTATTTATCTCTACTATATTGTTACCTTTTTTTGTAGAAGTATTCACCTTATTTCACAGATTGACGTGTGATGAAGAACATTAATTAAGCAATGCTATGCTTTAATTTGCATCACTTTCATCGAAAGTTGAATTAGAATTTACAGTGTAAATTTCAGGTAGTGTTGATATTCATCTTTCCTTAGTTTTATATATATTTCGCTTGTTGGATGCTATTTAATTGGCCAACAGTTGCCACTCTTTTAACACCTGTGATGTACATTCCTGCAGCTTCAATTTTGCTTATTTGCAATCTCCTCTTTTCTTGTTGTTATTCAGGTCCAGGACAATCATTTGCTGGATTCAGAATCTTGTATCCATTTTCTTCTTAAATTATTAAACCCTCCAATGAATGCTGTTGATGCCAAAGAAACATCTATAGGTTCCAAACTTCTTGGAATCAGTAAAGTTCAAATGCTTAATGGCCCAAATAAGGATCCCGATTCCAGTTCAGAGGATATCATTTCAAAAGTTGAAGAAATCCTCTTAAGCTGTAAAGAGATCAAGCCACTTGACAGGGGTGACAAGGGAACATCAAGGCCAGAATTGTGTTCAAAGTGGCTTGCTTTGTTGACAATGGAAAAGGCATGCTTGTCTGCTGTTTCATTAGAGGGTAAGCTTTTTTAATCTTTCATTAGAGGGTAAGTTTTTTTAATCACGATTTCCACTTGTGATTGTCCTTATGTTGATCGCCAAGCTAAATAAACTATCAATTCATAAGTTAAGTAGCACCTGTTTACAACTTTGCATGGACACCACCCTTGTTTCACTTGCTTTTGACTGCTGACTTGTTTAGAGTACATCTGTTTTGCAAGTTTGAATCCATCTTCACTGGCAGTAATTTTGGCTATCATCACTGAAATGTTATCCTTTTGACTTTTTTATTTTTTTAGAGACATCTGACATGGTGACCAGAGTTGGAGGAAATTTCAAAGAAACATTAAGGGAGTTGGGTGGTCTTGATAATATTTTTGATGTTATGGTGAATTGTCATTCAGCACTGGAGGTAAGATCTTGTTTATTTTCTGACATGTTTATGCAAAAATATTTAAGTTGACATTGTTTGCTATGCTAAAGGATGGTTGCAAGCTTTTGTACCTTGTACATTTTAAGCCCCAACATGCTTGAAGCCGTGCGTTAAAATAAAACTATTTTCAGCACCTGAAAACTTTGCTGCAGCACATAATTATGTCGTGGAAATTGCTTTGAATGAAAAGTTAGATTCTGAAGGCAGTCTTACTGTGATTCGCAAAAATTGTTTTGGATAAACCATCAACCAATAATTCTTGAAATTTGAACCTCTAATGATTATATGCTCCCATGTTGATAGTACTTAACATGGGTTCCATGGCATGGAGACATTACACGATTATTATTCTGTTGAATGCTACATTTCCAGGAACACTTGCCTTTCTTGGATATGTAAGCAACTTGAGCACACTGGTCATATTTCTGATTTGCAAATTTCGATGTTGAGGGTTCTGATATTTACATTGTTGCGAAAGGGCCTCTAGCCTAGCGGTTAGAGTGCCTCAGTAGCACCCCCCAGGTCTTGGGTTCGACTCCCAGTGGGAGCGAATTTCAGGCTTGGGGGAAAAAAATCCCCTCGCCTGCTGCCATACCAAAGCACACGGTCAAGAACCCGCCATGGCGTTGATCCAAAGGATCCGCTGGTCGTCTCACAAGGTCGGGCGTTGGTTCCCGGTGTAAGGGTGGAGCAGGGGTTCGGGGATTTTCTCGATCTGCGTGAGAAGATCATCTTCTTAAAAGCAATGCCCGGGGGTTTCTTCCCCCCGCAGGTCGAGTTTTTTTTTTTGATATTTACATTGTTTAGGCCATATTTCTGATTTGCAAATTTCGATGTTGAGGGTTCTGATATTTACATTGTTTATTCCCACATTGAAGTATTTGTCCATTTGACATATATAATGCATTCATATTACACTGCTTAATCTAAACAAATGCATTAATAACTTGCTTCTGGTGGCAAACCTTGTGTATCAGAGACTTGTAAAGGATACCTCCACACTGGCCTTGGAGCTAAAGGAAGGAACATCTTTGCAAAGTGCTGCACTCCTCTTGAAATGTTTGAAAATTTTGGAGAATGCCACATTTCTAAGCGAGCATAACAAGGTAATTTTCCATATCTTGTCAGTTCAGTTTATTACCCTTTTTCTTCTGCACAACATCTTTTCCATGTTTCTTCTGTGCAATAACCTTGTATTTCTGCTTACTTTTATTTTTTGTGTACAAATTAGTGTAAACTCTTTAACTCCTTTTGCTCCTTCCAGACCCATTTGCTCAGCATGAGTAGAAGATTGAGTCCTAAATGCTCCCCACTTTCTTTTGTTGGTGTCATTATCAGTATTATTGAATTATTATCAGGTAAGTTTGCTTAATAATTTAATATTTTCCTACACAGTTAATGTAAAGCTCAACATCCACTTTGATAATTTGCGATCTGATGCCTATTTTCCCTTGCTGCAGCTCTTTCTCTCCAGAATTCTTCCACTGTTTCTAGCAGCACAGATCCAAAATCTTCTAAAGTTTGTAAAGGGGGGCGCTCTGGTAATAAGAAACACCAAATTTGGTCTTGTTGCTTTTTCTATGCACTATTTCAATATAGTTAGATTGCCCTTGCAATTTCCAACTATAGTAGGCCTCGAAGTAAAAAACCTTCAAACTATGCCTCAAAGTAAAAAACCATCTAGGGCTAATGTCAAATTTTCATTAGATTTTACCTATATGTTTTCAACCATTTTCTATATTCACGATCCAAAGTAAATTTCACGGCAGTTAGCCTATCATGCATTTGCACAAGTATATACTATACACAAAATTTTGCTGTTCACTGTCTAGTCTAATATGAAGGGCTAAAATATCTGTTCCTCAATACAAGTTTAATATAGTCACACGTTCAAAATTGCATTGTGCAGCAGATATCAAGGGTGCAACTTCATTTATTGATCATGGCAAGTGCAAGAACTCAAACAAAAAGAACCTTTCGCTGAATCATAAACTCCAAAATTGCTCATCATCCAAATCAGAAGTTTCTCATATTACTCTCTCTTCTAGTAGTGATGTTGGTCTGTCACAAAAGTCACTCGATTGTTCTCCATCTATTTCAAGCAATGGGGCATCAAGTGGTTCATTTGTTGAGAGGCACAACAATGGTGTTGGTTTGAAGCTGAATATAAGAAAGAATTATGATAAAGCCAACCCAATCAGAGGCTCAAGCGGATGGATTTCTATAAAAGCACATAGTTCTGATGGGAATTCCAGAGAAATGTCAAAAAGACGTCGTCTATCAGAAAATGGACAGAGTGATTTCAGCAGTGGTGGTGGTGGTGATCCTGATCCTTTTGCATTTGATGATGTTGATCAGGAGCCTTCAAATTGGGAACTATTTGGTCCAGAAAAGAAATCACGACAGGGACATCAAGCAAAATCAGCAAATGGAAAACTGTTGGACAATAGTGGGATTGTGGCAATTGGAAGTCATGAATCATGTCAACATGAAGATAATCATCAGTCAGGTGCAACATCTCATTCTAATGTTGAAGAGGAGCCCAGTCTTTTGGAAGACTGCCTTTTGACATCAGTTAAGGTATTTGAATATGTTTCCTTTTGATCTTTCTTGTCAATTCTGCAACAGACATTCTGTGGTCACAGTTTCTTGGTGCACCTCTGTGACTTTTGTTGTCTGACATCTGTTAATTTGGTAAAAGGAAGTGCAAGTTGCATATCTTTGAAATGGGTTTGGCAATTCACAAGATTTTCAATATGGCTTGTCAAACCTTTAGCTCATTTGTTCCATGTATGGAGTTCTACAATCACATGCACTGGAAGAGCTTACACCATTTATACCGCATAGTAACTGTTTATGATACATCATCTTGGTTGGAGGTTTAGGAAAGAAGTCTCGAGCCGAATCTGTCCTAGTTTCTACTGTGTTTACTTTGTGAATTGTTTCTACTGCTTAGTTCAATTTTTAGTGTATGTTAACTGTTTAACTTAATCTGAGGCCTGCTTTAGTTGAGATTAAGCATTAACATAATGCTGCCTCAGGCTTAGCACCTACCAAACAGGTGCTAGTTTGAGGGTTGAAGGTTGTCCTTAAAACTGCAATAAGCTTATTAAACAGGGTGACGATGGAGTTGCTTACTGGATAGGGTTAAATCTAATTTGTATTGCAAAACTAAAACTCCAGCCCCAGCTTGTTGGCTTATACAAGGCTTCAGCTGAACTGACTAGCTTGTACGATAAGTCCCAACGGTTTTTAGTTAAGTTCAGCCTACAAGCCTTTGTAAGCTTATAAACCACCCCTGAACGGTTTTAGGCTTTCAGGTAAGTCTCTTTGAAGGTATTTTAGGGATTAATTTTCAGTGGGAGGATACTAAGACTATAAGGATAAACTAATTGTTTGAGCCTGACTCAAGCTCGTTCGAATTGTAGGCCTAAGCTTAACTGTACATGCTCTTATATTGCTTCATTCTTGTGACAGTATTTGCAAGATCTTCCATAATAATTGTATTCTGTCTTATCATTTTTCTGCTCCTTGCTAGGATATTTGATAAAAGATCACTATAAACTTTACCTTATCATTTCAAAATAATTAACTCTACATGATCTAATTTTAGTTGCTCTTTTTTTGTTGCTGGCCATTAGTGGAAATTTTGAACAGTTAATGGAATTTTACTAAACAAAAATCGTTTTGTGCCATACAAGTAGAGGCTATTTTGGTGTTTCTTTTGCAATGGCATTTATCTGATTTTCTCTGTTTTTCTGGCAGGTTCTTATGAACTTAGCAAATGACAACCCATCTGGTTGTGAACAGATTGCATCATGTGGTGGACTTAACACCATGGCCTCCTTGATCATCAAGCATTTCCCCTCATTTGATTTCTCCATGGACAAGAACTATCATACAAAAGAAAGAGCGTCCTCTGGTCGAGATGACAATATTGGACAAGCTCTGTCATCTTCCCAAGACAGCAGAGCACACCAAGTCAAAACTAAGCAATTGCGAGATCAGGAGCTTGATTTTCTGGTTGCCATATTGGGCTTGCTTGTCAACCTTGTGGAGAAAGATAGCCTTAATAGGTAAGCCCCTTAAGTTCGTCCTTTCCATTTGCTTGATTCATATCTGTGTTACTGTTCTGGCAGTTCCTTGGGGTCAGGAGCACTTCTATATCCCAACTAGTCAATGTTTGTCTATTTCTAAATGACTCCTATTTCATCACCTGGCTACAGGGTACGTCTTGCGTCTGCCCGTGTTTCTGTTGATCTATCACAGAATCCACAGAGTGAAAAAGCACAGAGGGATGTTATACCACTCCTCTGTTCAATCTTCTTAGCAAGTCAAGGCGCCGGGGAAGCTGCTGGAGCTATATCACCGGTAATTCTAACATTAAAGTTTTTTAATACATTCAAAAATGATACAGCCAGGTATTTATTACCTGCTCTTTATTTTCGAAGTACCATTTTATTTTGCTCTTCAGCATAGGTCAGCAGCATAGTGAACTCTTAGTTCAATAAAATATGCATACTTGTTATCCATGAAATGGAAACTAATGCACGTAGTATATGTTAAGGGTATTTAGGTCATTTCCTATTGTCTAGTGTCGTAGGGGTGGCCCCCACCTAAGCCCAGCAGGCCTGGTAGGAGATTATAAGGCCCAGAATAGGCCATGTGTAATGACATAACTGTCCCCAGAGGGGATAACCAGATGTAAGGGCATAACTGTAAAAGCACTCCTCATGTGTGTATATATATGAGTACAAGCCATGGGGAGGACCCAGGCCATTACATTCATCTTCATCACTCTCCACTACCATCTCTCTCTCTGTTTGGTCTGTAGCCACAACAGTTGGCGCCGTCCGTGGGGAGGACGAGGACAAGCCTGAAGGCCGAAGAAGAAGGATGGCACCGAAAAAAGCTTCAGCAGCGGCGGCGAAGGGAAAGAAGACGGCTGGGCCGGAGCGGCGCGTGAATACCAGGGCTTCGGCATCGGCCGCCGAAGGAGTCGGCGGCGGCGTAAGCGCAGTGGTCGCGGGCATCGACGCTCGCGCTACAACGACCGACCCCGCCAGCACCGCTACAACGACATCCAACCCCGTCGCGGGTACTGCGGCGACAGCCCCCGCCACCCTCGCCGGTAGCGCGGATCAGACGGCCGGGGGTAACCGCAACGAACCATCCGGCGGATCTGGAGCTCGTGAGGCGATGGTCCCTGCACCGACCCGTCCGCTGGGCGTTCCGGCGGACCCGACAACACCTGTGGTGGAAAGCGCCCTACTAGCAGCCCTCAACGCGTTCCAGCGGGAACTAGGAGACCTTCGCGGAGCCGTCCGCGATATACAAGAGGCTCGGAGCCAGCAGGTCGCGCCAGTAATTGCGCCCGAGCCCGCGCCGGAGAAGGCGGACAGCCGCGAAGCCCCCACGTCCAGCCGCGTGCCGTTGAGGCGCGTAGATCCGGAGTCTCTGTTTTCGGCGGGGCTGCAGCAGGCGGCGTAGCCCGAAGACTTCAAGTTCCCTAGCGTCACCAACCCGTACAAAGGCGACACGGATCCTCGCGAGTTCGTGCGCGTGTACGAAACCGCGATCGAGGCCGCGGGCGGAGATGACACCACGAAGGCGAAGGGACTCCCCCTCGCGTTGCAAGGAGTGGCCCTCTCTTGGTTTTTTACCATAGAGCCGGGCTCCATCCACGCGTGGGAGCAGCTTCGCGACCGCCTTCAAAGCAACTTCCAAGGAAACTATGTCGAGCGAGTCGATGCGGACCAGCTCTTCGCTGTGAAGCAAGGACCCTCGGAGATGCTCCGGGACTACTTCCAGCGCTTCGCCAAGATTCGATGCCAGGTGAAAGACATTAATGAAACCACCGTCGTTAATGCAGCCATACAGGGCCTTCGTCCGGGCCCGATGGCCGAGTACAACGCGCGGAGGCCAATCAAGACAGTCGTCAAACTCTTCGACAAAATGGACGAGTATGCGCGGGCGGAGGAGGATGCGTGAAGACGCAGCATCACCGCCCTCGACCTCGTCCAGGGGGAGCGCCCCCGGCGCGAGGCGGGGGCGGGTGGGCCCCCATCGAAGCAGGGCCGCGGCCGAGAACCTCGCGGAGGCCCTCCCCGAGGCGGCGACATCGAGGTACAGGAAGGCTCTTCAAGGAGCGGGCGTAAGCCTCGGCGCCGCCAGCGCAGGACACAGGCGGCCCATCATGTCCGCGACACCGAGGGCACCCACCGAGGACTCGACCCCGCCTCACGGAGGGGAGACCGGGGGTCGGAAGGCGGACTTGATTACGGCGGCCAACCCCAAGCAGAACAAGAGCTCCTGCACTATGGCAAGTGGTGCGAGGTGCACGGCTACGGCGATCATTACACAAGGGCATGCGCTGCAGTCATGGAGCTGCGGGGGGTGACGGCCGGGTCTCGGGCTCTGCCCCCAATGGAGGGCGCGCAGCATCGCACCGTCAACGTCATCACCGGAGGCTCCTCCTTAAAAGCTCCCGGGGAGCAGCCGCAACTGTGGATGCCGCCCCGCAACATCACCTTCGACTTGAACGACGCCCGGGGTGTGGAGTACCCTCACCAAGACCCCCTAGTCATCCAGGCCCACATAGCACGTTGTGACGTCAGGCGCGTCCTTGTTGACGGGGGAAGCTCCGCGAATATCTTGTTCGCAGAGGCCCTCGACCGTATGGGGATCCCACGAAGCCGGCTAGAGCAGCCAGGAGCTCTACTTCAAGGTTTCGGGGGTCAACCGCTGCAGGCCTTGGGGCATGTGTCCCTTCCGGTCACTTTCCGTCAGGAGGGCAACAAGGGTAACATCCGGACCGAGCATGTCGTCTTCGACGTCGTTGATATCTCGCATCCCTACAACGCCATACTGGGTCGGCACGCCATCAACTCTTTCGAGGCGATCCCACACTACGCGTTTTTGTGTGTGAAGCTCCCGGGCCCGGAGGGTGTTATCACCGTCTTCGGCGATCAGGACCTGGCCAGACGGGCTGAGGTCGGCAGCCGCGTTCCGCATCGCCCGGTGCATGCCCTCTCCGGTGCGCGCGGCGACGGGCCCTCCGCCCCCGGATGGACGCCCAAGCCTCGGCCCGAGGGCGGAGTCAAGAAGGTGCCACTCCAAGCGGAGGGGCAGTTTGTGTCCATCGGCGAGGGGCTCCCACCGGGGGTCGAACGGGATCTGCTCCGAGTGCTTCAGAACAACGTTGACATTTTCGCATGGTCCCCGGAGGACATCAAGGGCGTAGATCGAGCAGTAATCGAGCATCGCTTGGCGGTCCACCCCGACGCCAAGCCGGTCAAGCAAAGGCTTCGGCGTATGTCAATGGATCGGCAGCAGGCGGCCAAAACCGAGGTCGCGAAGCTTCTTCGTGCTGGGGTCATCCGCGAGGTCCACCACCCAGAGTGGCTCGCTAACCCGGTGCTAGTCAAAAAGGCCAGCGGGGCCTGGCGCATGTGCATCGACTTCACAGCACTCAACAAGGCGTGCCCGAAGGACAATTACCCCTTGCCGCGCATCGATCAGCTGGTCGACGCCACTGCGGGGTTCCAACTCATGAGTTTCCTGGACGCCTATTCTGGCTATCACCAGGTATACATGGCCGAAGACGACGAAGAGAAGACCAGTTTCATCACACCACTTGGGACGTTCTGCTTCGTCAGAATGCCCTTTGGCTTGAAGAACGCCGGCGCTACCTTCACCCGCCTCGTCGCTATTGCCTTGGCCGCCCAGCTCGGGAGGAACGTCGAGGCTTATGTCGATGACGTGGTGGTCAAAACTCGGCAGCTTGCTCTGCATGGCCGGGACCTCCAGGAGACCTTTGACAACCTCCGGAAGGCGGACATCAAGCTCAACCCCGACAAATGTGTCTTCGGGGTGCAGGCGGGCAAGCTCCTAGGTTTCCTCGTCTCCGGACGGGGCATCCAGGCGAACCCCGACAAAGTAGACGCCATCCTGGGTATGGAGCCGCCCAAGACTACGCAGGAGGTCCAGAGGCTGGCGGGCCGCATGGCAGCACTAAGCCGCTTCCTATCCAGGGCGGCGGAACGGGGCTTGCCATTTTTCAAGACACTCCGCGGGTGCGACGGATTTCGTTGGGACGGAGATTGCGCGAAGGCCTTCAACGAGCTCAAGGAGCACCTGGCCAGCCTCCCCACGCTGGTCGCCCCAGCACCAGAGGCTCCCCTCCTGCTCTATCTGGCCGCGTCAGCCACCGCGGTCAGCGCCGTCCTCGTCTTAGAGGAAGGCGCCATGCAGCGGCCCGTCTACTTTGTCTCCGAAGCCCTCCAAGGTGCCAAGACAAGATACACGGAACTTGAGAACCTCGCCTACGCGCTGGTCATGGCCTCCAGGAAGCTTCGGCATTATTTCCTGGCCCACCCGATCACAGTGCCTTCCTCGTTCCCCCTGGCAGAGATGCTACACAATAAGGAGTCCACAGGGCGCATCGGCAAATGGGCTGCCGAGCTCGCTCCCTTCTCCTTGACGTATGCTTCGCGAACGGCAATCAAATCCCAAGTCCTTGCGGATTTTCTCGCCGAATGGACTCCGCCGGCCCAACCCGTCCAGACGCACGATGACCCCGTCTGGACACGATCGACGGCGCTTACGGCGTCGCCGGCGCAGGCGTAGGGGCGGTGGTCGTCACGCCCGAGGGGCAGCGTTTGTTATACTCGGCGCGCCTTGCCTTCCCCACCACCAACAACACGGCTGAATACGAGGCGTTGCTCTTCGGCCTGGCGAAGCTCAAGGCAGTTGGCGCGAGACGGGTGCTAGTCCGCACCGACTCGCGCTTGGTGGCTGGTCATGTGGACAATTCATATCAAGCCAAGGACCCTGAGTTGGCCAAGTACCTCGCGGCCGTGAGGGCGAGGGAAAGACACTTTTTGGGCGTCACCGTCAAGGCCACCCCCCGCGCGGAGAACGAGCAGGCCGACGCCCTCGCTAAGGCGGCCAGCCAGCAACTGCCCCCCTGAGGGGGCGTTTTACGAGATACTAGCGCAGGCGGCCATCGCGCAAGACAACCGGGACGCGGCACTCGTCCACCGCATCGACCGGCCAGGTGATTGGCGAGAGCCCATCTTCAATTTCTTGCAAGGCATCGCCGAGCCCGACGACCCCGCCGAGCTTCGGCGCTTGCAGCACCGCGCAAGGTCCTTCCAGGTGTTCGAAGGGATACTCTACAAGAGGGGGGTTTGCGCACCGCTCCTGCGCTGCCTCTCGACGGAAGGGGGAAAGGAGCTCCTGGCGGAGATCCACGCGGGCGTGTGCAGATCCCACCTGGCGCCGAGGTCGTTGGTCGGCAAGGCGTTCAGGCAAGGCTTTTACTGGCCAACCGCCACCACCGACGCCTAGGACCTCGTCCGTCGGTGCCAAGGGTGCCAGTGGATGGCGCGCATCGTCCGCAGGCCCCCGACGAGCCTCAACCCCATTCCCCCCGGTGTGGCCACTGGCACGCTGGGGCCTCGACATAGTAGGACCACTTGCCTGAGCTCCAGGGGACCTCCGGTTCGTGGTAGTCGCGCTGGAGTATTTCTCCAGATGGCCGGAAGCGGTTGCCCTGGCCAAAGTAACTTCTACGGCCATACAGCGCTTCCTATGGCAAAACATCATATGTCGCTTCAGCGTGCCCCGGGAGCTCACGGTTGACAATGGCCTGCAGTTCGACGCCACCCTTTTCAAAGACTATTGTGACAGCATGGGCATCACCCTCCGATTCGCCTCGGTAGGGCATCCCCAGTCCAACGGGGCGGTCAAACGGGCGAATGGCGCCATCTCCGCCGCCATCAAAAAGCGCATGGTCGGATTGCCGAAGGGCAAGTGGCCAAGCGAGCTTCACAGCGTTCTGTGGTCGCTTAGCACAACGGTAACGCGCCCGACGGGATTTACGCCGTTCAGGCTCCTTTTCGGCGATGAGGCGGTGACGCCCGAGGAAATCAAGGCCGGCTCGCGGAGGGTCCTCGTCCAAGCACCCGAAGAGGAGCGCCGTGTGTCCTTGGACCTCCTCGACGGGATACGGGCAGATGCAGCCCACCATGTTGAGAAGTACGCGCGACAGACAATACGTGCTCGGGACCGCTCTATATGCCCACGGGGGTTCAAGCCTGGGGATCTAGTTCTCAGAGTAGCGCTCCAGGCGGAGACCGTTGGCAAGCTGGAGTCAAGTGGGAAGGCCCGTACATCGTGATGGAGGCATTGCCGAAGGGGGCGTACTGCCTTGCCACGCTCGAAGGACAAGCCCTCCGACACACATGGAACGCGGACAGGTTGCGGCGGTACTACGCCTAGAAGCAGGACAGCAAGCGTAGAGCCACCAGCCCTTTGTTATGCGATGCTCGCCCGCGCAAACGGGAGTTCAATAAAGGTTGCTGTTCCCAGAGCATCCCCTGTCCGCGCTGAGCAGAACAAAGTCCACGGACTCTAAATAAGACGTAGCGTCGATCCTAGCTCCGCACGCGCGAGTCTCCGGACTATAAAGTAAGACGTAGCGTCGAGGTCCGCCTCCGCACGCACTAGTCCACGGACTTTAAATAAGCCGTAGCGTCGAGGTTTGCCTCCGCACGCGCGAGTCTCCGGACTATAAAGTAAGACGTAGCGTCGAGGTCCGCCTCCGCACGCACTAGTCCACGGACTCTAAATAAGACGTAGCGTCGAGCCTAACTCCGCACGCGCGAGTCTTCGGACTATAAAGTAAGACGTAGCGTCGAGGTCCGCCTCCGCACGCACTAGTCCACGGACTCTAAATAAGACGTAGCGTCGAGCCTAGCTCCGCACGCGCGAGTCTCCGGACTATAAAGTAAGACGTAGCGTCGAGGTCCGCCTCCGCACGCATTAGTCCACGGACTTTAAATAAGCCGTAGCGTCGAGGTTTGCCTCCGCACGCGCGAGTCTATGGACTATAAATAAGACGTAGCGTCGAGCCTAGCTCCGCACGCACCAGTCTACGGACTTTAAATAAGACGTAGCGTCGAGCCTAGCTCCGCACGCGACAGTCTACGGACTATAAATAAGACGTAGCGTCGAGCCTAGCTCCGCACGCACTAGTCCACGGACTTTAAATAAGACGTAGCGTCGAGGTCCGCCTCCGCACGCACTATACGGAGTATAAATAAGACGCAGCGGGGGGACGCCTCCGCGCGCACTCTAAGGAGTATAAATAAGACGTAGCGTTGAGCTTAGCTTCCGCACGCACCAGTCCACGGACTTTAAATAAGACGTAGCGTCGAGCCTAGCTCCGCACGCGACAGTCTACGGACTATAAATAAGACGTAGCGTCGAGCCTAGCTCCGCACGCACTAGTCTACGGACTTTAAATAAGACGTAGCGTTGAGCTCAGCTTCCGCACGCGCGAGTCTCCGGACTATAAAGGAAGTCGTAGCGTCGAGGTCCGCCTCCGCACGCACCAGTCTACAGACTTTAAATAAGACGTAGCGTTAAGGTCCGCCTCCGCACACGCGAGTCTCCGGACTATAAAGGAAGTCGTAACGTCGAGGTCCGCCTCCGCGCGCACCAGTCTACGGACTTTAAATAAGTCGTAGCGTCGAGGTCCGCCTCCGCGCGCACCAGTCTATGGACTTTAAATAAGCCGTAGCGTTGAGGTCTGCCTCCGCACGCGCAAGTCTCCGGACTTTGAATAAGACGCGGATGCCCTCCCTGCGCGCTCTACGGAGTATAAACAAGGTGCGGAGGTCTTCTCCCCTTCGCGTTCGGCGGCAGGTAGCGCCAAGAATAAGGTACTACTCGGATTCATTGCAAAAGCAAAGGGGTTACATGGTTACAAGCGTAAGAACCAGTACATCATCCCCCTGCCCTACCCGATCAACCGCTCAGCCTTGGCGCGGTGCGGACGAACCCGTGCCGCCATCGCCGCGACGCTGAAGGACCCTTTCGAGCCACTGGAGGAGGTCCCCCTCCCCATGCAGCGTTTGCTGCACGGCGACCCTCGCTGCACCTTCCCCAAAGCCGCCCCAGATCCGTTGATGGAAGTTCTGCAGGCTAGGCCCGATGGAGCGGATGGCGTCCGACATGACCTCTGGTCGGTCGGGAAGATCCAGTTGAGGATTTGCTAGCTCATGGTTATGTCTACACCCACGAGTGTGAAGCAGGGCGAGGGCGAAGCACGCACCAACGTAGCCGCAGTGCTCGCCAAACGTTCTGGCGCCACGAAAAGCAACGCCGGCCCCCTCCTCAATCAGCCCGAGCGTCTCCGACAGGGCCTCTGGCCTGTGCGTAGTGTCCGGCACTCTGATGCACAGATCTCGGAGGGCCTGGTTCAGAGACTCCATGGCCCGCCACGCCGACGTGGACGCATTTTCCAGGGCGCGGCTATTCTCGGCAGCAGACTCCACCAGCTGGGCGTTCTTCCCTTCCAGGACGGCGATCTGCTGCACGAAGGCGGCACGCTCCTCAGCCGCGGCACACTTGGCTTCCGTGGCCTCGAGTTCCGCGGCCGCCATGGCGCCCTCCAGCGCGCGAAGTTCTTCATCCGTCGCGGCGAGGGCATTGCTTGCTTCACGAAGGCTGGCTTCCAGAGCCCTCCGCTCCCGAACGCGGGCCTCGTCAAAGGACCGGCTGAGGGCAAGTGTCTGGCAAAAACAACAAATCAGCAGGCGTCCAGCAGTACCTTACAAAGCGGAAGCGCACATATTTACCCTCATCTCGGAGGCCTGCAGCGCGAGCGCTAGGAGGTCCCCCTCGCATGACGACAGCATCTCTCGGTCGAGGCCGTTGTCGGCCCGCTCTGCGGCTGCGGTGAGGTCGCAAAATATCTCCGAGCGAGGGAGGAAGTCCGAGCGAGCGAGCCCCGGCCCCAACGCGCCAGGATTTGCCGAGGCCACCGCCACATCAACAACGGCGGACACCTGCGGGGCACCCTGCACATGGCTTCAGACTTCGCGCATACCTCCGCTGCTCGATCCTTCGCCACGTCCGGGAGACTTCGTCTCGTCTGATGTTGGCAGAATGAGTGAGCAGATCGGAGAAAGTCTCGCGAAGTCAAGTGAAGAAAGGGACTCACGCCTACCTCCTGCGCCCCTCGTCGCGGTAGGAAGTGGCGCTGGTTCGACCACCCAGGGGGAGGCGGGCGCCTCGACGGTCGGGGAGAAGGTCCTCTCGGCCGCGCCAGACGCCGTAATCCCGCGGCAAGGCCCCGCAACGGCGTATCGACCCCTCGCTGGCGGCGGGGACTGAGTCCGAGGGCGTTTCGCCTGCGGTGGCACAGGCGATTCTTCCACGGCAGCACCAGCTCCGGCTACCGTCGCCCCCACGGTTTCCTCTGTAGGGGGCGCGCCCTCGTCGGCTGCTGCGGTTGATAACGCACCTTCAACCGTGGTTTTCTCGCCAGGAACGACGCCACCCCCCGGATTGACGAGTTCCAACTCAGCGATGGCCGCGAGCCCGAGCACGGGCTCGTGGGCGTCGGCAGAAGGTGCCGGGGGATCCGAGGCGGCGCGCCCTTCCGATGCAGTATGGCCAGGCCCACCGCCGGTCGCACGCCCCGTCTCAGCTGTGCTAGCCGCCGGGGGGGCTGCCGGGTCGCATACGGCAGCCGGGGAACGGGCCCGGCGTCGCGAAGATAACACCCCCGTAGGGCTATCGCCGTCCTGAGCGCCCGGAGTCCCGGCGGGAAGCTCTTCCGGCACCGCGCGCTCGGGCACGGTAATGCCCACAGCCTCGCAGGTGCGGTTTACCCGCCCCTGCTTAGCCGCCTTGACTGCGGCCTCCCGAGCCTGGTGCTCCTTAAGCGTGTACGGGCCGAGGAGCGCCGCAACCGTGCGCTCCGCATCTTCTAGCCGAGACACTGCGTAGGAGATCACGTCAGTCAGGCGGAAACCAAACAGACACAACGACGCGCGTAAAGCGTGCTGGGCGACTTACAAGGAGCGGAGGACGGAAGCAGGCGAGATACAGATGGATCAAACCCGTCCTCGCGGGGGCCGTTCTATCCAACATACTTCCCCCGGGAGGAGAGTGGCGCCGCCCCATACATTGTGAACTCCTCGGCTAGGTCGCGCACGCTCATTCGACGGGCGACACCGACAAGACTCTGTAGCTTTCGCGTGTCGTCGATCTCCGCCTTCAGACTCGGCGTACTGTTAAACGAGATCGGCCCACCTCGGCACTGCATTCCGCTCTTGCCGGTCACGGTGTAATAGAACCACCGCCGAGTCCAGCCGGACGCCCATTGCCCCGACGAGGCTGGCACAGGGAACAACGTCGCGCATGACGCCCGGAGCACGAAGTCCACACCGCCGAAGTTGGACATCGCCCCGTTAACCTTTTTGGGTCGACACTGTGCGTCGTGCAGGGTGGCGAATAAGCTCGCGCTGGGACGCCACCCCTCTGTCCGCATCGCCCACGTGAAGACAGCTAGGCGGAATATCGCGTGGGGCGTCAACTGGGCTAGCTCCAACTTGTAGGCCCGCAGGACTTCGCCCACGAACAACGTGCAGGGCATTCGAAGGCCGGCGTCGAAGAACGCGACAAAAACGATCGCCTCCATTGCCCCGGGCTTTGGCTCCGTCTCGTCCCGGCGGGGTAGGCGAGCCCCATTGCGATCCACGATCTTCCCCTCATCCACGAGTCGCTGCAGCATCCCTTCAGTCATGCGGCTCTTCTCCAGCACACGGGAGCAGCAGCCTCCCGAGTGCTCCATGGCGTTTCACCACTTGTTGGCGCGCGAGCTCCCCCGCGGCACCAGTTTGTACTCCTTGGAAGGATGGGACACCTCGCCCTGGCTAGGCAAGGAACCGCTGCGGGGAGGGTAGGTGGCGTCGTCGTGGCTAGCCATCGCTCTTCGCGACAAGGGAAGAAGCAGGGAAAGGGGCAACTGGCGCGACAATTAGCACGGGCGGAAGCAAGGCGGCAGATCAAAAAGCCAAGCAAGAAAGGGTGCCTCCACCTCAACACTAGCACCTTATAAAGGCCGCTCGCCTGTCACACGGCTCAACGCACAGACAGATCAAATTCGCAGCGATTCGGCTGCCCAAGATTTGGAAAGAAGAACCGCCGGGGCCTAGAGGGCCGCGCCGGGTAGGTGGCCAAGCAGCACACAACGCCTCCACGCCTTCAACACGCGTCCAACTTCTCGGGGGACGAGGCGAACGGCCGCGGTCACGCAACTGCCCACATCTCACGACGCACCAGTCATGAGTCACCACGTGTCCCACCTGCAGAATGGCAGACTGCACGACGCGACAGCCTGACTTCTGCCAAGCCAGGCGTCGGCGTGATTCCAGCCGCCATTAAAAGCGCACTACCAGACTGCAAGGTCACAACAGCCCCGGAGCGCAACCATACCGGCGCCAAGCTCCAATCTCAGCGCGGGGACGGAGCGCGCGCGCGTCTACTTCGAGCTAGGCGCCAGCCTCCGCTGCCACCCGTTCGAAGGGTAGGGGACGGAGCGCGTGCGCGTCTACTTCGAGCTAGGCGCCAGCCTCTGCTGCCACTCGTTCGAAGGGTAGGGGACGGAGCGCGCGCGTGTCTACTTCGAGCTAGGCGCCAGCATCCGCTGCCACCCGTTCGAAGGGTAGGGGACGGAGCGCGCGCGTCTACTTCGAGCTAGGCGCCAGCCTCCGCTGCCACCCGTTCGAAGGGTAGGGGACGGAGCGCGCGCGCGTCTACTTCGAGCTAGGCGCCAGCATCCGCTGCCACCCGTTCGAAGGGTAGGGGACGGAGCGTGCGCGTCTACTTCGAGCTAGGCGCCAGCCTCCGCTGCCAGACGGAGCGCGCGTGCGTCTACTTCGAGCTAGGCGCCAGCCTCCGCTGCCACCTGTTCGAGGGGTAGGGGACGGAGCGCGCGCGCCTCGGCTTCGACTCGGGCGCCAGCCTCCGCTGCCACCCGTTCGAGGGGTAGGGGACGGAGCGCGCGCGCCTCGGCTTCGACTTAGGCGCCAGCCTCCGCTGCCACCCGTTCGAGGGGTAGGGGACGGAGCGCGCGCGCCTCGGCTTCGACTTAGGCGCCAGCCTCCGCTGCCACCCGTTCGAGGGGTAGGGGACGGAGCGCGCGCGCGCCTCGGCTTCGACTTAGGCGCCAGCCTCCGCTGCCACCCGTTCGAGGGGTAGGGGACGGAGCGCGCGCGCGCCTCGGCTTCGACTTAGGCGCCAGCCTCCGCTGCCACCCGTTCGAGGGGTAGGGGACGGAGCGCGCGCGCGTCTACTTCGAGCTAGGCACCAGCCTCCGCTGCCACCCGTTCGAAGGGTAGGGGACGGAGCGCGCACGCGTCTACTTCGAGCTAGGCGCCAGCCTCCGCTGCCACCCGTTCGAAGGGTATGGGACGGAGCGCGCGCGCGTCTACTTCGAGCTAGGTGTTATGGCGCCGGTTGGGGGGCAATGAAAGTGCTGGAGGAGGAGAACCCTGACTACGCAGAGCGTAGCCACTGATAGAGGCGGAGCGAGGTTTTGCCCCTCGGCTCCCTATTTTGGCTGGAGAGAGAGTAGAGAGAGGAGGAAGATAACTTTATTGCTTGCTTATTCTCAGGGTGCCCTGCGGCTTACATAGCCATCAGGCCAACCAAATCCCCTCAAATCCTCTCAATCAATCCTTAATAGCTTACTAAAACTAGCACATGCCAATGAGGCAGCCAAATATTCCCCTACAGGCACCATATCAGCTCCTTTCCTGGGCTGATGGACTTGCCTTTTTAGCTCTACGGGTGAATGTCTTTCCCCACATGACATCTCTCCCCCCCTCGACGAGCAGCTCGTCCGCGAGCTGGAATTGCGGGTAGCGCTGGACAAAGGAGTCGACGTCTTCCCAGGTGGCAGCAGAAGGTGGTTCGCCCTGCCATTTGATGAGCACTTGGCGTATGCCCCGGGCCAGGCGAGCTTGGACAGCCGCTGCCGGAACTGGGACTGCTGCGCCGTGATGCATAGGAGGCAGTGGCGGTGGAGACTCGGGAGGCTGACCGGTGAAGCGCTTGAGGAGGCCGACGTGAAAGACATCATGGACGCGGGCGCCAGGCGGCAGGTGCAGGCGAACGGCAACCACATTGATGACCTCTGCAACCTGATATGGCCCATAGTAGCGGGGCTGAAGCTTGCCGGACGTCGCCGTGGGTAAGGAGAGGGGGGTGCGGTGACGGACGCTCAACCAGACCCAATCCCCCACATTGTAGGATGCCGGTCGGTGACGATGGTCGTTGTAGGACTTGTAGACTGCCTGGGCCTGCTCCAGCCTGTCGCGGACATCGGCCAGCAGCTCATCCCTCTCCGCCATGGTTTTAGCCACGGCTGCGACCCGGGACTCGCCTGGTTCGTAAGAGCGGATCGAGGGCGGGTCGCGGCCATACACCAGCTTGAACGGCGTGTCCCGGAGGGATGTTTGAAACGCCGTGTTGTATGTGTATTCCGCCCATGGAAGCCACCGAAGCCACTGGCGTGGCCTATCCCCTGTGAAGCAGCGCAAATACATCGTGATCACCTTGTTGGCGGCTTCAGCTTGGCCGTCAGCTTGTGGGTGGAAGGCAGTGGTCATGTGAAGTTTGGTGCCTGAGAGGGCGAGGAGCTCCTTCCAGAACGCCGAGGTGAACACCGGATCGCGGTCGGAGGTGAGGGATTGAGGAATGCCGTGCAAGCGCACGATCTCGGCGAAGAAAGTCTTGGCCACGGTCTCGGCGGTGTAGGGGTGGCCCAGCGGGATGAAGTGGCAGTATTTGGAGAAGCGATCCACCACCGTGAGGATGACGGACTTGCCGCCCACCTTGGGAAGCCCCTCGATAAAGTCCAGCGCTACATCAGCCCACACCATGGACGGTATAGGAAGAGGCAGCAGCAGGCCGCCGGGAAGCAGGTGTTCTGTCTTGTACCGCTGGCAAGTGAGGCAGCCCCGGGTGAATTCCTGCACAGCTGAGCAGATTAGGGGCGTGGAAGTCACAGCGGAGGCGGTGCAGAGTCCGCTGGATGCCTTCGTGCCCATCATTGTGGATGTCAGCCACCAGGTCTTGAAGGAGCGTGGAGGATGGGGGCACGTAGAGCTTGGCGTCGAAGGTGACCAGCCCGTCCACCAGAGCCCAGGGTGCAGTGCGGCGGCCTGCCTGAATGTCCTCCCGTAGTGCTACCAGGGCGGGATCGGTGCTGTTGGCCTGGCGCAGCTTGTTGATGGAGGTGAACTGTGGAGCTGCCATGAGGAATGCCATGGCCGAGTCGACGTCGCGGCAGGAGAGTGCGTCGGCAACGACATTGGTGCTGCCGGGTTTGTACTCCACTTCAAAATCGAACCCCAGCAGCTTGCCCACCCAATGGTGTTGCGGAATTGTTGCCAGGCGCTGGTCGAGGAGGAACTTGAGGCTATAATGATCCGTGCGGACCAGGAAGTGGCGACCCCAGAGGTAAGGCCTCCAGTGGCGGATGGCGTGGACGAGGCCGATGAGCTCCCGTTCGTATGCCGCCAAGGAGGCGTGACGCGGTGCTGCAGGGCGGCTGAAGAAAGCCAGTGGTCGCTTATCCTGGAGCAGTACAGCGCCGAAGCCCGACGAGGAGGCGTCGCATTCCACCACGAATGGTTTGTCGAAGGCCGGAAGCGCTAGCACGGGGGCTGTGGTGAGCGCCTATTTGAGTGCGGCGAAAGCAGCTGCGGCCGCGGCGGACCAGCCGAACCCCTCCTTGCGCAACAGGGCAGTAAGGGGCGCGGCGATTAGGCCGTAGTCCTGCACAAACTTGCGATAGTAGCCCGCCAGGCCGAGGAAGCCGCGAAGAGCACGAACTGATCGGGGCACAGGCCACTCCAGCACCGCCTGGACCTTGCCGGCATCCATGGACACGCCGTCGGCGGAAATGACGTGGTCGAGGTATGCGATCTTCTGTTCGCCAAAAGCGCATTTGGAACGCTTCACGAACAGTCGATGCTGCTGAAGCACGGCGAGGACGGCGCGGACGTGGCGGAGGTGGTCCACCCAACTGGAACTGAAGATCAAGATGTCGAAGAACACCAAGACGAAACGACGGAGAAATGGCCGGAGCACCTCGTTCATCAATGCTTGAAAGGTTGCTGGAGCGTTGGCGAGGCCAAAAGGCATGACGAGGAACTCATAGAGCCCTTCATGCGTTCTGAACGCCGTCTTGTGAACGTCGGCGGGGAACATCCGCACCTGATGATAACCCGAACGTAGGTCCAGCTTGGTGAAGTAGCGCGCGCCATGTAGCTCGTCCAGCAGCTCGTCGACCACCGGAATCGGAAAGGCGTCCTTGACGGTGATGCTGTTGAGCGCGCGGTAATCGATGCAAAAGCGCCATGAGCCATCCGCCTTCTTGACGAGGACCGGCGAGGAGAAAGCTGATGAGCTGGTTCGGATCAGGCCCTGCTGTAGCATGTCGCGGCATTGCCGCTCCAGCTCATCCTTGTGCGCCGATGGATACCGGTATGGACGTACGGCCACCGGGGCAGCAAGGTGATGTGGTGGTCGTGGGAACGCGGCGGCGGCAGCCCGTTCGGCTCGGTGAAGACGTCGTGGAAGTCTGCCAGCAGCGCGTCAAGGAGGTTGCCGCCCGTGACCGTGTGAAGGCGAGGGCTGGCTGGCCCGGCCAGGCCATGCCAACGCACGAGCTGAGTGCCGCGCCAGAAGGACAGGGAGAGCTGCCCAAAATCCCATAGAATGGGGCCCAGCGTTGCCAGCCACTGGGTGCCCAGCACGACGTCGTAGCCGGCGAGCGGAAGGACGTAGAAGTCGGCGGTGAAGTGCTCCTGCTCGATGGTGAAGGCGGCGCTGCGGAACATCCCGACGCAAGGGACGCGGTCGCCGTTGGCGACGGTGACGGACAGAGAGTCGCGGCGCTGGGGACGGAGACCGGTGGCCGCCACGCTGTCCTCGGCGAGGAAGTTGTGGGTTGATCCCGAGTCCAGCAGGGCGTGGAGAGTGGCGCCTCCCATTGTGAGCGAAACCTTCATGGTCTCGCTGGTGCGGACACCCGCGATGGCGTGGAGGGAGATGAGGGGCGCGTCGTCCGGCGCCTCGGTCTCCTCCATGCCGTCATCATCAGCGGCGTCGGCGAAGTCCAGGAAGAAGAGCCGCGGGCAAACTCTATTGTGGCCGCGGCTGAATTTGTCGTTGCAGTTGTAGCAGAGGCCAAGCCGCCGCCGTTCCTCCATCTCGGCCTGAGAAAGTTTTTTGATGGTGTCGCGGCAGTGGGAGCGGGAAGCGCCGGTAGAGCGCGCGGTGCTGGTAGCAGGCCCCTGCCGGCGGCCCGTGGTGGCGCGGCCTGCGCCGCCAGTTGTTCTCGGAGTTCCAGCTTCCTGGCGAGGCTCATAGCGACCGACAGGGACTGCGGGTTATGGACTTCCACGTCGAGGCTCAGGGGTGGTTGGAGGCCGGCGGTGAAGAGTTGGACGCGTTGGGCCTCCGTGAGACGTCCAGCGCGCGGGAGAAGGGCCTGGAAACGGTCCTGGTATTCGACCACTGATCCCGTTCGCTTGCAGGCGGCCAATTCGCCCAGCGGGTTGGACCGCAGGGGAGGACCGAACCTCAGGTTCAGGAGTTCGGTGAAACGCTTCCATGGAGGAGTGCCCTCATCCTGTTGCATCTGGATGAACCACAGCTGGGCAATGTCCTCCAAGTTGTACGAGGCCATCCAGACTTGTTCTTCCGCAATGATTCGCTGCTGATGGAAATAAGATTCGCACCGGTTGATAAAGGCCAACGGATCAGTCTTACCATCGTACTTCGGGAAATCCATCTTCTGGAAGCGAGGAGGTCGATCATGGTGGTGCTCGCCGGTGACCAGGATCTTCGCGCTCGACGACGCGGAGTCAGAGCGGCGTTCCTGTTGAAGCTCGGCGACGGACGCCTTCAGATCGTCCACGGTCTCGACCAGGGTCTGGAGGAGGGCCGCGAGGTCCGCTGGGGACGGTGCTGCCATGGTGGACGACACAGAGGCAGCGGGTGATGGCGATGAGGATCGGCTGGAACTTGATACCAAGGTGTTATGGCGCCGGTTGGGGGGCAATGGAAGTGCTGGAGGAGAACCCTGACTACGCAGAGCGTAGCCACTGATAGAGGCGGAGCGAGGTTTTGCCCCTCGGCTCCCTATTTTGGCTGGAGAGAGAGAGTAGAGAGGAGGAAGATAACTTTATTGCTTGCTTATTCTCAGGGTGCCCTGCGGCTTATATAGCCATCAGGCCAACCAAATCCTCTCAATCAATCCTTAATAGCTTACTAAAACTAGCACATGCCAATGAGGCAGCCAAATATTCCCCTACAGGCACCATATCAGCTCCTTTCCTGGGCTGATGGACTTGCCTTTTTAGCTCTACGGGTGAATGTCTTTCCCCACATGACATAGGCGCCAGCCTCCGCTGCCACCCGTTCGAAGGGTAGGGGACGGAGCGCGCGCGCGTCTACGTCGAGCTAGGCGCCAGCCTCCGCTGCCACCCGTTCGAGGGGCAGGGGACGGAGCGCGCGCGCCTCGGCGTCGAGCTAGGCGCCAGCCTCCGCTGCCACCCGTTCGGAGGATAGGGGACGGAGCGCGTGCGCCTACGACGGAGCGCGCGCGTCTGCTGCAATAAGGCACCTTCCATCCCAGACCTCAGGCTCCCCAGCCACAAGCTTGGAGAAATTCACAGGCCGCAGGGGACGGAGGGGGCCAAAGGACTCGGCAACATGGCTTCGGCCCTGTGAAGCCCTTCACCATGAGAGGCTCCTGTCGTAGGGGTGGCCCCCACCTAAGCCCAGCAGGCCTGGTAGGAGATTATAAGGCTCAGAATAGGCCATGTGTAATGACATAACTGCCCCCAGAGGGGATAACCAGATGTAAGGGCATAACTGTAAAAGCACTCCTCATGTGTATATATATATGAGTACAAGCCATGGGGAGGATCCAGGCCATTACATTCATCTTCATCACTCTCCACTACCATCTCTCTCTCTGTTTGGTCTGTAGCCACAACATCTAGGTTTGGATTTTTGTCTCATGTACTATATATAGCCCTATGGACTGCTACTGCAACACATCTAACATTTCACATTTCCACTCTTCTCACCTTGTAACATGCTGCTGTTGACCCTGGGAGGAGCGATCTTCGCTCCCAGGGGTGGCCACCATCACCAGCCACCGGATTCGGCCGACCTTCCGTCCTCTTCCGGCCTCCTCCGTGCCGTTGGCCCGCGCCCGCGTCGGCGCCCTGGCCGCCTACGACCTCCTTCACGCTTCATGCAGTCGGACTGCGCCAGATCCGGCCGCCTTCGGCCCGCGCCGGACCCAGTCACTGTCGGCGGCCTGCGCCAGATCCAGCTCGCCTTCGACCAGCTTTGGCCTGGCCCGCGCTGGATCCGGCTGCCTTCGGCCCTCCCTGCGTGGATCTGGCCACCGTCGCTGTCGTTGCCTTGGTTCTGGCCGCCGCTGCTTTGGATTCGGCGACCGCCGCCTTAGATCTGGCCGCCGCCACCACAGATCCGGCCGCCGCAACCTCGGATTTGACGACCGCTGCAACGGATCTGGCTCCCTCTCGGTCGCCCGAGCCGGCGCACCTGGCCACCCGACCGTTGCTTGGCCAGATCCAGCGCCCTTCTCGCCGCCTCAGGCCTCCCACCTCCTCCCGCCGGCCGTCGGATCCCGCTGCTGCCGCTCACATGGCCGCCCGCACTAGCTCCGGCCTCCTTGCCGACGCCACGTCTCCCGCGCGCGCCCCTTTACTGCGTTGCTGTCGGGCTCTCCTTCGGCCGCCGCCTCCTTCCGCCTCTGGCTTCTCCGGTAGAGAGACGGGAGGGAGTGAGGGAGTGAAGAGAGGAATATGAAGGCGCTGTGCTGATATTTCTACTGCTAGTTTCTGTTGTCCTTTGAGTCTTCTGTTGTATCCATCCAAATCTATGTCATCTCTCTATCAGTTCGTTAACACTATGCCAGTCCACAAATTTTCTGTCAGTCAGCAGACTGCTTTGCTAGTCACGATTCATTCATTCTCTTGGATTGAACGTGGTCTCTCATTCCTTTTGCATAGCCGTAGCTGCCGCTCTTCTCTTTGAGCCACTGCAGATCGTAGAAGTCTTTATGATGCCACCGCTTCTCTTTGAGTCGCCGCCCGAGCTTCTAAGGTTGCTGCGCTTCTTCTGCACCGCGCCTCTGTTGCGTTTTTTGTGCACTGCGCCGCCGTTGTCTCGGGCTTCGATTTGTGCTTTCAAATGCAATGTTATTGCATATGCCTTGCATTTGAGGAGGGTATTAAGGGTATTTAGGTCATTTTCTATTGTCTAGCGTTTGGGTCCTTGTGTCTCATGTACTATATATAGCCTTATGGGCTGCTATTGCAACACATCTAACATTTCACATTTCCACTCTTCCTCACCTTGTAACAATGTAATGTTGTCAATGGTAGACTGACATTTTCTGTTCACATCGTCTGGTCTAGCTCATGCACGATTACATTTAAAGGCTTTCATATCCAGGCAATTGACTAATGGGATGTTTGTATTGACTTCTGATTCTGGTTTCTGCTTGGAGAAGCCAATATGAACATCTGGCTTCTTGAAGCGGCTTTTCCACTTCTCTCGGCCCCGTCTTGCTTCGAGGATAACTGGATAAGGCAGGGGGTCACAGACGCATTATACATCCCACTCCTATCGCTCTTGTTTTGCGCATGCATCTCTCCCTTTACCCACCACTCGCTCCCTCTCTAAAATCCATTTCATTTAGCCACTACTATTCATTTTCATCCAAAAGCTAACGGCCGCAGCTAGATGCCATCAGCTGCAGCCATTGCAAACACCCCATAAGTCACTGCCACTCCATTTCAAACAGTATTTGAGTGCATTATTCTTCCAAGTAGTATGAGGTATAATGTTTCTTTCATCTGTTTTGACATCGGCTGAAAGGGCATCTTAACGCTACTTCTCATTGCTTGTAATAGTATCAATGGATGGTTCATGTTGGCAAAGAAACACCAAAAATTAAATCACAAATTTGGACAGTTTTTTGGCCAAAACATCAAGCATATTAGCTTTTTTTGGTTCTTTGTTGCCAATGCAATGTATGATTCTTTATAGTACCTAGACTACCTTCTATCTAGCAATGCATATTGTATGATGTTCTATAAATCAATTGATTGGCTGCTTCTTATAAACAATCAGGATGATGAAGAGTCTTTGTTGCAAGGAGCACGGGAAGCTGAAATGATGATTGTGGAGGCCTATGCAGCCCTCCTGCTAGCCTTTCTTTCGACAGAAAGGTTTGTAATCTGCAGTGTTTGTACTGTTTCATTAATTTCTAAATGATTTCATAATGTCAGCCCCATGTTTAACTTCTTAACTGTCTGTCTGCTGCAACAGCATGAAGGTTCGAGGAGCCATTTCGGGCTGCCTTCCAAATAACAGCTTAAAAGTTCTTGTGCCAGTGCTAGAGAAATTTGTGGTATGTCTCTAAAATTCCTGAAGTACTCTTTTGGGAAAAAGTTGAAAGATATATGAACTTACTCTGTTATGGAAACCCTTAATTTCTCATGTCCAGTAGATGTTACTCTTATTCTTGTCTGTACTTTGCATCTAGGAAGCCTATCTCTCTCTCTCTCTCTCTATCTATCTCTCTGGTGTTTTGCACCGCTCTGGATTTAAATGTGACCAGCACCAAACCGAACCAACACATCGACTGCCTTATTACAATTTTATTTGCACTGATTAAAAGAGATACATAATCTGCTTACCTTCCTAGATAACCTTGGTGTCCATCTCTAAAATGATGAGTGGATACCCAGTTCGGCCGCCAGATTTTATCCATTTTGATTGATCATCCTGGACCTGAAGTTTTTTTGGAATGTTTTTGCAACTGCTGTGAGCTGGTGTTGCTTCATAATTTATTTGCCCATGTTTTTCCTGCAGACGTTTCATCTGCAGCTCAATATGATGACGGAGGAAACACACACAGCCGTTACAGAAGTTATTGAAAAATGCAAACGATCATAGAAGGGTGAAGAGGTCTTGTACATATTAACTGACCTCTTTGCAGCTAAGCATACACGAAGTGTTGCTCGTCACCAGGGGAACTGCAGGATGGATGGAGTTTGGCCTGCTGCACTGGCTTGGGTTTCATTCTTTTTGTTCCCCGTGTTGTTTTTGCTCCTGTTATGTGTATCTCATTTGTTTCTTGTTCTCCCCCCCACAAATCGTGTTCTTTTCTTAGCGTGGGAGTAGACCTTTTTTATTTCAATGTAAAATAACATCATAGGGAAGGGAATGTAGTGTGCTGTTTCGTGTTCCATAACAGTTTGTACTTTGTACTAGTACCAATCAGTGGCCATACATGCCTAATCTGAAGAAGCTTAGAAATAAAATCTCACCGTCGCCGTGCAATTTTT
The DNA here is from genome assembly GCA_017311315.1 of Dendrocalamus latiflorus. Classification (NCBI taxonomy): domain Eukaryota; kingdom Viridiplantae; phylum Streptophyta; class Magnoliopsida; order Poales; family Poaceae; genus Dendrocalamus; species Dendrocalamus latiflorus. Next base: position 20,871,305 of record CM029675.1, read on the forward strand.
GTCTGTACCTTTATGGACTCTTGGCCCGTTTTTTTTTTTGAATTGGAACACAGAGGATTCCACTAACCAGTGGCTCTGGGCAAATCGTCAGATACCAAGCTGGTCACAAATTCGGGGACCTGGTCCATGAAGACCTCAGAACCATAGCGCACAACGCTCGCCCCATAAGCAGTAAGGCTATCAGCCACTTTGTTGCAAGATCTCGGGCAAGACCGGACCTCACAGTAATCAAAAGAATCCTTCATAAAATCCTTGATACGCCGAAAGATGCAGCCTTCTGGGCTCCTGTCCATTGAATCAGAACTCAAAGCCTTCTCCAAATTTGTTGCATCAGTCTCAAGAATAATTCTAGTCATCCCCAGATGTGCCACCCTCTTAAGACTTCGCAAAGCAGCAAGAGCTTCAGCATGAATGGGGTTTGTGAGCCGCTCAAGGTGTCCACAACCCCCCTCTAAGAACTCACCATTGCTGTTACGAGCAACAAAGCCCCACTCACCTGACCCCGTTGTAGCCCTATAAGAAGCATCCACATTGATCTTGTAGCAGTCAGGATGTGGTGGCTCCCATTTCTGTTCTTTCTTTGGTTTTTTCTCTCCTTCCCTTTTCTTCAACTTTTCAAATTCTATCACATAGTAGCTCACAATTGAGCATAATTCTGCTGCGGACATTCTTTTTCCCCCACATTTGTTTTGTTTCTGGCCGACCACCATTTCCAGAGCAACACCCAAATTTTCTGTTGTGTAGCTGCATCCAACTTCCAGCTTTCCATGATTACTTCCTTTCCTGAAATGCATTCTGCAAGCTTCAGTCGGATTTGCTCTAGGTCCAATAGCCGCCAAATTTCTTTCACCCCATGGCATTTGAAGAAAAGGTGACCACAATCTTCGTCCATCCTGTGACACATGGGGCAATTTGTTTCACGCTCCACTCCTCTTCTAGCTATATTCCTTCGGACTGCCAAGCTATTATGGGCAAACCGCCATAAGAACATCTTGACCTTGTTTGGAATCGGTAAGTTCCAGAGTTTCTTCCAATTAAAGGCTCCCTGGCTTTGTCCCCCCATCTCCGAAACTGACGCATCTCTCCCTCGTTCATGCGCTCTCCGCTTTACAGCCACCTTGTATGCCGATTTTACAGAGAATTCCCCTTTCGGATTGTAGTGCCAGGCTGGCCAGTCATCAGTATTATCATCTGTCGCCATTGACAGAATCATATCTGCATCCCTCTGCCAGAAGGTATCCTTAACCAACTCTTCATCCCAAGTGCCAGTAACCGGGTTGATAAGTTCAGCAACTTTCGTCATTAGAGATGTGCCTCTCGGGGTGGCCAGCTGACGTGTAGCCCCCAGTGGAATCCATGGATCAGCCCAAATATCCAGCGAGTTTCCGTTTCCCACCCGCCATATTATCCCTTCCCTAAGGAGCTGAGCGCCTTGAAGGATACTCCTCCAGGTGTAAGAGATCCCATCTCGAGCATTGCATTGCAGAATGTTGCTGTTAGCAAAATACTTTGCCTTGAGAAGCTGGCTGCAAAGATTGTCGGGATTGGTTAAGATTCTCCATGCTTGTCGTGCGAGCATAGCTAGGTTAAACAAATGTAAGTCCCTGAAACCCAAACCACCCTCCTTCTTTGGCAAGGTTAATTTGTCCCAGCTTAACCAATGGATTTTGTTCTCCTTGTCATTTTGATTCCACCACCATCTGCCAATTAAGGAGTTCAGTTCCTCACAAAGCCCTTTTGTTAGATCAAAACAAGACATGGCATAAGTGGGGATAGCTTGTGCCACAGCTTTAATCAACACCTCCTTTCCAGCCTTGGAGAGCATCTTTTCCTGCCACCCTTGTATACGCCCCCAGATCTTCCTTTTTATATATTCAAAGGCCTTCTTTCGTGATTTGCCAATCGAGACCGGGAGACCTAGATATCTCTCACTTCTTGCTTCCGACTCAATGTGCAATTCCAATTTTACCTGCTCCTTATTCATTTGGTTTGTGTTGGGACTGAACAGAACAGAGGATTTGTCCCTATTAATCATCTGACCCGAGGCTCTTTCATAAACATCGAGAATTCTTTGTAGTTCTTTGGCATCCTCTATTCGTGCTCTCATCAGGACAAGGGAGTCGTCAGCAAAGAAAAGGTGGTTGATTCTAGGGGCCTCCCCACACACTTTGATTCCTTCAATTTTCCCATCAGCTTCAGCTTGTTGCAGCATGGCAGAGAGGGCTTCCGCACAGATAATAAACAGATATGGGCTAAGTGGACCCCCTTGCCGGAGTCCCCGCTGAGGGGTCACTGTAGTGGTGTAGGCCTCATTTACCTTAATGCGATATGAGACTGTTGTGACACACCGCATGATCAAATCGATCCACCTCTCATGGAAGCCCAATTTCTCCATCATTTTCCTCAGGAAGGTCCACTCCACCCGGTCGTAGGCTTTACTCATGTCCAACTTTATTGCTGCTAATCCTACTTTTCCCCTTTTTCGCTGGTTCAGGTAGTGAGTCATCTCATAGGCTATCAACACATTATCCGTTATTAGACGCCCCGGGACAAAGGCACTCTGTGAATGAGAAATAATCTTCGGCAGGATGGACTTCATCCGATTCGCAGCGGTCTTTGAAATCAGCTTGTAGGCAACATTACAAAGACTGATCGGCTGGAGGTCTTTAATCTTTTCCGGTTTATTCACTTTCGGAATCAGAACCACTATTGTATCATTCCAACCCTGTGGCATATTACCTTCATTCAGCACATTCAGAACCTCCTGTTTCACTTTGTCACCTACTAAAGACCAGAATTTCTTGTAAAAAATTGCCGGAATGCCATCAGCCCCCGGAGCTTTCAATTCCCCCATCTCTTGCAGAGCTTCCCAAACTTCTTTATTAGTGAAAGGTGCAATCAATCCCTCGTTCATATCCTGAAAGACCCGAGATTGCACACACCCAATAACCTCCTCCATCTGATCACCTGCACTTGACATGAAAAGATGTTGATAATGGTTAGCAATAAAATTTTTTAGGTGCTTCCCCTCCACCTCAGCCCCTCCCTCCTCCCTTAGCTTGTCAATGCGATTTTTCCTTTTCCTCTCAGTAGCTTGGGCATGAAAGAATTTTGTGTTACGATCTCCTTGGGTCAGCCATGTAGAATGGGCCCGCTGCTTCCAATAAGTATGCTGCTGGTCCAGCAGCCTCTCAGCACGTGCTCGCGATTAATTTGGGCTTGGCTCAAGCTTCTGCACCGGCAAATCTCCAACTCCCTCCTTGCAGCTGTTATACGCTTCTCCAACTCTCCCAAGACACATCTATCCCACTCCCACAAATCACTTAATAGTTGTTTCTGGATCTCCATCAGCCTTGTCTCCCCCTTCTCCAACGCCTTACACCACACTTCCTCCACTTTAGCTGGGCCCTCCTCCTCCTCCAACCAACGTGCCTCAAACTTCCTCAAAGTTTCCAGAGTTCTCCCCCATTCCTTTTTCTCCCTCCCCCCTAGTTCAACAATGATTGGTCTATGATCCGAGTGCCTTGGATCTCCATTTATAACCCGAACCAGGGGAAAGTGAGCCCTCCAGGAGCTATTGGCCACCGCTCTATCCAGTCTTTCTTTAACAAAGCTGTCCACCCTATGGTGGTGATTTCTCCAGGTGTAGGTGTCACCCTCAAATCCGAGGTCACATAAGTCACATTCCACAAGAGCCCGTCGGAAATTCTCCATACACCTCTCCGGTCTAGGCGGTCCCCCCACCTTCTCACAATTGAACATAATCTCGTTGAAATCCCCACAACATAGCCACGGCAGATCACTTCTATTGCGCAAAATTCTTAACAATTTCCAAGTTTTGTCCTTCTCCTCCCCTCTTGGCTCACCATAGATCCCAGTAAAACACCATTCGAAGCCACCCTCCTTCACAAAGGCTTCAATGTGGTACCTCGACATACTGCCAACAGTGATATCAATCTCTTTCCTCCAAAACAAAGCTAGGCCCCCGCTTAGGCCCACACTGTCCTTCACAAATATGTTTGGCAGTTTAAGGCTCCACCTAAACCTCTCCATCCAACCTGTGTTGTGCTTGGTTTCCGACAAGAACAGCACATCTGGGGCCTCCTTCTTCTGGACGTCCAGAAGACCACAAACTGCCGGGCCATTCCCCAATCCCCGGAAGTTCCAAGCTATAAGTCTCATTGGGCCTGGCGGGATTGCATAGGCAACCCCGCCAACTCAGCATAACCCTCGGCCTCCATACCACTAGTAACCCCTGCTCCTTCGCCTCCTTTGTGCTTTTTCATTCCTTCCCCTGGGTACTCCTCAATAGTGTCCGGGACTTGTCTTTTCTTGTTAGCCTCCAGTGTCACCTCACTATTCTTCCCTGCTCTTTCACTCCTTGGTCTGCGCTTGAAAGTCAGCTTCTTTATTGATAATTCAATCCCTGATTTAGCTTCCATTCCACTCCTCCCTTCATTTCCTTCCAGCCGATCTGAGGCTGAGGCTTTGCCAGTGGCCTTCTCAGCCTCAACGCCACCCTGCAGCATACCTGTTCCTTCGTCCACTTCCATACCCGCCTCAGCTCCGTCTTCCCCTTGTACAACCTGCTGAAAGCCCCTGTCATTGCCCCTACCTTCCTCTGGGGGGGACACCTCTCAACCCTGTGAGCAACGGTTCATCAGATTCCGTTGTGTCCACCGGCGCCTCCTTAGCCTTGCCTACGGACACTGACCGCCCCAGAACCACTTTGTTCCCCTGCTGACTTTGACACCGCCCCAAACTCCAGTCTTTTTGGTAGACCTTCGCGCACTGGCTTTTCTTTTTGTTTCAGCGGGCTTAGACCATCATCCCTCAACTCATCCTCCCCTCCGCCAGCAACCTTGCAAGAAAGGTCGCCACTACCAATACCCCTCTGTCCAGTGCTTTTTCCCCAACTCGTGTCTTTCTTTTGCTGGTGGCTGCCCCCAGAGCTACCCCCTTCAGACCACCTCCCTTTCCCTTCTTTCTTTCGTGAAGGGTTAACCCTAAGCCACTCCCCAAACTGCTTACCCTCCTTCCTCCAAGCCCCCTCATCACACTCCTTTTCCACATGACCCAAGAGACCGCATGAATAACAGAAATTTGGCAGGAACTCATATTTGAAACTGCACCATCCCACATACTCCCCATCCCTATCCTCCATAGTTGTTCCCCTGAGAAGAGGTTTACGGATGTCAAGCAAAACCTTGAGCCGAAGGAATTCACCCACCGCCATGTCATCTTCATCTGCATCCACTTCCAGGAACCGACCCACCTTATTCCCAATCCGACGAGCCGTCTCCCCATTCATCAGGCCAAGTGGTAGATCAAAAACTCTGATCCAAACCGGAACAAAGAGAAACTCCAGGTCTTTCAACCTCTTGGAGTCATCAAAATCCACCACTATTAACAGGTCACCTCCAAAATCCCATGGCCCATCCATAATAGCCCTGCGCTTACCCCCGGCTGTAGGAACGTGAATAGAAATAAGTTACTACCCAGCTCCTTACACCGAATACCTTCCCTGGGGCACCAAATCCTTCCCACCGATTGCACAATACCATCAACATACCCTGGCTTCGAAGCGAATAGTTTGCCCACCGCCTGTGGGGGTTGTCCAGCATCCCTTGAATTAGCCTGCCGCGCCCCTTTCACAGCCCTCCTTTCCTCCTCAGTGATCTTCAGTCCATTCAACAGGCCTTCCAAATCCTCCGCCCCCTTCTTCCTTCCATGCTCCATCATCCCCGGGTCCTCCAGCACCACCCCGCCAGCAGCAAACAGACAGAGGTCCCCAGCCACTTTCCGCTCCCGACTGCCTGTTCCCCCAACCTCGCACTGCCACTGCCGCCGGACTCACACCTCCTCCCCCTCAGCCTTCGCACCTCCACAACCCACAGACATACATCACCCCCAAAACACTCCCCACACCCATCAGCTTGGCATCATACTCCACAATCCGGCCACCGGTACTCACCTTGGTGTAGATTCCGCAACCGCTGCAGAACACTGCCACGGCGGACGAGGAGACGCCGGACCTCTTGCAGCTCGGTCAGGACCCCGCACCTCGCCGCCGCATCCACCAGCTCCGCCGTCGTCCTCCACAGCCCGGCCACCCGACGACCCCCGCCACGGACCCCGCTTCGCTTGCCGCGCACCAGCCGGACGCACACGCCCGCCTCCCCAGCTCCCGGCTTCCCCTGACCCGCCCCCGCCGGAACTCGCGGGAGCCCCTCCCCAAACTTCCAGATCTTGGGGAAAAGGAGCGGGATTGGAGAGCGCACTGACCAGTGAGAGATTTGGTGGCGATTTGAGGAAGAAAACCCAACCGAAACCCTAGCTGGGATGCTAGGATTCGGACCTTGCTCTGAGCGCCTTCGCCCCTTGCGGGAGTCAAACGACAGAGACTAAAACGAACGACTCTTGGCCCGTTTAATTCAAGGAATATGTGGTGTGCTGTTTCAAACGGCGGACTCTATTCAGTATTCAGCATATGATTTTTGGTAGTGCAGAAGGTAGCACAAGTCATGCCAAACCTGTCAGTAATGGAATGATCCCCGCGTGTCCATACTTACTGTGCTAGCGAATGTAATTGGAGTTTTGGACCAGTGACAGGAAGCACGCTAACGGTCCCTTTTTTTGGCTTATGTTTTTAATTTTTCTATACTAAAGTGTTTTATTAAGCGTTTAGTTTTTAAACGGAGTACATTTTTAAGACGGAGGCTATAAGCTTTTATAGTATACTATAACGATTTTATTTATATCAGTTAAAACCGCACGCGAGTTTTTTTACTCTATACTTTTTTTACGAACAGTAAAAAATTATAAGCTATAACTATAAGCTGCAGTCAAAGAATAGACCTGTTAACATTTCTTGTTCCTAAAGTATTCTATGCATTCAACCAATCGGTCTTATTCTTTTGGACCATGGCTAATGGTTTTTTTCTATAATTGATGGTTTTTTGTCTTTTTTTTTAAAATGGCGGTGGACAGCGGAGACATCGATATGGACAATGTATTAGGTTTTAGACTTAGGAAGCCGTATGGAGAAACGGTTTTAATAAATTGTTCTATTTATATTGATTTTTAAAGAAGTTGAAGTTAAAAACCATAAAAAAAGACAGAAAGAATACGGCCATATTTCACTGAGCGCAGCAACAAAATCACATAAGAAACTTCACAAACCTACAAGAAATTGCGCACGCTCTCGGGCCGCCCGGTGAAATTCACAATGCAAACCCTCCACCGTTGAGAAAATTGATCATTTGCCACTTTGAAGAGTGGGCTTCGCAAAATTGCCACTTTCAAAATTGGCTTCGCAAAAATACCATGCAGTACATTTACCTCTTGATTACCATGCCATTTGAGCCATTTAACTCATTTAATATATTTTTCTCTAATTTTAAGGACTGAAAAAGACCTTTCTACCCTTGCTAAGTTTTGCACTGCATGTGCTTTGGATTGGATTGGAATAGTTATATATTGTGGGTGCCCGTGGCCTACTACGCGCTCCGCCCGGCTGCCGTTGCCTCCGCCTGCCGCCTGTACAACACAGAGGGCGCGCCGCTACGTCGACGACGACGAGTCCGACTCTCTGTCGTTGGTGCATCGTCGCCCAGCTCTCTTTCGCCGGATAAGTTGCCAGAGTATCAAAGTTGGCAGCATGAGCGTGTTCAGAAATCAGAACAGGTGATGGAGGGAGACAAGGACAGGCACAGTTGTACAGGGCTTTAGATTGTAGCTGCGGTTTCTAAGCTTGGGTAATTACTTATCTCTTGTAATAGGAGTAATAAAAAAGAAGAGGAATAATTGAAGCAGCTTAACACAACACTCACTGGTGTAGTTTCTTGACGAGTTCCTTCTTGGCATCATGTCTGACCCACTTTTTTGAGAAGGGACGAGCTTAGATAAACTGTACAGTACACGGGAAAAATTGCATAACATGGAGCTGACAATACATCTGATTTCCTGTTCGTTAATATAAAGAGCATGTACCAGCGAAACCTAGGAGTGTGCTGATAATACATCTGATTTCTTGTTCTGATTTCTAGTCTGGCTACTCTTATCTGCTGCCTTTTGTGGTTTTACTATTCACAGGCGGTCGGTCAGTACATTACACGAGTTGTGGTGTACATTACAATTCTGATCAATTCGTCGACGTAGCGGCGCGCCCTCTGTGTTGTACAGGCGGCGGGCGGAGGCAACGGCGGCCGGGCGGAGCGCGTAGTAGGCCACGGGCGCCCACAAATATATAACTATTCCAATCCAATCTAAAGATCATGCAGTGCAAAACTTAGCAAGGGTAGGAAGGTCATTTCCAGCCCCTAAAATTAGAAAAAAAATATTAAATGAGTTAAATAGCTCCAATGGCATGGTAATCAAGAGGTAAATGTACTGCATGACATTTTTGCGAAGCCAATTTTGAAAGTGGCAATTTTGCGAAGCCCACTCTTCAAAGTGGCAAATGATCAATTTTCTCCTCCACCGTTCGTATCGCCCTCGCCGGCGCGTCCATCCAGCCACCGACCCACCCGTCCGCCCGTCCGACGTCATCTCGCCTCCGCTTCCAACGATTTTATCCACACACCACGCCGCTAACGGGACCTTGACCCAACGCCATCCCTACCTCTGATTCTCCAACTCCCAACCCAAGCGAAGCCGCCGCGTGCGACCCAAACACCCCACGTTCGCCACGTGCGCGCCACCTCCCCGCCGCGTCCATTCCGGCCGGCCTCCGCGGCGAATCTGCCTCCGTGGGAGCGGAGCGGAGCAGGCCGGCGGCTGAGCGCGCGAGGAGGCAGGCAGGCCATGGGGACCCTCCTCCGGCCGAGGCCCGCCACCCCGGCCCCCGTCTCGCCCCTCCCTGTGGGTCCCTCGGCTCACGGTACACCCGTCGCCTCAACGCCTACCTCTCGTACAGGAGGCCCCTCCCCCCGGTACTGGTCTTATCTTGTTGATGCTGTGTTGGTTGGTTGTTGTTCCGCAGTGGTGGCTGGCGGTGGTCTGAGGGGCCGGCCGCATCGGGTGTCGGCGGCGTCGTTCCGCTGCCCGAACCCGCAGGTCCGGGCGGCGAGGTGGCGGCGGAGGGAAACGGTTGTGAGATCGGATGTCATCGCCGGTGGTGCCGCCGCTGCTGCCGGGTATTCGTCGCGGGCGTTGTCAGGTTTCCAGCCTCCTCTGCTCTCTAGAGCAGAATGTCTTGAATTTCTTAAGACTATTCTCGTCTCGCTGGGCTGTGCATTGCCTCATTGGGGTTATGTTGCCGGAAGTTCTAGTATGTGTTAGATGTGGGAAATTTAACTTTTTGCCACCCTTAAGAATGCCACATATCCAAATGTCACTCTCTTCGTTGCAATTAATATTTTGCCACTCTCGAGCCTACGTGGCGCCTAGTCACCCGCCACGCTGCGCCACGCTGGCCTGCGCCCGCGCCTCCGGCGGCGCGCCGCCGCTCGCGTCTCCCCGCTCGCCGGCGCCCGCGCCTCCGCCGCCGCCCGCGACTCCCCGCTCGCCCGCCGGTGTCCTCGCTCCCGTCTCGGCCGCGGGGACGGAGGCTGAGGCGCAGGCGCTAGAAAGGGCGGCGGCACCGAGAGCGGCCGGCGGCGGGGTGGGAAGGAGGCGGCGGCGCGGCGTGGAGGAAGAAGCAAATTGGCGTGCGCATAAGCATGTGGGAGGTAGTGGGAGGCTTACCGTGTGGTTGGTCCGGCCGGGGAGGTACCGAGGCGTGCCGGCGGCGTGAGGCGAGGCCGCGCGGTGGTGGCGCATGGCGCCGGCGAGCTGGGGTGGGCCGCAGCTCCGGCCGTGGAGGGGGAAGGATTCGGCGTGCTCCGGTGTCGCTCTCGCCGTGGGGAATTGGCCCGACATTGACCGTGGGAGAGGCGGCGGTGTGGATGGCGGTGGCGGCCGGCGGTGAGGAAGGAGCCGATTCCGGCGAGCTCGGCGCACGGCTTTCCAATTAGGCCGAAGGGGAAGCGGAGGGGGAGTGGCGGCGCGAGTTGGAGCGGTGCACTTGGCCGGGGATCATCGGAGCGGCCGGGACGGGGTGGTGCGGCGGCGGCCTCCGCCTCCGTCGGCGCGCCGACTCCCCGCTCGCGCCTCAGCCTCTGTCCCCGCGGCCGAGACGGGAGCGAGGACACCGGCGGGCGAGCGGGGAGTCGCGGGCGGCGGCGGAGGCGCGGGCGGCGGCGCGCCGCCGGAGGCGCGGGCGCAGCGCGGGCGCGGGCCAGCGTGGCGCAGCGTGGCGGGTGACTAGGCGCCACGTAGGCTCGAGAGTGGCAAAATATTAATTGCAACGAAGAGGGTGGCATTTGGATATGTGGCATTCTTAAGGGTGACAAAAAGTTAAATTTCCCGTTAGATGTAGCATTGCATCGGGATAACATTGACATGTAGTTTGACAAATTATGAAATTTATGGAGCGCTGAAAAATTATGTGAACCTGCAGTGACAAAATTGCCATTGCTGATGCTCCGTCAGTTAGAGGATTTTTGATAGATCAATGACGTGGGAATCAAACTATTGTGCCAGCCCTTCATTTCACTCTGGACCAGCAGCTATGACTTACTACTTTTTAGTTCGTTCTGATTAACTACTATGATGGATTGCTGTTGGCTTATAACGGTTATACTTCCACCTACCTGAAAGGTGTCACTAGAATGCTTAGGATAAAATGAGCGGGAGAACTGGCAATTTTTAAGCCTTTTACAAAACTTGTAGCAGCTAATACCAGCGTTGTGTTTCATGAAATTTAAGAAGCAGTAGACTTTACTTACTAGAATATATGACGTATTAGGAAAACCATGTACACATGTTTTACAAATAATCTGTGGATGAAAATGAAATCATGTTCATGGACAAACTCAAGAGATTCATGTCAAATTCCAGAATTGGATTTCTTTGTGCTTACTTTTATTTATTTGATAACCAGACCTGCAGGTGGTTTCAAAGGTCAGAGGGGTTTGCTTCTACATGGTGACTGCTGTTGCAGCAATCTTTTTGTTTGTAGCAATGGTTGTGGTTCATCCACTTGTGCTCTTATTTGACCGATACCGTAGGAGAGCTCAGCACTACATTGCAAAGATTTGGGCTACCTTGACAATTTCCATGTTCTACAAGCTTGAAGTTGAAGGAATGGAGAATCTACCTCCAAACAGTAGCCCTGCTGTCTATGTTGCTAACCATCAGAGCTTCTTGGATATCTATACCCTTCTAACTCTAGGAAGGTGCTTCAAGTTTATAAGCAAGACCAGTATCTTTATGTTTCCAATTATTGGGTGGGCAATGTATCTCTTGGGTGTCATTCCTTTGAGGCGTATGGACAGCAGGAGCCAGCTGGTATGACCTTAGCCTCATCCCTGCTTTTTTCAATAGTCATTTACATTTCGATAAATTTGTGATTGAACAAGGGTTTCTGGATCATCTATGATTTCGACGGAGACACCGGGAAAGTTTTCCTTTGGTTGTTGCCTAGCACATCCTTTTTGTTAACACAGTTCCAGCATCTTCTGTAAAATGAACAACTCTGTTGTATAGCCAATTTGTTCACAGTAGGTTTGAACATGCGAATAAACCAGAAAACCAATTTCGCGTATTTTTATTTTTCAACATTAGTAAGTGTCATTCTTTTTTTTGGGTTCAATGTCTTCCTATTATATGGTTTGTCAACTTTGTACACCATGTTGAGCATAACATCTGCTCTCTAAATTCAGGACTGTCTTAAACGGTGTGTGGATTTGGTGAAAAAAGGAGCGTCTGTATTTTTCTTTCCAGAGGGGACTAGAAGTAAAGATGGAAAGCTAGGTGTATTTAAGGTTAGGTTCCATCAAATGAGATTTCATTTTTCTGTGTATTATGCTTTCACCTTTTTCATGGAGTAATGACATGTGGTTATAAATTATTCCCAGAGAGGTGCATTTAGTGTCGCTTCAAAGACAGGTGTTCCTGTTATTCCTATTACTCTTCTTGGGACAGGGAAACTGATGCCTTCTGGAATGGAAGGCACCCTTAATTCAGGTTCAGTAAAGGTCATTATTCACCGCCCGGTTGAAGGGAATGATGCAGAGAAATTATGTTCTGAAGCAAGGAATGTGATAGCAGACACCCTTCTTCTACATGGTTATGGAGTACACTAAAGCAAGTGGGTGCTTTTGTTTATTTCTATGCAACCTATTCCAAGGCTCAAGTTCTCAAGGCAAAGCTTGTTTACAGGTACCGGTACTAGTTACTGACTACTTCCTTTGATATTTTGGGAAGCTTCATAATAACTGATGTGAGTGTTGACAATTAAGTCCGTGTAGTGTAATGGCATGAGACATGTCTGCACTTGTAAATTTTATAAAAAAAAATCAGTCAATTTTAATCTGTGAGGTTTGAGGTTATTGTCTCCATAATGATATAGGTGATGAGACAGAGTAGCCTAATAAGAGGACTGAAGATTACAATACCTAGTTGCTGGTCTACAACAATAACAATTAAGAATTAAGTGAATCCGAGTTTAAATATGAGCGACATAACAAATTAGTAAACATGACATAACCGACATAAGTCCACATAAATAATATAAGTGATAAGTTTACAAATTTAGAGTAGTTTAATGAAATAATAGTAGTCCACAACACAAAAGTAGCATAGTTCATAATCCAACTCTCTTATCTCTCAATATCCATCGTCGAACTCATTGGGATTGCTAGTAAATCCATGTTTTGTTCACCATCTTCAGTAGCATTGGGAGCTTCGTTACAATCGCTCACATCCGCATCATCATGTGGATCTTCTTCCACATCTTCTTCATTGCCCGAATCCGAGTGTTGTTTTTGCTCATTTAAGCCATCTTCTTTAACCACTATTGTTGTAGACCTTGCACACCTTTGGTAGGTCATAGTCTCACCATGACTATGCCTATTAGCTTGCTTTGGAAGATTGCGACCTTGAAGCGTGCGTAATGCGCCAATGGCTTCATCACCATCATCCCACGCAAGGTCACACCCACGAGCACCTTGAGGTGGTGCAGCCAATGAGTCAGTCCATTCATTGTCTCAATCAAATTCCTCAATGACCAAAGGGTTGTAGTTTTTACCCGCTTTCTCCCGCTTCATTTGAAACATAGTTTTCATCTTCCGGTTGTAGGCAACAAAGACTAAATCATTTAATCTCATGTGTAGTAACCGGTTCCTTTTCTTTGTATGGAGCTACAAAAGCATAAATGGCAAACAAAGCAAATGAAATGAATAAATAACTTGCTGAAATTAATAAGCACATGTAAGGTACAAATTAACTCACAAATTCAAAGGTACTGTAATTTCGCTCACAACCGGATGATGAAGCACAAAGACTAACAACATGCTTAGCAAACCTTTGTAGTTCAATGGCTCGGCCACCATATGAACACCACCAATCAACTAGAATGGCAAATACATGCATATATCAGGAATTAGGAATGGAATAAACATGTTGAAGATGAACTTAACTTGCATAATTTAACAACACTTACTAGGCTCCTTGTCTCTAAGTTTTGGATTGCCATTTTGTTTGAAAAGACATCTTCTCGTTGGTCTTCATAATTCATGGCTTGTTCATCAATCTTGTTCTGAATATTCTCATCTTGGACCATTCTTGCAAGCACATCATTGAAGCAACCCCTTAGCTCCCCAACATATTTATCATCTTCACTCTTTTGGATGGTAAAGAATTTCCCTGGGTTCAAAAAGAGTGCAGTCCCATACAATGGATGATCCATTTGTTTCACCCAACGTCCCTCAATAATGTTCATGATCTTCTTGAGCAAACGTTGCTTGTTTTGGGCAGGGAAGCTAAGCTTGATCTTCTCCTTTGCATGAGCCATTAATGCTGCAATATCTGGTATTGCGGGCTTCTCATCACCATCAACCATCCTAAGCACGATAAGAAGTAGGGCTGAATCTTTAAGGCAGTCTTCAATTGAATTCCAGAACTCCTTAGAGAGTACAATGTCTGTCACATGCATGTCGGCCTCCGTCTTTGACAATTTGATGCTAGTCCATGTTTCACTCACAAATAGACACTTCAAAGTATCCTTATGCTTGTGCATGCTCTTCAAAGTAAGGAAGGCTGTGGCAAACCGAGTGGCTGCGGGTCTCACAAGATCCATTCCACCTGTCTTCTCCCTCATTGCACTAAGCCTCCCATGTCTATAAATAAATGTGGTGACACACTTGGCATGTGTAATAGGCTTCTTAATTTCCTTCAACTTTCCAATGTCTTCCAACATAAGATCTAAGCAATGTGCAGTACAAGGACTCTAAAATTGTGTAGGAATCCTGTCCATTTGAAGCTTGCCCGCTGTCTTGTAGTTAGCACCATTATCAGTGACAACTTGAACAACCTTGTCTTTTCCAATGGCCTCAATTCTCTCCTCTAGCAAATTAGCTAGCATAGTTGCATCATGTTGTTCACCTGATGCATTAACAGACTCCAAGAAGTAAGTCCCCTCTGGGTTGTTGACAAGGAAGTTGATCAAGTGGCACCCACTCCTATCGGACCGTCCATCTGAAATAAGTGTGCAACTATATTGCTTCCATGCCCGTTCATGCTCCTCCCTCAAGGCACTTATGTCCTTGACGCAATCCTGAAGCAATGGCTCCATCAACTCATGGAAACTAGGAGGCTTATATCTAGAACTGTACTGCACACTGGCCTCACAAGCAATCTCAAACTGCCTTGAGTTTGCGGCATTAAAAGGTATACCGCACTCATAGAACCATAAGGCCCATTGCTTATTCACATAATGCCTGTCATCCTTGGTTCTTATGCTGGCCTCCATTGTTTCTTGAAAAGACCCAGAACGTCTTTGATCTACAATATCTTCGGGTGTTCTTTGAAGCATAGCAGCAACTGACTTGGTCTCCTTTGTCTTGGGTTTGTTTGATGCTGCAACCTTAAATGAAAAGGCAACATGTCTTCTTTTAGCGGCTGTCCCTGAACTAGACTTCACAGTGTAGTCTTAGGACTCGATGCAATGTGTTGCCACTTCCACATCTTGACCTCCCCCGTTATCATCATTATCTAGGAAGATTGGTCTACTCTTGCTTTTTTTTTTCAAATAATCTTCCATCTCTTTCCTAATTTCTGTGGTAGTATTGGGACATATAACCACATCTGAATAGCCACCCGCAAGATGCTCCTTCAGCCTTTTAATTCCTCCTGTACTTGGGGTGTTACAAAGGATACATATCACCTTATTTCGGTTGCCAATTTCCGGCCAATAGCCATATTTCCATCCCGGATCATTACAAATCGCCTTCCGTTTTGGATCGGTCTTTGGATCATACATGCCCTCGGAGGATGCAATACTTGTACTTGCATTTGTATTTGTCATTTTTTTGTTTATGCATTACAGAGAATAAAAGAAATATTAGATGACAGTTAACTAGCAAGAGCACTACAACAGAGCGAACCAGCGAGCAGCACAACACAGAGCGAGCAGCAAGCTAGCGACAGCCGACAGCGAGCAGCTCAGCAGCAAATAAAAAAACACCGGCCGAACAACGCGCTCACGACTCATCGCTCGCTCGCTCCCCCTCCCCTCTAAGCATATGCGGTGGTGGCGGTGACGTCCCCAGCAGTGTCGGCGACCCTCTCCTCTTCCCTCCCTCCCATCCAAGCAGGGGCGTCGATGACCCTTCCCTCCTCTCCCCTCCCTCCCAACTAGGCAGCGGTGGCAGCGGCGACCCTCCCCTCCCCCCTCAGCGCCGGTACCGGAGAGACATGGATCTGTCCCATCGCCCAGCAACAGCGCTGGCGCCGGAGAGACACGGACCAGATCCGCGCCTCTTTGGCGCCGGCGCTGCTGTTGGGCGATTAGAGAGGAGGGGGAGGGAGGGGAGGAGGGGAAGGGAGGGGGAGTACCTTGTTGGGCGCCGCCGTGCCGCTGAGACGGGATCTACGAGATGGAGGCGTCGCCAAGAGACCGGAGCGGCAAGATGGAGGCGCCGCTGGCCCGCTGAGAGACTGGAGCGACGTGATGGAGGCGCCGCCGGCCGCCGCCAAGGTTCCAGGTACCTTGCCGCCTAGGGTTTCTTTCTCAAGATCTCTTTTCTCTGGTTCAGCCACCGGCCCACCACCTAGGGTTCGCTCGGGTTCACATCTTTATTTGGGCGCGGTCGTCACCTCCATGTGTATGGCGTCGCCTTGAGCCTTCCCGACGCCATATGCTGCCTAATCGTCGCCTCAGCGACACCTTAGTGCTGAGGCGGACGCCATACATGCGCAGGGCAAGGCGGTGGCAACGCCTTGTCGGCCGGAGGCGCCTTACCGCTTAGGCGAAGCGACACCTTAATAAGCCTGCTCGCTGCTACTTACAGTGCTGCCAAGTGCCAAGTACGTTATTTTCATGCATGTGCTAAGTTACTTGTTCACGTATGTGTTCTTTAATAGCAATATTAGTGGGAAAAAGACAATGGCATGTACTATCATGTTTGTAACGGCCATGATCGTTTTGGCTTCAGTTTTTAGCTTTCGGCTTATTTTTCACTATTCATAAATTTCGTCATTTTTTGAACTTTTGGCTTTTTGTTGAGCTTTTTTGCCGGTTCTTTTTTTTCCATATTTGTTTGTATTATACGTAATGGGCTAACATATTTTTTATATTTTTAATGTTTTTTAAATTTAATTATGCTAAATAAGTCTTTGTCAGCTACAGTGTTTTTTCAGTCATCTACTGTGCTTTTCAGCCATAAGCCACAAAAAAACCCAAATAATCACCTCCAATATCTATTTTATGTTCTTTGCATCAGTGTGAACCTTCAGTGTAGCTGGTAGCAGGTGCTGACTGCTGTACTTGCTGTTCTTTGTTGCAGAATGAAGGGCGGGAGGAAAGAGGATGGCTTGCAATCGCTAGCTGTAATTTGTACACTAGGCCCTGATGTAGTTTACTTTTCCCCTATTTTTTTGTTTTAACAAATACAAAAGAATGTAGGAGCTAAGAGGCTCATCTTGATTTAGATGATGTCGCAAAATTCATAAAAAGAGTTACAAAGTGCACTCGAATGTCGCCAGTTTTGCAATGCAATTATTATTATTTTTTTCTGAGGCTTGGAGTTGGGCCGACTGTGCACTATGAATGGTAGACAACTTCAGACACCGGGAGATCAAATCCCAAACAACGGGAGCGTTTTCGCTGTGCGCAGACGACCAATCACAATCAGCAGCAACTCTTGCGCAACATCAGACAAGCAATGTTAATTTTAAGCAAAATCATTCTGTGCTGCAGATGATGGATGCATTGCATCGTGTTCTGAACGTCCCTTGCACAGGCACGCGAAAGGCATGAATAAGGGCATGTATACACTGGCTGATTAATAGTAGCGGCCGATAGAAACGGATGATGGATAATAGTAACCGATGAATAATAGTGTATTATGTAAAAAAGACATGTAACGAAATACACTATAACATTCGGACCGTTGTACGATTTACTAAATTATAATATAATAAAATACAAAATATATTATAATATGTGAAATCAAAAAGTAGTGGCTGATGAATAGTAATGATAAATAGAAGCGGTTTATAGAAACTAAAATATTCATATTAACTTATAGAAACTGAGACATCCGTATTAACTTATAGAAGTAGAAACTAATATGAATAGGTCTAGATGCAGCCGTGCAAAGTGCTACCACATGAATCCTCACGATCTCTAGCTATCGTCTCACCGTCACGGACGCGACGCTGGATACGTCGCCTCGGCTGCCGCCGTCCGCACGCAATGGCTCAGTCGTCGGAGCCGTGGATGCGTGTGTTTTTCCGTGATTTGGGTGCAGCGGGCACGGTCACGGTTGTTGGAGGCCGCGGCCGAGCCGTGGATCACGCTACGCGGTTGCGCGCCTGAGTGGCCTCTCAGAGCATCTCCAACAAATCTTCTAAAGTGCTCATATCCCCTATATTTTAGAAGAAAAGGTGAAAAAAAGCTCCAACAGATCCCCTAAGAGCAACTCCAAGAGAAGAGCTAAATCATTTTCTAAAGGTAAATTTGGCTATTATTGAAGAAAAAACGTCTCCAATAGACTTTGTAAATGACTCTCCAAATTTAGTAGCTCTCCATACCTCCTCCTTCGCTCTCTATTTTTGGATAGCCTACCTTGCTCACCATCCAGCCTCTTGGCGCGGTCGGCGTTTCCTTCCCGCACGCTGCGCCCCATTCCCGCGCGTACGCGACCCACCGCGCGCCCTCTAGTTTAGATAGCCTGTTGGAGTAGTCTTGTTTTTTTGGGTGAGATTCATTTTAGAGAATAGCTAAATCACTAAATTTAGATACTTCTTTTGGCTAATCTCTTGGAGTTGCTCTAAGTGGTACCCAAAAATATAGAGGACTCCATCCCTGATTTTTCATCCCCCATATATGGAGGACGCACACCATCCCCTAAATCGGCCCCAACGCTCCTACGCCGTCCGATCCCCTAAATTCTTTGGTTGGTAGTTTTTGTGGACCCAGATTTTAATTTAGGGGATCATATTTAGAGGGCTTGTTGGAGGTTATATATTTTTAGTCTTCTATATTCTAGATTGTGTCCTCTAAAAAGTGATTTAGGGAATGAGATTTAGAGGACATTGTTGGAGATGCTCTTACAAGCGGGGCCGTCGGACTTGAAGCAAAATCTAGGAACTCCTTTGCGGGAGACTTCATGAGGCGAGATAGCGGCCGAGAACTGCGTGTCATCGCAATTTTTAGTACCATATTGGTTGCGCAAACGAGATAGGAAGAACTTTACGTGGTGCTCTCGAAACTTAGGGTGTGTTTGGTTGAACTGTGGCTTCTGAAAAAGCTGTTGTGAGCTATGGAAAAGCTGCTGTAGGTTGTGGGCTGTGGAAAAGCTGTAAGCTGTTTGGTTCAAACAAGTATAAAACTTACCTCCTATCTCTATTTTTCTTGAAACAACTGTGAAACAGCTCTCTATTTTCACCATTTCAAAAAGCAGAAAACCAAAAGCCAAAAGCAGGGTCCAAAGTGCTTTCAAAACTGTACTACCCAAAAGTAGCTGCTTCTGAAAAACAGCTTCTGGTTTCCACTCTTTTAGTTGGCTTTTGGCTTTTTAGAAGTAAAAATAGCTTTCAAAAGCTCAACCAAAGGCACCCTTAGCGGTACACCATGAGATGATGTGCTTGGCGTTTTTGCCCTCCTTTCTTGCTTTGCTTTTTGCTTCTTTTTTTTAAATATGCGTTCGTAGGCTCTGCTATGCAAGCTCAATCTCGAAGTCGCTGTCCAAGATCAAGGCCTTAATTTGGAACTGTTTTTACTAGGTTCACGAGCTAAAGTTCCGCCCCTAGGAAATAATATTTTCAACTTCTGACTTATTTTGATTTTTAGCTTATTTAAATCAAAAGCTACTTAAAATATGCCAACTTTTAATTTCGACTTATTTGAGATTTTTTGCTTTTCTTTTTCCACTTTTTTTGTATTGTCCGTGACGATATATAGATTTTTTGCTTTTCTTTTTCAACCTTATTTTTTTCATTGTCTGTAACGATATAACGTTTTTTAATTTTTTCTCAGAAAAAAACTAATACTCACTACGATACAATTTCAGTTATAAACCAAAGATCACAACCAAAAGCTTAAGCCATCAGTCAGTTCGAGTGGGGTACTAGTGCTGTGTGCTCTTCGGAATTTGGATGCTGTGCACTTTTTTATTGGACACGTGTCACGTTTTCAATACCATATGGTTTACGCTGATGAGATCAAAGCTTTTGATAATCTGGTTTCCGGATACGGTTAGCACCTCGCGGCAGGCGTGGTTGGCACTTTCGAACTTGATTGTATGAAATGGTTGTGATTGCATGTATGTTTCATTGTTTCATATTAGCTAGCTGCTAGCTAGAAGTAGTACTCCCCCGGCCATAAATACTTATGGCTTTAGAATACATGCAGTCAAACTTTTAAAATATTATCTATTGATATACATTTTTAAATATAAATAAATTCATATAACATTCTAAACATTGCTTCAAAGATCTTTCCTCTTCCCGCAGTCTCTAGATCTGCTATACGCGTACCGTAAATGGATCGACCAGGAGATCCACCGACACGACCAGTGGTAGCTGGACTGCGAGGAGTGGGATGCACAGACGACACACGAGAGGATGGAGAAGCGGCGGCATACCGAAGATCGAAGCAAGCGTATCTAGCGGGAGATAGAAGCTCACCTAGAGGCGTGCAGATGCAGGGAGTGTGAGGGTCGCGAAGAGGAACGCGAGAGAAAGCATGAACTGACAGCTAAGGCCAGGGCAGTGGGCGAGGACTACAACGCTAACGTCGTGAGGAAGGAAAAATGGCCATGATCCACGCAGTAGTTCCACCCTCTTCATCTATATGTCTCATGTATTTCTAATTCCCTAAAGGCACGTGTGTACCATCCTTGGTTCGTTAGTCTATGTGCCATATAACTCTCTTGTCGGATCAACTTTCGTGGTGTTATCGTTACACCATTAATACAAAGTTATCATCGGTGTATGAATTCCTTGTTAAACATGCACATGCTTCATTCAGTACCGAGAAACTTTGAACGTATAACATTATTTTTGCATCAAACATCAACAATTAAATGTAAAGCATAGGAAAACATCTTTTGTTCACACATATTACTACATTATTATTGCATGAATAAAATACTTGTAATTAATTTAAAATATAAATAAATTTATTTACATCAAATCACCAAACCCTAATTTCTGTAAGTTCCTAATTTTTGAGACTTGAACCATCAATTTTTGAGACATTTTTTGAACATATATAATTATGCAAAAATTACATAATTAGGTACATTGTGTAACTAGCATTCAAAATAAATTTCACTATGTTTCCACCTTATTTACTATATTACAAAATTCCATAACAATTAGAATGCGTAAATAAATTTCCTAGGATAATTCATAACGGTTATGTTCCACCAAAAATTACATAACGAAGCACACCATGCTGAAACGACGTGTGCGCGACATGTCGATACACCACCCGTGCTCCCCCACCACATTAACCGAGAATCCCCCTTTCCCGCCCACGCGCATGAAATGATGGCCGTTTTTGACCCTGGGACATGAAATGAGACCTAAACCCTCAATTTGTCGAACAATTTCACAACATACAAAATTCGGCAAAAAAATACATAACCAAATACACTATGTAAGAAGCTTGTAAATTAATTTTCATAATGTTTGGAACTCATTCGTACAAATAATATGCTCATATTAATTTTGCAGGCTAATTCACAAATTCTTAAAGAAAATGCAAAATAATGTTTTGGTCACCTCCTCACGCGCCGTCATGGCGCGTCACCCTCCTAGCGCCCCCTGGTCCGCACCACCTATCCTTGCATGCCCCAGGTAGGAGTGAAAATGGATCGGATAGTTTCTGACCGATCTGGACAAAAACGAATTCGGATTATCTTGGATCGAATTTTTCTCGGATGATTCTTGGATCGAAAACGAATATGGATTTTTTTCGAAAACAAATATGAATATGGCAGCCCTAATATCCGTCGAATACGAATACAAATACAGATTATCTGGATTATGCCAAGGCTGGATATCCGGCAATTCAGCCCAAAACAAGCAATCCTCCAGCCCATTTCTTCTCTTCCTCTGTCTCTTCTCCAGCCAAGTAAGGCGGCCCTGGCCGAATCCATGGAGGCTGATGGCCGGAGTCAAGCCAAAGTGGCGACCAGGGTTGGGCCCATGGGTTGCAACAGGGAGGCGTATGGGGGCTGCACAACATGAAGGCACGGCAGGCAGAGGAAGGCCCGGAGCCAGAGGCAGAAGGGAGCCGAACCCCAAGGAGCCAGCGGCTGAAGGCCTTTGTGCCAGCCGAAGGAAACCCGAGGTGCCATGGGGCCGAGTGGTCGGAGCAAGAACTGAGTCATGTTTGGAAAAAGAAGAAGAGGAAATAAATTAGAGCAAACAAGGCATGGGGAGAAAGAAGAAATGGATGGCCAGAGGCATTCAACCAAAGCAAGAAAGATGGAGAAGACAATTAGAGAGAGAGAGAAGAACGAGGAAGCTATGGGGAGTAGAGAAGTATGCTTTGGTCGGGAAGAGGCAAGAAAGATGGGGGACGAAGAAGATAAAGGGAAAGAAGGGGAGAAGAAATAAAGAAAGGGAGAAAGAACAATTGGCTAGGAGGTGTTCGGCCAATGTAACATCCCAAAAATTTGAGTTTAAAATTTTTAAATCATTTGAATTATTTTGCAATGAATTTTATTTGGATTTGGAGTTTGTGGGATTTTTCTGAGAAAATTTGATGAAGGCTCCAAAAGTTGAAGAAGAAATAAACATGTTTAAATATTAGAAAATTAAAATCTAAACTAAGAATATGAAAAGATGATCCAAAAGGGTTACAAAGGGAAATGTATTTAAATATAACATCTCATGTCTAAGAATAATGGTATGAATAGTTAAGGAGTAAACAAAATAAAAATATTAACATTTATAAATATACACATATATATACACACAATTGCTAAAACAAAAAAAAAGAAAAAAAAGAAAAGAAATAATAAAAAAGGGGGCGGAGCCAGGCCGGCCATCACCCCGGCCCAGCCCAACTCACCCCGCACCATCTCCCCGAGCGGCCAGCGCGCGCACAGCCCAGCGCTCACGCGCTTCGCGAACCGGCCTCCGCTCCCCGCGCGTGCGCCCGTGGCCCAGCTCGCCCCCGCGCTGCTCCCTCTGCCAGGCGGGCCCGCGACCTCCTCCGCCTCCTCCCGCTGGCCGGAGGGTCCCGGTGCACAGCGCCTTCCTTGTCCCCTTCCTCCTCTCCCTCACGCGTGCGCTCGAGCTCTCTCCGCCGTTCGTCCCGGTCAAAAGCCGCAAGACTCGCGCGTGGGACACGGCCGACGTGCGAGCTCCCTCGATCCGCGCGGCCATACCTCGCAGCCCGCTGTCGCCGCTGACCGCGCCGCCCGACAGCCCCGACGTGCCGCACAGCCTCACGCGTGGCCAGCCGCGCCCGTTCGCCTATAAAAGCTCCTGGGGTTTCCTTCGAGCTCCCCACACCCATCTCTCCCTATCACCGCGCCTAATTGAGCTGAAAGCTCCTAAATCGCCTCCAGCGGCTTTTCTTCCCCAATCCCGGCCGCCGCCGCCATTTTCACCACCGCCGTCTTCTCGGGCCGCATTTCTTCAATTCGTTGCTTAGGGAGCATCCTCTCACCGCCCTGAGCCTCCTCCGACCGACACCGAAGCTCGCCGTCCGCTGAAGATCGCCGGCACCGTGCGCCTCCGCCGCCCGATTCCGCCTCACGCCGCCAGCCGACTCCAGACCACCTCCGGTCCAGTTGACCGCACGGTGAGCCTTCCACTACTCCCTACATGCTCAGACACGCACCAGTTTGCTGCCTCTTCCCCGCCACCGCCGTCCCCCTTTTCCACCTCGCCACCGGCCGCCCAAACCGCCGCCACAGCCAGCCGACGCCATCTCGGGCCACGCCACCACCCTCATCGTCTTCCTCGTCCTCCCAAGAACCCGATTTGCCGGTCGCCTCAGTCTCCTCGGCTGCCGCCTGCCGCCGGCGAAGCCAGCCCGAGCGCCGCCGGTATTGCTCTGTTTCGAGCCGGCCCCGCGTACACATCTCTTACATAATCCCACCCCTTCTCACTCGCATGAGGGCCACTGCTCAGTTGGTTAGCCGCACCGCTCGCTAGCCAGTCGGTCCTGAGTTCAAATCTTGCAGCCGCACCTTTTATATTAATCTTTTATTTTGATTTTTATTAATCCAAATCCAGCAAGAAAAATTAGGGGAAAAATTAGAAAGCAATTTAGAGAGGTAATAAATTTAATTAGGATATAAGTAAGATTATTTAAATTTTAATTCCACATATGAACAAATAATGTGTCCTTGTTATTTAATCCAAAACTAATTAGTGATTGCTAAGGCATTAATAAAGATGGCTTTGGTTAAATGTCTAAATGTAATAGAATCCTAATTAAAATATATATGGTACATGTATATATATATACACACATATGTCCAAGTTGATTTTCAGGAGAATAAAATTTATAACTATAAAAGCAAGGTTTGAATTTTGGTTAATCCGTAAATGAGCAGCTGTATGGTTGATTAATTATTTAGAGAATCACTTACTAATTGAAAGCACTAATAAAAGGGTGGATTCGGTTGAATGTCCAAACGTAACAAAGATGACCCTAGGGTATAATTAAAATATAAAATATATGCCCCGACATTTAACATAACGTTGCTAAACAAATCGCCATGGTAGAATCGTTTAAATAGCAATGTTAAAATATGATCCGGCGTGCTAAACTTGCCTAGGTAAATAAGCTTAGAATAAAAATGAAGCTAAGCCTAATTATAATCAAGGTATAGGCAAAATGATAGTGAGCCCTAAATTAAATCTTAACATTAGATCTAGTGAATAATAATAACTAGTCAAGGAACATGAATTAAGCAAAATATTCAAAGTATATAAAGTAGGATGTCCATTAAAGTTAGAGACATTTATAAGCAAATGTATATAGATAAATAGTTAGAAAAATGTTGATGACATATATGCGCCATTAGTAAATATGTTAGTTCAAATTTTAAACGCCTTAGACCTCATTGAAAATATAAACCCTAACATTAACATATTGCCGACCATGAAATCTTAGGTAGTAGTTTTAATTTAGAAAACAAAATGTAATCATGTGTAGCAGGTTTGAATAGTAAAGGGATGTAAAAGTTAACCATCTAAAGTGTGACTATCATCACTACACCTCTAAAAGGCCATCTTAATATATAGTTACTAAAATATAATAGCACTAGGACATCGGGCATTAAAATGACCTATCTAATATATATAAACATTCCAAAGTAAACACTTAATTAAAAACCACGAGTAAATAAGGTTGCATAAAATGCCACATATCAAATTCAGTGATATGAAGATACATAAAATAGGATAATGGGATTATTAAAGACTTAAATTCTAAATTAATTACCTTGTAAAAATAAATAATGAGCATTTGCTATTTATCTTAATCTAGTTAATAAGTAATGGCATATATAGGTAATTATTCAAAAACTTAATAAAGGTATCCAAGTGTTATAATACTTTTGACTAAAAGGTTTATAGAATAAGTACAGATCTCATCCATCAGTCCAGTTTGCCTTTATCATAACCTAAGTTGCAAGGAATACTTACCCTGAAGATACAATTTGTACACTAAACTCCTACACCAGTCTATATGCCTAACCCGACTCATGGAACTTCCTTGATAAATACAAAAATAATAAAAAGGAGTATTAATAAAAAGATCAAGTCATCGTATCCTACCACCAACCTTACCTCAAATCACTCGAATCACCCATTAATTCGTAATAACACTAAACTGAGTTTATTCGGATTTATTTAGATCTCTTGAGTTATTTGTTTTCATTTGGATCCTGTCGTTTGTCGCGTAATTAGAAATTGGGAGTCGTGAAGATTCAGTGGATCCAGCGAGATTAAGCTTGAAGTGAGGATAGAGACCAGAAGCTCAAGAGAAAGTATTGTGTGAGCTCAAGACCGCGGTAAACCGCGCCAGGCGAGTCAATACTTTGATCATGTTGAACCTACATTTCTGCAAATTACTTTGTTTTAAATTAACAAATTGCATGCTGTTATTTTTATGCAAATACATGCTAAATTTGATATTCTAGCTATATGCCATTGTTTATCTTGAATAATATTATCCCCTCCTTTGAGTATTTGAATGTGCGAACCTTGTCGCCCTAGCAAAAATATATTAGTAACATTTCGAAAATAAGTCCGTAACCGTATGCCATGCTTAGCATTGATTAGGAACTCGGGGCAAGAAATTGTCCCAAGCATCACTTTTATTCATGAGAAACTGGTTTGGGCAGTCATGGTGGAAATGACTGGTATATTTGGTTATGGATATTTTATGCTCCCAAAATCTCCGACTTGCTTAATTATCTGGGCGGATTGGTTCGAGGGTGTGTATGTGAGGTGCAGTGGAAGCACAAAGTTTTGAGTTAGTGATGGATCAACAGTGGGTTAGTGGTAGACCGCCCAGATAACCCTAAGGACTGAATCTTGTCATGTCACCCCGTGTATGACAAGCACAACCGCAAGCTGGCAAAGTGTAGGCAGGGTTTACTAATTTGTATGGCTCTAAGGTGGTTACGTGAAGGTGTGAACACGAGCAAAGGGTTGGATGGTCGTATCCCCGCCTTTGCCCGTGATGGCTCACGAGGGACCCTTCCCGAGGGATGGTCGTATCCTACGGAAGATAGACCTTAGCGGGCGTAACCACAGTAGGACTATGCATTGTAACAATCCTGTGATAGTCTACTCAACCGCATGGCTAAGGAATCATGTGGGGCAACGGGTGGATTTATCTCTTGTGGGTAAAGTGTGCAAAACTCTGCAGAGTCTAAAACTATTCGAATAGCCGTGCCCACGGTCAAGGGCAGACATGGGAACTTAACTAGATATAGTTCTGTTTACAAAAATATTGAAAAATGGGAATGGAAGAGTGGAAGGGAAGAGGAAAGCCCTGATTTGAGTTGTCCTGGGTGTCGTCCTAGTGGTAAGTTAAGCGGCTATAACGCTGAAAAATGTTATACGGTGTGATGCCGTATGTATGGAGAAATTATGGTGATATTAGGCATATGGTGTGATGCCATATGTATGGAAATTAATATTAATATTCCTTGAACATTATGCTTCTGTTCAAATGCTAGGTTTTAGGAGTTTATATATAATTGTATTCAAAAGCACTCTTCGCAAAAATAAAATAAACCTAAGCCATCATTTGGTTAGCCATGCATATTATCTACTTGCATTCTGTGTATTGGCTCGCGGAGCACGGGGTCGGAGTGCTCACGCTCGCTTTTGCGGCAAAATTCAGAATCAAGAGTCAAATCGCCTCGCCTCAGCAACAAGAGTGGACAAGCTGGCAGATAAGATGAAGGTGAAGATGTCAAGGGCTAGGTCGCGCACCTCCAGTTGGCTGCCTGTGGGCATGTCCTGAAGGTCCCACCTGTGTGCTTCGTTCTTCCGCTGCTGCAATTTAATGATTTCGGCCTCATCGGCCCATGCGTAAGTTTGCTATTATATTTACGTTTCCGCATGATATGTACTTTGATAATCAGAACTGTAACTGTGTGCACTATCTACTGATCCAGGGAATAGTGCAGCTAAACACAGTAGATTCCAGATTATAAAATCTGGGTCTTACAGGCATGGTATCAGAGCATATCGACTGCAGGTCGTGACCTAGTTTGCCTGGCCGTTAGTTCAAAATTAGAACTATTTCCTCAATACCTATTTTCACAAATATAAGTTATATTGCTCATTCTCATCTCTCTTAGACAATTCCCCCTCATCTATGTGCTGCCTTAGCCATTTTACCTCTGAAGCTCTCTTACCCCGAAGTTCAAAATGAAGAAAATTCGGTACTCCTCTTGTAATTTTCTATGAAAACCCACTTTAGGTCAAGAATCATGATGCTCAACCTTGAATCTTAAATGTTTTATCCATGGAGGAAACGGTAATGTGAAATTGGATAAATGAATTGGAGGAGCTTAAATGAATAGATTGACCCGATAAGATGGAATAAGTGATTCCGGAAGAAATAGAGAGTGTGAAACTAATTAAAGGATTGCAACACTGATAAAAAAAATCCCTGGAAGATGTTTATAGTAATGAAATAATAGGATATAATCGATAGCTGGATGGATTAACTGAAATTTTTAGAAATTGGAGAGGTGATAACAACTATCGGAGTATAGATCGGATTAATAACACAATTTCCGGAGGATGTATGGAATAAGGAAACAACTTGGAGATAGTGAATATTTAGGTTGATCTCTAGAGGAGCAACTTATGGATTTGAATTAATAACATTAGACTGGACTACTAGGAAGTCAAAAAAAATCATCGGTGGATCTAAGGTGAAGAATACTAGACTTTCATTAGATTCAAGAGCTGATCAAGTTGGCGAATAATAGGTCTGAGAGTGGGATGACATAGTCAAAGTGAAATATAAGATTTGATTTATAAATCTATGGGAAAGCTAGGATTTATGTGAAGATTAGATACCTATAGCAGGATTAATGAAATTGAAAAGACACGATATGAAGTGTATGATCGGTGGATCGAATAAATAAAGATACCGCTGTTTGGAGTTTCAGACGGCAATAATACTGTGACTAAATGCTGAAGGAAGATAGCCTAAGAGCAAATTGCAAAAATGGAAGTTAAAATATCAAGGCCGTTGGATTCTAGGTCTTATGTATGAAGATCATATGGGAGTGAATCAAATCAATGATGGATATTCGAGGGATTAGTATACTTTACAAAAAAAGGGGTATTGTAAGGTTTTGTATTTTCAAGACAATTACAAGAATGAGTACTAATTACTCCCAAACACTTTCCTCTTCCTTCTATGGATTTCAAAAGAAAATTTTATTCACTTTTTCTTACCCTTGCTCCAAAATTTAAGACTAGGATCGTCGAAGATGGTCATGAAGATAAGGTGGTTTCGTTTTAAGCGAACTATACAGATGAACCCTGTGCCCCTTATGTGTGCTCCCCGCATAGACGTTGTATTGTCGTAAGATTTTGTTGGTCAATGTGCACTGCCTTCTTGCTCTCGGGCACCCTATTTCGCAGTCACAGGAAAAGTTTGCTTTTAAAATTTGTGTGGCTCAGTATCACTCCAACTCCCTGGGGGTACTCTTTTAAAATTAGAATAGGTTTGGATTACCTTATCACCACGATTCAATCCTTACTTCATGCTATTCCCTCTCACCTCCTGCTGAAAACCCCATCGGGTCCGCAAAAGCAAGGTGCTAGATAGCCTAAACCAAGGCGATCAAGATGAGTGAAGCTTCCACAACCTTCCAAACTACAGGCGTCAACCGGCACAAGAACCAAGATTCGAGACGTCATCCTACCAACATTCTTTCCTTACCTACCTAGAGAGCCCATAAATCAAATTGCCGCTAACCACGATGACAATCGCCATTTATTTAAGGGGGGTAGCACGAAGAGATAGAACTGCCAAGGAATCACTACGAAGCATGACCATGGGACTGCAACAACCTGGACTTAGAGCTAATCGAGCCAGTACGAGAAGATTTGCAGTCACCGGGAGCCTTATAGTGATAAGGACAACGGACCGTCTACTCCCTAGGGCATAGGCCCGCATTGCTCACCCATCCGTATGAATTCTACGACCACCATACGTCCAATAGACGATGTAACTATTCCATTTTCCAAGGATGTGAAGACGACGATGTCAAAGAGCAAGCATCTGAAAGTCTACGACGTATCCAGGAGAACTAGGTTTCTCTCTTTCCTTCTGACTTCTCCAAATGCTAACCCTATTGTGCAGCTTATCGTCTCTCTGTGAGGCTAAGGAACTATACGTCGAGCAATATCCCAAAACCTATTGCTAGCCAATATAACTCATCTCCATTCTTTCTACTCTACCGGAATCTCGGGGTCGAGATTCTTTTTTTTAAGGGGGGTAGATTTGTAACATCCCAAAAATTTGAGTTTAAAATTTTTAAATCATTTGAATTATTTTGCAATGAATTTTATTTGGATTTGGAGTTTGTGGGATTTTTCTGAGAAAATTTGATGAAGGCTCCAAAAGTTGAAGAAGAAATAAACATGTTTAAATATTAGAAAATTAAAATCTAAACTAAGAATATGAAAAGATGATCCAAAAGGGTTACAAAGGGAAATGTATTTAAATATAACATCTCATGTCTAAGAATAATGGTATGAATAGTTAAGGAGTAAACAAAATAAAAATATTAACATTTATAAATATACACATATATATACACACAATTGCTAAAACAAAAAAAAAAGAAAAAAAAGAAAAGAAATAATAAAAAAGGGGGCGGAGCCAGGCCGGCCATCACCCCGGCCCAGCCCAACTCACCCCGCACCATCTCCCCGAGCGGCCAGCGCGCGCACAGCCCAGCGCTCACGCGCTTCGCGAACCGGCCTCCGCTCCCCGCGCGTGCGCCCGTGGCCCAGCTCGCCCCCGCGCTGCTCCCTCTGCCAGGCGGGCCCGCGACCTCCTCCGCCTCCTCCCGCTGGCCGGAGGGTCCCGGTGCACAGCGCCTTCCTTGTCCCCTTCCTCCTCTCCCTCACGCGTGCGCTCGAGCTCTCTCCGCCGTTCGTCCCGGTCAAAAGCCGCAAGACTCGCGCGTGGGACACGGCCGACGTGCGAGCTCCCTCGATCCGCGCGGCCATACCTCGCAGCCCGCTGTCGCCGCTGACCGCGCCGCCCGACAGCCCCGACGTGCCGCACAGCCTCACGCGTGGCCAGCCGCACCCGTTCGCCTATAAAAGCTCCTGGGGTTTCCTTCGAGCTCCCCACACCCATCTCTCCCTATCACCGCGCCTAATTGAGCTGAAAGCTCCTAAATCGCCTCCAGCGGCTTTTCTTCCCCAATCCCGGCCGCCGCCGCCATTTTCACCACCGCCGTCTTCTCGGGCCGCATTTCTTCAATTCGTTGCTTAGGGAGCATCCTCTCACCGCCCTGAGCCTCCTCCGACCGACACCGAAGCTCGCCGTCCGCTGAAGATCGCCGGCACCGTGCGCCTCCGCCGCCCGATTCCGCCTCACGCCGCCAGCCGACTCCAGACCACCTCCGGTCCAGTTGACCGCACGGTGAGCCTTCCACTACTCCCTACATGCTCAGACACGCACCAGTTTGCTGCCTCTTCCCCGCCACCGCCGTCCCCCTTTTCCACCTCGCCACCGGCCGCCCAAACCGCCGCCACAGCCAGCCGACGCCATCTCGGGCCACGCCACCACCCTCATCGTCTTCCTCGTCCTCCCAAGAACCCGATTTGCCGGTCGCCTCAGTCTCCTCGGCTGCCGCCTGCCGCCGGCGAAGCCAGCCCGAGCGCCGCCGGTATTGCTCTGTTTCGAGCCGGCCCCGCGTACACATCTCTTACATAATCCCACCCCTTCTCACTCGCATGAGGGCCACTGCTCAGTTGGTTAGCCGCACCGCTCGCTAGCCAGTCGGTCCTGAGTTCAAATCTTGCAGCCGCACCTTTTATATTAATCTTTTATTTTGATTTTTATTAATCCAAATCCAGCAAGAAAAATTAGGGAAAAAAATTAGAAAGCAATTTAGAGAGGTAATAAATTTAATTAGGATATAAGTAAGATTATTTAAATTTTAATTCCACATATGAACAAATAATGTGTCCTTGTTATTTAATCCAAAACTAATTAGTGATTGCTAAGGCATTAATAAAGATGGCTTTGGTTAAATGTCTAAATGTAATAGAATCCTAATTAAAATATATATGTTACATGTATATATATATATACACATATGTCCAAGTTGATTTTCAGGAGAATAAAATTTATAACTATAAAATCAAGGTTTGAATTTTGGTTAATCCGTAAATGAGCAGCTGTATGGTTGATTAATTATTTAGAGAATCACTTACTAATTGAAAGCACTAATAAAAGGGTGGATTCGGTTGAATGTCCAAACGTAACAAAGATGACCCTAGGGTATAATTAAAATATGAAATATATGCCCCGACATTTAACATAACGTTGCTAAACAAATCGCCATGGTAGAATCGTTTAAATAGCAATGTTAAAATATGATCCGGCGTGCTAAACTTGCCTAGGTAAATAAGCTTAGAATAAAAATGAAGCTAAGCCTAATTATAATCAAGGTATAGGCAAAATGATAGTGAGCCCTAAATTAAATCTTAACATTAGATCTAGTGAATAATAATAACTAGTCAAGGAACATGAATTAAGCAAAATATTCAAAGTATATAAAGTAGGATGTCCATTAAAGTTAGAGACATTTATAAGCAAATGTATATAGATAAATAGTTAGAAAAATGTTGATGACATATATGCGCCATTAGTAAATATGTTAGTTCAAATTTTAAACACCTTAGACCTCATTGAAAATATAAACCCTAACATTAACATATTGCCGACCATGAAATCTTAGGTAGTAGTTTTAATTTAGAAAACAAAATGTAATCATGTGTAGCAGGTTTGAATAGTAAAGGGATGTAAAAGTTAACCATCTAAAGTGTGACTATCATCACTACACCTCTAAAAGGCCATCTTAATATATAGTTACTAAAATATAATAGCACTAGGACATCGGGCATTAAAATGACCTATCTAATATATATAAACATTCCAAAGTAAACACTTAATTAAAAACCACGAGTAAATAAGGTTGCATAAAATGCCACATATCAAATTCAGTGATATGAAGATACATAAAATAGGATAATGGGATTATTAAAGACTTAAATTCTAAATTAATTACCTTGTAAAAATAAATAATGAGCATTTGCTATTTATCTTAATCTAGTTAATAAGTAATGGCATATATAGGTAATTATTCAAAAACTTAATAAAGGTATCCAAGTGTTATAATACTTTTGACTAAAAGGTTTATAGAATAAGTACAGATCTCATCCATCAGTCCAGTTTGCCTTTATCATAACCTAAGTTGCAAGGAATACTTACCCTGAAGATACAATTTGTACACTAAACTCCTACACCAGTCTATATGCCTAACCCGACTCATGGAACTTCCTTGATAAATACAAAAATAATAAAAAGGAGTATTAATAAAAAGATCAAGTCATCGTATCCTACCACCAACCTTACCTCAAATCACTCGAATCACCCATTAATTCGTAATAACACTAAACTGAGTTTATTCGGATTTATTTAGATCTCTTGAGTTATTTGTTTTCATTTGGATCCTGTCGTTTGTCGCGTAATTAGAAATTGGGAGTCGTGAAGATTCAGTGGATCCAGCGAGATTAAGCTTGAAGTGAGGATAGAGACCAGAAGCTCAAGAGAAAGTATTGTGTGAGCTCAAGACCGCGGTAAACCGCGCCAGGCGAGTCAATACTTTGATCATGTTGAACCTACATTTCTGCAAATTACTTTGTTTTAAATTAACAAATTGCATGCTGTTATTTTTATGCAAATACATGCTAAATTTGATATTCTAGCTATATGCCATTGTTTATCTTGAATAATATTATCCCCTCCTTTGAGTATTTGAATGTGCGAACCTTGTCGCCCTAGCAAAAATATATTAGTAACATTTCGA
This sequence comes from Dendrocalamus latiflorus, assembly GCA_017311315.1. NCBI lineage: Eukaryota > Viridiplantae > Streptophyta > Magnoliopsida > Poales > Poaceae > Dendrocalamus > Dendrocalamus latiflorus. Next base: position 20,904,424 of record CM029675.1, read on the forward strand.
AAATAAGTCCGTAACCGTATGCCATGCTTAGCATTGATTAGGAACTCGGGGCAAGAAATTGTCCCAAGCATCACTTTTATTCATGAGAAACTGGTTTGGGCAGTCATGGTGGAAATGACTGGTATATTTGGTTATGGATATTTTATGCTCCCAAAATCTCCGACTTGCTTAATTATCTGGGCGGATTGGTTCGAGGGTGTGTATGTGAGGTGCAGTGGAAGCACAAAGTTTTGAGTTAGTGATGGATCAACAGTGGGTTAGTGGTAGACCGCCCAGATAACCCTAAGGACTGAATCTTGTCATGTCACCCCGTGTATGACAAGCACAACCGCAAGCTGGCAAAGTGTAGGCAGGGTTTACTAATTTGTATGGCTCTAAGGTGGTTACGTGAAGGTGTGAACACGAGCAAAGGGTTGGATGGTCGTATCCCCGCCTTTGCCCGTGATGGCTCACGAGGGACCCTTCCCGAGGGATGGTCGTATCCTACGGAAGATAGACCTTAGCGGGCGTAACCACAGTAGGACTATGCATTGTAACAATCCTGTGATAGTCTACTCAACCGCATGGCTAAGGAATCATGTGGGGCAACGGGTGGATTTATCTCTTGTGGGTAAAGTGTGCAAAACTCTGCAGAGTCTAAAACTATTCGAATAGCCGTGCCCACGGTCAAGGGCAGACATGGGAACTTAACTAGATATAGTTCTGTTTACAAAAATATTGAAAAATGGGAATGGAAGAGTGGAAGGGAAGAGGAAAGCCCTGATTTGAGTTGTCCTGGGTGTCGTCCTAGTGGTAAGTTAAGCGGCTATAACGCTGAAAAATGTTATACGGTGTGATGCCGTATGTATGGAGAAATTATGGTGATATTAGGCATATGGTGTGATGCCATATGTATGGAAATTAATATTAATATTCCTTGAACATTATGCTTCTGTTCAAATGCTAGGTTTTAGGAGTTTATATATAATTGTATTCAAAAGCACTCTTCGCAAAAATAAAATAAACCTAAGCCATCATTTGGTTAGCCATGCATATTATCTACTTGCATTCTGTGTATTGGCTCGCGGAGCACGGGGTCGGAGTGCTCACGCTCGCTTTTGCGGCAAAATTCAGAATCAAGAGTCAAATCGCCTCGCCTCAGCAACAAGAGTGGACAAGCTGGCAGATAAGATGAAGGTGAAGATGTCAAGGGCTAGGTCGCGCACCTCCAGTTGGCTGCCTGTGGGCATGTCCTGAAGGTCCCACCTGTGTGCTTCGTTCTTCCGCTGCTGCAATTTAATGATTTCGGCCTCATCGGCCCATGCGTAAGTTTGCTATTATATTTACGTTTCCGCATGATATGTACTTTGATAATCAGAACTGTAACTGTGTGCACTATCTACTGATCCAGGGAATAGTGCAGCTAAACACAGTAGATTCCAGATTATAAAATCTGGGTCTTACAGGCATGGTATCAGAGCATATCGACTGCAGGTCGTGACCTAGTTTGCCTGGCCGTTAGTTCAAAATTAGAACTATTTCCTCAATACCTATTTTCACAAATATAAGTTATATTGCTCATTCTCATCTCTCTTAGACAATTCCCCCTCATCTATGTGCTGCCTTAGCCATTTTACCTCTGAAGCTCTCTTACCCCGAAGTTCAAAATGAAGAAAATTCGGTACTCCTCTTGTAATTTTCTATGAAAACCCACTTTAGGTCAAGAATCATGATGCTCAACCTTGAATCTTAAATGTTTTATCCATGGAGGAAACGGTAATGTGAAATTGGATAAATGAATTGGAGGAGCTTAAATGAATAGATTGACCCGATAAGATGGAATAAGTGATTCCGGAAGAAATAGAGAGTGTGAAACTAATTAAAGGATTGCAACACTGATAAAAAAAATCCCTGGAAGATGTTTATAGTAATGAAATAATAGGATATAATCGATAGCTGGATGGATTAACTGAAATTTTTAGAAATTGGAGAGGTGATAACAACTATCGGAGTATAGATCGGATTAATAACACAATTTCCGGAGGATGTATGGAATAAGGAAACAACTTGGAGATAGTGAATATTTACGTTGATCTCTAGAGGAGCAACTTATGGATTTGAATTAATAACATTAGACTGGACTACTAGGAAGTCAAAAAAAATCATCGGTGGATCTAAGGTGAAGAATACTAGACTTTCATTAGATTCAAGAGCTGATCAAGTTGGCGAATAATAGGTCTGAGAGTGGGATGACATAGTCAAAGTGAAATATAAGATTTGATTTATAAATCTATGGGAAAGCTAGGATTTATGTGAAGATTAGATACCTATAGCAGGATTAATGAAATTGAAAAGACACGATATGAAGTGTATGATCGGTGGATCGAATAAATAAAGATACCGCTGTTTGGAGTTTCAGACGGCAATAATACTGTGACTAAATGCTGAAGGAAGATAGCCTAAGAGCAAATTGCAAAATGGAAGTTAAAACATCAAGGCCGTTGGATTCTAGGTCTTATGTATGAAGATCATATGGGAGTGAATCAAATCAATGATGGATATTCGAGGGATTAGTATACTTTACAAAAAAAAGGGGTATTGTAAGGTTTTGTATTTTCAAGACAATTACAAGAATGAGTACTAATTACTCCCAAACACTTTCCTCTTCCTTCTATGGATTTCAAAAGAAAATTTTATTCACTTTTTCTTACCCTTGCTCCAAAATTTAAGACTAGGATCGTCGAAGATGGTCATGAAGATAAGGTGGTTTCGTTTTAAGCGAACTATACAGATGAACCCTGTGCCCCTTATGTGTGCTCCCCGCATAGACGTTGTATTGTCGTAAGATTTTGTTGGTCACTGTGCACTGCCTTCTTGCTCTCGGGCACCCTATTTCGCAGTCACAGGAAAAGTTTGCTTTTAAAATTTGTGTGGCTCAGTATCACTCCAACTCCCTGGGGGTACTCTTTTAAAATTAGAATAGGTTTGGATTACCTTATCGCCACGATTCAATCCTTACTTCATGCTATTCCCTCTCACCTCCTGCTGAAAACCCCATCGGGTCCGCAAAAGCAAGGTGCTAGATAGCCTAAACCAAGGCGATCAAGATGAGTGAAGCTTCCACAACCTTCCAAACTACAGGCGTCAACCGGCACAAGAACCAAGATTCGAGACGTCATCCTACCAACATTCTTTCCTTACCTACCTAGAGAGCCCATAAATCAAATTGCCGCTAACCACGATGACAATCGCCATTTATTTAAGGGGGGTAGCACGAAGAGATAGAACTGCCAAGGAATCACTACGAAGCATGACCATGGGACTGCAACAACCTGGACTTAGAGCTAATCGAGCCAGTACGAGAAGATTTGCAGTCACCGGGAGCCTTATAGTGATAAGGACAACGGACCGTCTACTCCCTAGGGCATAGGCCCGCATTGCTCACCCATCCGTATGAATTCTACGACCACCATACGTCCAATAGACGATGTAACTATTCCATTTTCCAAGGATGTGAAGACGACGATGTCAAAGAGCAAGCATCTGAAAGTCTACGACGTATCCAGGAGAACTAGGTTTCTCTCTTTCCTTCTGACTTCTCCAAATGCTAACCCTATTGTGCAGCTTATCGTCTCTCTGTGAGGCTAAGGAACTATACGTCAAGCAATATCCCAAAACCTATTGCTAGCCAATATAACTCATCTCCATTCTTTCTACTCTACCGGAATCTCGGGGTCGAGATTCTTTTTTTTAAGGGGGGTAGATTTGTAACATCCCAAAAATTTGATTTTAAAATTTTTAAATCATTTGAATTATTTTGCAATGAATTTTATTTGGATTTGGAGTTTGTGGGATTTTTCTGAGAAAATTTGATGAAGGCTCCAAAAGTTGAAGAAGAAATAAACATGTTTAAATATTAGAAAATTAAAATCTAAACTAAGAATATGAAAAGATGATCCAAAAGGGTTACAAAGGGAAATGTATTTAAATATAACATCTCATGTCTAAGAATAATGGTATGAATAGTTAAGGAGTAAACAAAATAAAAATATTAACATTTATAAATATACACATATATATACACACAATTGCTAAAACAAAAAAAAGAAAGAAAAGAAAAGAAATAATAAAAAAAGGGGGCGGAGCCAGGCCGGCCATCACCCCGGCCCAGCCCAACTCACCCCGCACCATCTCCCCGAGCGGCCAGCGCGCGCACAGCCCAGCGCTCACGCGCTTCGCGAACCGGCCTCCGCTCCCCGCGCGTGCGCCCGTGGCCCAGCTCGCCCCCGCGCTGCTCCCTCTGCCAGGCGGGCCCGCGACCTCCTCCGCCTCCTCCCGCTGGCCGGAGGGTCCCGGTGCACAGCGCCTTCCTTGTCCCCTTCCTCCTCTCCCTCACGCGTGCGCTCGAGCTCTCTCCGCCGTTCGTCCCGGTCAAAAGCCGCAAGACTCGCGCGTGGGACACGGCCGACGTGCGAGCTCCCTCGATCCGCGCGGCCATACCTCGCAGCCCGCTGTCGCCGCTGACCGCGCCGCCCGACAGCCCCGACGTGCCGCACAGCCTCACGCGTGGCCAGCCGCGCCCGTTCGCCTATAAAAGCTCCTGGGGTTTCCTTCGAGCTCCCCACACCCATCTCTCCCTATCACCGCGCCTAATTGAGCTGAAAGCTCCTAAATCGCCTCCAGCGGCTTTTCTTCCCCAATCCCGGCCGCCGCCGCCATTTTCACCACCGCCGTCTTCTCGGGCCGCATTTCTTCAATTCGTTGCTTAGGGAGCATCCTCTCACCGCCCTGAGCCTCCTCCGACCGACACCGAAGCTCGCCGTCCGCTGAAGATCGCCGGCACCGTGCGCCTCCGCCGCCCGATTCCGCCTCACGCCGCCAGCCGACTCCAGACCACCTCCGGTCCAGTTGACCGCACGGTGAGCCTTCCACTACTCCCTACATGCTCAGACACGCACCAGTTTGCTGCCTCTTCCCCGCCACCGCCGTCCCCCTTTTCCACCTCGCCACCGGCCGCCCAAACCGCCGCCACAGCCAGCCGACGCCATCTCGGGCCACGCCACCACCCTCATCGTCTTCCTCGTCCTCCCAAGAACCCGATTTGCCGGTCGCCTCAGTCTCCTCGGCTGCCGCCTGCCGCCGGCGAAGCCAGCCCGAGCGCCGCCGGTATTGCTCTGTTTCGAGCCGGCCCCGCGTACACATCTCTTACATAATCCCACCCCTTCTCACTCGCATGAGGGCCACTGCTCAGTTGGTTAGCCGCACCGCTCGCTAGCCAGTCGGTCCTGAGTTCAAATCTTGCAGCCGCACCTTTTATATTAATCTTTTATTTTGATTTTTATTAATCCAAATCCAGCAAGAAAAATTAGGGGAAAAATTAGAAAGCAATTTAGAGAGGTAATAAATTTAATTAGGATATAAGTAAGATTATTTAAATTTTAATTCCACATATGAACAAATAATGTGTCCTTGTTATTTAATCCAAAACTAATTAGTGATTGCTAAGGCATTAATAAAGATGGCTTTGGTTAAATGTCTAAATGTAATAGAATCCTAATTAAAATATATATGGTACATGTATATATATATATATACACATATGTCCAAGTTGATTTTCAGGAGAATAAAATTTATAACTATAAAAGCAAGGTTTGAATTTTGGTTAATCCGTAAATGAGCAGCTGTATGGTTGATTAATTATTTAGAGAATCACTTACTAATTGAAAGCACTAATAAAAGGGTGGATTCGGTTGAATGTCCAAACGTAACAAAGATGACCCTAGGGTATAATTAAAATATAAAATATATGCCCCGACATTTAACATAACGTTGCTAAACAAATCGCCATGGTAGAATCGTTTAAATAGCAATGTTAAAATATGATCCGGCGTGCTAAACTTGCCTAGGTAAATAAGCTTAGAATAAAAATGAAGCTAAGCCTAATTATAATCAAGGTATAGGCAAAATGATAGTGAGCCCTAAATTAAATCTTAACATTAGATCTAGTGAATAATAATAACTAGTCAAGGAACATGAATTAAGCAAAATATTCAAAGTATATAAAGTAGGATGTCCATTAAAGTTAGAGACATTTATAAGCAAATGTATATAGATAAATAGTTAGAAAAATGTTGATGACATATATGCGCCATTAGTAAATATGTTAGTTCAAATTTTAAACGCCTTAGACCTCATTGAAAATATAAACCCTAACATTAACATATTGCCGACCATGAAATCTTAGGTAGTAGTTTTAATTTAGAAAACAAAATGTAATCATGTGTAGCAGGTTTGAATAGTAAAGGGATGTAAAAGTTAACCATCTAAAGTGTGACTATCATCACTACACCTCTAAAAGGCCATCTTAATATATAGTTACTAAAATATAATAGCACTAGGACATCGGGCATTAAAATGACCTATCTAATATATATAAACATTCCAAAGTAAACACTTAATTAAAAACCACGAGTAAATAAGGTTGCATAAAATGCCACATATCAAATTCAGTGATATGAAGATACATAAAATAGGATAATGGGATTATTAAAGACTTAAATTCTAAATTAATTACCTTGTAAAAATAAATAATGAGCATTTGCTATTTATCTTAATCTAGTTAATAAGTAATGGCATATATAGGTAATTATTCAAAAACTTAATAAAGGTATCCAAGTGTTATAATACTTTTGACTAAAAGGTTTATAGAATAAGTACAGATCTCATCCATCAGTCCAGTTTGCCTTTATCATAACCTAAGTTGCAAGGAATACTTACCCTGAAGATACAATTTGTACACTAAACTCCTACACCAGTCTATATGCCTAACCCGACTCATGGAACTTCCTTGATAAATACAAAAATAATAAAAAGGAGTATTAATAAAAAGATCAAGTCATCGTATCCTACCACCAACCTTACCTCAAATCACTCGAATCACCCATTAATTCGTAATAACACTAAACTGAGTTTATTCGGATTTATTTAGATCTCTTGAGTTATTTGTTTTCATTTGGATCCTGTCGTTTGTCGCGTAATTAGAAATTGGGAGTCGTGAAGATTCAGTGGATCCAGCGAGATTAAGCTTGAAGTGAGGATAGAGACCAGAAGCTCAAGAGAAAGTATTGTGTGAGCTCAAGACCGCGGTAAACCGCGCCAGGCGAGTCAATACTTTGATCATGTTGAACCTACATTTCTGCAAATTACTTTGTTTTAAATTAACAAATTGCATGCTGTTATTTTTATGCAAATACATGCTAAATTTGATATTCTAGCTATATGCCATTGTTTATCTTGAATAATATTATCCCCTCCTTTGAGTATTTGAATGTGCGAACCTTGTCGCCCTAGCAAAAATATATTAGTAACATTTCGAAAATAAGTCCGTAACCGTATGCCATGCTTAGCATTGATTAGGAACTCGGGGCAAGAAATTGTCCCAAGCATCACTTTTATTCATGAGAAACTGGTTTGGGCAGTCATGGTGGAAATGACTGGTATATTTGGTTATGGATATTTTATGCTCCCAAAATCTCCGACTTGCTTAATTATCTGGGCGGATTGGTTCGAGGGTGTGTATGTGAGGTGCAGTGGAAGCACAAAGTTTTGAGTTAGTGATGGATCAACAGTGGGTTAGTGGTAGACCGCCCAGATAACCCTAAGGACTGAATCTTGTCATGTCACCCCGTGTATGACAAGCACAACTGCAAGCTGGCAAAGTGTAGGCAGGGTTTACTAATTTGTATGGCTCTAAGGTGGTTACGTGAAGGTGTGAACACGAGCAAAGGGATGGATGGTCGTATCCCCGCCTTTGCCCGTGATGGCTCATGAGGGACCCTTCCCGAGGGATGGTCGTATCCTACGGAAGATAGACCTTAGCGGGCGTAACCACAGTAGGACTATGCATTGTAACAATCCTGTGATAGTCTACTCAACCGCATGGCTAAGGAATCATGTGGGGCAACGGGTGGATTTATCTCTTGTGGGTAAAGTGTGCAAAACTCTGCAGAGTCTAAAACTATTCGAATAGCCGTGCCCACGGTCAAGGGCAGACATGGGAACTTAACTAGATATAGTTCTGTTTACAAAAATATTGAAAAATGGGAATGGAAGAGTGGAAGGGAAGAGGAAAGCCCTGATTTGAGTTGTCCTGGGTGTCGTCCCAGTGGTAAGTTAAGCGGCTATAACGCTGAAAAATGTTATACGGTGTGATGCCGTATGTATGGAGAAATTATGGTGATATTAGGCATATGGTGTGATGCCATATGTATGGAAATTAATATTAATATTCCTTGAACATTATGCTTCTGTTCAAATGCTAGGTTTTAGGAGTTTATATATAATTGTATTCAAAAGCACTCTTCGCAAAAATAAAATAAACCTAAGCCATCATTTGGTTAGCCATGCATATTATCTACTTGCATTCTGTGTATTGGCTCGCGGAGCACGGGGTCGGAGTGCTCACGCTCGCTTTTGCGGCAAAATTCAGAATCAAGAGTCAAATCGCCTCGCCTCAGCAACAAGAGTGGACAAGCTGGCAGATAAGATGAAGGTGAAGATGTCAAGGGCTAGGTCGCGCACCTCCAGTTGGCTGCCTGTGGGCATGTCCTGAAGGTCCCACCTGTGTGCTTCGTTCTTCCGCTGCTGCAATTTAATGATTTCGGCCTCATCGGCCCATGCGTAAGTTTGCTATTATATTTACGTTTCCGCATGATATGTACTTTGATAATCAGAACTGTAACTGTGTGCACTATCTACTGATCCAGGGAATAGTGCAGCTAAACACAGTAGATTCCAGATTATAAAATCTGGGTCTTACAGCCAAGTAGGGGAAAATGGGAGGAGAGAGAAGAGAAGAGAGAGGAGAAGCGCATACTTAATAGAAAATTTTTTCTTTGTGAACATTTAACCTTTGCATTCCATTAAATTACTAAATAAATTTTTGCTGGCCATGTTAAATTACAAAACACCACTAATTAAGAATTATGATTATTTAAAAATAGAATTAGTGCCATCAGTAGATTAAAATTTAGCGCATACCGAATTAATTGGTTTATTGTCATTTAGATTGCTCTGTTGCACATGTAAAAGCTGAATTATATGTTTCTGTTAATCTTTGGTGTACAATTTAAGGGATTATCATGTTCCAAAGAATCTTCGTGACCATGTTCGTTTTGATTTGTATTCGTTTCGTATTTATATTCAACATAACTTATATTCATATTCGTATCTGTATCTGAGAAAAAAATAAAATTAAATATGACAAAATTTTTATCTATTCATATTCGATCTATATCCCCAGATCGTGCCACCTGTTCTCACGCGCACCCAGCGGCGCGAGGGGGCCAATCTGGCAAAACACGCATGTGGAGCCAAATGGGGCATTCCCTGCCACTTGGGGCAAAATGAATGCAACTTCCCTGTTCTCCTTCCCTATTCCTGTCCCTGTTTCCTCACACATGTCAACAGTTTATTCGTTCTACTTTATTTTTTGTGGGTCTACAATATCACTCATCTTTTTCAAACTGCTACCGCGTGTGAGCAAAGAGTACAAGGAGCTTGATTCGGGCAAAATGGCCTAAAATTCCGAGAAACCTAGCAAAATCTAGAGCATTCTTATAAGCAGAACCGCAGCGAACATGGGAAACGGTGGTGGGAAGAAGGGAAGGCTTCCCACTTGTGAACCCCCGCGCGCGTCGTCGTCGTCGTCGTCGACGCCAGCCTCCTCCTCCTCACACGCCACGAAGCGGCGACGCGCGCACGGTGCGGCAGCCATGGCAGACCGCTTCTTCCCCAACGACCTCCCCGACTTCGTCGCCGAGGCCCCCGACGGCGACGACCCTCCCGCCGACCTCCGCGGCCTGCTCTCCCTCCCCTACCCCAGCCTCTCCGACCGGCTCCTCAGCGCGGGCCTACAGCTCAAAGACAAGGTACGCCGCGCGCCTCGCTCGGTGGCTTACGCTGTTTTGGTTGGTTTCGTGGCGCACGCGAGGTGTTCGACTGATTGATTTCCCCGCCCGCTTCCTGCAGGTCGTGGAGGAGACGTGGAGCAGGGCGCGGCGCCAAGTAACGGACTACACGCTCTACACGGGCGCGCTCGGGACGGCGCTCCTGCTGTTCAAGTCCTTCCAGGTCACCGGCAACCGTGGTGATCTCGCCCTCGCCGGCGATATCGTCCAAGCGTGCGACGCCGCGTCGCGTGGCCTGCCGTAAGACGATCAGCTCTTGCTCTTTCTTGTTTCTGTTTCATACCTAGTTCTTTTGGTTAGATTATTCTGGTAGCTACTCCCTCCGACCTCCGTCACGCTATATTTGCCCATGGACTCGGTTTATCTGTTTTAATATATTTATCCATCGAAGGAATCTAGTGTTGTTATTGCAATTGTTTTTTACTCTGTACACTACTTGAATGTTTTGTAAGTGGTTGTGGTATGCTATTTAATAGGGGTACGAATGATCATTTATTATTAAATATTTCTTATATTTAGCGTTTCCTTAGTCTGTTGGTCAGGTCTGTTAACAAATATAGTGAAACAGAGGGAGTGGTTGATATGAAAGGGTCGCCTTGGTGTAAGGTGCAGGTTCTTGACCTTCATTTGTGGGAGGGCCGGTGTCTGCGCTCTCGGAGCGGTGATCGCCAAGCATTGCGATGACCAGATGCAGGTCACCCACTATCTGAGTTCATTTGATGAGGTGAGGCTTCCAGTAAGGCTTACTGGGAATTTGGTTTTTTGAGACAATTTGTTGACTTGTATGTGCTATTGTGCTCCATGGCTGTAAGACAGAAGATGGTATTCCTAATGTTGTAGTCTGAGCTGTCTTTGTTTACACTTTTGTAGATAACAATCACTGAGAAAGTTCCAAATGAGTTACTGTATGGAAGGGCAGGGTATTTGTGGGCTTGTTTGTTCTTGAATAAGCATCTCAGCGAGAAGACAATCCCCCTCGAGCACATTGTATGTTCGTTCTGTAATTCTGTTCTCTTTCGCATTAGTTGTTTTGTTTCCATAAAGTTATTTGAAAGGCACTATAAATCTGACTGCATGAAACCACTGCAACTGTGTAGCGTTCTGTGGCAAACGACATCATTAAGGAGGGAAGAAAGCTGTCAAACAAGGGGAGCTGCCCGCTTATGTACGAGTGGCATGGGAAGAAGTACTGGGGTGCTGCCCACGGTCTTGCGGGAATCATGCATGTCCTCATGCACACTGAACTGAAGCCAGATGAACTGGATGATGTGAAGAGCACTCTGCAATACATGATCAGGAACCATTATCCTAGTGGCAACTATCCCTCGAGTGATGGCAGCGAATCTGATCGCTTGGTACATTGGTGTCATGGGGCCCCTGGTGTTGCTCTTACACTTGCTAAAGCATATGAGGTGATTGCTGAATGCCTGCATCTGTTAAGAATTGCTCTATTGCATCTTGGATAGTGTGTATCCATTTATATTCACAGCATATAAGCATACCCGTATTGGTGGTTCTGCATCTGTTCAGCTTAAGGTTAACTGATGACTGATGAGTTGCCAAGCAATAGTTGGCCTATTAATTTTTGGATACCCCTTTTGGTCACAACGAGTAGCTGACATTTGTGTTTCAGGTCTTCCATGATGATCACTTCAAGCAGTCAGCTGCAGAGGCTGCTGAAGTTGTCTGGAACCGTGGGCTTCTCAAGAGAGTCGGAATATGCCATGGTGTAAGTGGGAATGCCTATGTATTTCTCTCACTCTACAGGCTAACTGGCAATGTTGAGTACCTCTACCGAGCTAAGGCTTTTGCTTGCTTTCTGCTTGAGAAAGCTGATCAATTGATTGCTGAGGGGGCCATGCATGGTGGTGATCGCCCATTTTCATTGTTTGAGGGGAAGGCTGGGATGGCATACCTCCTTTTAGACATGGTTAACCCATCTGAATCAAGGTTCCCGGCCTATGAACTTTGAGAGACACCATCTACTATCAATCCAAAGCACTTCTGTTGTGTTACCTACCTCTCTTATATACCCTGTAATATGTACCTTGCTGAGTTTGCTGTCTGCAAAGTTTAGTGTTCCTGATGGTGCAAACTTGAACCTTTGTAAAGTATTTGTATGAGAGGGTTCTGGTTGTAATGGTCCTTGTTATGTCGGGCAATGCCTTTTTATTTGTTTGTTGAAGAAAATGTAGTTTTTGTTGTGTTCTCCGGGTGAGTTCGAGAGATGCCTATCCTTTGTCTTATAATAAAATCATCAGGGTTAACAAGAGTAGGCATTGGCCCAGTATATGCTTCTTGTTGCTGTTTCGGTATGGTATGTTTGCTTAAAAGTTTTAGAAGATATACATGCCAGCAGGGGTCGGCTTATACATGTGAGCAAGCGCCAGAAGGAAGTTTACAGCACAGGTTAGTTGAATCTTTAAATGTCCGTTTAGCATATCAGTTACTTTCTACTGTTTCTTGTGTCTGAAGCTCCCAGGTTGTCTTCTGGGTTGTTATTTTTCCAAAATTCTTCAAATAACACAAGAGAAATTTTCTGTTGGAAGTTGAAAACAGTTCTTGCATCCTGCTTGCGGGTGGAATATTTCATATTGGAATCCGAAAAAAAAAGAATTGACATTTTTTGTCACACATATCTTGATGTAACAATTAGTGGTTACCATCACGTCTATTACAAAGTTATATATTCTTGGTAGTGCATATGAGTATTCTAGTCCATGTATTGTTCTCAACGGGACCTGTCACTTTTCCGTGGAGACAAGAGGTAATGCCCTTTTTGCCCAAGTACTACGTTTGACCTATAGGTGCCTTTCTTTACCAATCACCATCATACTTGCTATTTAGTGAGTCAAGAAGCAAGGGTTACTTCATCATCAGCTGCATCCAAGTTATGGTTATTTATTTGCCTGTTTCTGGCAGAGCATTGACATTTTAGTACAAAAACATTACTCTGTTATTGTACATAACCACCTGTTGAAGTTCTGTGCTGATCTTATGTGATTGTACCAAGTACTTGTTATTGTCTCGCGCGCGCGCGCGTGCGTTTATTAATGAAGTCTATCATAAGCTTATTCACAAAGTCAGGAACTGCTCTTGAACAAGGTGGGATCCTTCCGGGATGTAAATGATCTCATGGTCTGGAGCAATTTCTTTCAGCTTCTCGCTAGACATGTATTCTTTCATTGCTGGAAACTTGAGGATGTAGTCTTTCTGACCCATGATCACAAACATTGGCATTTCAAACCTTGGATTTGCACATTCTACTTTTGCTGCCTTCGTCCTATCAATATATTAACAGAAGTTTGTTAGTAACATCCTTATGTTTGTAGAAGTCTTATGTCACAAGGTTACATAATGCTATATAATACTAATATCATCATATCAAGAAAGTAAGATTAGTTTAGCAAATTTGGGCATGTTTGGACCTAGTAGTTGGCATATTTTGCATATCCTCACCTGTATGGAACTTGGAGGGCAGTGATGAAACCTGTTTTCTCATACAGAACGGTGTAAGCTGAGGGGTCGTCTTCAGTGAACCACTCACTGAGGCATCGGTGTTGATTCATCTGCAAGGTCCATGATCTCCTACCCTTGCTTGGCAATGGGAATTTCACTCTTGGAGAAGAGAATGTAGACCGTGCGCATGATCCTTCTCACATCAAACCGGCCAAAATCTGCCTCTGCTCTCCCAGGCTCCTACTCAGGTAAAACAGTGGCATCACAACCAACAATCAGAAATAAAATACCAAAGGTCAGTGCGATTGTCTCATCAGAAGAATTGATTATAACTCTGTCAGATGTTGGTGTCATGAATGTTTGAGAAGCATAGCACTAATTATGGATTTACTGCCCAAAGATAAAAACTTGATCAAGGAAGTGTTTAGTTTACCCTCCATCTGTATATGTAAAATCCCTCTGGAAGTCCACTGAAACCAAGGCTTTCCACAAGAGGTGGTACACCGAAGGTCACAACGCCACGTACACGGTCTGGGTGGCAAGAGAGCAAGATCAAACGCTGGTTTGACTCCAAAATCCTTTGCGACAAGGAATACCTTTCACCCATTAAATCATTGTCAGAATATAATGACTTTTGTTTAAGAATTAGGTTTTACAAACTGCTCAGTAATCAACCGAACTAACTCATGAATGAAACCATCGTCAAATTTACCAATGGGGTAATATTAACTTTGACATCAGCTTCTGGTTGATTTACAGCTTGCATCGTACCTGGCATCAGTTTGGGTTGAGTTTTTATAATTTCTACCTCCTTGAACCATTTTTGTCAGTATCACATTATATCTATGCATTGTACTGCATTTTTAAGTTGCATGTAATACGGCAAATAATTTCCAGATGGCATGGTTCTGCTAACTTGTCTTTTATAGAGCCTTGGACCTACTTCTGTATTGTCTGTTAGGAGCAGATTGCAATCGTCTTTGTCAGAATCATCAATTTGTGAAGAAGACTTAAATGTACAACTATGGATTTGCACCAACTTAAATGGGTATCTCATGCATGCATGACACCAAATTTTCCTCCTATGCTTGCTTAAGAAATGGACAGGGAATCAAGAATGGCCAGGAGATCATTCATCAGGCCCTCCCATGTCGCTTGTGCTAAGTCAGCAGGTGGTTCAGAGAGGCCGTAACCAGGGAGGTCAAGTGCAATAGCACGGAACCCAGCTGCTGCTGCTGCTGCAACCATTTGGTGCCTCCTGGAGTACCACACCTCAGGGAAGCCATGAACAAAGAGCAAAGTTCCCATTTCATCTGCAGTACCAAAGCAAGCAGCTGTGTTCTTACAGAGAAGAGCAAAGGAAGTAAAGAAATGCTGGTGAGATGTCTACGGAATTGTGCTAAGAGTGAAACCTTTTCCAATATGAGCTGTGTGTAGCTCGAGGCCTCTGATGGACAAATAGGAGTGCTCTACCTTCTGATTCATCTGTCTTTTCACAATTTTCGCTTGGTTTGCTTGGATAAGAACTTATGAGCGGAATTTTTGGGGAAAATTTGATGATTTGTCCCCACCTTTTGTTGGCATCAACTCATTTGCTCCATAGTTGATTTCAATTGATAATTTACCCCATCTTTCATTTTATGCTTGATGATTTGCCTTCTTTGGAATTTCAGCTCATTTTCTATTTTTGCCAGAGTAAATCACCATGTGAAATGACCATTGTGCCCCCCTTAGCCAAAGAATGATCTGGACCATGTCAAGAAACAATGTTCCCGAGCAGGCGATGACATCAGCAGGGAAATTTGATGATTTGCCGAAATAATATCACAATAATAGATCAGCTGTACATCTCATCTTTGAGTCCACTTCTTGCAGGATAGAACGAAGTTTGCTCTTCTTGTGTTTGAACAAAATCTCTACACAGTCATTGCGAATAGATTGTCGACTAGGAATCGTAAAAGTTGGATGCATACTCCTCATGAGTTCATGGAAATAACGATCCTCAATTGCCTGAAAAGGAAACCCTGCAATGACCAAATATTTCACAATGTATCCACGAGTTTTCACTAGGTCAAAAGCAAAAGGCCCATCTTTAACTATGTCAGTTTCAAGCTACTTTCTTATAGCATCTTCTGTAATACCAGTACGTGAATATTTGATGTGCCTAAGCAAATTACCTGTCCCACCCCTTGCTGCTAAGCGTCCTCCACAATGTATACAAACGACCTTGTACTCTTCAACCAAATGCTCGAAGTGTTGCCAAGCTTTAGATCGATGGAGTTTAGATGAAGAACTACCTAAGATTGGAGCAACACTTATTTCCTCTAATTCAGAAATAACTGACATCATGAATCTCTAGCTCTATAAAACAAGAGCTTCGTAAGTCAGGATTGTCTCATATCTTTATCACTTGAATAAACTAACAAATGTTTTAAAATGAAAATGATTATATAAGCATTACTCTACAATACAAACACAATCAAAACATCCGCATTACTAAAACAATAATACGTAGTAAATCAATAAGATGTGCAGTTATGATAACCAAATCAATGCTACTTGATTAATTGTTTTCTCAGAGTTACAATTAGCTACAAATTAATATATAGAACTTCATCCAATCCAGAACAACAATCAAATTGCTTAATTGTGAATGGCAAGAGTAGGGGTTTGCTCTCATGGATCAATATTAAAATGTTTAATCACAACTTTTAGGTACAAGTATAACTAAACGAAAAAGGCTGATAAATGTATCCTTGTGCATGACCATTGACAACCAGACAATTAGTAGGTTGCTTTTGTAATAGTTTCTTCAACTTAGTACATATCTTGCCTCTCAGTCTGTACTTGTCAACTTAGTGCGTGTGCAAAAGAAGAAAATTGCTTGAAAAATACCCATACAATGTCCATATCTCAAATTTTTGACCGAAAATAAGGAAGAAGAAAAATCTATTTTGCCTAGCAGAAGAATTGTTGGGTTATGAAATATTTTATGATGCTTTACTTCTAGTGCCAGTAGACTAACAGCTAATAATTTACGTATATTTGACGAACTGCTTTTAACTATTCTAGAAGAATTTACCGTCGATATACCATGTTTACCTAAATCCCCAAACTACACCTAGAATCTACTCACACATACCACACTCCCACATCACAGTTGAGGAGAAGCAGAGTCTACTGCAACAAAGAACCCATATGATCGATGTTTCCTTCATTCCCTTTTATTTGTGCTTCTTTCAAGATTACTAACCCTACTTAATTCTTCCAAAAGCCAAACAAATTACTTGATCCACATCTAAGCTACTAATCTATGCCCAAATTTTAGCCACTAAATACAGTAACTCAACACAATATTTGTAGATCAATAACTCAAACTAAAGCTATGCGATGCATCAAACTTTTACCAAATCAATGCTCAGATGTTGTCCAACAAGACAGAAACTTTCATTATAAACCATCTGCTAGAGAGATAGAGCTAGAAAGCGGCCTTGATAGAGATTACTTGTTGTGGCGTCCTTGGAAGAGAGGAAGGAGGCAGAGCTAGAGAGCTGCCGTCTTTTGATTCCCATCGTCAAATCAAGAACGAGTGAAAAAAAAGTGAATCCATGAGAAATCGTTATAGACCAACCAAATCCGAATTAATATGATAATATTTTAGCACAATAACAAACTATCAATGATAGACGATAGTAAGTAAACAAAATTATAGAAATTTTTAACTATAAAACCACTAGATGACAAGTAGAAGCGAATAAAAGATAAAATACACATGCACATATAGCAAATAAGTAAACAATAATGGACTAGAAAGGAATAAATGCTGAAAGTTTTTTGTAATTTGATCCGTTCGGTTTTTAGCCATTTTTTCTAAAAAAAAACTGAATGACCAAAAATCAAAATTTTCGTTTACCGTATCGAACACCAAATATCTATCGGATTCTAGTTGCCCTACCGCCCGTTTGCACGTGTTTGGACTGCCACTTCCAAGGTCCCTCTCCGGCCTCAAACCCCAACAAATATCCACAAGATTCAGAGAGAAACGAACAAACCAACCTGCTTACCAGATAGTGGCAGGAGGGCGGAGCCATGGCCACGGAGCAGCAGATTGAGCACAGCCACCTTCCCATCAGAAGCCTCAACCTCCACGTTGCCCAATCAGGCAAAGGTTAGCGCCTCCTTTCTTGCTCGCCGGCGCACTGAAGAGTCCACTCTTCGATCGTCGTTTCGTTCGGCGCAGGTCAGCTGGGGACGGTGGTGTTCTTGCACGGCTTCCCGGAGATATGGTACACGTGGCGCCACCAGATGCTGGCCGTGGCCGCCGCCGGGTACCGCGCCGTCGCGCCGGACTGGCGCGGGTACGGGCTCTCGGACCAGCCGCCGGACCCGGAGGCGGCGTCGTACGACGACCTAGTAGAGGATCTCCTCGCCATCCTGGACGCCCTCTCCGTCCCCAAGGTATCGCCCGCTTTCTTGTCAAATTTGAGGAAATCAGTGTGTCTGGAATCGGTACTGATTGGGGGAAATGGTTTCTTGGTTGGTGCTGGTCTCTGAAGGTCAGTGTGGAGAGCCTATGAGCTCCTCAGTTCCTAAAATGGGTACACTGATCCTCACTTTGAATTCCTGCTAGTTTAGATATGGCCTTTTGGTAGGGCATGTAAACAAAAGGCATAATTGGTGGAAGAACATTCGGATGGAAACTACATATCTGAAGGATTTGAAATGAATTGCTCAAACCTTGGATAATTTGTAGGGAATATGCAGAAATTTTCACTTTGTTTAAGGGAGTTTTAAAGGGAAAATCGTATCAAGTTTCGTGTAGTTCCAAAAACATTTTGATTTGCATGAAACTGTGCGCATGCTTCTCCTGAAACTGGAGAAATGTTTCCACAGCTCAGTTGGAATTTCAGTGGATTGGTTGAAAATCTTGCATCATGTTTTTGTTGTCAAAGGATTGTTTATTTGCTCCCTCTATCGTGTTGTTGCTAAGTCGTTGATTGGTATCAGACTATCAGTTCTACTGAACTGATCTGGAGTTGGTAAATTACGGCGTAGGTAGCACCAAGAATCAATCTTGTACTTCTGGTGAGCTCTTACTAAGAGTAAAAGGTGATTTTTTATTTATCATTATAATAGATAAGAATTATCAACTTCCCCCAAATGAAACCAGTTCTGTCATGTGCATGTTCCATGCTTCAAAAATTGCATCAGTTGGTGTGTTCTGATAATTCTTCTTTCTTTTTTTGAACGGGATTCTTCTGATAAATTCCATTTTGCTTCGTGTCAGGCATTCCTTGTGGCGAAGGATTTTGGAGCCATGCCAGCCTATGATTTTGCTCTTCGTCACCCCAGCCGCACTTGTGGTGTTATGTGTTTGGGCATCCCTTTCGGCCCTAGTGGACTCTCCTTCACCACCATGCCAGAAGGCTTCTACATTTTGCGTTGGCAGGTAATTCTCTGACCTGAAAACTCCCAGGGCAAAAATGGGTAGAGGTTGTGCCTTTGATATGACAGTGAAAGCTTGTGCTTGTAGGAACCAGGAAGAGCGGAGGCTGACTTTGGCAGGTACGATGTCAAGAGAGTTGTGCGCACCATCTACATTCTCTTCTCTAGAAGCGAGATCCCGACAGCAAAAGAAGATCAAGAGATTATGGATCTCGCAGACTTGTCGACTCCCCTTCCAGAATGGTTCACTGAGGAGGATCTTGCTGTCTATGCATCCCTCTATGAGAAATCAGGTTTCCGATATCCTCTGGAGATGCCATACAGGTAAACATGAGTTGATTATGTAGCATTGTGGCAATTCAGTAGTCAGCACTATCAGGTTTATTGGTGTCTGACAGAGCTTAGGTGCATGGTACACTTCATAGGTCTCTCCGCAAGAGGCAACCAATGGAACATCCAAAGTTCCAAGTCCCGGTGTTTTTTGTCATGGGGGAAAAAGATTACGTCTTCAAGTTCCCTGGGGTTGAGGCTGTTCTGAAAGACAACATAATGGAGAAGTTTGCACCGGACCTGAAGATCACCTACATCCCTGAAGGCAGCCATTTCGTGCAGGAGCAGTTCCCGGACAAGGTCAATGAGCTCCTCATTGGCTTCTTGAAGGACCATCCTGTGGTTTCATAGATGCTCTGGACTTCTGGTAGACCCCAAATACTGTATTCTTCACCTGTACTCTCTCGTAAGCAACATACACATCGTGCAATATTATGATGTGAATTATCAATAAAGGGTCTGCGATGGCTGACATTGCTTTCAGCATGCTAGTCAGCTATGTTTGAACTATGCAGTGTCTGGTTTGTACTGCTAGTTTTATGAGCAATGGGAAAGGCTAATATTTCTCCACTCGGGAATTTTTGAGGGTGTTTGGTTGCGAGCCACAGTTTATCACGTCTAAGGTTAGGCTAGTTTGACCAACTCAAGGAGCTGTTTGGTTGTAGCCACAGTTGTGGTAAGATTCCCTTTCAGCAAACTAGGTTCCACGTGTCAATGACTCAAAAAAGTGTGGCAAGATCCCCTTAGGCTTGCTAAGGTGTAGCAAAGAATTTGAGCACCTCAACTTAGGCAAGTGTGGCAATTTTTGTTGGCAAAGTGTGGCTAGCAACCAAACAGCACTTCTTATGATCCTTCAATACCGTCACTCCAGGGTTGAGTTCTTGCTTCCTAGGATAAAGGATGCATACTAGGATTCGGAATGGGAACGACAACAGATTTATCTCTCTTCTTCCCCTGTCACTTCTGGTCTACTGGATTTCTTTTCAGAGTGTATGCTGAGTGGTACATAATTTCAACGTCGGTAGGCATCGTTTAGTGTGTCTACGGAATTTTGCAGTAGGACACAATTTCAAGTTCAGTTGGCGTCCGAGCAAGCTGCTGTGGGTGCGGCTCTGGTGCTGTGCCCCCTGCACTTAGCGCGTGCAGGGGTGCGCCCAGGAGCCGCCACCTGTCCCTCGAAATTCAAATAACTTCCGAAAAATTCAAAAAAATACTTAAAAAATCAGAAGAATTGTAAAAAGTATTTTTTGTAAAAATACTTTTATTAAAAAGTATTTTTAAGTACTGAAAAAATACTTTTTAATAAAAGTATAAATCAAAAAAAATTTAAGTACTTACCAAAAAAATACTTTTTATACTTAAAAAATACTTTTTACAATTCTTCTGATTTTTTAAGTATTTTTTTTGAATTTTTCGGAAGTTATTTGAATTTCGAGGGACAGGTGGCGGCTCCTGGGCGCACCCCTGCACGCGCTAAGTGCAGGGGGCACAGCACCAGAGCCGCACCCAGCTGCTGTAGACAGCCTGCAGCAATTGTGCACGGAGAACGAGATGAACCACAAGAAAACAAACATGCCAAAGATCAAGGCAGAACAGTTGTGTATTAAAATCACAGAAAATGAATTAAAACAATGGTATAGGGTTAGTTTTTTTCGGCCATGGCCGATAGTTTATGACTACGATTATTGTTTTTTGGTCTTAACACGAATGTTTATACGACGAACTGAATGCTAATAAGTTGTTTTAAAAAGACTATCTTGATAAGTTATTTTAAAATAATAGACGAGAAATTTGCCGTTTGTTTTTTTTTTCTGAAAAAGCGAAAACAATGGGCCGTAATCAAGTACAGGAACAGCTTTTAGCTACCGATGTTAGCCGTCAGCTCCGACAACTCGCGCAGGCGCGCACGGTTGTACGCAAAGCTGCGAGGAGCATAAGCTAGCTAGATTTGATGTGACGACTTACGAGTACTTGCAGTTGCAGGCTGCAGATAAGCAACTTGGGGTGAGTTGGCCGTCATGGTTGCTCGGCACAACACATGCAACATGCCTCCTCACAGACACAGGAATGCAAACCATCCTCATCACAGAAGCCTGATCCCTTGGTTGTCTTCTAGCCACCTTGTGCTTTAGATCCAAGACAGACACACGTCCTGTGGCATGCACCGCAGATTGTGATCACCTTTCATCACACAACAATTGCCACACTATGCTCAGAATTACACAACAAGGCATTAGTCTCACCTTAAGTTGGCATTCAAGCAAATTGTTATGACCGCCTACAGCCAAGGTGCCGATGCTGAGAGAATAAGTTGAACCCTGCGAAAACATGCCAAAGATCAAACAAAACATCGTAGCGTTGGGTCCAATTATGGCTAAACTGCAACAATTACAACTTTCGTGCAAAATCAAGTAGCAACTAGCAAATACATACTGCCAATGATTTGTGGTATCTCAATGAATACATAGCTAGATCAGACATGGGCATGGTAATCCTACTTGATAGACACTCCACTAAGACTAGGGGCGAAGCCAACGGGAGGCTTAGTGAGGCTTGAGCCTCACCTTCCCCGGCGGCAGCAACCCCACCCCCCACCCCTCGTCGTGCGCCCGCGGTAGCCGGCGATGTTGACAGAGGCACAAGTGCCCAACAAAAAACAAAAACATAGCATAGTCAAGTGAGCAGCCCACTGCCATTAAGATGCCTAACAAATTCATCTCATTGACCCATCAAAACACCCATTCCAACTCACAAACCTGCAATTACAATTGGTTCCCACTCCCAGACCGGCAGACCCAGAGGAGAAGCGCCGCCGCCACAACGCAGAGGCCAGAGGGGGGCTGGGGGCAACCGGGCGAGGAAGCGTCACGCGCGCAGAAGGGGGTGCCGCCAGAGCTGGACCGAAGCTGGGGTAGCCGGATCTGGCGGCGAGCCGGCCGAGCCGTCAGCCGAGAGGAGGCTGTTCACCAGATCCAACCATCCGGGGTTGGGGCCGGGGGGCGGGGGAGTCGGACCAGGGGGACGAGGGCGTGCTGAGCCGGGGTAGGGGAGCTGGACCAGGGGTGGCAAGGGCTGAGCTACTGCCAGCAAGTGTGGGCGGCGGCGCGGCACCGCGGAGGAGCACCGGGCGGTTGGCCGGCGCGGAGGAGCACCGAGACACTGAGTCCCAGAGGCCGGAGATGAGAGAAGGGAGACCAGAGTGGCAGAGACACGGAGACGGCGGAGTCCGAGCGATGCGACGGAGCGAGACAGTGAGTGAGCGTGAGCGACTGAGTCTAAGATTGAGAGACTTGAGACAAAAAGTGAGTGTGAGATGAGAGGCGAGAGGTGAGACCGCAAGAGGACAGAGGAAATAGGGTCGGTCGTTGTCCGTCTGCAGTCAGAGTGAGTAATTTTTCTTCAGTTTCTTTCTTATCAATTTAGTATTTTAGAGTTTAGATTTTAGACTTTTACATTCAGTGTATATAGATAGTTTAGTCCTTATAATTAATTCATATATTTATAGCTTTGTATTGACAGAAATTAATAATTTATTTATAGATTTTGCTATAATGGAGAAACAAACTTTGTGTAACTATTTTGCAAGTAATTCAAGTAGTTCTCGTTCAACCGATGAGAGTACAACAAAACCAAAGAGGTTTCGACTAGAAATTTGATCCAAATGAAATAAATGCCGATCCGACGCTGCACATACCAATTGCCGATCTCGTAATTCAAATTAGCTTATTTGTGATATGTTTCATATGATCTAAATTTTCATTGTCATTCACAATTTCTATTATACCACTAATTTTCATATGTTCCATATACAGGTGACTTATTGCTACTCCGTACTCATAGCAGAATAATTATATTTTCTTGGGTATGCGCTTTTTATTGTTGAGGTACCTACTTTGTATTTATCTGTTTTTCGTTGTTTGTCTCCAAGACTCCAATTGTATAATTTTTGTATGAATTTGAAATTCTATAAAAGTAAAAGACTATATTTGTGCCAACTTAATTTAGTCTAACAAATGATTTAGCCCACCCTCAATTGTATTCTTGGTTTCGCTACTGACTAAGACATACAAACCATGAAGGTTTAACTCCCATTACAACATGCTCCTTCATTTGAGCTCGGTGGTTCGCAGTTCATCATAGGAATGTCACAAACAGAAGCTTTGCCCTCCCAAAAAGTTACAACAGAAACCATTCACTCGAGTTCATCCCGGCTCACCGCCTAAGAGCAACTCCAAGAGTCTTGTTAAAATAGAGACACCCATAATGTATTTTGAAGAGTCATCCCAACCCTTTTTTTATATTTTGTTCCTCCAACTCTACCAGACTCTCTATTTTAGCTATCTCTATTTTTAAAATTGGGCCACGTCATCGAGCCGTCTGGCACTGATGGACCTGGACTCGCGATCAAGAAGCGAACACCGATCGGAGACTGCCCTCGCCCCTCGCGATGACGACTTGAAGCCGCGCCGCAGGAGGAGATGGGAGCGCGCCGCTTCGTCTGGCACCGATCGGAGGGGGGCTTGCCGCGCCGCGGGAGGACACGGGAGGGGCGACGGGGCACGACCGTGATCAAAGGGGGGCTCGCCGCGCCGCGGGAGGACACGGAAGCTGCCCTATCTCGAAGCCGCGCTGCCACGGGAGGCCACAGGAGGGCCAATGGATTCATCCAAGAAACGACGTAGAGCTTTACGAGAATTCGTGTTGGATGATTCATCGTCGTCGTCGTCCGATGATGACATATTTTTTCATCAGGCAATGCATGCAGTACTCAATGAGGACGAAGTTTGTGAAGACTCACAACCTGGTGGATCTGTTCATGGGCATCTGGTTCTTAACCGGGAAAGACATACAGGACATATGAGATTGTATCAAGACTACTTCTCGGATCAACCTACTTATGGTGCCAGTTATTTCAGACGCAGGTTGGTGTGAAAATATTCAATAATCGTATTTTCCTTGGTTATGTTCATATATGTTCATACGATTTTTTTGACATAGGTTTCGTATGCGGCGATCATTGTTCTTACGAATTCTAAATGCCGTCGAAGAGCACGACGACTACTTTGTGCAGAAAAGGAATGCAGCAGGCAAACTTGGATTGACTAGTCTACAAAAGATTACTGCCGCTCTTCGGATGATAACCTATGGAGCAGCTGCCGATTCGTTGGATGATTATGTACGGATCGGTGAGAGCACTGCTATTGATAGTCTGCGCAGGTTTGTCGCAGCTGTTGTCCAGGTTTTTGGAGAGGAGTACCTGAGATCACCAAATGCTACTGACACTGCTAGATTGCTTGATGTTGCAGAGGGTAGAGGTTTCCCTGGTATGCTTGGGTCCATAGATTGCATGCATTGGCAGTGGAAAAAATTGCCCAAAAGCATGGCATGGAATGTACCGTGGACATGTGCAGGAGCCCACAATTATTTTAGAAGCTGTTGCTTCTCAAGATCTGTGGATTTGGCATGCATTCTTTGGGCTGCCTGGGTCTAACAACGACCTAAATGTTCTACAAAGATCACCATTGTTTGCGAAGCTAGCAGTCGGCGAAGCTCCAAAAGTGAATTACACCATCAACGGACACGAGTATACAATGGGTTATTATCTTGCCGATGGAATATATCCTGATTGGGCAACATTCGTGAAGACAATTCCCGTGCCAATGGGAAACAAGAAGAAGTACTTTGCAAAAGCTCAAGAGGCTTGCAGGAAGGATGTTGAAAGAGCTTTTGGTGTGCTACAAGCTCGCTTTGCTATCGTTCGTGGTCCGGCTAGATTTTGGGATGAAGGTACACTAGCCACGATAATGAAAGCTTGTGTCATAATGCATAACATGATCATTGAAGATGAGAAAGCTGAACAAACCGACCATAACTACATAGGCATGGGTGACACTGTGTCCGTTTCCCATGAGCACACACCACAGCTTTGCGAGTTCATTGAGACACATATGAGAATCAGAGACAAGGATGTACACACACAGTTGCAGGCAGATTTGGTTGAGCACCTTTGGTAACGGCATGGAGAGCAATATTAATCCTCGATTTTTTTTCAATGACAATGGCACATATATGTGCCCCTGTATTCAATGATTGCCGGCACATGATTTATGCCATGATACTTTTTAGTGGCACATATTATGTGCCATAGTTAATCACATATATGTGCCCCTGTATTCAATGATTGCCGGCACATGATTTATGCCATGATACTTTTTAGTGGCACATATTATGTGCCATAGTTAATCACATATGATTGCCGGCACATGATTTATGCCATGATACTTTTTAGTGGCACATATTATGTGCCATAGTTAATCACATATATGTGCCCCTGTATTCAATGATTGCCGGCACATGATTTATGCCATGATACTTTTTAGTGGCACATATTATGTGCCATAGTTAATCACATATGATTGCCGGCACATGATTTATGCCATGATACTTTTTAGTGGCACATAATATGTGCCATAGTTAATCACATATGATTGCCGGCACATGATTTATGCCATGATACTTTTTAGTGGCACATATTATCTTGAATTACCTTGAATTCACGAAGTGCAGTACAAGAGGAGCAAATTACCTTTAATAAGATCGATTAATTCATACATGAAACGTACTGCCATGTGCATACACATGGGATAGACCACAACATAAAGCACACACTAAGCATGACCACCCCGACGGTTCATGATGTCCTCCCTCACACTCATGTAGAATGCTTGTTGCTGCGCAGACATGCCAGAAAGATCCATTGTCATAATCCTCTCATCATCTAACATCCTCTTGTGCTCAAACTCCTCCCTTTCTAGGTCATATAACAGTTTGAACCTCTCATCTTTCTTTGCTTCTTTCTCCTGATCAGCTTCTTTCTTCTTCTCCCACATGTTGTCAAATGATGCCAACAAACGGTCCTGTGAACCACTTGCTTTCAGAGCTTGTTTTGCCTTTTTATTTCCTATGGGTCTGCGTGCTGGTGTGCTGTCTGGACTACCACCATTATTACCATCTTCAATTGTTGATTTATCATTGGTGTGTAGTTCAGGAGCCGTGCTTGTCTGATTCACAGATTTCCTTTTCTTTTTTTGTGTATACTTCTTTTTCAGCTCTTCCACCTTGTAAATCCATTTTTGATGTTTGTGAAGAACATTCCAGCAATGCAATAACTTAAATGTCTCCTTCTTGGGATGAGTCTTCTTGTATAGTGCCTTTGCTTCAACCATCTGATAAAGACATGTACGTTCATTAACAAATTGTAATTAAATGCGCAAATGTAAATAATCACAATAGCTTTCAAATACATACCGAGTCTTGGATTGTTACTCCACTTTTGTGAGCAAGCTCAATCTGCGTATAGCTTCCAACAAAATGGTTGACACTTTTCAGTATCACAGACCATCGATTCATTAGAGAATTAGCGTTACGAGAAGAGGCAAATTTTTTGTGGGTGTTGTAGTACTCAAGGATCCTATTCCAATACGTCATCGAGCTTTGGTCGGTGCCGTGGATGGGATCGATGCCAACATTGAGCCATGCCTTGCATAACAGCATATCCTTGTCTTCATTGAAATTCAGGGTCCTTTGTGATAGTTTACCATTACTGTTTGACGCGGGCTGTGAGGACTGATCATGACCGCCGCCATTAGAGTGTTCAGTTTGCTCCATAATCTCCGACAAAAATGTTCCATTATTCTGTGGGTCCATAATGTTGCTAAAGTAACCATTGTTCGTTGCAGTACCTGCAGAAATACCCATGGGTCTGAATTAATAGTTTGCTGCTAAAACAATTATGATGAAACAGTCCAGCCCGTATCCAACTACTGGGCCTTGTTGTAATCCATTTTCCCCCACCATAAAAAATAAGAAAACTCTGCTCTATCTTCTTAGTTTTGCCACGCATAAGCACCATTGGAGTAGTCACATTCTCGAATCACACACAGAGGCTGATACGATAACTACATAGCTAGGTATGGTGAATCAATGGCCCCCAATTCAATATTGTCGAACTTACACATGTTCTCTGGAAAATATAAAAGCACGGGCTGAAGCTGAACTTACACATGCCCTATTCAATGTGTATTACGCACAATCACAAATTAAAACACAAGAATTCCCTGTACGTACATCTGAACTCGAGCAGAACAGGTATAACTGACATGAGTTGTTAAATAGGAATTTTGTACCTGCAAATTGGTTTGGGCCTGTATTTTCATCATCATCAAATGGTGCAAACGAAGAATTGTACTGGCTCACCACCTCATGTCCACCTTCATCTACTTCAGTGCCAGGCATCTCGAATGTCAGTGGAGCAAACGAAGAATGCGCGGGGAGGGCCGGGCGCCGCCGGGCGCACGGGGAGGGCCACAGGGGGGAGGGGGGAAAGGGCGCCGCGGGAGGGGGCGTGCGGGGAGGGCCACAGGGGGGAGGGTGGAAAGGGCGCCGCGCGAGAGGCTTCGACGCGGGAGGGGGCGCGAGAGGAGGGATTCCGCGGGAAAATGGAAAAATGAGCGGTAGGAAAGCATCTAGCGAGCCAGGATGCCTCGCCAGATTTCACGAGCGAGACGTGGAATTTGGCTCCACTGCAAAATAGATAACAGGATAAAAGAGCTGTTGGAGGGTGTTTTTTTCCTTGGGTCATCTAATTTGGAGAAAAAGTGCAAGATAAAGAGTCTCTTGGAGATGCTCAACACTGCTTCTTTGACTAGTTATTCCAATGTCAGCATGTAGAAGATTTAGGGTATGTTTAGATTGTTGCCCTAACATGCCAAACCCAAATATTAGTGTGCCTTAGTGATTTAGCCAAAACTTTGGCGCGTCCCAAAAAATTGGCAATGCAATGCAATTAGTGGACAAATTTTGGGCGGCAATTTTGCTCGCCAAATTTTTGGTGAGGCAAGGTTGGTTGTATCCATGAGGTGGCAGTAGCTGGTTGGTTGCATTTAATGCTTCTTTTTTTGATAGAAAACAACACAAGCAATGAAAAAAATATTCTTAGTTGGGGAAAATATCTAACAGTACAAGCAAAAACAGCTATCAAGAACACCATCAGCCAAAAATATGTCCATGAAACAGTAGAGGCACAATAACATGAACTGTTTTATTACAGAGCATGACTGGGATGAATTGATGCTCACAAAGGTGGTATAATACATCCTTCCAGACATTTTACCATCTCTCCATTACCTCCAGGTGGACTTGAAAAAGGATAATTAACAGTAACCATTTGGATTTTTAGTTGAGAAAACATAGGTTCACGATTCACAAATGTTGTTTGGGATAATTAATAGTCCGGTCATTACAGTCACCTTTCTGATTATTTTTTTACTCAATTTATTAGTCACAAACCTACAATCTTAGTAATCAAAATTGTTAGCAGCGACAGAGATACTACAAATCAATCCACAACCACTTCAGCCTAAGCAATAAAATATAGGTCATGTTCTTTTAGGCTATAACTGATGGCTTTTGGCTGCGACTGATGGCTTTTGTTTGTACTTTTCGAGACGGCGACGGATGATGCACACGATTTCAGGCTTGAGAAGCTATTTGAAGAAGCGGCTTCTTGAAACCGCTTGGTGAAGTCGTTCTATTTATTTTGACTTCCGGAGAAACTGAATCCAAAAGCCACAAAAAGCTTAAAAGAACCGGGCCATAATCGGTCTTCTGCAAGTGAAACATACAACAGACAGCCGAAGGTGATTGTTGAAATACATGTTATACATGCAAGGTTATAGATAGAATACTAAGCGTGTTAAATTAGTTGATAATCTGATCTCCTGATCCCATGTAATCTATTGTAACTAATCTTTTTGTATTCGGTTGCGTGTTGGATACTATTTACCATCCGGCACAATGGCTATAAAAGAAAAGCATCAGTAACGTTTTAGCACTACGCCACCTTCAATGAATTCTATCTAGATTGATTTCTTTATAGTGATAACATATTTCTTCCAGCCATGCAGCTTAGGGTCATACAGAGCAACAATGCAATTATAATTCATAAATTATGGGACCTCTGCATCATGCTTGTTGTGAGCAATACATCATCAATAGTCAGTCTAAACAGATTAAAATAGAGTTTTTAGGCTACTTGGACACGTGATGTAGCTAGATTTGAAATATGATAGATCTACTTAATGATACCAATAATAATAATAATAATAATAATAATAATAATAATAATAATAACCCCGCTCGGTTGGGCTGAAAAGCTGTGGCTTATGGCTGAAATTGCACTGTAACGGCTGAAATTTTACTGTAGCTGAATGTGGCTTATTTAGCATAATTAAATTTAAAATATTTAAAAATAGAAAAAATATGTTAGCTCATTACGGACAACGTGAACAAATACAGGGAAAAAAAGAACCGGCAAAAAAGCTCAAAAAAGCCAAAAGTTCAGAAAAAGACGAAATTTATGAATAGTGAAAAATAAGCCAGAAGCCAGAAGTTGAAGCTGAAATGAGCGGGGGCATAATTCTGATTGCCTCAAACAAATTACTTGCAACTTAAATCTTAAAAAATGCTCAAAAACAAAGAAGAACTTCTTGGTGAACAATAAAATGAAACACAACGAAAAGTAGTTCAACATTAGACATCAGAAGCTTCAAGCAGTATGAGAACACATTGCAGCAAATACCTTATCAGAACAATTTGAACTAGTGGTACGCAACATTGGGATTTTCTTCTCTACCAAGAGCCACAACAGCAAATTTTACTGTAGACCTCATTTACCATGAAATTTTATGTGAGTTCCACGCATCTCAATTTGGGCTACATAATCCCGTGGGTTTTGATGCTACATCTATTAATTGCCAAACTTAGGGCTGAAAACGAAAACGGTAATTCTCGGTTACCGAAAATCATTTTCGAGAAATTATCGATTTTTCCCCTAAACGAAAACGGTGACGGTAACCGATAAAACGGAAACGAGAACGGTAAAAACATCCGAAAATGAAAACGATTTAGCTCTCTTCCGATCGTTTTCGAAAAATACCGTATTTAACCGGTAATTACCGTCGATAATTACTGTGAGCACCCCGGCCCAGGCCCATTAGTCTCCGGTCTCCCCAGTCCCCATTCGGGATTGCGTCGAGATGGCGGCGCTGATGGAGGTCGGCGATGTGGACGCCGTTGGTGTCGGTGCGGTGGTGAAGGTGCGGTCGGCGGGCGACGCATGGGAGTAGGCGGTGAGGAGCGGTGGTGAGTGGGTGGCGCGTTGGATGCAAACGGCGTGGGCGCGGGATTTGGAGCGGCGACCGGATGAGAAGGAGGAGATCGGCGGTGGAGTTGGCGGAAGAGGACGGCGCGGTGGAGGTGAGGTGCGGCGGCGCACTGGAGTAGGTGGCGCGGGTGGAGAAGTGGTAGAGGAGGGAGGAGAGTAGTAGGTGGTGAGAAGCAGCAGAGAGATGCGGTGGAGCGGCGGGTTGCCGGAGTAATGGAGTGCGGCGGCGCTGATGGAGGAGAGGTACGGCGGCGCTTGGTGGGAGATGGCGCGCCGAAGGGGAAGCAGTGAAGGAAGGCGCGCCGGTGGATGGAGAAGGCGACGGTAGATCTGGAGAAGGTGGGGGCGGCCGAAAGAGGAGGATGCGGCGGCGCAAAGGAGGAGGCGCGATGGAGGGCGAGCAGAGGGGCGGCCGGTTGTGGAGAAGAAGGGAGAGCAGGGCGCGCGGGTGCTGTGGAGGGAAGGAAGAGGAAGGGTGGCCGCCGGCGAGTTTGGCCCGGTCTCGCCGGCGCCGAGAGTGGAGAAGGAGGAGCTGGGGAGGAAGCAAACGGAGGTTAGGGAAGAGTTGAACCGGGCTCGGGCTTTCCAGGCGGCCGCTAGGGTTTTTTGTGGGATGGGGATCGGAGATTTTGCGATTTAGTCCTCCAGGTTTTCAGAAATTACAGTCCAGTTCTTCCCCAATGAGATTTCTTCTGATTTAGACCTCCAGAACTCCGTTTTCTTCGCGGATAGATCCTACGTGTTCGAGACAACATGTACATCTGTATTTTAGTTACTAGTGTACTAGTACTTTCTAGTTTGTGAGTTTGTGACTACGCCTATGTCATGTGGTTGTCAACTTTGTGTGCTTGTGAGACCTAACTAAGTAGTATTGTATTAAGACCATGATGTCACTTGTGGTTGTGGGCTTGTGGCTTTGTGTCGTGTCTTTTTATTGCTATATAATATATGTGTCTTGCCTCTTGTGCCATGGATCATTACTACAGTATTATTTTTCATGTGACCTAGGTCAATATATACAGCTATTGTAATGCTGTGCAGATTGGTGTGTAATGTGTTTATTGTATTTTAGATATCGCTTTCATGATTTTCGATCGTTATCGATGCACTTTTGATCGAATAGTTTTGTTTCCGAATTTACCGGAATATCGATGTCGTTCTCGTTTCCGACAATATCGTATCGATTTCGTTTTCGGGAAAATAATGTGAAACTGAAAGTGATTTGACCTCCTACCGATCGTTTCCGACCGTTTTCAGGCCTAGCCAAACTACTTAATTGGGGTATCCTAACCCATGAGGTGCTTTTGGAGGCATTTCTACCAACGTGGACAATGACTTGGCGATTACTTCACAAATCAAATATTATGGCTTTTGACTTACAACTTACGTTATAATAAATAGTTTTTAAACGGTGTTTTTTTAATACGGGATTAATAGGAAGATTATAGTAAAAGATGTACTGAGTTTAGTTATACCGGTCAAAATTGCATGCAACTATTTTTCTCTGCATACTGCCTCTCATGAATAGCCAGAATTCAAAATTTTTAACCATAAAGCATAAACCACAGCTAAAAGTACCCATCCTATATAAAATTTCTTACAAACAAGCATTATGGAGTTGGTTGGCAGCCTTAGGAAGTACATACGCATCCATTATTATTTTTCCCGAGGTGTGTGTATATATGTGTGACAGGACAAGAGGGCAAATGTAACTCGGTAGAAATTCTTTGCAAACTCTGGGCCTATTTTTTTCGGCTGCGGCTTATGATTTTTGGCTGAAATTTTTGAATTTTGGCTATTTACGGTATAGATTACGGAGAGACAGATACTCACTTGCGATTTTGGCTGGTACAGATGTTGGGCTTTTGACGTGTAGATCGTTTAGCTTGTAGATCCCGTCTTAAGAAAATACTCCGTTTGAAAGTTAGGTACTGTAGCAAAAGCCAAAAGCCGCTAGCTTGTGAAGTAGAGAACAGGCCCTCTCTCATCCAGCGGCGGATCCAGCGGTGGGGCGGGGGGGGGGGGCTCGAGCCCCCCCTACCGCTACCGGACCCTTGGAGCCCCCCTAAATTTTTAGCCATGGATGTATAATGTAGAAGGGGCTGAGGTCGAGCTGAAGGTACTTCAGCCCCTCCAAAAATTTTTCCTGGATCCGCCACTGCTCTCATCCATGCCTTAGAAAAAGTATTAATAACGTCCATCAAATCAACTATACGCCACCTGCTGATTTAGGGAAATTGATTAATATACCCTCGTATAGTTGGCACTACAAGATAAACCCACATTCCTAGTGTAATTGATTATTTATCCATCTTCAGCTGAGATCTTTGATTATTTACCACTTTTCATAATTTTCAATAATTGTTTCGTCTTTTTTTACCCCACTCGAAGTGTGCTAACTATATGAAGGTATATAATCAATTTTTCCAATGTTTTATAGTAGATCAATAAGTAATGAATGAAAGTGTACGGTCTTGTTATTTGGGCTTTTGATGTATCTGAAATAGAACGACTTTTTAAAATGGATTTGTTTAAATAATTTCTCAAGTCTAAAATCATGTGCGCCGTAACAAAAAAAATGTAAACAAAAACCCCAAGTACTATGCTAAATCTGCAGACATTTCGGAAAAATACAATTGCCGCAAAGCAGGTCGGGATCAACACAAACACAACCGAAGTTCTTTCTGAAGGAAACACGATTGAATTTCTAGTGTTCAACTGCAGGATCGACCTCTCCGATCCCGAGAAAATTGATACTATGCCACTCCTTCGGAGTGGCTTCGATAAAATGCCACTCTCTAGGTGGCAATTGTTAAAATGCCACCTAATACATGATTAACTCTATGATATGCCCTTTTAGGGGTTTTAGCCATTTCTTTTTCGTTTTTTATTTTTTTCCCACCGAAATTGCATGGGAAATTACTCTAATACCCCTGCTTCCCTTCCTCTGTTGCCTGCCTGTTTCTTCTGAACCTGTTCTTGGATTTGTTCCGTCTCCATGATAAACTCCTAAAACCTTGTGAATTTTTGATCAGATGGGGTGCTTCACCTTCAAGAGCGGCAAGAACAAGGCCAAGAACCAGCAGCTGGTTGGCGCCAAGACGTCGCCCAAGTCGCTGGCGCCCAAGTCCGACGGGCAGAGGAGCAGCAAGGCGTCGTCGGTGTCGACGTCCGCGTCGACGTCGACGAGGAGCATACAGGAGCTGTCGGAGGAGAGAGGCGCGCAGCGGCTGCGGGTGTTCGACCTGGAAGAGCTCAGCAGCGCCACCAACGGATTCAGCCGCGCCCTCAAGGTCGGCGAGGGCGGCTTCGGCTCCATCTACCGCGCCTTCTTCCGCTCCGCCGACGCCGGCAGCGGCGGCCCGGTCGTCCTCGCCGTCAAGCGCCTCAACCAGCGCAGCTTGTAGGTCAGTTTGCTAGCTAATCTCACATCTGCTGTATGTTGTTGGTTCATGGGTGCTATAGTCATTAAGCCTAAAAAATTTGCCATGGTTTGATCAATACTTGTTCATCAAAAACCTTTGAGCTGTTAGAGAATCCGATCAATTAATTGTACGGATTATGCATTTCAAATTCGTATAAACGTTGGTTTATCCATAGATTTGCAGTTGTTTATGTTAAAGAGAAGGAATCTGCAATTTTGCCTTTTTGGTGTATTAGGGGAATTCAGAAGCAAGGGTATTAGGGAAATTTCCATGCAATTTCGGTGGAAAAAAATAAAAAACGAAAAAGAAATGGCTAAAACCCCTAAAAGGGCAAATCATAGAGCTAATCATGTATTAAGTGACATTTTAACAAGGGAGATTGGATTATATACCCTCCCTTTAGTTGGGAAATTGAGGATTTACCCTCCACATCTCAATGACACGTGAGGTCATCATAAGTCACTGACACGTGGGCCAGGAGGGTAAATCCTCAATTTCCATCTAAATGGAGGGTATATAATCAATTTTTTCTTTTAACAATTGCCACAGAGATGATATTTTATTGAAGCCACTCCAAAAAAGTGACATGGTATCAATTTTCTCCTCCGATCCCAAGGCCCCCCGGAAGACTATCACAGCGTTTTCTTGCGAAGACTCCGTCCCCTCCCCCGTCGGCGCCCCCTTTTCCACGGCCGAATCGACCTCCATCTCGTCTCCGCCGCCACCCACCTGAAAGCGACGCCGGCGCAGGAGGAAGCCCCCTCGCCACTCGGCACCCGCGACAGCGACGGCCGGTCGCTTTAAATGACCTAAGCGCCCCCCGCGTGGCGCCCCCTCTTTTCCCCTCCTCTTCCCCGTCCTATCCCTCTCCGTCCTTATGACCTCTTCCTCCGCCCCAAACCCTAACCCCGTCCCCACACCCACCCCGAACCCTACCGCGAACGGCACAACCGCGGGCGCCAACGGGAGCGTGGCAGCCGCGGCGTCGCCCCCCAAGGAGCAGCAGCAGGACGGGGCTGCGGGAGGAGCGGCGGCGGGGGTGGATGGGCGCGGAGGAGGCGCGGAGGCGGCAGAGGCGGGGATAGAGGGCGAGGCGATGGAGGTGGATGGTGGCGCGGGAGGAGGCGGCGGAGTGGGGGGTGTGGAGGGTGGTGGTGTTGGGGGAGGAGGAGGAGCTGCTGCGGGAGGAGTAGGGCAGCAGCCGTCGCCGGCGACCGTGTTCCGGATCCGGCTCAAGCAACCCCCGGCAAGCCTCCGGCACAAGATGCGCGTGCCCGAGCTGTGCAGGAACTTCAGGTGCGTCCGGCTGAGCCTCTTACAGCTTCCGTTTACTTTTGTTGTGCACTTGTGCTCGAGCAAAAACATGAGATTCTTTTGTGGTTTTTCGGGATAGCTGGGTGAGCCTTTAGTGCTTTTCTATTCTTCAAATTTTTGGCGACGAGTGCAAGGAGTGAAAATGTTCTAGTTGTGCTAATTGCAGAGACTTTGGGTAGTGCCTGAATTTGTGATTGCCTTGTTTCCTGTGGCCTTCGAAAGTGTTAAATTTTTGTTCTGGAAGTGAAGCTTAAATATCGCTTGTAGTTTGTAATGTCTTTTGCCGTTTTTCCCCCTTTGTATAACCAAGTGTAGTGAGGTCAAACTTGATACACTTCTAAGCCAGTTGGAAGATGCTATTATGCTAACAGTCATAAATCCATTAACATAAGTCCACATTTGTATCTGATTGATCCACGAGCAGATCTCATGGAGCAGCTAGTTAGAAAATGCTCGTGTTTCTGAAACTGCTAATGGTTTGTGCCAATTGCTGATTACAGTTATCTGCAACACTAAGGTGGAATTAATTGGTTTAAATATATGACTATTTTGTAGTGTGTCTTTTTCCTATTTGATCTTACAACCTTTAATTTGTTTTACCTAGCAATGTGGATTATGAAAATATGGCAGCTGCTGACAAACTTAAGTTGCATGTGCGCTTTTCTGTTTTTATAACTGTTTTAATCTGGTAGGACTAATGTGCTTAGTCCATTT
This sequence comes from Dendrocalamus latiflorus, assembly GCA_017311315.1. NCBI lineage: Eukaryota > Viridiplantae > Streptophyta > Magnoliopsida > Poales > Poaceae > Dendrocalamus > Dendrocalamus latiflorus. The sequence continues at coordinate 20,940,282 of CM029675.1, forward strand.
TGCCCTTCAGTTAATTGGAAACTAATGATTTATCTCGGTGGTTTTTCTTATTGCAGCGCAGTTGCTTGGTGTGGGAAGCTGAATGCAATTGCATGCGCATCTGAGACTTGTGCGCGAATTCCGAGGTCAGAATTTCATCCATTATTTCTCTGAAAATCACTTTGCCCCTCGCTTAGTCTTGCATGAAAATATCATTTGCAAACGGAGTATCATTTGAGGTGGCAGAATCAGTTAGTTTTGATAGCTCTTTTGCTTTAGAGGGGCTTCATGAGTTAATAAACCATTTTGCAGAATTGCTTATTTTCATTTTTAGGTTATGAAATTATCTTTGCTGCGAAATAACGGAATGTATATTTTCAGCTCTAATTCAAGTCCACCATTTTGGATTCCTATACACGTACTGAATCCAGAGAGACCAACGGAATGTTCTGTTTTCAATGTGAGAGCAGGTAAACGTCTATTTATCTGTTAGCCTAAGTATTCTTTAATATGGTTTACTTGCATCCCGTGCATTGCTACACAATAATACATCCATGTTCCAATCTCAGTTGCATTTGGATGTAATTATTTTTGCATGTGCAAATGGCTGTCCACAATCATATAAAGAGTGAGGTTGAAACTCAGTTTTGTTTATAGCAGTTGTCTATCTCCCATCATGTTTCACTGTAATTAATTGTCAATTGAACAGATTCTCCACGTGACTTTGTTCAGTTCATTGAATGGTCTCCTCGATCATGCCCTCGTGCATTATTAGTGGCAAATTTTCATGGGAGGATTACTATTTGGACACAGCCAACTAAGGTATGCAATTCGCTTGAGCAAATTCCAAATGGCATCATCTATTTTTGGGAGTAGTACTACTGAAATTTTCTTTGTTCGTTTGTAAAACATTCAGGATTCTCTGGTTAGCTTTCCTTGGTTTATACATTTGATGTCATTTAATTTTCTCATACTAATTTTTGTCTGACATGTTGAAGGGTCCTGTTAATCTTGTGCGTGATGCCAGCTCATGGCAATGTGAACATGAATGGCGCCAAGATCTTTCTGTGGTGACGAAGTGGTTGTCAGGAATTTATCCGGTATGTTGCTATTGTACACAAAACATACATTCTGCTCGCTTTCTATTGATAATGTAGTGTCATACTGCCTTATGATTGACTGAATGGTTTATGTAGACAACTAGACATCCTGTTTTCATGGTGTACTTGTAGAATTATACACATCATTTAACAATTCAGATTTTTGTATACCATACGATGTCAATAGTTGTTGATTATATTAACTTAATAAAAGTACTCATTTTTAAATAGTTTGATAATGCAATGACAATAGATTGAATCAGAAACTCGTCTAAGATTGTATTCATGGACATTTATTTCAAATTAATTGCAATATTTGGTAAAAAAATCCAGCTTTCTGATGGTACACTTCAGTGTTTATTTGAATTGGTATTTTTGTCTAATTTATTTTCTAATGACACTGAATCTTTTTTTATTACCTTTTTACCATATACAGTGCATTTTGATTGAAAGAAAAAGAATTACGAAGCTATAGCAACTGCTAAATTTGTTGTTTTCTTTTACTTTGCAGTATAGATGGCTTCCTGCAAGCTCTGGTACTTCTTCAAACTTAAAAACCTTTGAGGAAAAATTCCTTACCCGGCAGCCTCAAAGTTCAGGTTGGCGAGACAAATGTATTACCGAACAGATATTTTTGGGGGGGGGGGGGGGGGGGGGGGGTTGGGGGTACACTTCATGCGTGTTTTCTTTATACTACACTGACACAGCCTTGTTTACTGCAGCAGGATGGCCAAACATTCTATGCGTTTGTTCCGTTTTTTCATCTGGTTCTGTTCAGCTTCATTGGTCACAGTGGCCTTCTCAAAACTCAGCACAGCCTAGATGGTTTTCTACTAGCAAAGGGCTTCTAGGAGCAGGGCCCAGCGGTATAATGGCTGCTGATGCTATTATTACCGAGTCTGGAGCTTTACATGTTGCTGGTGTTCCCCTTGTTAACCCATCTACTGTAGTGGTTTGGGAGGTGATGCCAGGTCTTGGCAATGGTATTCAAGCAACTGCAAAGATAAACGCAACGAGCCCTCTTCCTCCATCTCTGAATCCCCCTTCCTGGCCTGGTTTTGCTCCACTAGCGGCTTACCTCTTTTCTTTGCAAGACCACCTTGTTTCTGAGGGTGCACAAACAAAAAAACAGATAGATAATGAGACCACCGAGGCTGCATCAATCCATTGTTGCCCGGTTTCCAACTTTTCAGCTTATGTCAGTCCTGAAGCTGCTGCCCAGTCAGCCACTACTACAACATGGGGATCTGGGGTTACTTCAGTTGCTTTTGATCCCACTCGAGGAGGATCAGTCATTACAGTTGTAATAGTTGAAGGTGCGTATACAACTCAATTTGGGAATGAATTAGTATTGAGTGATGTAATTGTCGCATCTCACAGTGGCTGTTGTAATTTGTTCTGAGACATAGCATGAACCACATTGTAATGGGGTTCTCCTGCCCTTTCTTAAAGGCTTCATGATTGTCATACTTCTCCTGTGTGCATATCCAAGGACCCCAACAACATAACACTAGAAGAGTTAATCTAAATTGTACATGTCCATAATCCAGATAAAAAAAAGTCCTCAGGTCCTTATGCTTATACATGTGATAAGATTCTGAACAACATATTGTCTTCTAGCTGTTTGTGTTGTTCGTTGATGTATTGCTCATGTGGCTTGTGCCATGGCTTCATATTATTCTCTTTTTCTTGTGTGTCATAGTTTCTGTACTTTATTAGATATATTGGTTACTCTTAGCTAGTGTTTCATTTATTTTTCTGACAATCATTGAATCATTTCCTGCAGGGCAGTATATGTCTCCTTATGATCCTGACGAAGGACCTTCCATCACTGGATGGAGAGTCCAATGCTGGGAATCTTCGCTTCAACCTGTTGTTCTTCACCCAATATTCGGAAGCCCTGCTTGCTTTGATGGGCAGCCTCCTATGCAAACTGTTTGGTCCACTAGAGTTAACAAAAGCATTCCACCAACAGAGGACCTTAAAAATCCTCACGCATATGTTCCAATGCCAACAACCTCAGATGAACGAAGCTCTTCTGAGTGCAGTGTTGACAGGGCAAACAGACTTAGCTTTGACCCTTATGATCTGCCAAATGATGTTAGACAACTGGCTCAAATAGTTTATTCTGCTCATGGTGGTGAGGTTGCTGTTGCCTTCCTGCGTGGAGGAGTGCACATTTTCTCAGGTCCAAATTTTGATCAGGTTGACAGCTATCATGTCAATGTTGGCTCAGCTATTGCTGCACCAGCCTTTTCCTCAAGCAGTTGTTGCTTGGCATCAGTATGGCATGACACACTCAAAGATCGAACCATACTAAAGATAATACGTGTGCTTCCTCCTGCAATTCTTAATGCTCAGACAAAGGTCAGTTCAGCTGTGTGGGAACGGGCAATAGCAGATAGGTATGCACCCAAGCTAATAGATGCTGATTTAAATGTTTTATTTGTTTGTGACAACTGCAATATTTTTGGCAGATTTTGGTGGAGTCTATTGGCTGGTGTGGATTGGTGGGATGCTGTTGGTTGCACACAGAGTGCCGCTGAAGATGGTATTGGTAAGGATGTTTCTGCAGATGTTATGCATTTGTGTGTGGTTTGTCCAATTCAATTTGTTCCAGTTGTCTGTACAATTTGAAGGGAAGTGGACCCCCTGCTGCACTATAGAGTTTCCACAACTGGCATTTCGGCCTCTGCAAGTCTATAATGGAGTTAATGGAGGCTAAATCAAATATCTTTTGGATGTTTAGGCCTGACTAAAATTTGGTGTTTCTGATATGAAAGAAGTCAAGGGATAGTGGGAGAAATATTTGATTACCTTCATTTTTATATGAATGGCCTATAATGGGAGGAAGTTCATGTTCTGCCATATGTAGAAGATCCACTTCCCATCTGAAATGGGCCAAATCGCTTGCAAGTAACAGCTTGGGACTATGCACCGTGCCTCTGGCATATGTTGAATTGTGCTTTTGCTTCATTTCTCCAGTCTAGATTCCTTGATGTGTTAAATTATTTTTGGGTATGAGATGTGACAAAATTTTCTGAGCAAATAGAATGTCTATGTTTTTATTAAGTTTCACTAATTGTTGCATATGGTTGGTTAACTATTTCAACACCTGCAATATTCATGGTTATTAAGGCGGTAAGGCGAGGTAAGGCGACCGACCCCCCTCACACCTTTTAAGCGGTAAGGCGTAAGGCGAGGCGACGCCTTACACACTTCATAAAGCGAAGAAAACAGAGTTCTGGAGGACTAAATCAGAAGAATTTAAGAGGATTAGGACCTAGAAGGACCTAATTATAATTTCGTAAAACTCTAAAGACTAAATTGTAATAATACCAAAATACACCCGCATGCCGCATCCGATTAATCTTAGCCGACCGCCCTAGATCTGATAACCCTAGCCTCACAGCCGCTCCTCTCTCCCCGCACTGCTCCCCCGACTTTCATCGCCGCCTCCCGTGCTCTCCCTCCGAAGATACGCCGCCGCCGCCGCATCTCTCCCCTCTTCCCCTCCCTGCTCCTCCAACTGTCGCCGCCGCCTCCCCTGCTCTCCCTCCCAAGAGATGCCGCCGCCTCCTCTCTCCCCTCCCTGCTCCCCCAACTGCTGCTGCCGCCGCCACCCCTGCTCCCCCCGTCGCCTCCTCTTCCGCCGTCGCCCCTGCTCCTGCCTCCCCTACTCCCCAAGAGGATGATTCGTCGGCGAGGCCTACAGATCTAGTGGCTGTCCCGGTGGATTTAGCCCTAGGGTTCCAGGCGCCGCCGCCTAGACGGAAGCGATGAGTTGGAGACGCCGCCATCTAGGGTTCCAGGTGAGTCTTCGCCCCTTCTCTCTGGTTTAGCCACCGCCTTAGTCACGTTTCGCAAGGCGAGGCGACGCCTTGCCACCTCGGGAGCGCCTTACCGCTTAGGCGACGCTTAAGCGTCGCCTAAGCGACGCCTTAATAACCATGGCAATATTTATACTCGTCAATAAGAAGCTAAATTTCTCACTTTTTATTTCAGTCTCACTTAACAGTGTGATAGCTTTGCTGGATGCGGACTTCCATTGCCTTCCAACTATGGACCAGAGGCAGCAGCACTGTCCTGTAAGTGCTGTCGTTGCTTTTGGTACACTATGCATGGTTTGAAGCACTGGCCTTCAATTATTAATCATATGTTATCCACGTGCATCACTATGTAATATGTGTCACATTGTCTTCATGAGTTATTGAGATAGTGTATTCATCGATTACCATAGTAGTCATTCTACCAGTTAGTCGGATGAGGAACTCTATACGGCTAGACTAATGCTTGGTTCAATTTAATTGCGCTGCCCTGTCCCCTTTTCCCCTGGACTTAGTTTTTACTAGCCTTGTGACACCTATTCACTGTCTCTGCTTTTGAGTTGAAAGTGAAAATTACAGCATAAAACACATCAGTTTTTCTCTGTAAATATATATTATATATCCGGTTAATATTGCTCTGGTAGTCTGACATCATAAATGGTTGCATAATTGAGTAGCTCGGTGGTTCATTCATAATATATCCCTTTTGTAATTGGTAACTTAATATAAAGATAAACTTTTGAAATAATGTGATTTGCCACTTTTGCTTTAGTTTTTGAGGTCTTTTTAAGCAATTACTTGCTTTTACTTAAAGTTAGTCGATTTACTTCATGCAGAACCTCGATAGGATAAAGTGCAGGTTGCTGGAAGGAACAAATGCTCAAGATGTCAGAGCACTAGTGTTGGACATGCAAGCAAGATTACTCCTGGATATGCTAGGCAAGGGAATAGAGGCTGCCCTGATAAATCCATCAACTCTGCTACCTGAACCCTGGCAAGCTTCTAGTGATATGTTGTCTAGCATTGAGCCTGGCAAAATGACTGTTGACCTAGCTCTATCTCCAAGCATCCAGGTCTTCTTTACTTCCTGTTCTTTCCATTTCATTGTCATTGAGCTTAAATTCAACTAGCTATCATCCATTTTTTTTTTGTGTTATGGACTTAATTCTTATGATGTCTTTCATCATAAGAATTGCTTTGCCTAGGTTAGGTGAAATCATGTTCAACTCATCAATTGCCTCTTATGATTTGACAAATTGTCTTATTATCCAGAATATTTTAACTTTCAGTATAAGTTGTCTGCGTAGGAGCATTTCATGTTATTATTTTGTGGATGAGCTTATTTTTTGAGCATCGAAATGCAGGGTTACGTTGACGCTGTTCTCGATTTAGCATCACATTTCATCACTCGCTTGCGGCGCTATGCAAGCTTCTGCCGAACTTTGGCTAGCCATGCTGTAGGAGCATCTTCTGGCTCAGGCAGTTCTAGGAATATGGTTACTAGTCCAACCAACAGTTCTCCATCACCGTCAAATAATCAAGGTTAATTTTCAATTCCTGCTTTCTTGCTAAAGCTTGTGCATCTCTTTAGTTTGTGCAGAACAAAAACACCTGTAGATCTTATGTTTCTCCATTTTATGTTTGGAAAGTACCGAGGCATTAGTATATTTCCCATTGATCAATGATGCTAGCATGTGATGTTCCTGCAATTTTCAGGTAATCAGGGTGGAGTAGCATCGACGACAGGGAGCTCACAGATGCAAGAGTGGGTCCAAGGTGCCATTGCTAAGATCAGCAACAATGCGGATGGTGCTGCCAATACAGCACCAAACCCAATTAGTGGGAGGTCATCATTTATGCCCATCAGCATCAACACGGGAACTTTCCCTGGCACACCTGCTGTTAGACTTATTGGGGACTGCCATTTCCTTCATAGATTATGTCAGTTGTTGCTGTTTTGTTTGCTTTTTCGGAGAAGGCAATCACCAAGGTTACTTGTAAACGCACAAAAAAATGCTGATTCTACCATGCAGAAAGCACAGCACTTGATGAACGGTAAGACAGAGGACAATAGTTTGGCGGTAAGATCTGGTCTAGGTGCTGCCAAAGTGGAAGATGGTCCAGCTACACGCGGACAGTTGGTTCTTGGAGCGAAGGGTCTTGAAGAAAATCCAATGGGCAAACCCGTTAGAATAGGTTCTGGCAATGCTGGCCAAGGTTATACTTCAGATGAGGTAACTAACAAATAATTGACAAATATGAGTTACTTTGGATAACCGGAAGTTTTGTTCAACAAAAACCTGCAACCTGTATTGTTTTAAGAGAAGCACTGATATCATGTCTTTCATTGATAATTTTTACACGTTTCAGTGACTAAATAATATAAATGAGCTAGATCAGTCACAGATATTGGAGTGAGAGCGGACAATGTCCACATTTCAGTTTATCTCAGGCGGGAAGTTAGATAACCTACCAAACAGGCTTAAAAACTTTTCTAATCTGAACATAATGACAATTATAACTTTATAGCAACATTTCTGCAACTGTATTTCAAGTTTTGAACAAAAAAATCTAGCCTCTATTGTTTTTGGACAAACACATTTTGATTAGTGGTATTATATAGTGTGATTATATCTGTATTTTGTAACCTGTGAGTAGCTAAATTGTTAATGATTTGATTAGATACTTTACCTAGTATAATCTTTTGTCCCGTATCAGTGATTTGCCTGATGTTTATTTTATAGTTTCACTAGTTACTCGCCTTTCTGAAAGACTTTTCTTGTGTAGCACATTTAATTTCTGCATAATTTGGTTCATTGTTGCAGGTGAAGGTCCTCTTTCTCATATTGGTTGACCTTTGTCGAAGGACATCAGGCTTGCAACATCCATTGCCTGCTTCTCAGGTTGGTTCGAGCAACATTATTATAAGGTTGCACTACATTGATGGCAATTACACTGTGCTCCCCGAGGTGGTGGAAGCGTCCCTTGGTCCCCATATGCAGGTACAATTCAAATTCCTCATGGAAGCTTCTATGTGTCATAATTTTTTCCGTATATTATTTTGAGTGTCCAACGTTCAATAATGAGGTAGTAATAATGATCAATTGCCCTGGAGAAACAGTGATTCTAGTATTCTACAAGTTCTCAGCTACTTACCCAAGTTAATGATGGTTTGACCCCCTAAAAAAGTATCATTACCATCCCCTTTAGGAGTTCTTCATTTCTGTCAGTATGTGTGTATGTACTCGGTAAATTACTTATGATTTCTCAGTTCTTCATTTGCCATCAACCTTACTCTAGAATTTACTCATGACCCCCTTTAGGAGTTTCCATTTTCATCAGCATGTAGCCATGTACCTCTTTGATTGAGTGGTTACCCTGTACGGCCTGCAACATGTGTCAAATGTACAGAGCTGTGTCCATGCATTACTTGTTGAGCATGTCATTTTCAGTGCTCCATTGCTGTGGAGGTTCCTTATTAATTTGAATATTCATTGTACTGTATATGGATACATTTGATTCTCTAGTTATTGCAGAATATGCCTCGTCCACGAGGAGCTGATGCTGCTGGTCTTCTTCTTCGAGAATTAGAACTGCAACCTCCTGCTGAAGAATGGCATAGGCGCAACATGTTTGGTGGGCCCTGGTCAGAACCAGATGATCTTGGTCCATTGGATAATGTGCCACAGCTAAAAATCAGTGGCTCTGTCAACCCTCATTTATCTGACATGGAAGAGGATGGTGACAGTTCCTTTGGGATTCAAAGTCCTTGGCCAAGAAAGCGCCGGTTGTCTGAAAGAGATGCAGCATTTGGTCTGAAAACATCTGTAGGTCTTGGATCTTATCAAGGTGTGATGGGGTCTCGAAGAGATGTTATTACAGCTGTGTGGAAAACAGGTCTTGATGGTGAATGGTATAAGGTGAGTATGCTTAAGAGTTGCTTAACATTTTAGTCTCAATCCAGGGTTATTTGACAGATGTTATTGATATCCTGTCCAGAGTTTGCTTAGCATACGCTCCTCTTTTGCAGTGCATACGGTGTTTGCGGCAAACTTGTGCATTTGCGCAGCCTGTTGGACCGAACCCAACGAATGATCGTGAGGCGTGGTGGATCAGCCGGTGGACCCATGCTTGCCCAATGTGTGGTGGGTCATGGGTGAAAGTTGTTTGACTGCTGTCTTTGGTAACGCCTTCACCGTGCTGATTCTTCTTTGCTAATAGCTTCTCGGCCAAATCTGTGTCAGCATGGTCGGTTCCCGTGCTGTTCAATTTTGTATCTAACGATGGATTATTTGATCTCAGGCCCCCGTGTCATGGTTTACCTGCAGAGGTCATAGCAGATATACACACTTGGCTCTAACAACTGTGTAAAATTATGCTAGTATTAGGAGGGAGACTGAACAATGTTTCTGTTGTGCGTTCGTTATGTACATAAATTTACTAATTTGCAGTGTTGGAAGGAAGCTGTTAGGTCCTTACCGCTGGAAATTGCTTGTGACATTAAATAAACCTATTCCTCCTTGAATGCTATGGTATGTTCGATGAAACGAAAGCTAATGTTATCTGATACCCAGTTCCTTGACTTCATATCTATTTTCGCAAACTGTCTTTTTAGAAATGGTGTTATGCTACATTCCTTCCTTTTGTTGATCCGGTGTTTTTGGAGGGTAGATCTGTAATGAAGTATGTAAATAAGAACTTGGTACGTCTCATTAGTGTTTACCATCGTCGTAGGAGCTAGAGGTTTCCTGTAAAATTCATACGGAAGTCATGTGACGTTCTACGTTCCAAACATAGAGAGGGCTACAAGGACGGCCGGTGGTCTGGTAGCTCCGAACATAAGAGGCTATGGTAGATGGGTTTATAGTTATGATCCATAGCTTTTGAAATTTTAGATATATTTGGCCTCTATGATAGAGAAATGCCGAAAGTGGTCTCGCCAGCTACTAGTTGGATGGGTGACTAGAAGTGTGTTGTATACATTCATTTGTGTTCTGTACAGTCGATATTAGGTAGGGTAGTTAGCTAGTATAATTTATTGGTATAATTAACTACATACATAAATTAGTGTAAGAAAATTTTGTAGAATTAAGTAGTGTCAAAATCTTCTTTGTAATTTTTTATCGTGAAGATAAAAGTTTACGCTACATGAATCAGAACCAAATGTTGAAAGCTATATTATTTTTCTATTTTTTGACTTTTTCTCTCATAGGATTAATTATTCTAGGAACTTCTAACAGACCCTTTAGTTAATATAGATTTAGATAAATATTGTCTCCATACGAGCAACTATATATATTGGCTGGAGAAGTTATGACAGAAGAAAAAAAAATAGGGAAATGTATGTATATCCATCTAACGGTAGCAATTTATTTTTACACTACTTAATTTTACAAAATTTTCTTACACTAATTTTTCTATGTAGTTAATTATACCAATAAATTATACTAACTACTTACCCTACCTAATATCTACTGTACATAATACGCATGAACGCATACAACACACTTTTAGCCACCCACCTAACTACTAGCTGCTACCACTAATCCCTACTTCCAGTCAGGGTGCCGGCGCTTTACGTAGTGGGGTGCCACGCCAGGGAATTTACGCGGTAGGGAACCGTGCCAGGTGGGCTCGTGCGGTGTGGGGGCACGCCAGAGGGCTTGCGCGGTGGGGGGCCGCGGCGCAAGGGGGCTAAAAGCAGAATTCTGCGGAAAGAGGGGCCACTTTCGGCATTTTTGTGCCGAGCTTTTGAACTTAGCGTGAATATTTATGCAAATGTACTAAATGCCACTAACTTGTTTTTAAAAATGTTGTCTCGATAAACCGCTTTGAAAAGAAGATCAGTGGTGGATCTAGAACAAAAATAACGCAGGAGCCTCATGCTCCATGCATGCCAACATGTAATACCACTAGAAAGCAAAATAGAAGTAAAGTAAGAAAGGAAATAGTCCAAGGAAAAATAAAAGTAATAAAGAAGAGTTTTGCCGTCAGACTCATTGGCTTTAGAAATGCCAAATGAATTAAATGCCACTGAGGTTCCTAGACCGTCCAAGGACGGCCAGCACCATCTCGCGTTTTGGGTTTTCATCATCTGGTGGGAAATTCCTTCCTTACCTGCCACAGTAAAAGAACCCAAAAGTACAATGCAAGCCCACTTGTTGGACCAAAGGTCCTTAAAGCCCTCAGAGACATGAGAGAAGAGTAGAGAAAGGGAGGGGCAGTTTGGTCATTTCATATAGTCCCTCAGCCGAGCCACATGATATAGGCAAACATGCCCCTCATAAGCAAGAATCCTCACTCCCATTTTCTTCCCTCAGTCAAGAGTCCATCCAGAGAGCCATTCACTTTTCTTCCCTCAAGCTGTGAGTTCTTCCAAAGAGTAGCACCTTCCACCCCCTTCCCATTTTCATTCCCCACACAATCCTTCCATTTGGCTGGCACAAAGTAAGCTCAAGGTAAGCCACCTTGTTAACCAGGCCACAAGAGGAAGGCAGGAGAAGGGCTCGAAGAAGAGCAAGGGCGGTTAAAGCGAGCCGACGTCATGGGCAATGACAAGGGGATGCTATTGAAATCATCGTCCACCCCCCAATCCCTTTCATCCGACAGTAAGCCTCCATTCTTTCCCAACCCTTTTCCCTTTCTCCATAGCTTAGCACAAAGCGGCAAGCCGTGGTTAGCCACTGGCGCCCTTGGAGGGAGGGTACATACTCCCTGGTGCACACACACTCCCCCAAGTCCCGACTTGGTGGCTCAACCGCCACTCGGACCATCATAAGGTAGAAAATAGGGGGTTGGAAGTATAGAAAATGCAAAATCATAAGGATACTAGACAAAAGTAAAGCGAGAAGAAAGAGTAATCGTAGAGCCGATGGTGGCCAAGTAGAGTCACGAGGGGACCAAAGGCGATGCACAGGGTCCATGGGATGCCAGCGCCGAATGGAGCCACGCCCGCAACGAGGGCGTCGTGCCAGGAGAGAGAGGAGGAGCCACATAGCGCCGCGCTGGTGACAGACAGCACCATGGGGGGCGGGGCAGGGCTGAGTGCCGGCCTGCACTTGCGTAGGGGCCGATGGCATGGAGCTAGAGGATTGGGAGGAGGAGCAGTGTATGAGGTGGTTGAAGGCCGGCGGCTGATGAGTCGAGAACGAATGGAGAAGGTGCCGGTCGGCGGCTGGATGACACCGGATCTGGCCATGGCCAGCTAGATTCGGGAGTAAGAGAGAGGAAGTGAGAGGGGAGGGTGAGGAGAAGGTGGGGGCGACAGAGGAGCGGGGTGGGAGGCGGCCGATGGCCGACATGCCCAGGGCGGCCGCCTTAAGAATGGAGAGGGAGCGAGATATGAGAGGAGAGGTGAAGAAGGATAAGGCCTTCCGGCCGAACAAAAAAAGAAAAAAAAAGAAAGGGGAGGCTGTTTGGCCGAGAGAGAAGAGAAGGAAAAAAAAGAAAGGGGAAATAAAAGAGGAAAAAATAGAGGTTTGGTTCCTGCGCGTCGGGTCCTTAACCCCGGGCGGTTTAAGCCAGCGTCAAGTCTTACGTGTAGAAGCAATGCCGTTCATTTAAGCGCATGTACTGATACTCGGTTTTGAGTCGGGTTAACTACCTGTTCAGGTGGAAACCTGGGATCGACGCCGTCTACACGTCGCTCCACTCCGCTCAGTTAACAGGTAAGTGCATAGTAAAACGGTAAATTCAGGTAGTGTTTGTTGATAAATGAATGATGGTGCATTGCTACTATATTATGGTAAGTTAACTATTTCTAGATGCATGATGAGGAATGATGAATAATGATTGTTGAGACATGATATGTTGATATGCATAAGTGGAGAACTTGCATCGCATGCATGTCATGAAAAGAGATAGTTTTGTAGTATCGTTGGTCCACTTTGTGTGGACACTCTACGGAAGTGCAGAATGAGGTCCCCGTATGTAATGACGGGCTATTGAGGTCCCCGTATGAAAAAGGACGGGCTTGTGATCCCTGCATGGAAACAGGGCGGGTTTGGGTGAGCATTGACGGGTGCTCGCTCTACTATACCGGTATAGGCTAAAGAGATAAAAGAAAAGTGCATGTGCATACACAATTGCATTATGATCGAGGACAAGTGCAAATGCATATTGAATTGTTGATGAAAATGGAGAAAAATTAAATGAAAACAAATGGTTAATGAGACCGTGATGGTTATAGACTGATACGTCAACCTGTTATTTACTGTTTTGCTTTGTACTTGTTGAGTCTTTGGACTTACCTTTGCTTTGTTGTTTTTTAGGTGACCGTTGAGGACGTCATGCACGAGCGGGAGTAGCATATTTGAATAACTCCAAATACTAGCAGCACTTCACATATCAGTTTTTGGTAGCATGTTTAAACTCCAATAATATGCTAGAATAGTTGCTTAAAATGATATGTTGTAAGTGATCGTAGCATTATGAATAAAATAGTGTTTGCTTAAAACGGTTGCCACCAGAAAAAAGGGGTAATGTTGTGCAATAATGGTAGCACTCTAGGCCTAAAGGGTGGGCGGAGTGTTACACATGTTTCTTTTCTCCTCTGTTTGTCAACATATTTAAGCCTTCTTTTTTTATATAGATATAGTTTTTGGTATATAGGGGCACTAGTTCTGAGTATGTGGAGGTACATACTATGTAAGTTTAGACTTTAAGCAATAAAAACTAAAATCGGCTCAGGAGCTTGTACCCCTAAACATGATAGAGACATTATCCTATTTATTTATTTAAAGTCATAAGTCGTTAACTGTAAAAAAAGAGGATCTATAATGATGTGCGGGAGGTCTAGTAGTGGGAATGATGGTGTTGTTTTGACTTATCCCGTGTGTATTAGAGAGTACACGTGAGTTTAAGTGGGAAAATATGTGTCCACCCTATCTGGCCTAGAGTCCGTAAAATTCTTTATGCGTAGGTGAGGCGTATATACGTGTGCGCGTGTTGCGTGCCATGCCAACGCTTGTGGCGTGAGGGTGGCGTCCATTTTGCATGCTCTCTAAGAGCAACTCCAGCAGCAGCCCTCAAAACAGAGCCCCTACTTTTCATTTGAGGGCTCCCCCTACTTTTGAGGGCCCAATTTTTTTGCTTCTACTCCAACAGCGCCCCTTAAATCTAAGCCCTCAAATCCATCCACTACACACTGACATATGGGACCCACTCCTGACAAATCCATTCGGAGGCGACGGCGACGGCGATGGGCGGAGGCGACGGCGACGGGCGGGGAAAGATGCGCGCGGAGAGGGAGGCAGGCGGCGCGCTCGGGAGGGAGGCGCGCGGGGAGGGAGGCGGGCGGCGCGCTCGGGAGGGAGGCGCGCGGGGAGGGAGGTGACGGCGACGGGCAACGGGCGGAGGCGTCGGCGATGGGCGAGGCGACGGGCGAGGTGGCGCGCTTGGCAGGGGAAAGAGGCAGGCGGGGCTCACGCTCACGCCGCCGGCCCGAAGCCGTGCCGTTCGGCTTCTCCGCCACGCGCCCGCATGCGCCTTGTAGCAGCGCCGCACGGGAAGGAGCCGCCGCGGATCCGGCCTTCGCAGCTCGGATCCGGCCTCGCCCCTCCTAGATCTCGCCGCCGCCGCCCGGGGCCGCCTGCTGCCTTCGCCCGGGGCAGCCGCCGGCGGCTTCTTCTCCTCGCCTTTCCCTGCCGGGGCCTTCTCCGCCTTGTCGGCAGGCTCGTCCTCCACGGGCTTCTCCGCCTTCTCTTCGCCGCCAGCTTGGGTCGCCGCCCGGGGCCGCCGCTCGCCGAGGTCGCTGGGGAGTCGAGGTCGCGGAGGAGACCGGCGATGCGGAGGAGAGCGAGGTCGCTGAGGAGGCGGCGTCAGCGGAGGAGATCGAGGTCGTGGCGGATGCGGCGAAACGCGCGGCCGAAGGAAGTCGCGCATGGGCGGAGGCGGCGGTGGAGGGGGCGGAGGCGCCGGGGGAGGGGCGGAGGCGGAGGCGGCGGTGGAGGGGGCGGAGGCGCCGGGGAAGGGGAAGGGGGCGGTGGGGAAGGCGGGGAGTCGAGGGCGGAGGGGGCGGAGGCGGCGGTGGAGGGGGTGGAGGCGGCGATGGAGGGGGCGGAGGCGCCGGGGAAGGGGGCGGTGGGGAAGCCGGGCGCGGTGGGGGCGGCGGGGGAGTGGAGGCGCTGGGCGGAGGCGTCGGGGGGCGAGCGGAAGCGGGGAGGCGGTGAATTTTCACGCAGGCGGGGAAAAAACCGAAAAATGAGAGCCAGAGGAGGGCCCCTAGGAATGAGGGCTTGAAGACCTCATTTGAGAGGCCTCCTATTTTTGAGAGCCAAGTAGGGGGTCTGCTGGAGTGCAGTTTTTTGCTCTGGCTCTCAAATATGAGGTTTGAGGGCTCAAGTAGGGGGCCTGCTGGAGTTGCTCTAAGAAACTAAAGGAGGCTACGAAATTCACCTGCCCTAATGCGAATTTTGAAGGTAGAACAAAATTACTAAATCTTAACTAGTATAGTGCCCGTGCTAACGCCACGGCGGCATTTCAAGGATGCACATGAAAACAACCAAATGAGGATATTTTTTTCATAGTTTAAGTTTAACACAATTGTATATCACCATGTATATAATCTGGAAAACACTCATGTATATCCCCAGCAAGTTCAGGTCATGAAATTACAAGCCTAGGCCAATTATAATGCATAACAAGGCAATAATAAGTCATATCTCGCCTGAACCATCTAATTTCTGATTTGCTTAAGTAGGTCTTGGAGTTCTCCAGGGATAATGTCTTTACATTCATTTTCACTGCTCTTCAAAATGTCCACCAAGAAATTCGTCCTCAGTGAATGTGATCGCTGTGCATGGCAGATATAATAAGTTAACTTATTAATTTGCTATGTAGTCTACAAAATATACATAGAGAATATTATATGCTCACAGTGTTGATAATTGGTAATCTTACGCCATTCCACGACCACATGAAACTGTATACAAGGAAGCCTTCCAATTTCCTGAAGAAGAGCACGTGTTTAATTGTTATAGATAAATCAAATGATATTTGGTAATAAAGATGAAACATATTATAAGTTATTACCAGTCCGTAGTTTTTGGAACCCATGTTGGGAATTTACGACGCCAGTAAAAAATATCGTCTTTCCACGCAGGATGTGCCAATTCCATGGCGAGTTTGAAATTATTGGCAATATTGTGTAATTTAGTTATATATGGGATGCTTGGATCGTTACCCTTGTACCATGATTTTTTAGGAAGCGGATCCATAATGTACACAGTTCTCTTAACCATGTCTAGTATGAATAAAATGTAGGACCTATGTTTATAGTATGGCAGTAGAACCTGTAAACAAACACCCAGACTATAAGTGCAAAATGATAAAATATACGTTTTTAAAGGAGTATACAGAACATATAGCTTACAGTGCTGCAATTTTCAATATCGTAGTCCATGTCAGGCCAGCATTCAAGCAATTTTGCCAGTTCTTTGTAGTCTACCTTGTCACACCGCCGCGGATCTCGTCCAAACTGAGATGTGGACTGTTGATTTTGCAAAATTTATAATTATTATTTGAGTAATTATACAATTATATATACACAACAAGGGAACAATTATATCAACTTACACAAAACTGTCGGTCCATGAAGTGGTATTTGTCTTCACAGGTCAAGACCTTGTTGTTATTGGTCACACCGCCTATGACATAGAACTTGCCATCCATGAAGACAATGTGTGTCATTCCAAACACGAGCAGCTCGGTGCCCACAGCCAGCGACTCCTTGTCGGAGCACATAAAGCACTCGTCTGGAGGCATCTTGGGCACGGAGATCCAGCGCTCACGGTATGGGTCATAAGCATCCCACTCTAAAACATTGCAAGAGAAGTACACCCAAAGCTCAATTAAAAAATGAGATGTATATTTTGCTTAATAAACAAACAGGTAGCCAAGAATATATATAGCTCATATAGATTATTAATGCATAAAGTATGACAGGCCACAAATAACGTCCTACATGTGAGTTTTACAATACGAGCTGCATCAGCACCAAGATATAACAGACAATGTATCAGCAGACCAATACAAAACAAAATAAAATTTGAAAAAAATAAAACGAACAGGTGTTTGTGGACTATTAAAGAAAGCTCTCAAATCATATCCATTTTGACTTTAATTTGAGGGAGTTGATATTGGAGGCATACCAATGACTGATGTCTGGTTGCAATTGCAATTTGTCACTCACAGATTGTTGCTTCATTTTCTCCTCGACAATATAACCCTGCCAAATACAAGTGAATTGCATCAATCACAAAGACTACAATGCTTAGGTATAGTCCTGTGAAAAGGGGAAATTAAATTAATGAGGTTTGCAAACTGCGAAGGAAGATATTCACATTTTGGAAACCTGGTATCCCCACTCACCCATGGCTCAGCATATTCTTTTGGTACTTTTGGATCTGAACCATGTGAATATGCATGGACACGAAGGGTGTTAAGATCCAAAATACAGCAATTTGTACAGTTAAAATAAGTATTCGATATTCTGCATTTCCTTCTAAAAGAGAAAATTTGCAATGTCAGACAACAGACTACGAAAAAAAGTGCATGGCCTTTTATTTATCCAATTTTCAGAACATATATTAAACTATTTATTGGATGGTTTAGCTAAAAACATAAAACAATGAAGATAAAAATCTTACACCAATACCTGATGAATAACTATTTGTTTAGGATAAGACCTTGCATATGAAGAGTTCCCTTGCCCAAATGCAACTTGTGTACGGATTTCTGCTATGGCAACAGGGTAATACATCATTAGCAATATATTCAAACTAACAGAAAAATGCCAACAATATTAGAAACACCCTTTACATCCATCAACAAGCACACATCTTTGATGGTTCTAATGATCTAATCCATGACTTAAGAAAGGGACAGATTTCTGAATATCTGCTTTGTATATTAGGTACACAACCAGACATGCATATAACCTAGTAAATAAAGATTGTTCATACAAGTACAGGGCCTAAGTGGTCAGCTCATTGCCAAATTTAGTTGAGTGGTGAGGAACTAATCGTGCTGTGCATGTTCAATTCACAGTCTCCAAGATTCCTATTTTACATAAAATTGCAGGATGGAATTTTGAAACTTCTTAGGAAGTTCATCTTTGGCAATAACACCTAACTGATGAGCCATTACTAATGGGGGACGTAGGCCCTGAGCATGCTCAAACAATAGGATTTACACAATTGACCATGACCAAAGCACCATATTCATCCATAAGTATAATTTCCTATTAACAACAAAACTGAGATTCTTGAAGGTTATCAGATTGGACTAAACAGAAAATAAGAAAATGAACAGCAGTAATGAAGACTGGCTAATATATGCCTAAGCTGAAATTGCAATTGAATAAGGAAACTACATGTTTGCAAATATAGGATCTGCAAGAAATAGAAACAAAACTAACACGAATCAACAATATTTCTGAAAGAACAATGCATGCCTCTTACAAGGAAACTCCCATATTGCATATACCTTCTAGTATTGTGCTGCAAATGGGTCATTCAATCATTCCATCAAGCAAGTTTTAGGCAACAGAAGAGTAGATCGAATCTTACCAGTGTTGAATGGCCTCAAGCTGCGCTGGATCC
The DNA here is from genome assembly GCA_017311315.1 of Dendrocalamus latiflorus. Classification (NCBI taxonomy): domain Eukaryota; kingdom Viridiplantae; phylum Streptophyta; class Magnoliopsida; order Poales; family Poaceae; genus Dendrocalamus; species Dendrocalamus latiflorus. The sequence continues at coordinate 20,958,789 of CM029675.1, forward strand.
CTTCCGAGCATGTCCGTGTTGGCGGCCGGGAGTAGCTTCGGGGGAGGCGGCGGCCGGGTGCGCCTCGCTTCGGTTCGGGGGAGGCGGCGGAGGCGGCGGCCTTCGGGGGAGGCGGCGCCCTTCGGGGGAGACGGGGGAGGCGGTGGAGGCGGCGCCCTTCGGGGGAGACGGGGGAGACGGCGGCCTTCGGGGGAGACGGGGGAGGCGGTGGAGTCGCCGCCCTTCGGGGGAGGCGGGGGAGACGGGGGAGGCGGCGCCCTTCGGGGGAGACGGGGGAGGCAGGGGAGACGGGGGAGGCGGCGGCCTTCGGGGGAGACGGCGGAGGCGGCGCCCTTCGGGGGAGGCGGCGGCCTTCGGGAAGACGGCGGAGGCGGGGGAGGCGGGTCTGGAAAAGAATACGATCACCTGCATGCAGCTGCGAGCGTCAGGGATGCGGTAGGGTACTGCAGATCCATTGAAGGATGACCGTCGGATATGGTTGGGTAAGGAGAGAGAATGGAGGAGAGTTAATCTGGTGCGGACGTTTTTAGGATGGTGTAATTATGGGTGCATATTGTGGTGTGAACGTAGTTAAGGTCATGACTGTGGAGCAGGTAATTGTTGGGTGGATGTAAGATAATTTGAACTGGTGGATTATTAGTTTAGATAGAAGATAGATAGATAGATAGATAGATTAGATACGCTCAGGAAATAAACGAATGTAACGTCGATTCTTCTTTGTAAGCTACGGGCCCTCGTTAACGGCCGCAAGCCCGGGACTCTAGAGACGAAATCACATCCAGATCTCTCCCGTCTCCGGCGATGTCGTCGCCCTACACCGGCGCACAGCCGCCGTCCCCGGCGGCGCACCAGCCGCCGGCGCAGCAGAACCACTCGCTGGCGTTCCGCGTGATGCGGCTGTCCCGCCCCTCCCTCCAGCCCGACCCGGCCGCGCTCCTCCGCTTCGACCCCCGCGACGTCTTCCTCCCGGAGGACGCCCTCACCTCCCCCGACCCCTCCGCCGCCGCCGAATTCCTCCACCGCCTCGTCCACCCGCCCGACTCCGCTGCCACCACCGTCCCCGGCGACTTCACCTTCCGCGACCGCTTCCTCCTCCGCGACCCCGCCGACGCCCTCGCGCTCCCCGGCCTCCTCGTCCTCCCCCAGTCCTTCGGGTTCGCTGCTCCCTCTCAATTCTACAGTGTTCTATGCAGCTCTAGGCGTAGCGAGCGCTTGTGTTGATGTGCTTGGGTGCGTGCGTGTGTGGCTAGGGCGATCTATTTGGGGGAGACCTTCTGCAGCTACATCAGCATCAACAACAGCTCCAGCTTCGAGGCCAGGGAGGTCATCATCAAGGTATTTGATCAACTTGCATCCGCATTTCCTCTCACGAATTTCGAAACATCGTTTGAAATTTTGTGTCATTTCTGAAGAATTGGATTGATTGGGTCGAGTTTGTGTCGGTGATAATTCTCAGTACAGTTTTAGTCAAACTGCTAGGTTGATACACTTTTTCCAGTGTTAGCCTTAGTTCTTATCGCTGCGGTCATGAACTAAGGTTAAGTTCGATTAGTGGATTGGCTCGCTGTTGTCATGAACTAAAGGCTAACTTCAGTTACTGGATTGGTTGGTTGTTCTTTGTATGTTATATGGCTAGACCAATATGATATGCTTAAATGATCAAATCGAATTAGAAGTAGGTGTTGTTAACACATGTAAGAAATTATGCAAGCTTTTCCTCTAAAAAAACTTACGCAAGCTGATAGTTTGGTTAGCTTTGGACCTGCATGGTTGGCCTTAGTTCTCTTGGTGGCTCCTATTATTCATTGAGGCTGGTTCTGTTGATAGATTAGCAGTTTCCCTAGGTTAAAATTTGGTGGTACTTAAAAGATTCCCCTTCTGGTGACATGAATTGAGGCCTTACCTTAGCTCTTTTTTTTATGAAGTCTTTGTTTCTTCTTATTCTGTCATAAATTTTGACTAAATTTACCTACATTAGGCGGAAATACAAACCGAGAGACAGAGGATACTCCTTCTGGATACATCAAAGTCCCCTGTTGAGTCAATTAGATCAGGGGGTAGATATGATTTCATCGTGGAGCATGATGTCAAAGAACTGGGAGCACATACGTATGCGCCTTTTCCTGTCGATTTTACTTACATATTGGTTTCTTTCAGGATAGCAATCCTTATTGTTGATTTGCTCATGTGGTGATTGAATCCAGGCTTGTCTGTACTGCTCTATATAATGATGGTGATGCTGAGCGTAAATATCTTCCTCAGTTCTTTAAGTTCACTGTTTCAAATCCATTGTCTGTCAGAACAAAGGTACTTAGTTCTCCTCCCATATTTATATATATCCATCGTTATCTGTCACATTCTTATAGAACAAAGGTCCTAGCAGATTCAGCTTATGGAGTAGGTCGTATCAATAATTTGAGTTCACCTTTTCTTTTTTCAGGTTCGCACCATCAAGGTAGGTTACCTCTTGTTTCGCAAGTGCAAACAATAACTGTAAGTCCTTAGATTAAATATAGGCGTTGTCTTTAGAAATCTTCAAATGTGTATGTTGTTGAAGATCATTACACATTTGCAATTAGATGATTAGTTTCCTTATTTAATCTTGATCTCTCTACTTTCATTGTAGCAATATACCATCTGCCTTTTCTCTTCATATTCGCCATGATTTTCCTTTTCTTATTGTTGCCATCTCACACTATCTGCCCTGAGTCATCAATAAACTGCTTTTGGTTCTGACACATACTTATCGCTGACTTGAATTTCTTAAAAAATAGAGAAACCTGTTTATTTCTAAATTCTATTAGCTCGTCCATGTTGACAGGACATTACATATCTGGAAGCCTGCATAGAGAATCATACAAAATCTAATCTTTACATGGATCAAGTTGATTTTGAACCTGCCCAACAATGGAGAGCTACAAGATTGGAAGCTGATGAGCATCCCTCAGCGGTGAAGTCTACAATAGGGTAATTCAAGCACTGAAAACAAGCTCTATTTAGAAAAATAAAACATAATGTGACCGTGCAAATGTGTTGATTCTATCACGTCAATGAAATGAATTGCAAGCTATTAGCTAATCTGAGTTTTATTTTTTTCATGCAGGGACCTCTGCAAACAACCGATTCTCATCAGAGCTGGGGGAGGAATATACAATTACCTATATCAGCTACGATCATCTTCCGATGAGTCTGGTCAAACCAAGGCAGAGAGAAGCACTATACTTGGTAAATTTCAGATTACATGGCGTACAAATCTTGGTGAACCAGGCCGTTTGCAAACTCAAAACATCCATAGCACTGTCAGTAAAGTTCCTGGCCTCTAGTTTAAACTATTTTGTGTTACGTGTTGAGCTTTGCGCCTGTTAGTTACAGTGATATTGAGTCTATTTTTCTATTAGAATTGTAAATAATTATTATTGTTGAGTTGCTCTGTATTTAATCGTTAGCTATATTGCTGACAACCCTCTTTTTGGCAGCCCACTGCAAGCAAAGATGTTGATCTTCGTGCTGTGAAAGTTCCGCCTGTCATATTTCTGGAAAGACCATTTATGGTAGGTGCTTCTTGATTGGCATTTCATCTAAAGTTGTGCATCCTAAACTACTGTGGCTCGAATATTCAGCTAATGCAGTTATTTCATGCATGATGGATGTTCTGAAATCGGTCTTAGCTTATCTTCCACCTAGAACAACACATTCACCTTGCCATACGGTTGAACTGGGTCTCCGGTCCTTTGTCTACCCGATCTCTTCCGTTTTTGTTGAAATCCTATTTGCCTGGATGACATCGTGACAACCCGCCCTTATTCGTTTCTCAAGCCTTTTCTTCGTAAAAGCCATAACTTTGAGAACTTGTGCTGTGCTCTATTATTTTAAATGCCTTAACTCAGGCATCTGCAGGTCTGCAACAATGGTTTGTCTTATGCTTCAGCATGTAGGCAAGTTTCTGTTGATCATAGCAACCGTATCTGAAAGTTTGTAACGTATGCTTGTTCTTTATTGTTGTCTTGTTTATTCAATTGTGATGGTTTGATCTGTTTGCCAAACAAGGGATAATTACTATATATGCATTGTAGAGTACGATTTGAAGGCTTAAATCATTTTTTGGCATTTTCAGGACTTGTTGTCTATCACTATGGATTAGTGCATTTTCATTGAATGTGATCAGTGCATTAACTATACTTATATAATGACAATGGTTTTGCACATAACTACTATTGTTTAATGTATATTATTTTCTTCAGGTCAATCTTTGCCTTTCAAACCAAACAGACAAAACAGTTGGACCCTTTGAAGTATTTCTAGCCCCAAAGATGTCGGGTGAAGAGAAAGCTGTTCTGATTAATGGATTACAGAAGTTGGTAAGTTGCTTCACTTATATGTTATTTTATGTTTTCCTTGATACAAGGCTAGACTAGATGCGGATAGATGACTAATGTCTGAACTGGGCTTTTACTTAATTTGCACATTTACTGAACCAGACACCCGGTGGTTTATGTATGTCAATGTAATATGTAAAGGTGTGTCAGGCTATAGGTTTCTGATTTGAGAAAGTAGAAAGTCTGACGGAGGATTTATCTTTGGATTCTTGCTTTCAGGCTAATGATATATCTTTCTGGCTAAGTGAGTTTGTCTGGTGGATGTGTTGTAGGTTAATAGTTATTTTTGCACCTTGTTACCAATAAACTGGTTTGAGTACTGATAATAGTTTACATCATTAAACTTGTTAATTCTCATGTTCTTTAATAACATTTAATGAATAGTCAAACACCAAGACAATCTTTTTATTGGAGCACACGAGTACCAGACTGATCTCAACTAATATCTTGACTGGTGCCCTTTTCCCCTCCTTTCTAACAAGTAGTGAACATAATGCTGTGTTAGTGTGTTTTTTAATTTCTGCTGTCAATTTGTGCACAGGTTTTGCCATTAGTGGAGGCTTTTGAGTCCATCAACTTTGACCTGGTGAGGAAACTCTTCTGTTCACACATCAATCTCTGCCCTTTTTGGCATTGCATTTCTCTATTAGATTCATAGTTTGAAAAGTGACGATATTGATGGATTACCTAGGCACCACTGTGACTCAGCAAGTCACATGAATGAAAAAACAACACTACTCCCATGAATCTTATTGATTTTCCTCATTAGTATTAAAGTATGAATTCACTGCATAATGTAAGAATTAAGAATTGAAATAACCGAATTGTTAAAACTAAGGAGAAATTATGTTTAAGCCACAGGGGAAATAAAATGTGAGAAGCCACTCCTCCTTGGGGCCAGTTACAGATAGACCTAGCTGTTAAGGGTATTAGAGATAAGGTATTAGAGATAGAATAGGACTCTTATTTGTTTCCTTATATGACTTGTATTCCTTCCATATACCCTCTTGTACTCTCCTATATATATGGCCCTTTGGGTCTCATATCAATACACACATTATTCATAACATGGTATCAGAGCTTAGTTTGAAATCCTAACCTCGATCTACATCTTCCGCATCTGCTGCCCCCGGGAGGATCATCTCTACCCCTGGGGGCGGCCACCTCATCTACGGTCGGCCCGGCTGTTCTTGACCGCCTGTGCGCGTCCTCCTTCGCCGACGTCAGCCGTCGTCCTCGGGTCGCCGAACCTTCTCGGGCTCTCACGCGCCTCTGCGCCAACTCGTCGTCGCGTTCTCCCGTGGTCGCGGCCTCATCGCCGCCGTCCAGTGGGCCGCCGCCTGCTTGCGCCTCTTCTTGGACCGCCGCCGCCGCTCCAGGCCGACTCTCCCTCGGATCCGGTCGGATCCGTGGCTCCCCTCGCCGGATCCGTGGACTCCCCGCGCTGGCGCCCGTCGCCGAGCTCTTCCCTGCCTGGATCCAGGCCGCCGCGCTCCGTCCACTTCAGACCGGTCTGGCATCGCCGGATCCGGACGTCTTCGCCACCGGATCCGGCCTCTCTGCGCCGTCTTCCACCGTCGGCTTCTCCCTCCGGCCGCCTCTCCATCCAGCCGCCGCCGCCGGATCTCGCCGTCGCCTGGCCGGGGAGCCGGCTCTCCGCTGCTCCTTTTTCTCTCTGAGTGAGCAGGCGGGCGGGAGTAAAGAGAGATGGGGAGGGAGTGCGTCTGAGAAGAGAGAGAGAGAGCTGGTGATAGCTTTTGATGGCTGCTCAAGTTGCTTCGCTTCAGTCGTCGTTGCGCAATAAATTTGTGGACTCGCACAAACTTGGACGTCGGATATTTCTTGTTTTAGTATTAACCCTTTTTCAAATGCAATGCTATTGCATACGCCTTGCATTTGTGGGGGGTGTTAAGGGTATTAGAGATAAGGTATTAGAGATAGAATAGGACTCTTATTTGTTTCCTTATATGACTTGTATTCCTTTCATATACCCTCTTGTACTCTCCTATATATATAGCCCTTTGGGTCTCATATCAATACACACATTATTCATAACGCTAGCGTCTTTATAGATGATATTGTTACCTGATTTAAGCTTTTCACAGAAGCATGCTTGGAGTGAAAGCTTGCTTTTGATCATCAAAGTCAGTAACCTGTTCATTTTTCTTGTTACTGTGTGTTTAACCCTGTCTTATCATAGAAGTCTATAAGTCAGATGCATTTTTCGAATTGTTTTTCTGGCAGTCAATGTCTTCTAATATGAATTGGAACAAAGTGTAGTGACTTTCTCTGGCAAAATCTTGTGCAGAGCATGGTAGCTACCCAAGTAGGCGTGCAAAAGATTTCTGGAATTACATTGTATGCCGTGCAGGAAAGGAAGCACTACGAACCTTTGCCAGACATAGAGGTAAACATTAGTAGCTTTGGTAGCAAGTCTGGCTTTTTATTCGCTGAAATGAATGCCATATAATTATTTTAATCTGTTGAACATTCTCATGATAGCAATTTATTTAGTTTCTTGAACATTGACCACTTGAACTTTTGAAGCAATTCTGCTTGTTCTTTTTCCTTCCTTTCCTTGAAGCTGTGCCAAAATCTTTCGCATGGTTGCTTACATGTTTCTGCCTGGCAGATTTTTGTTGATGCAGAATAGAACACCAGAAATCGAGAGACTCATTCAATGAGCTAGACTAGACACCTCTCTGTTCCCTTTATTTTCTTCACCTGGGAAGGGATGAACCATATTCTAGTTGATTTGTTTATTGTACAACTGATAACATCCGATTGTAATTAGACACATTTTTATCAAATATATTATTTGTTTTGGGTTTCAAGCAAGAGCATGTGTTTTTTGTTGATCCATCACTTCTTCAGCATTTTGTTTGTACTCTATAAACACGGAATAAACCTTCAAAAAAACACGGAAAACAGATGTATTGTGAAGTTCCCTGCACTGGCAAGTTTTTGACAGTTTGCCCTTATACCGACTATATGTTGGATTAATCTTGTTGCATATGTATGTTATAGGAGTGTGTCGAGTACTCGTGTGTATGAGTACGTGTAGAAGTTGTGGCAGCGTGATCAAAGCTACAGTCGAAGACGTGGTCGAAGCTGCAGTCGAAGGTGTAGTCGAAAAAGCAGTTGTAGCGGCCGTGGTGGAAGTGTCAATCGTAGCGGCCGTGGTCGAAGTGTTAGTTGTAGCGGCCGTGGTCGACGTAGTCGCAGCGGTCGTAGTCGTGAGTATTGTAGACATCATACTCGGAGTAGTATTGTAGACGTCATACTCGGAGTAGTGTGGACGTCATGATCGTAGAGTCACTGTAGCAGTCGTAGTGTCATGGTCGTAGAGTCACTGAGCAGTCGTAGCGTTATAGTCGTTTGGTCTCTGTAGCAGTCTGAGGCCTACTGAAGCGGTCGGTGCTCAGAAGACCTGTATAGTCGAAGTGCTGCGATCAAAGGACTCAAAGCCCGTGTGTGTGGTCGTAGGCATCTGAGTTGGTCTCAGCGAAACTGAGTCTAGCGAGTAGTGCGCAGTGTACGCAAGTTGTAGGAATTGTGGCCAAGAAAACCGGATCAAATGTAGTTGTGGGTGAGTGGCCTGCATGTGTGGCCAGTTTGTATCTATTTAAGGCGCATAATTTGCTGAGCATTTCAGCTAGAGAATAAGAGTAAAAACTGAAAAGATGCGAGCAGTTAGCACCGCAATCCTGTGTGTCAGTTCTTTTGTGTTCAGTTTTGGTATTAATTTTGTCATCTTATTCCCAACTCCAGCAAACCATTTATGTGCGTCAGTCTAACGTGAAAATGTGTGTTTGAGATAGGCTGGGCCAACATTATATACTTATCTGACACTACTACCAGTGGGGGTGGGGGGGATTTGGTGAAAAATGTTGCCTCCAAGCCTTTCAACAAGTACTGGCAAGTTAAAAGCATTTGCTAGAACGTCATCAGTTTTTTTGTTGGAAATAGTTCTAATGGGATTGGCTAACCATCGCGGGTGTCCTAGCCAAGAAGCCTTCCAAAGACACTCCACTCCCATTCTTAAGGTTAACTGCTTGACACGAACTGCTTAGGCACAACCGCACATCGTCGTAGTTACATCATGCGAGAACTGGGTTTAGTATTTTTCCTCGAAAAATTTAATCCAAGGTCAAAATGCAGATCACCCATTTCTTTTATCGCAACTAGAACAAGCTCCAAACGATCACAACAGTTTAAGAAACGGCACTACTTTGCAACAGAACAAACGTAACCATAGTGTAAACTATCTGCATTAATATGTCGCAAAAAGACCACAAATGCTGTGGCATATGACAGTCAAAAGACAACCAAACCTCGATCGCCTCCTGGTTGCAAAGGAGCACACACACACATTATACCACACAATACAACGAAAGCACAAAGCAATCCATTATGCAAGACAGGGAGGGAGGGAGAGAGACAGAGATCTAATCCCCATGTCCTAAAAAACCAGGTCATAACCGCAATGGCAACCTCCACCCTGCAACCGGTCCCTCCTTCAGGTGAAGCTCGTCAGGAGGGATCCGCACAGCTGCAATTCCGAGATGTCGGAGAGCCTCTGCCTGGAGCTGGACGCCGTCTCGAACTCCTCCAGGTCCGAGATGATCTTCCTCTTGTGCGCCGCCGCGTCTTGCTTCGGCCTCTCCTCGGACGCCTCCAGGATGGGGCTCAGCATCGGCCGCTGGTTCTGCGGCTGATGGTGTGGTGGCTGGTTCTGCTGCTGCTGCAACACCATCGCCTGCGCTTCTGCCACCGTCGAGGGGTCGTCCTCCGAGGCGTAAAGTATCTTCTGAATAGCATTAACAATCTGCAAACAGAATGAATTGTCATTTTCAACATTACCCTGACAAACACATTAGATCAGAGAGCTGCTGTTTTATGTGGCAGCCGAGCTTCGCTCTAAAAGCATGATGTTTATACTTGTTCCGAAGGCTTTCTATGGCTCTTGTTCAAAAGTACCGTGGCTTTTGGCAGATTGTGAGAGAGATTAAGTAAGAGACATTCGTGTTGAGAAGTTATTTCATTCAAAGCGGCTCTTACAATGCCTCCTACAAACGGCTTATAGAAATTACCTTGAGAAGTTACTCCATTCCAAAGCAACCTTTTAAAAGCCAAAAGCTAGAAGCTGTTTGAAACATAAACATTGCAGTAGGTAGTGTGTATGACCTATTGGTTCTTGCATGTTGTTGAAACAAGCGCTTGCATAGTCTTATTGTCAGTAAGCAAAACAAAAACAAAGGCATTTCTGCTACTTACCGGCAAGTGCTCAATCTCAGGGCTCTGGCACAAGATCTCAACGTCACGCAGCTTGGAGAAATAGAAATCTCTTTCTTTCTCGAGGCTATCAACAAGGAGCTTCAGTTCAGTGATCTGCATATGATGTCACAATGTAAGTCTCGTAATTCTGCGACCTGAGAAGAAAATTAGGCAAAAGCATTCATACGAACTCTGTCTCTCTCTCACCTGCTCATCATAAGCTGGTCCTGCAGTGTTAGCAGGAGATGGCTTTGCACTCCGTTGTGGGGCATTCACCGCATGCCCGTTGGCCCGCTTAGCGCCATGCGACGAAGCTTGAGCTTTGTGGGCAGCGGACGCAGACTTGGCGGGCGCATGAGAAGGCACTGATGTCCTTCTGTTACTCTCCTTTCCACCTTTGCTGCTTTCTCTTCTCTCGGAAGCATTATAGCTGTGCGCATCCAATTCACAACACAACAAAACGCAAGTATTCAGAGGATTTTGATGAGACATCAAAGGCAATGATCGCAAACTATAGAGCTAGCCTAAGGTTTGAGCAGTGAGCACCACACAATTGGTAACACTAAACACAACTTAACATTTGCGCAATGCTCACAATCAAATTGGCCATACATGCTAAAGAAAAGTGAGGAGCAGATTACCTCTTCATGAAGCCTCCATTGATGGAATCACAGTATCTTTTCATCCATTGCATGAACTCTAGGTTGTCTAGGGGTCTTCCTTTGATGAGCTTATTCACCTCGATGTGCTGCGGTAATGGGCAGACAAAACAAGAACAATTAATATAGCAGTTGCACTAATAGCCTCTGGGCAATTAGTAAGCTAAAGTGCTAAACACCAATCCCCAATTCCCTGCAACGATTGCTCACGAGAAACTCCTAGTACGCTCCACCTAACGGATTAATTCTTCACAATCGAGCTTATCCACAATATGAGTTCACGTCAATACTGGATCTAGAATCTGAGGTTACGTGGGACATACAAGAAGATACCCTTTAATATACTTTTTGCTGATGATATAGTGCTAATCGATGAGAGTAGGATGGATGTTGATAGGAAGCTAGAGTTGTGAAGGAAGGCCATAGAATTGAAAAGTTTTAGACTTAGTAGAACTAAAACTGAGTATATAAGGTGTGATTTCAGTGGTGTCAGAGCAATAATGGAGACATTAGTCTGGACAAACAAGTAGGGCTTAGGAAGGATACTTTTCGATATTTAGGATCGATTTTATAGTGGGACAACAAGATTTATGAAGACATGAGCCAAGAGTAGGGTAAGTGAAATGGCGTCAAACATCGAGTATCCTGAGTGATAAAAAACCCCTCAAAAGTTAAGTTCCATAGGACGACAATCAGACCTACGATGCTATATGAAGTGGAATGCTGAGCGACTAAAAAAACATATGTAAAAGATGAGCGTAGCGGAAATGGGGATACTGCGTAGATCTGTAGTCACAAAAGGCAAGATCGAATCTGCAATGATGATATATATGATAGGATGGTGGTAACACCAATTGAAAATAAACTTGTTCAACATCGCTTGAAATAGTTTGAACATCTTCGATGAAAGTCTTCTGAAGCACCGATACGTAGTGGAATTTTAAAACGTACCGAAAACGTGAGAAGAGATAGAAGATGACCAAAACTGGTGTGGGAGAAAGCAATTAAAAGAGACTTAAGGTATTGAAATGTATCCAAAGAATTAACTTTAGATAGAAACCTATGAAATTTAGTGATCCACTTACCGGAATCATGACATAAGAAGAAAGTTTAGATACGGTATTTTAGACTCTTTGTTCAAATGGTAGGTTTTAGGGTTTTAGCCTTATAGACTTGATTACAAAGCTCTTGTTTCTCTGATATTGAGAATGTTTCATTTCTATCCTATCTTAACTTGTTTGAGACAAAATGTGTTATTTTTTTACTCGATCTACAATCCAACAATCCAGAGTGTTTGAGGCTTTCGGCTCCTATTTTTTCTTTTCGGAAATTAAATGTGATTGAACAAGACTGGCCACACCGCATGGAACAATTAGATGACATGAGAAATCCAACGTAATATAACCAAATTTCATCCATGCGGGGACACGAAGAGAGTGAAAGGCAAACCAGTGGCACCTTGGTGATCTTTAGCTTGTTGAACACATCCTGCAGCACCTTGTAGTTCTGGATCATGTCGTACTCCGTCTTGGCGTCGAAGTTGACCTTGTGCATCGGCACCGCCCCCGGGTGCGCCGCGTCCATCAGCTGGCACGCCACCGCGCCCGACGCCGCCTACATGCCACCACCACTCCAAGAACTCAGACACGCAAAATCCAACCCAAAGGAGCAGCAACTCCTCCACAACACAGTGACACACACGCACGCGCGCACGCCCGCCCGCACAGAGAGATCCACGAAATCTCCAATCCCACGACCAACGGAGAAGAGAAGAAACGCAGACGCCTCTAGATCGGAAGAAAAAATCCCGATTCGAAGAAGCGGTTGTTACCTCCTCGACCTTGGAGAGACCGAGCTGCAGCGTGGTGTTGATCCAGGCCAGGATCTCGTTGCGCCCCACGAAGTAGGCGCCGTCCATCATCCCGATGTTGCTCGCCGCCATCGCCGCCGCCTTCCTCCTCCTCCTCCGCAATCCTAACCTAACCTCTCGCAGAGACCAACGGCTAGGGTGGAGGCGTGGAGCGGGGAAGGTTCGGGGGTTCGCGAGGAGAAATCCGAGCGAGAGGAAGGTTTTCGGATGCTGCGGCGGGGGCTCGGAACTAAAAGGAGGGAGGAGACGATTCCGCCCTCGGCGCGGGCCGTGAGGGTTCGAATCTGGACGGCGCGATTCGGGCGCGCGGGGGAAGCGGACGGACGGATTCGGCTGACCGTTGGGACGGGACGGGGTGCGCGGGGGCGGTTCCGTAATTTCGCGGGGCTGGGAGATTTGAATTTTTGGTGGTACGGCCATCAAGGCGTGCGTGCTGCGGCGTGCGTCGCCCTGGGCACGTGCTGTTTTAGCTGGAGCCGGCGTGAAACTTTTTTTTTTTGGCCAAATTACACTATAGCTTATTTGATGTAATTAAATTAAAAAAATTTAAAATAGAAAAATATGTTAGCTTATTACGGACAATACAAACAAATACAGAAAAAAGAACGGTAAAAAAGCTTTAAAAAGCCAAAAGTTCAGAAAAAGATGAAATTTATGAAGAGTGAAAAATACGCCAGAAGCTCAAGCTGGAATGAGCGGAGCATTTGTTTCAACAATTTTCTGCCCGTTGCTTTTTTGCTGGTTTTTGTGTGTCCGTGTGTGTTCGAACAACCCGCTCATGCAAATTTCCTTCTTTTTGACAGAAAAATGAGGGTTTTTACTACACTGTAAAACTAATTGATCGTTAAGGCAACATGGAACTTGAAAAACATGCTGCTCTCATGATAATCTCATTGTGAGGAGATACCTTCCAGGTTGCACAAAAAGATTTGATTATTTGCCCCCATAGTTATTTGCACTTAACTATAGGGCAAATAATCAAAGATTTCCTTAAAAAAAGGACTATATACTTTACAAAATTGTACCAGGCAGATATTCTAGCTAGGGAGACACCCAAAAAAGATGATGGTTTGCTGAAAAAAGAGGGCGCTTGGGGCTAAGTTGGGCTAGGATAGGATGCAGCAGCCAGTTAAGAGGGCGCTTGGGACGCCCAATACAGACGTGAAGCGGGCGGTATAACGCTGCTCTGTCTATGAAGAGCCAGCCTCGCGCGGTCCATGCCACTTCAGGTGCTAGAGATGACCGAGCCTTTGCCGAGCGCCTGCAGCCCACTACGCAACTTGCATACGAGCGGGTGCAATGTGCAACCATAGGCCCAGGTTTGTGCCACACCAAGCATCTGGACCACTTTGACAAGCCTTGGATAGTTGGCTCGGCGAGACATTGGATTCTCATTTTTCCACTTCTACTTTGGATTTTGTGATAATTCATTTCTTTAGGAGTCTAGAGCTGGTCTCTCTAAAGTGTTTGGCTATTAGATTGGCTCCAGAAACAATAGAGGATGATGGATTGAAGGTAAATAGACCATGATGTCCCTAATTGTAACACTTCATCTGTATGTGTGTTTTATTCCTTTGTTTCTGTATACAATTGATGAAATTTTTTGTCTAAATTTTGTAAGACCATATGTACACTAATTATGATTGTTTTGAGAAAATTTGAAGAGAAAATATGCACAAATAATGAAATTTTGATTCAAAATTTTGGCAGGTTATTGCATTTGAGTTCAATTTGAAAGAACCAAAATATTCACATGACATGACATGGCAATGCATAGTATTAGATTGCAAAGACCACAACAATTCAGAAAATTAACATTTAACTTTTGTCCACAATTTTAATAACATTCTTGAAAATTTAACTAAACAAGGAACCAACTTCACCATAGCACAATAAAAATGTTGAAAGGATAAATGAGTGCTAACAAAAGACCGTAAAAAATCATAAAAATTGTGCCCATCATCCACTTTCAATAATTGCTTTTGCAAGGTCACCATGAAACCTATTCATAACCCTATCACTCGATTTTGACGTAGAAGCTAAGTGGCCCGACATGTGATGCGGATACAGACATGCTTAATGTTCTTCAGTTAAATATATTATTTGACTGGAAGAAATTATTGAGCCGCATTAAATATTATCAGGTGAACTCTAATTTAATTGAGCCTTTAATTATTATATTTGAAGATACAGAGCTACTACTATGTTATGTATTTATATGTAGATATATATTCATTCTATACAAACCTAAAGTGAAGATATGTTTAGAAGATCTCATCGATACTAGTGCATCATTCATCACTTCAAGTGTACATGCGAGGACATCCCAATTGGACCGATTACATAAGCATGAGCTAAAATAATTAATTAACAAGTGAACTCGCTCCTAATTGAATTTGGTTATAATTTACGTGAGAATTGGATACTACCCCATTCCAATGTGCTACGCGTTCTCAGGTTTGAATGATGTGAAGCTTTTGGAATTGGAGCCATGGAAGACAAGCTAATGGAGAAGAAATACTTGGAGTCAAACAAGGTAAGACATATTCAAGTTCTCATTGCCACATCAGATCGACCACAAGAATAATCGAACACACAAAGATGCTCCGAACATTCAAATGATTTCAACTGGTATCAAAAACTACCTTCGGATCGGTCTGATCAACCTCAAATGTGTTTAGGACCATCCGATCCATATCGGGCACTCGCAAGACCTTTAGAATGTTTGGACCAGTCTGGATGGTTTTGATTGTCCAAACCGTCCAATCAGGTTGAACGCTCAGATGCTTCGGAGATGTTCGGGCCGCTCCGAATGATCTGTAGTCTGATCTTCCACGGACTGCCCGATCGCCTTAGAAACGTTCGGGCCACACCAAATGAGTCATACTATCCGATCTTCAACGGACCGCCCGATCTTGGAAACGTTCAAACCGCTCCGAAATTCATTTTACGACGTTCCATCGGTTTTGGATGGTCAATAGCGATGGTGACGTTCGGACTGCTCCGAACGTTCGCCCTTCTGTATCGCTCGATCAACTTTGGATGGTCGATATTGATGGTAACATTCGGACCAGACTGAACGATCCCGCCGTTGGATTGGCTAGAGATGCTTGCAGCTATTCAATTGACTTGGGGTGTTCGAAATAGTATGACCGTATGCCTGGCGTATAAAGGCAATATCTTTCACAAACGAGGTCTGATTGAGGTGATATTGGATTCGTTGGAAAGCTTATTTCATGGGCTATATAAATGGAGGAGGATTTATCTTCAAAAGCATCATGGATTTTTTATTTTTTTGTGAGTCCGAGTCTAAAACAATTAGGAATTGTGTAGGAGACCTTGTGGCCTTCCAAGGGTTATGTAAGTCTTATAATACGTAACTTTTTAGCAGACCATGATTGAATCTATTATTTTAAGAGAGAGTTATACGCTTGTTCTTCCTAGAGTTTGCCATCTGATTGCAACCTAGAGGGGAATTGAGCGTTTCTCTACATCGTTATTCTTGTGATTCTCAAGAGCTACAACATGCTTGCTTTGTGGTTGGGTAGACGGGATAACGAGCGTGTGGTTGGGTGAATTCTTTTGTCACTGGTTGATGTTCTGACAGTGGTTGGCACCATCGGTTCGTCAGGTTGCACAGATCCAAATTATCATTATCGATCCTACGTCATGAAGATCGGGCACCCCGCATCATCTTGGTATCAGAGTACGGTTGACTTAGTAGGATTATTTACCCTAGCTTTTAGATCAATTTCTTATTGTTTATTACCTAGAGTCCACAAAACCGAAAATTGCCACAAAAAATTTCAAACCCTAGTTTTTGCTTCTGTTATTCTTGTGAGTTTTATTAAGTTTTCATCCATTAGAATTTTTGTTTAGGTGCTGATCATTGTGCTTGCTTCGCGTCGCTTAATCGTTGTGTCATTTCTGTTGTTTCATCTGACAGTAGTAATCGCAGTGAGCCTTGCTCATAGGATTTCCTTTCATCTTTGAGACTAGTTGTTGACATTGCATCAAAGACTCCTCTTGGTAGTAATCACACTTATTGAAATCTGAGTTTTTGCACCAAGAATGCAGTCGACGTACAGAAAAAGCCACGATTTAAACAAATATATATATATATATATATATATACATATATATATACACACACAGAAAAGAAGTGAAAAAAAGAGAGAGAAAGAACTTTGTGGTTGAAGTCTCTGTAAACAAATCAGATTGTGTGATCAAATCCATTTTGAGCAATCTTATGCCCTTATATCCTTAATATTACAATTGGCTAATATCTCTCCTAGCACTTGGTGCAAAACAAGCTATCTATTCGTCAAATATCATATTACCTCTATTTAGCTCATTCCTTTGTTTGCATTGAGTCACATTGATCTTTGCGTGTGCATTCATATAGTTTACTTAAATCTTTTGGATCAACACTTGGGCAAAGTATTCTAACTTGGATTATTACTTAATTTTACTTAATTTTACAATATCCAAGATTCGGTTACTATATTAGTTTCGTTGGTATTACCACTGGTAGGTTCAGTGTTGGCATGGACCACAGACCAGCCTATGCCACCGTATGACCCCTAGGAGCAGCAGAGGAGTCACCTATACCTAGCCCTGGTAAGGAATCCGCTGCTGAGAGGGACCTTCTCTGTACTGGGTAGTCCTAATGTTGTGAATCAATGATGAATTCTATTATCCCGCCTTTGATCAAGTCGTGGATATCATGTGGATAAAGTTGGGCATTCTCTGGGTAGTCCTAATGTGTCGTTCTTACGGTTAATGGAGCTATGTCAAAAGGGGTAATTCCTAAATCAATACATAAGTAACATTATTAGTTAAAATTATTATAAATTGGAAGTGAGATAATATGTTGATATACAACCCCCTTAGCAAAACCTTCTTTAAGAACTTGTTTTGATTCAAGTCAGATATTTATAAATAAAATTGTATTTGTACTAGTGATGATAGGTCCAAGACAAATCCTCCTTGATAAATAGTTCCCTTGAAATCCTCAAATGCATTATAACACTTTACCATCGTGCCTTGTTGAGTACGAATGTACTCATTTTTGCATATTTTAGTTCAGACAATGAACAATATGAAGAAGACATACCAGCAGATGATGAATAATACGATAGTGAAGATCACACATTTTAGATCAAGCCTACACTCAAGTGTTGTCTATGGTGTTGCTGTCTTTTGTCATCTTTTATCTGTAGTTTAAGTAAGTTTGGCTTAAGAGCCTTAAAAACTCTATAATCGACTACTGTATCATATCTTTACTATTTAATAAGTTTGAGTTGGTGGTTGGTGCATTCTCCTTCCTCCCTTCTCAACCGTCCGATCTGAATACTGAAATCTTAATCATCTATCTAACATCCATCTCCCTTTCTCTCATATCTAATTACCCTTCCTCTCCACTTCCACCAACAGTTACCATCTCCCACCTCCTCTTCTACCCAGCCTCTCTCGCCTCCCTCCCCTCCTGCTCCGCTTGCTTCCGCTCCCTCTCCGCTTTACCTCCCCACGCCCCTACCCCTCCTACCGCACCGCTGCCTTCTGCTCCCCCGACGCCGGCGTACGCCCACGACACGTGGTGCAGGAACAGGATGCACGACGAGGACGACGGCGCGGGGTGGGGGAGGAAGGAGGAGGTAGGGCAGGGAGGGGAGGTGCGGGGAGAGGTGGACACCGACGGCGAGGGAGACGAAGAGCGCGCCAGAGAAGAAGAGCACATTGTTGCGGCTGAGGTGCCAACCCGCGAGCCCCATGGGGACAAACAGCACCATGCAGGCCGCGAGCACGCCCGCTTGCGCTGCGGTGGACACCATCGATCGGCCAGCCTCGCGCGCAAGCAAGGGGCCACCAAATTTGGGCCTTGCTAGGGGGACGAGATCGGAGGAGGAGGTTAGGTGGGCGGGCGATCGAGCAGCATAGCGTGGGGCGTCGCGTGGTGGGTTGGTGGGGTTTGGTAGGGTGGGGGAGCGGAGCAGAAGGGGGTCGCCGGGATGGAAACAACAGAACAGCAAGCGGGTGCGGTGGGGGGCTGGCTGGCTCCGGCGCTTTGGTGCTTGGAGTTGGCTAGAGTCGGTGCGGTGCGTGTGCCGGCGTGGACCTGGGGGCATTGGCACAAGGCCAGCTCGGCCCCGGTTTTCGTTTGTAAAAGATAGTGAGATGAGAGGATGGTTATTCAGATTAGTGAAGTTATCATTTTATTAATGGCGTATGTTTTTTCTTCTGCTTTGTTAAGTGAGAACAAAAATGATGATAGGTCAATTCCAATGCTACTCTCTCTACACCGTAATACTAGCTGAATGCTCGTGCGTTGTTACGGATTTTAAAATTTTATCATACTACATGTTCTAAAACTAACAGGTGGTAAAATTTGTTGGAACATACATACAAATATGTTCTAATTTTTTTAAATCCGTAGCAACGCACGGGCATTCAGCTATTTTATATAAAAACTTTGTTATGGTATTGTAATCATAAGTAGGCTATTCATCAATCTATGCACAACTAAAATCTTGGACAGATTCGTGAGTACGGAGATTCCTGGTAAATTCGGGATCCCCACACTAGCCACCTAGGGTTTCTTTCTCAGCCCTTAGGTCAGGTGTGCTCTCCTTTCTTGGTCTCACCTCAGGTTCGATCAATTGGCTAGCCCTCGTCCTCTAGCTGGGGATTGGGGAACGTGGGGTGGGCTAGGCCGTGGGGTATATATGAGGCCACAGTTGGGCCTTGTCGCTTTTGGGTCCAAAAATTCATTTACTAATCACTGGTCTTCTCTCTTGTTCGTCTCTTCGGCGGAGCATCCAATCATCTATGGAGCCGAAACCATGACTGTCAAAGAAGAGGGGAGTAGTGCCAGAGTGAAAAGTAGGCTCAAGCCTGTTGAAGACCTCTGTTAGATTCGCCCCTGCAACAGATACATGCCAT
Source organism: Dendrocalamus latiflorus (assembly GCA_017311315.1). Classification (NCBI taxonomy): domain Eukaryota; kingdom Viridiplantae; phylum Streptophyta; class Magnoliopsida; order Poales; family Poaceae; genus Dendrocalamus; species Dendrocalamus latiflorus. Next base: position 20,977,913 of record CM029675.1, read on the forward strand.
GTATATATGAAGTCCTCGCCTCCTCGTGATATATATATATATATATATATATGGCATGTTTATATTAGTTTTTGCTGATGGCTTTTGGCTGCGATTGATGAATAGTAGAAGTTAATAGAAATGGCTAATAAATAGTAGTGCGTTATGTAAGAAAGTGTAACGAAAGGTACTATAACATTCGGATTGCCATATAACTTACAGAATTGTGATATAATAAAATACAAAGTATATTACAATATATAAAAAGATAAATAGTAATTGCTGATGAATAGTAATGGCATATTAAAAGTGAGACGTTTGTATTGAATTTAGCTTCTGAAAGCAGAAGCGATTTATAGAAGCTCATATTAAGGTGTCGCTCGGTGGGGCTGAAACAAGCTGGTTTATGGCTGAAATTGCACTGTAGCTGGATGAAATTACACTATAGGTAGATGAAATTACATTGTAACTGATGGTGGCTTATTTAGCATAACTAATTTTTTTAAAAAAATTAAAAATAGAAAAAAAACATATTAGCGCATCACAGACAACTCAAATGAATACAACAAAAAAGAACCAGCAAAAACGCACAAAAGAACTAAAAATTAAGAAAAGATGAAATTTAGAAATAGTAAAAAAATAAACTAAAAATTAGAAGTTTAATTCAAAATAAACAGGACTACCCATGTATCATAACTCTCTCTCGTACGTACGTGCCTTATCTTTTCACCTGTCGCATTCCATGTGATGTGAGCACTGAGCAGGCAGGCAGCTGTCATCGACCAAAGCTGCATTGCCAACGCTTTTGGAGGCCAGGAGACCACCACGTGAGACGTCCCATGCATTCCCAGATCTTGACGCATGCATGCTGCCAAGCGAGTAGCTGACATGGTAACGGCACAGTGCATGCCCAGTAGGCCAGTAGCCCATACCCTCTGCAAGCAACTCCTTCCAGGCTAAATTAACACCAGCACTTGTGTTTTGAAAAGAAAAAAGAAGAAGAAACGATTGACTTGGCAGGAATCAGATTGTTTGCTGGACTGGTGCTATAAAGTTTTATTTGATCTCTGCAAGTTAGTTGTTTCATGTCCTAGTACATGCTGCCTCCACCGTCCAGAGCTGAATTTGCTGTGATCCTGACAGGGCATCCGGTTGTTTTAGCTAAGAGCCAAATCTAGAGCTGATAATTGGTGACCTAGACTTGGCAGTGTTAGAATGATCTCAGGGCAGCCAAATGCCCCCCTTTCCCCTTGACCGCGCCCTGATCGGGGGCGCCCAGCCCAATAGGCTGGTGGGCCCCTATCGCCAGCGCCACATAAATAGAGGTGGGGGCCGGGCGGCACAGAAACCGAGGTTTACCGTGCCGCCACAAACCCCACCGACAAAACCCTAGATCCGATCTAAGAGGGGGCGCTCCAGCGACGGGAAGCACCACCGCCAGATCGCCGTCGCCAGGGAGATCGCCGCCGCCCGGGACACGCCGCCGCCAAGGAGCCCTGCACCTCTTCCCCGACCGTCGCTGCCCGTGCGCAGACTTCACCGAGCGTACCCGCAATGGCCAACCCCTCCTCCTCCACATCGGACGGTTAGTCCCCTCTCTCCCTCTCGGTATTACCTCAAGAACCCGAACCCGTAATGAAACCCCGCTAGATCTAACCTAGGAGATCCTAAAACCTAACCTAACAATGGTATCAGAGCACCCTAGGTGTAGATCTAGACGGAAAAGAGAAAAGGAGAACGAAACCCCCTAACCCTAGAAAATGGCAAAAGAACAGAGAAGGGGAACGGGTCAAACCCTAACCCTAGATCTGAAAAGAACTCACCTGGCCGTCGTCGTCGCTGGCGTGCGGGAGATCGGCCGAGCCGTGGGCTCGCCGGCGCTCCACGTGCGGCCACCGTCGACGCGCGGGACAGGGCGCCAACACGGAGCTGCTCGACGGCAGCGCGCTCCCTCTCAGGGGAGCGCGCACGCCGGCGAGAGGGCCCGCGGTGGCGCCGTCTCTGCTTCTCCGGCGGCGTGGATGAAATCGCCGCCGCCGCCGCTTCACTCGCTCGGGTGAGACGGGAGAGAAAGGGAGAGAGAGAGAATGGTTAGGGTTAGGGTTTTCCGCCGCGCGAGCGCGGGTTTTGATCGGGCGAAAACGCCGCTCAGCCGTCGATGGCGATCGGACGGCTGAGATTCGCGCGGAGGCGAAGTCGGCCTAGGCGGACGAAAGGTTTCGCGGCCCAGGCCCAGGTTGCGCGCGAGCGCGCGCGGCTGCGAGGAGCGAGAGCCGTCGGATGCGAATCCGACGGCTGACGGGCCGCGGGCGCGCGCGCGTAAGGTCGGCTGGGCCGCGTGAGCAGGCCGCCGAGGCCGCGAGCGGGCAGGCCGCCGTGGGCCGTGGGCCGGGCCGAACAGGCCGAAATGGCCAAATAAACAGTAAATCCCGAAAATGTTTTTTATTGATTTTCAGAAGTATTTTTTTGATGAATTTGATTGAAATTTGATTCAAATATCTGTAAATTTTTGCACCAACGTGTTAATTTTTCCAGAGATTGATGAATACAATATAATGCTTCTGTATAATGAATTATTTTTAGAATAATTACAGTTTCCGCTGCAAAAGTTAATGTTGATTGATTTTTCATTATTAAATTCGAACCAACGGGAGAATTTAATTTTGGAAAAAATAGATATAATTTTCAGAGATTTATGATATTGTTATTTTCTGACCAACGTTGATAATAACAGTATTATAATTTTTTAATTGATGTTTTTATGCATTATTTCTATTTCTGCCCAACGGTGATGTAGATTTAATGTATAGATAAAATTGATTTAATTGTATGTCGTATTTTTGACCAACGTTGGAAATAAGGCATATAATTTTCCTGTTATGTTCTCACTTTATTTGAAATAATTTTCAGGCGGATACAACTTGATGAGTTGTATCAGAGAGATCCCCACTCTTAAAGGAGATAATTATGGAGAGTGGAAGAAAAAAATAGACTTAGCGTTTATCTTGGCTGAGGTGGACTGGGTCCTCACTACAGCACGTCCCACTGAGCCTATGGCACCAGTGAGGGATCAAAATGAGGATGATACTGCTTGGCAGAAAAGACAGAGGGATCATGCTCCCTTACAGATGTCTTATGATCTTGATCATAAGAAATGGACCACAGCCAACAAGAAATGTATGGCTGTGATAAAGAACACAATTGAGCCTGCAATTGTGGGCTCAATTGCAGAGTGTGACACTGTCACAGAGTACCTTGATAAAATAAAGAGTCAGTTCACTGGCTTTTCAAAGACTTATGCTACACAGCTGATTAAGCAGCTTGTGACAGAAAGGTACTCTGGCAGTGGCAGTGGCATAAGAGAGCACATACTAAGGATGAGCAACTTGGCATCTAAACTTAAACCAATGGATTTGGCTCTCAAGAATGAGGTCCTTATTCATTTGGTTTTTGCTTCCTTGCCCAAAGAGTTTGACACATTTGTTGTCAACTACAATATGCAGCCCGAGAAATGGGACTTGGAAAAGTACATAGCTATGTGTGTGCAAGAGGAGGAAAGAATTAAATCCTCACATGGTGGATCTATCAACTATGTGAAGGATAACAAGAAAAAGAACTTCAACAGTACCTCCTTCTCAAAGAACAAGGGAAAAGCCTCTGTCCATCAGCCTCAACAGAATAAATTTGCTGTAGACAAAGATCAGTGTCTTCACTGCAAGAAGACGAGACACTACAAGAAGAAGTGTCCTGATTACTTAAAGATGATAATGGCAAAGAAAGATGAGAACATTATTACCTTTATAAATGAATGCTTGTATGTGCAATATTCGAAATCCACTTGGTGGATTGACTCAGGAGCAACTGTTTATGTTGCTAATTCCTTACAGGGATTCCGTTCGACGTGGACTACGCAAAGAAACGAAAGATGCATTAAAGTTGCAAATGGAGTCCAAGCTGAAGTTGAAGCCGTTGGCGATCTTTCATTAGAGTTAGCTAATGGCTCCAATCTTTTACTTAGAGATGTCCTTTTTGTTCCCTCTTTACAGAGGAATTTGATTAGTGTTTCAAATTTGGACAAAGATGGTTATGATTGTAATTTTGGAAATGGCAAGCGTGAAATAATGTTTAATAAAAAATGTGTTGGTCTTGCCATCTTACAGAATGAGCTTTATTTGTTATCATTATGTGATGATGTGAATGTCGTATGCGATAATAGGAACGTCGCGTGCGAGAAAGTGATTGAATCCTCGTCTACGAATGTAAACAGAAAACGAAAGAGAACTCTAGATGAGTCGTCGAAATTATGGCACTGTCGTTTAGGCCATATTTCGAGGGGGAGAATAGAAAGACTAGTTAAGAATGATATTCTTCCTCCATTAGAGTTCTCAGACTTAGAACAATGCAGAGAATGCATTAAAGGAAAATATGTAAAGAAAATTAAAAAAAGACGCTAAAAGAAGCACAGGAGTTCTACAAATTATTCACACAGATATTTGTGGTCCTTTTCCTGTGAAAAGTGTGGATGGATATGACTCGTTCATAACATTCACGGATGATTACTCCCGTTATGGATATATTTATCCAATCAAAGAAAGAAATGAAGGCTTGGATAAATTCAAGATATTTAAGGCTGAAGTTGAAAACCAACACGATTTAAAGATTAAGATAGTCCGATCTGATCGTGGGGGGAGTACTACGGTCGACATACCCCATATGGACAAGTTCCTGGACCTTTTGCAAGGTTTTTACAGGAAAATGGCATAGTGGCCCAGTATTCTACACCGGGCGAACCTCAGCAAAATGGAGTAGCTGAAAGACGCAACCGTACCCTGATGGATATGGTGCGAAGCATGATGAGCTATTCCACACTGCCATTGAGTTTATGGATGGAGGCATTGAAAGCCGCCATTCATATTCTCAACAGAGTGCCTAGTAAGTCGGTGCCCAAAACACCGTACGAGATGTGGACAGGAAGAGTTCCCTCACTAAACCACTTACGTGTGTGGGGGAGTCCTGCTGAGGCTAAAGTATTTAACCCAAACCTTGGGAAGCTTGATCCCAAAACAGTAAGTTGTCATTTCATTGGCTACCCTGAAAAGTCAAAAGGTTTTCGTTTCTACTGTCCAGACAGACATACAAAGTTTGTAGAAACGAGACACGCTGTCTTCCTAGAGGATGAAATGATGAGAGGAAGTATGGTAGCTCGTGAGATTGATCTTGAAGAGAAGCGGGTGTATGCGCCCACTCCGATGATTCAAGAGCCATTCTTCACACTACCTGCTGTCGCTGCACCGACGGTGTAAGACACTGTGGTGCCAGCACCTGTTATTGTTCCTCCTGTGGCAACAATGAATGATAATGAGGAACCTGTTCTTCAGGATCCTATAGAACCTATTGCCACAGATGAGGGGGAGCAACAGCAGCCTCAAACAGAAGATGTACCAAATGAGGAGGCCCCGAGGAGGTCTCAAAGAGTAAGAAGATCAGCTATTTCTGATGATTATCAGATTTATCATACAGAGGAATTTCAAATGGAGGATGATCCCACCTCATTTGAAGAAGCCATGAGAAGCGAAAATTCCTCAAAATGGCTTGAGGCCATGGAAGAGGAAATGAGGTTCATGAAGACTAATAAAGTCTGCGACTTCGAAATTATTCCTAAAGGAGCCAAAACAGTAGGCTGTAAATGGGTCTACAAGACAAAGCATGACTTCCAAGGGTATGTAGAAAGATACAAAGCGCGACTTGTGGCAAAAGGATTTGCGCAAAGAGAAGGGATTAATTACAATGAGACCTTTTCTCCAGTCTCATGTAAAGATTCCTTCAGAATCATAATGGCATTAGTAGCACATTATGATTTAGAGTTACATCAGATGGATGTAAAGATGTCATTTCTTAATGGGGATTTGGAGGAAAATGTTTACATGGCACAACCGAAAGGTTTTGTCGTGGAAGGAAATGAAAGAATGGGATGCCGCCTAAAGAAATCAATATATGGGTTAAAGCAAGCTTCAAGACAGTGGTACTTGAAGTTTGACAGTACAACAAGAAAATTTGGGTTTAAAGAGAATGTAGAGGACAACTGTGTTGATGCAAAGTTTAAAGATGGGAAGTTTATCTTCCTAATCCTGTATGTGCATGATATCCTACTAGCTAGTAGTGATGTCAGTCTGCTACTGGAGACAAAGAAGTTTTTATCCTCAAACTTTGATATGAAAGATCTTGGTGAAGCTTCGTTCGTTTTAGGGATCGAAATTCACCGGGATAGAAACAAAGGGACATTGGGACTGTCACAAAAGACATACATAGAGAAAGTCTTAAAGAAATTTGGGATGCATAAATGTAGTCCTTCACCTGCACCTATAGTCAAGGGCGACAGATATGGGGATTTTCAATGCCCCAGGAACCAGTATGAGATCGATCAAATGAAAGCGGTTCCATATGCTTCAGCTGTCGGAAGCTTACAGTATGCTCAAGTGTGCACATGCCCTGACTTAGCATTTGTTACCAGGTTACTTGGCAGATTCCAGAGTAATCCTGGAATAGAACATTGAAAATTGATAAAGAAAGTCTTACGTTATTTGCAAGGAACAAAAGGCCTCATGATGACATACAGAAGATCAGATTTACTCCATATAGTGGGGTATACAGATTCTGATTTTGCGGGAGATGATAGAAAGTCTACATCCGGATATGTGTTCACTCTCGCAGGAGGAGCTATATCGTGGAAAAGCTCAAAGCAAACTGTCACTACATCGTCCACAATGTATACCGAGTTTGTAGCATGTTATGAGGCCACGGGGCAGGTGAACTGGCTAAAGAAGTTCATACCCGGTTTAAAAGTGGTTGGCGACATCAATAGACCACTTAAGTTGTACTGCGATAATGAACCCGCAGTAATGTATGCCCACAACAATAAGTCAAGTGGTGCTGCCAAACACATTGACATAAAGTATTATGTTGTGAAAGATAAAGTTCGGGATCAAATTATAAGTCTTGAGCATATAAGTACCGCAAAGATGTTAGCGGATCCGCTTACTAAAGGCTTACCACCCAACGTGTTCAGAGAACATATAGCCGGCATGGGTTTAAGGGAAAGCCTATGATTCCTGGACTAAAAGATGGCCTAAAAGATTAAAGTAACTATTTCAGAACAGAGAGGTATATTGTAGCTGTTGAATCTATCGGCGATTGACCGTGACGATGAGACATGTTCTATGCACTAATCTGTGATGGAATGTGTAAAGGTAAAAGTAATTAAAGATAAAGTATAGATTGAGATCAAGGTGGAGAATGTTAGAATGATCTCAGGGCATTTGGCCCAACGGCCAAATGCCCCCCTTTCCCCTTGACCGCGCCCTGATCGGGGGCGCCCAGCCCAATAGGCTGGTGGGCCCCTGTCGCCAGCGCCACATAAATAGAGGTGGGGGCCGAGCGGCACAGAAACTGAGGTTCACCGTGCCGCCACAAACCCCACCGACAAAACCCTAGATCCGATCTAAGAGGGGGCGCTCCAGCGACGGGAAGCACCACCGCCAGATCGCCGTCGCCAGGGAGATCGCCGCCGCCCGGGACACGCCGCCGCCAAGGAGCCCTGCACCTCTTCCCCGACCGTCGCTGCCCGTGCGCAGACTTCACCGAGCGTACCCGCAATGGCCAACCATTCCTCCTCCACATCGGACGGTTAGTCCCCTCTCTCCCTCTCGGTATTACCTCAAGAACCCGAACCCGTAATGAAACCCCGCTAGATCTAACCTAGGAGATCCTAAAAGCTAACCTAACAGGCAGTACCCTTTTGCTTAGAGCAACTCCAGCAGTAGCCCTCAAAATAGGGCCCCTATTTTTTATTTGAGGACTCTCCCTACTTTTGAGGGCTCTGTTTTTTAGGCTACACTCCAGCAGGAGCTCTCAAAACAGGACCCTCAAATTCATTCTTAGAGGGGATGATACATAGGACCCACCCTCATCCTCATCCTACTTTTGAGGGCCGAGGGGCAAAAAACTCACTTCAGCAGGGCCCCTACTTGAGCCCTCAAAAGTAGGGGCTCCCTCCAGACCCCCCAGGAATGAGGGCTCGAGGGGGGATTTGAGGGCCCCTACTTTTGAGGGCTCAAGTAGGGGCCCTGCTGGAGTGAGTTTTTTGCCCCTCGGCTCTTAAAAGTAGGATGAGGGTTCAAGTAGGGGCCCTGCTGGAGTTGCTCTTATAGTTCTAGCTAGGTCATGGGTAAGTGTTTCACATGAGATGATTTCTTACTCCATATCGTCATGGGTTCTTTTTTAAGGAAAAAAAACTCAATTTGATAGAGAAACCAACAAGATAACTAATGATACCAAACTAGACTAAATTATGACTCGTGGAGAAACTTCGAGACCAGAGAAACTTTTGTGAACACGGTCCCATCGTCGTGGGCCATCAACGAAGTTATCGTGCGTGTCCCCCAGCCGTCCGTTTCATGTGGAGGTTCCATGAACCAAGTAGTACTAAACTCACTCAATAGCGAGTGGTACTAAGGTGGAGTTCAGTTTGGCAATGATTTATGATTTTTTTACTGTAATTAATTTAATTTTTTACGATAACTGATGTTGATTTATTTAGTATAATTAAATTAAAAAAATAAAAAATAAAAACTTGTTAGTCCGTTACGGATAATGTAAAGTAATACAGGAAAAAATAAAAGAAAAAAGTCTAAAAAAGCTACAAAGTCAGGAAACGATGAAATAAAGGAAGAGTGAATTAAAAGTCAAAGTACAGAAACTAAAGCTAAGGGCGGCCTTAGAACTCACTCAGTAGCAACAGATAGAAGAAAACGAGTAAAATCCAAAGAAAGGATGAAGACCCCGAAACAACCAACCGAAAACAACAGTAGGAATCTTGGTTCCTCACGAGCCACGACCACCTCAGGGCACCTACGACTAATCAGTACCAATTTGTTAGTACTTTTATGATCTATTCATACCCCAAAAACTATAAATCACAGTCTAAAAAATCACTCAAAGTACTAACAGGTGAGTAAAAGAGAGGAGGGGGAAGAGCACAAAACCTAGTGTGTATCGGCCACGCGCCGTGGGAAGAAGGAAGCGGACAAAAAAGGGTCAGATTTTATGAGCTCACCTGAAGCACAGCCAACCGAGGCGACACCCGCAGTGTGGGCGTACGCCAACCAACCGCGAGATGGCCTGTCTGCCACGCCGCGCCATGGGCGAGATTGTTGCTGTCGCGCGTTAGTACAGCGTGCGGACCACCGCCTAATGGCGTTATTAGAGCATCTCCAACAGTATGAGCTAGTTACTAGCTCTAAAATAACTTCTCCAATAGTATTAACTTTTAGCACATAGCTCATAATATAAATAGCCTCACATGACACTCTCACATAATCTTAGAATGTATGTATGAGACTAGCTCTTGATCAAGAGATAGCTTTTCTCTCTCTTCTATTAAAATATGAAATAATATGCTTAGAGCTAGCTCATAAATCGCTATTGGAGATGCTCTTAGGGTGGGGGAGAGAGAGGGTTGCCGCGGATTGTCGCCTCTCGGTTCCTGCAGATAATCGATTAGTCCCTGTTTTATTTCCTTTTTCGCTTCGGTTTTTAAAGTAAATGGAATGACTTCTTTAAATGACTTCTTTTCCAAAAGGTTTTGCGGACTCAAAATTATGTGCACAACCTGCCATTGTTTTGAAAAATGCAAATAAAAAACATCAATTATAATCAAAAGCTATCAACGGTAACACAAAAGAAGAAGGCCTTATTCTGTACTTATTTGAGCTTCTGCTTGTAGATTCTAATTTCTTAATTTCGTCTTTTTCTAGCTTTTAGGCTTTTTTTCTTTTTTATTCCTTTGCATTATCAGTAATGATATAACTTTTTAAAAAATCAATTACATTAAAAAGTTACCCGTAGTTATAATAAAAAAATCTTAAATAATATTACAAAAACTAAAAACTTAAACTTTAAGTTAGAATGTGCACCTCTGGTGGGTGCTCGTACGGGAGCTAGGTATGGCAGTGTCGTCGATATGTGCGTGCATGGGATGGGAGTTGCTAAACCCGTTTTGTCGTGTTGTACTGCTAAAAGGCAATCAATCAACGCTGTTAGCTGCTAGCTAGCTGGACTAGGAAGTCTAGGATTTTAGAGGTACAGCTAAATGGCAATCAATCAACGCTGTTAGCTGCTAGCTAGCTCGAGAAAAGAAAAAAAATGCTAGCATCCAGACGTCTGATCTAGGCACTAACCCTCGAACGCTTGACTATAATATATTTTACCCATATTTATAATATTTTTTGCTCATATATGCGATAAAAAACAAAGAATGGTATACGCAACATGTCTCAACTATATTATAGCATTTTTAGTCATATATATAACAAAACTTTAAAAAAAGAACTATGTGAGTACTCGCATCGTACACTCCGATGCAACTTCCTTAGATAATATGTGCAATAATTTTAATCACCATATACAATAAAAATGTGTGATACAAAAAGGATGTTGCATACACAAAATAAAAAATATTACAATAAAACATATTCATAAAACATATTATAAATATGAACAAAAAAATATTACAAAGACACTAAAAAAATATTACAGGTAAGCGTCTGGCGCAGATCCCAAAAAAAAGATTAGGCCGATTCATAAGTGGCCTTTCACACGGCGAGGAGCTGCTATACATTCGTACGGATGAGTATGCCATTGATTATAATTGGTCGACGAAACGGGTCTATCAATCCCTACCGTGCAAAAAGTTGTTTTCTTTCTAATAAAAGATCTGTTCTTTTTTCGCTAAAGTTTATGACTTTTAACTGTGACTTGTAGTTTTTAAGCTGTTTATGCGAGAGATTACAGAATAACAGAAGCTCACATGCGGTTTTTGTCGATATAAATGAAGTCAGTATAGTATGTATTACAATTAACTAATAGACTCTATTTTAAAAAGATACTCCATTTAAAAATTAATTACTATAGAAAAATTGAAAAAGCAGCTTTTAAAAGCTGAAAAGAACATGTACAGAAAGGTACAGAGACATACTGCGCATGTTAAATGGTTATTTTAAACAAGTGTGGGTTTAGAATGCGAGAATTTCGCCTAAATCTACGGGAACGATACGTACGGAATATCTACAATTCCTTCACAATCATCAAATCCAAACGGGTAAACTTATAGCCGGAGTACATAGGTGCGGCTCAACCCATGGGCCTGTTCTTTTCCTCCGAAGCTGGCGTCTTTTGGCTTTTGCTACAGTACTTAACTTTCAAACGGAGTATTTTCTCAAGATGGGCTCTACAGGTTAAACGATCTACACGTTAAAAGTCCAACATCTGTACTAGCCAAAATCGCAAGTGAGTATCTGTCTCTCCGTAATCTGTACCGTAAACAGCCAAAATTCAAAAATTTCAGCCAAAAGTCATAAGCCGCAGCCGAAAAGAACAGGCACATGGCCACATGGCTCGATGTAGACGGAGATCCCTTCGGCCGTGGCACGGAAGGTCCTCAGGGCCCACGGGTACAGCGAGAGCTGAATGCAAGCCACGTGGTGGACCCGGTTCCACGTCTCCCACGCGGCCTGCCTCTCGCTCGCACCACCTGCCCCGGCTCCACGGCCCGAACCGGGCTCGGCTCTTCTGCTAGCGGAAACCGCTTCGCTCCCTGTCTGTAACGTTTATCCTTATTCGCTTACGCGCGTTCTTAGGAAAAGTTCTGGAGACCGATTCCTCGCCGGCGCTACGAGAATAAAGAATGACCTCGCCAAAATCCGCATTGTTCACGTGGTTTATCCAAGCACTTGGGACCTGAATTGGAAGATTCGACGAGAAATCCTTGAGTAAAAATTCCGTTAGATGTTGTACTAATATTTTGAGAAAGAGAGCAACTAGCAAACGATATATTATTAAAAGCACCTTCAATGGTATAAGGTGGTACCTCGTCGTCGCCGCGCCGCTCTGGGTAGCTCCGCGTGTCTCCGCCACCCCGCCCCTCTACCACCACCCACGGTCGGCAACGTCGTCACCGCTGTAAGATCGAGGAGGTGAATAGACGGTTTTAAAGTTCCTTTGGCTAAAACAAATTTATAACGTGGAAGTGTAAATTAATTGGGTCTTACACAAATAAGGTCTAAAATAACTAAATTCACCTAAGTGCGCTAACAACCTAAGTCTATATCAAAAGTTTGCAATCCTAGGTTGACAATCAATCAATTTAACTCTATGGATGTAAATTGATTGAATGTAGATTGAGCACAAGAGAACAAACCACAATTCACGTGATTTCTTTTTACCGTGGTGTTCGGAGACTTACCGGTCTCCCCTAATCCATGTTGAGATAAGCCCAAATGAATTGGACCAGCTTCGTAAATTAAGCTAAACACCTAAATTCCACTAGTGGTAGCTCTTCCCCCTTCCAAATAGGTGAGCTCCAACCTTCACAACACACCAAGCCTCTCACAAGCTTATTTGAGAAGATCACCGGACACGACACCTCCAACACCATCTAGGAGTCGACAATCTCCAAATGCAACAGGTCAAGCCATTGTTTGACTCTCACCACGTGGAATGAATACACAAACTCAAATAGATACGAAATCCACCTCTAGTCTCTAGATGCAACACATGCAACTAGAGACCTCTTTCCTTACTCACAAGGTGCAACACATACACAATTGAGAGGAGTAGCTCACACTAACTTAAGAAAGTGAAATGGACTGGCAAAGATTGTCTCCCAACCGGCCAAGGGGTATTTATAGCCCACACCACAAAACCTAACTGTTGGAAGCAGAAACCCCTGAAAAATTAGTATTTGCGGTAGTACTATAGTTATAGGGCCGGTACCACCACACCTAAGGTTCAACGGCTATTTGGGGTTCAAAAAACTAGCTGTTAGAAGTTAGTGCTGTACTACCACAGGTATAAAAGTGGTACTACCGTACTACGGTCATAACGTGGTTATAAGGGCGGTACTGCCATTTTCAGTTTTTCAGTATAGACGACATTCAGAAAAAATGGTTATAACTTTTGACTTCGACATCGGAATTGAGTAACCTTAGATTCTATAGAAAGCTTATTCAGAGGATTACACAACCCATCTATTTGTATGATCTCGAACATATTAGATAAATATAGAAATCATAAGAGATCCAAGGAGTCACTACTATGGTCTAAATCCAAGGAAATAGTAACAAATAATCTTAGACAATACCAAGGGATAATGCTTGACCTCCGACAATTTGCAAAATACATTTACAAACTTAAATCATGCCACAAAGAGTAGGTACATGGACTTTAACCATTTGCAAAGTGCATGCAAGATCCTCAACTATTTACAAAATATATTCGTAAATAATATCATCATGCTATGGAGAGTTAGAACAAGTGGGATTGAGCTATTAACATATGACGAGACTCAAACTACTAGACAAAGCCCCTCTTAATAGTACGGCAACCCTACACTAGCAATTTAGTCTTTAAACCAAAACACCAAAACCGGTAAAAGACTAGCAACACATTCTTAGGCCTAACTAGTTATACCTTTGCCTTTAGCATCTTCTTGAAGCTTGATAACGCACATATTCACTTCAAGTCCGGGTCGCATCCTTCAAGTGCATTCCATCAACACATAATGGACCTTCTCTTAATTTGATGATCAACTCATGATCATCTCCACTTTAGGATCTTAATCAACTTATGATTATCTCCTCTTCGGGATCTTGATATGTATCAACACATGATGCATACTCTTCTTGATGACCTTCAACTCATGAAGTTATCTAAAGTCTTCATCATCATGGAACCTAACCTATTCATCCAACTCATAGAAAATATTAGTCATACAAATTGATTATCATTAATTGCTAAAAGTCACCATTAACTCATAATGGAGAGACTAGATTCTCAATCTTTACCTTTTCTGGTAATTGATGATAATCTAAACAAATAATGAGATAATAAATTGAATATAAAATTATTTGAACTCAAAGTGCGGTACGACTGCCATCTAAGGTCCGATATTACTTGGGGTGTAGTAGTTCCGCTTCATATTTGCGGTCATACCGTAATGTAGTAGTACTGCCAATGGTACTCCAGTACTACCGCTTCTCCGGGGTGCAAACATACTCCAAAATGTACCTTTTTGGAAATTACATACTGCTAACTAAACTTCGGTCCTACCGGGGTACGGTACTATAATACATAACGCCTGGTTGTACCGCACTGCGGCAGTACCATCAATTACACAACGGTACTACCAATTTTTCTAACAATGCATAGTTGGCTTTAGAATTTAAATTCAATGCATGCATGACCTTTTTCTCGAGCCATATCGATTTTTTTGTCAAGTTTAGTATGCATCTCCAAGTCATCAAGCAAAATCCGGGACTAAACTTTTCAAACACTTGATAAACATGTTAGTCCCATACACAAATAATTAAATATAAATTCATATGAATATATATGAACTACACATGTATGTGGAAAAATCCCTAATATATGTGAAAAAAGAAACGTGGATCAATATTAATAAAATCACAAAATATAGAGTGAACTCCCCTAAATGTGTGCATACAAGAATATGTAATAAAAACATATGCACATATTCAAGTTAGACTTTTAGTGGAGTTCAACATATATTTTGGATCCGAGGAATGTAATAAAATATAAGAATATGACATCCAAATGAGACTAAGCAATATCATATTCAATAAACGAGTTAATCTAATATTTAGATTTGTCATTAATGAGTTAAGCTCACATTTAGATTTGTTATTAATGAGTTAAACTTACATTTAGATTTATCATTAATTGAGTTAGTCTCACATTTAGATTTATCATTAATCACCAAAACTAATCTAATTAGAGCTTAAACTTACAGCCACCTCGCCGTGCAGCCCCTTGACCCCTCTCCATCGTGCCGCCCTGCCCAACCTAACTGCCACAGCCACCATCCTCCGGCTCCACCCACCGCCCTCCTACCTTGCCTATCGTCCTCGTCGCTGCCCACCGTTGAGCCGCCACCTCCCCTCCCCTAGCCCTCCTTCTATGGCCGGGGGGAGGGTGAACCCGTAGCGGGAAGGCGGATTTCCCCGACGTCAGATCCGGTGGTGGCACCCCTCCAGGCCGCCAGATCTGGTGGTGGAGGAGAGTGAGGAATGATGGCGAGGAGAAAAGGAAAACGAGAGGGAAGGTAAGTGAGAAAGAGCGAGGGAGGGTGTGAGAAGGAGCGTGCGAGAGAGGAATTGGGAAGGAGTTGAAGCAAATGGATAATGTTCTATCGGATGGGATTTGGATGTTATACCGTAAGGTAGTTTTTCTCTTTAAGAGAGTAACATAGCCTGTCGATTTTCGATAATGGGTAAAATGTTGTGAAGGGCCACGATGTGTTTCAGGTGGTGGAGTGCATAAAATGTTGTGAGGGGGTCTCGATGTGTTTCGGGTGGAGTGCAGAGGTGCACAAGCATGGGGTCTTGGATTCAATCTCACTTGTATCTAAGGCTAGGATGAACTTCCAATGGAGAAGACTTGAGGGTGCATGAGGTCTTATGTTTCATCTCCCTTGTTCTAGATAAAGAATAATTTAGCACATGCATAGATATGACCATCCTAGAATTTTTGTAGTTTCGCTATAGGCTTAAGATTAGATATAGAAATGAATAGGTTAATAGTTGTAAGATGAGAACATTCTATGCGAGTAATCATCATACTATGATGCATGGACACGTCAAGAAGGCAGCAAGTATGTCGGACATGGACATGGTTTTGACATAGCTCAGATACGTATTTTTCACATGTCCAAAAATTGCTAGGCAAAAAGAAAAAAATCATTTTAGACATGTATTGGACATAGCTTGACACAAACTGGACATAACCCAACTCATTTACATGTGACGGCCCAACAATACCACCTTTAACTCTACAACCTATCCTCTCCCATACATCTCCCTCTCCTCCCAGATGCAGTTGCCTCCATGCTCTTCCTCACATTCTTGTGTCTCTCGACGATCCTCTCCAGCAAAAGCAGCAATGACAACCTCCTTGCTCGGGTGAATGGCGATGGCCTCCCTTCTCCTGTGAGCAGCAACGCGAGTGGCACAATGCCTCACTTGACTAGATTGCTACCCATATTCCTGTCCCTCCCAAGTCACTCCCTTCTCCTTAATAGTGCCTTCGTTGACGACCGACGATGAGCCCCTTCGTTGGTGATTGACCTGTCAATCTTAGTAAGTCTCGAATCATTTCTGGTGTGTCTTCCTCTCGGAACATTAGGTCTTGAGTTATTTTTGTCTCTTTTTTAGGCATTTCCCCTATTTTACGAGATGGAACAGCGTGATTCAAGTGCTTCAAGAGACGAGCAACAAGTATTGATTTTGTTGTTCTTGTGTTCTTGATTTTGTTGTATTTAACATAAAAATGGAATATAATACCTGATGAAAAAGTGTAATTTACTTATTTTCATTATTTAAAAATATAGCCATGTCCGTGTCGCCCAACATAGGTATCACACGAGAAATTTTGTTAGTAACCTTTTTCGTTCACTTCCATGTACTAATCAGCTCGTGCGTCACCGTTTTTGTCCGTAACGGAGTGATTAGATTGATCGCAAGTCTCTGTCTCTTGATGGAGATGGTTTTTGGTACAGCAACCTGTACGAACGTGCATCCGGCTTTGATGGCTGGATGTTCCATTTCCATGACAGCAAACAAGAAAATAACAACTTTTAACTTTTAAGAATCAAATGTTTACACTTGTGATAAAGGAGAGGAGAGAAACAAATTAATGGGTGTAAAATAAAGATCCATGTCACTGGCCGAAGGAGTCTTGCATGCTGGATCAGAAATTTGGATGAAACGAATATCGAATTCAGGGAAAACGAATAACGTTCTAAATTTTGGTGAACCATCTGCCTTTATTCTTGAGCTACTTCAACATTTCGGGCATAGCCATCATAGAGTACCTAGCTCCACTCCAAACGGATTGAGCTTATGCCTTTCTAATTTCTTTTTTTTTTGTTTTTTAGGGTTTTCTTTTTTCTTATTTTTTATGTCCATAATAATATAACTTTTCATTTTTATTTTTAAAAATTAATTTATTCAAAAAATACTAACAATCGTTACTGTATATTTTCAGCTACTATAATAAAAAGCTAAAAACTAACTGCAAAAAGCTACACCAGGGACTTTTGATAGGTAATCAGGCATGTTTCTTATATGCCACTCTTTCCACTATTGACTTTAAATACACCCTTGAGTTAGTGTCCAAACAAGAGAAAAGGACAGTTGAGTCAGAAAAGCTAGCCACGCCGGACAAGAGCATAATAACTGGAGGACAACTTCGATAAGGCAACTGAGAAAAGGACACTGTAGAATTAGCTGAAGTAGCCAAATACTAAGAGATTTTCAGAGTAAATATTTCATAACATACTGAGATATTTTCAGAGTTACTGGTTCTCTTTTTTTAGGCTTATAATTTAGCTTTATATAGTAATTAATTTTTAAACAAAGTACCTTTTTAAATTAGAGTCTATACGTTAATTATAATAGATATTATCTGACTTCATCTACATCGACTAAAATCGAACACGAGCATCTCTCTCTGTATTCTCTCGTGAACAGTCAAAATTCAAAAAATTAAGCTAAAAGTCACAGCCCAAAAGAACTTATCAAAAGATTACCCATCATAAAAGGACGTTAAAACAGAGTGCTGGCACGCAGCCATGGTGACCGTCGTCACTGACCAAGTTTGAGTTGTTTTATAAAGAAATGATGAGGCCGCTCGTTTCAGTGATAGTTTCTGTCTTCTGGCTTTTGATTTACCGTTTCTTAATTTCATCTTTTTTTCTTTTTTTCTTATCCCTTCCTATTGTTCGTGATAGGCTAATTTATTTTTCTCATTTTTATTTTTTTAAATTTAATTATATCAAATAAGATACTTTAACTACAGAAAAAAAAATAAACTAGCTATAAAAACATAATTAATCGCTAAACTGAACGCCCAAAAGATCAAAAGGGGGGCAGTCAAGCAGTACCATTGTCACGCTGGAAAAGAAGCACTTGTTAAATCTCGGCAAAATGGCTGCTATAGCGCTATGGTCAAATGGAATTCCAAAAGGCGTAGTTAGTCAAAAGCTTCGTTCCGATATTCTGTTGTTGCTCGGACGGCTGCCCACTTGGTGGACCAAGTTTCCAAAATACCCCTGCATGTTACTTGTATTTACAGTTCGCCGTTCACGCTAACACTGGGTCTGGTACCCTGCTTTGTCTACCAACCAGGGCGCGCAATTAATATTGTTAATTATGTGATTCACGATAAACTTTGGATCTACCTTATGGCATCCATCGTACATTTTCCAGGAACATTTTACATTGCAATATTGCACTAAACTAGCCATTATGTAATCTAGAAAGACATACTACTAGGTCTAGAAGCCCTAGAATATACAAACATCAAAGGGAACATTTTCACAAAGTAATACTCGATTTTCATCACAAATGTTGTTCCGGTGAGTATGGCAAGGTGGTAACCCCAGCTGTGCTCATGTAAATATGCCAAAACCAAGTACTTAAGGGGGCATTTGGTTCGCACAATAGAATCATTCTATCTCAGACGAGGTATCGTACCATTGTCAAGTTCGTAGAATGAAATGATTTCATTCTAAATAAGATAGTTCTATTTAGTTAATTTGATAAGAAATATTCTATCTAAACATTATACTATATTGTTTAATAAAATTAAGTGAACCACAGCGTCACAAATAAGACGTTCCATCAACTTGTACGGCGAACCAAAGGCACCCTAAACAGCACGGACTGTTTCATAAATCTCCCTCTAAAGCAGCCCAGGTCGGCTCGATTCGGCTCAGCTCAACTCATACATACTAACCAAGCCGATCCGCCGGGCACAGGAATACCGTACTGCCACACCACCACAGCATAAGCACGGCTGGAGCCAACTAGCCATTCCAAAACATCCCTCCGTCACTTCCTCATGGGCCCAGAAAACGTTGACCCCACCTGTCATTGGGATACACTCGTGCCGAAGCTCGTAGCAACCTTTCCCCATTCCCCAAAGCCTATGTATATATGCGTCCCACCTCGGCTTCACAGTAAAAACCAAATCCCCCTCGTCTTCCTCCCAAATTCTTCCTCAAATTTTCCCTCCGGATCTTTGCGTGAGGTTTCGATCTCGAAACCGCTTAGGGTTCTCCCCGCGAGTGCATGGCAGTGAGGCTCCTGGCCAATGAGGTGTCGGACCTGTGCATCGGCAAGCCGGCCGTGAGATCGCTCCCGCTCTCCGCCGCCGCCGGCGACCTCGCCGCTGCCACCGCCTGCATCGCGGTCACCAGCCCAGCGCGCGCCGTAGTCGGGCGGGTCGGCCTCGCCGACGTGCTCTGCTTCCTCTGCGCCGCCCCCGAGGCGCTCGCCCGCCCCGCCGCCGCGCTCGCCAAGCCTGTCTCCGCGCTCCTGCCCAAGGACGGCGCCGGCGAGGTGCGCCGCGTCGACCCCCGCGCGAGGTAAGCCGCCCTCCTCCTCCTCCTCCTCTTGGCGCTGTTCGGTTCATTACTAGTTCGTGGCAGCGACGCGTCTTGCCGAGCAAGAGACTTGTTCAAGATTGGAACTTTGTTATGCGAGTGCAAGGCAAACTACAAAACGACGCGATTTCGGTCAAAATCCTTACTAAAACATGTTTTTTAAAAAATAATTTGATTCTTGATTTGCTGCGAGTTCTAATTAAAAAATGGATCTTTCCGTGTTGTGTATTTTTTGGTTTTAGAAAAAAAAATAGATGTATTACTAGTTTATTTTGGTCAAAGTTACCTGGAAAGTTTGGTCTCTGAATGGAATATGCGAAGCGGTTCGAACAAGTGGCTGGTACCTGAAACAGGTGACAGATCGTCTGACTCATCGGCGCACAATCTTCTGGCGCCCGAGCGGCGTGGCGCCGTGCAGATCACG
This sequence comes from Dendrocalamus latiflorus, assembly GCA_017311315.1. Classification (NCBI taxonomy): domain Eukaryota; kingdom Viridiplantae; phylum Streptophyta; class Magnoliopsida; order Poales; family Poaceae; genus Dendrocalamus; species Dendrocalamus latiflorus. The sequence continues at coordinate 20,997,832 of CM029675.1, forward strand.
ACATGCATCCCTGACCGTTTGCGAGATTCTTGGTAGGTTCGGCTGCTTCCAGCTCATGGTTTTAGGAGATTTTTCGCCTGCATGTGGCTCAAAAATCGCGCCTTTTGATCGAATCTTAGGATAGGAGCAGGGTCTTGATGCGCGCAGAAGTGGAATGCTTTAACTGGCTTCAAAATTTTTTTTGTTGCGTCAGAAATGATACTCTAGGAATCTGATCTTTGACTGATGATTTTTTTTAATGAATGTGATCTTTCTTGCAGCGTCTTGGAAGCGCTCGATGCGGTCTTGAGCGGCGCGCAGGTGCTCGCCGTTCCGCTGCGCTCCGGCGGTCGCAAGAAGCAGCTCGGCGGTGGTGGCGCCGGCGACTTCTGCTGGCTGACGCAGGAGGACATCGTGCGCTACTTCCTCAACTCTATCTCCGTCTTCTCCCATGTCGCCGCCCGGAGCGTCTCCTCCCTCGGCCTTGTGCGTGCCGACTTCCTCTCCGTGCGGCCCCACGAGGCAGCCCTGTCCGCCGTGCCCCTCATCCGCCGCGCCATCGCCACCGAGACCACGGTCGCCGTGGTCACCGGCGACGGCCACCTCGTCGGCGAGATCTCCCCCGCGCTCCTCGCGGCGTGCGACGAGACGGCGGCTGCGGCCATTGCCACGCTCTCGGTGGCCGACCTCATGGCCTACATCGACTACTTCGGCTCGCCACCGGAGCACATCCTGCGCGCGATCAAGACCGGGCTGAAGGACAAGGGCCTTGACGCCATGCTTGAGCTAATGGAGGACGAGACGCTGTCCTCGTTCTCCCTCTCCTCCTCCTCGTCCGACGAGGAGACCGGCCGGGGGCAGCTGAGCCGGCGCCCGTCGTCGGGGAGCTACGGGCGCCGGTCGACCGAGGAGCCGGTGGTGTGCAGCCCCGCGAGCTCGCTTGTGGCTGTCATGGTGCAGGCGCTCGCTCACCGCGTGAGCTACCTGTGGGTGCTCGACGAGGAGGACGACTGCCGGCTGGCCGGGATCGTCACGTTCGTGGACGTGCTGAGGGTGTTCCGGGAGCAGCTGCAGTGAGGCCGCGGCGGCCGCCGCTGCCGCCGAAAGGCGGCGAAGAAGGAAAGCTTCGACTTTTGCATTGATCTGAACTTCGAAGAGGATTTGCCGTTTGCTAGATCGATGAATTGCGTCTGCCTTGCTCGTTTCTGCTGAAATGGGATTGAGCTGCTGTTATGCTATGCATTGGGTTCCTTTGCTTTGAACATTTTCAACTACTGTTTGTTAAGACATTTCCAAGTGTCCTGGACCATGTGTGTTTGTTTGTTGCTGATGAACAATAAGACTTGGTTGTGCAGCTTACGCTTTCATAATAAAGCAGCATTGTGGTTTTTATGCTGTAAGTTTAGGATGGCTAATCTATAAATTAAGTCATTTTAAATTCATTCCGTGGTGCATTGCTCTGGTCTTACATGTGGGATAAGTTGTTTCTGAACCAGGGCTAGCAACTACAGAGTTAGAGAACATGTGACACCTGCCATTGTGCATATTAGAAGAGAACTACTATAGAGCTTGGATGGAAAAGTCTACCGCTATGATGAGAGGAGATTAGTGGTGCTTATTTAGGCTTTGAGGTCTGAGTTTATGGTTTACTTTATATTGTAGTACTTTTCTTTTTTCTTTTTACACTGCAGCAGCTAGTAACTTTTTTTAGTGTAATTGTAGACTGACCATTTGGCTTTTCAAAATTACACACCAAACACTTGTGTAGATGTATTTGAGAATGTGTTTGCACTATGTCACCTAAATTAGAGTTCTGAGCTAAAACCAGATAAAGTTTAACCGAAATTTCAAAGAGCATGTTTTTTGGTGCTCTTAAGTGGTCAAATTGGCAAACACTGCTAGCCGTCAGACCTCCATCAGCGGTTTGACCTGCCTGGTAATGGCAGTCAGGCTGGATTTTGGCAAATTGGTACTAAAATTGTACATTTTGGTTTAAGATTTGGTCCTATGGTTAGGATCAGTGTATGATTATGGTTTAGTGTGTGCACGACATGAGTTATAGTGTTTTAGTGTGCTGTGTTGCATGATGTATTGCTTTGACTAACACGAGTCAAGTGCATGGAACTTGCACTCGAGATGGTTGCTTGATCTTTGGATGTACAGGTAGCTTGAAGAACATTAACGGTCAACGGCAATAGACTAGGAGTAGGCGGGGGAGCTAAGGTCTGAGCGATCTGTATATTTGGGTGAAGCTATATGGCTCAAGCGGGAAGTACAAAGATCATAAAAAAGCGAATTGGTGCATATGATACGCCAAATGATGAGGCCGATCCACCTAAAGACAGTTCAGGGGAGTCTGATTGCATGAGAGGCTTGACAGGAAGTTATTGGGCTACATAGAATCGAAGATGAAGCACGAGGTTGCTTTAAGGTAAAGGAAGCGCGAAACTTTGTGGAAAGTGGTTTAGAGGCAAAACGGTATTTTTGTTCCAAACCAAAAGGTTGGGACTTGATCAAACCATCGTGTGAGTAGGCGAAAGAGAGGTGGTTTAGGTTAAAGATATGATGAAAATGTTAAGTGGATTCACTATAGGGTTAATGGTTGTGTACGCTTTCAGAAGCATGCATATGTAAATGTAAAACCCAACAAGGTGTTGGGTTATCGGTTAGCCCATGTAAATGGATGAAACTCAATTAAAGGGCTAGTTAGGTTTTTTTTTGTAAACCTTCACTATATAAGTAGTTGAGTTGAGAGAGTTAGAGCAAACTCTCTAGGAAGTCAAGTTGAGAGGAGAGTTAGGGCTCTGGGAGATAACATTTGAGAGATGGGTTATGGCTTTTCATCTAGAGTTTTTTTTGGTCACCCTTAGGCTTTGCAATTGACTAGTGAGTGGCTGCAGATATTTATCAACAAGTGTCAATAGATATCAAAATTCATTCAAGCTTTTTTTTCTTTGCTCAAATCTTGATTTGACTTGATTTTTTGTAGCACCCCACATACTGATGTAGGATATTACTATGGAACGTCATCGCCAAACTGAAGAATGAATAACAAAAGCAATAATAGAAATCACGAGTAAATAAATTTTAAAGGTAATTTACCAAAGAATCAACAGAGGCTGAAATAAATATTGAACATGGGACTGGCCCACTTCTAACCAAATAAGAACAAATAAAATAACAAATAGTGGCAAGCCACGGTGCTGAAAACTTGAGTGCTCCCATCCATGCATAATGATATCACTCCACTGGCTTTTACCTGAGAATGAAAAGAGCAAGCATGAGATTTAGAAATCTCAGTAAGTACCCAACTAGGGCTGTAAATGAGCCGAGCTCGAGCGAGCTCACTGCCTCAAGCTTGAGTTTGTTAGAGAATCGAATCGAACTCGAATCGAGCCTCAGAATCACCCGAGCCTAGAGTTAAGCTCAAGCTTGGCTCATTTATCTTTCGAGCCGATCTCGAGTCGAACTTGAGACGAGCGAAACACGAGTAATTCACGAGTCTTTAGCTTTTTATCTACCATAAGCTTAGCCAACTGCAGTCTATCTTGTTCTTAGGCTTAAACCATTGTCTTATTTATAAGCCCGGTGTGATTTGGACAATACAATTGATAAAAAAATTGAAATACATGTGTATACACTTTAAAGAGTCATGCTTAGCAATAATGAACGAGCCTACTCGAGCTTTTTGAGCTCGAGCTCGATAAGCTTGCGAGCTTCAGCTCAAGCTTGAGCTTGGCTCGTTTATAATTCGAGCCGAACTCGAGTCAAGTCTAAGACGAACCGAACCCGAGTAGCTCACGAGTCTCGAGCTTTTTTTACAGCCCTATACCCAACTACGGTCACACCTGGTGAGTAAATGACAGGTAATTCAAACAAGTTATGTAAAGGACAAGCAAAGTAAGTAAGCAAGCAATTGATACAGATTAAGTGCAAATAAGCTATGTTATTGAAAACACTGATACAGATTGGAGATAGAAATCACAGAAATAGTGGCATTAAAGATAAATATTGTTTAACAAGTTTCGACAATGGCACCGACGATCACTTTCCACATACCCGGTTATATGAGAATAGTCAGGCGCACCATCATCCTTGACTGTACAACCGCCGACGAGGTGTAATATCATGAGTAACAAAAGTGTACAGCCCCCCGTACGTTAAACAATAAGAAGCAAGTGGTCACGAGAAAATTACAGCTTGGGTGTAAAACTTGTGATTTGCAAACTTCACTGCATTTGTAAGAAGGTAATCTGTTTCTCAATCAAATCGTTCCCTGTCATGAAAATTAAGAATGACATGCTACTTTTCAGCCTGACCTGCAGTGAATAGTGTTCAAAATATGTTCAAAAACATATGACTTGCCTTGTTGCTCGAAATATTCCACTGGCTCATAGGCTTCGATGTCTGGATCTAGTCCTTGCACTGCTGACTCAAAGTACTCGGATGTTAGCATAAACAGTTAAAATAACATGAGTCCGTGCTGAAACAAATCAAGCTAAGAAAATAAATAAAATAAAAAGGAATAAAACTCAATAAAAACCAAATAAGGTTGGGTTTGAGGTTTTGCCAGAGTCTGGGTTGACGAATCGGAGCTGGGAACGGTTTAATCAGGTTCGAAAAGGACATAAACTTGATATTGGGTTTTTCTGATGAACAGTAATGGTCGAACAGAATTCACTACGGGTTGGGTTGAGCACAGTGCTCTGCAGTAACGGACCGGCTCAAACTTGGGTTTTACCACTGGGGTTAGTCTAACCGGCCCGAAGGGATGAGCAGTGCCTCGGGAGAACTGGGCCAAGCGGCCTAGCCCGTGGCATGCACAGTGCGGCTTCTTCAACCGGCCGACGCCACTGTTCACCGCACAGGGAGGGCTTCACAGCGGTGGCCGCAATTAGGCACCGACGAAGCTCGTCGACGGCAACCGGGGTTACGACTGAGCTCTAATCGACGTGGAGGTTCCATTTTGGCTTTTAGGGAGTTCAAAAGTAGTGGTTTTGGCCGGCGGCGAAGGGGGCTTTCTCGGGTTCTACCATGGCACAGGCCCTCTCCGGTGGTCCTCCGACGAAACGCATGGGCGTGCAAGCATGTACGGTGAATGGGGATGTTGGTAGCAGTGGAGGGTTAGGCTCGGGTGGCTCCAGCTGGACTGTCCACGAAGAGGGTGGTTCGTCCGACGATGGTTCACGGCGCTGCCGGAGCTATAGCCAGTGGAGGGTCCGGCGAGGTTGGCTATGAGTTTGCGGCGGTCAAAAGGTGCTATGGCTGCGTAGAATCGATCGGCCATCGGCCGAGACGAAGAATCGACCGAGGGGGCTCACCGGCGTAGGGGAGTCCGGTAATGGCGATGCGGGACAAAGACGGTTACGGGAGCGATTCTGCAGTGCGATTGGAAGTGTTGCGAGGCTCCTTGGTGTCTCAGTTGGGCTCTAAGGGAGCTGCAAGGCTGTGGGAGCAGTGCGGCTACTTTGGCAGCAATGGCGCGTGGCTGTCGAACTGGCACCGGGCGCCGTCGACGAGGGAGGTTTGCAGGCGGGGTGGCGCGGGAGTACCACGGCCTCCGGTGAGCTTGCGCAGGCTGACGGGGTGGAACAGCGCGCGCGTCGGCCGTGAGGTGCGTAGAGTTGCGGCGGGGAGAGCTCAGGTCAGCGCTGCGCACGAGACGAGGCGGGTGAGGTCATCACCGACGTGACGGCGGAGTGAATGAGCGGTCGGCGCTGGCAAAGTCGAGGGGCGGGAGGTGTGAACGCCGAAGCAACTTGGCTGAAAACGGCGGCGCGGGGGAGGCCAGCTCGGCACGACGCTACAGGGAAAAGGCAGAAAGGAGGAAAGCCGCCAAATAAAGAAACTTGGGGCCTGTTTGGTTCATGACCAGAAATTGCTTAGCCACAAGTTAGGCGTGCCACAGTTTTTAGGTAGCTGTTTGGTTCACTGACGTAACTGTGGCATGCCACACTTTCTTAGCACCCGGCCCCACACGTCATAGACTCAGTTTCTTGCCAAACTTTGCCACAAGTATGGCTTCGATTTTGTTAGCCACACTTTCTGTGGCAGCCACATATTGCCTAAACTTAGGCATGGCAAAGTTAGGCACCAACCAAACAGGCCCTTGGTCTTGTGCGACTTTCCCCGACACTTCAGCTCAACATCGTGGTTCACGTGCATGGTCTTGTATCTCCAAGAATCAAGTTGCGGTGTACACTGTGACGGTAGGTTTTTTAGAACAGCTTTAACTTTGGCTTACCTAAGGCCTGTTCTTTACCTTATAAACCGATCGTTTTTGGTTTTTGTTATAGTATCTAACTTTCAAATGGAGTATTTTCTCAAGACGAGGTCTACAAGTTAAACGATTTACACGTTAAAAGCCCAACATATGTACCAGCTAAAATCGCAAATGAGTATCTGTCTCTTCGTAATATGTACCGTAAATAGCCAAAATTCAAAAATTTCAGCCAAAAGCCAAAAGCCGCAACCGAAAAGAACAGGCCCCTAGTCTTGCTGCTTCGAATGTTGTCACCTTGTGAATTGCCTTGGGTTTATATTGTTATTGTGTGACTGTGAGCCGTTCTAGTGTATTTTAGTATTTGATAATATTATCACTAGTTTTAGGAGAATTGCATGATAATATGTAGGATTAATGATTGCTCGATGATGATTCATGGTTTATTTGAGTTTGTGATGATAATTTAGGAACATTCTGCTAGTATATGAGTTGTTGGCAACTTGGTTACTTATTATCTTGATCTTACCATAGCTTTAATCTTGTCATTTTGTCTTCAGTCAGTACTGTTTTCATCTCCTTTTGAATCATACTTAGTGCTGTCATGTTATTGTTATTATCCTCAAAGTGCAATTGATTAATGTGGTAAGTAGTAGAGCTCAAACTAGCGGAATATCTAGAGGTTATCATTGTGATCATTGGTTAAATATAGACCGCTATGTCGCAAAGGTATTGTGTTAAACAAGTGCAACCGACATCTGAGAGCAATAATTAAAATATCACAATTTGAATACTGTGACGACCCATGTTATTACCACGGGGTAATAATGCCGGTCAACGGGTTATTATCCGTTTTAGCCGATGAAACACCCCTTTAACGAATAATAAACCAATCAGAGTGTTGCAACAGAACAATAATTAGAGACCGAAAGTTACATACATTCACAATGCCACGCAGGGCTAAAATATTATACAACTGGTTCAATCCTAGAATTACAATACCAAAAGATAGTAATTCAAAGTTCTAATTAAACAAACGAGGTACCACTACAATACATTAATATTACAGGTATTCTAATGGTAGAGTCCGAGCTGATCATAATTCTCTAGTCGTCCCAATCATCATATGTGGAGCGATCCTCATACGGCTCGTCCTCGCTACAACCTTCCTCCTCTGTATAGGTTTCATCTCCAACCGCAAACTGCTGGCTATCCTCTAAACAAAGGAAATAATAGCAAGGGTGAGTACAGAAGTACTCAGCAAGCGTTAATAGCAAAAATGCACAGCATGCTCATCAATTACACTTCTAAGAATAACAATTCCTATTCTCAATCTCTTGCTCATTTTTGACACTCTCTTTCTCATTCTCAATTTCCTTTCCAGGACTTATAGAAAATAAGGTTTGATGGTTTTGAAAGAATTCCAATTTATTAATTTAGAAAACTACTGAATATACGCATGAACAGCAAAAACCCCCATAAGTTTCCGTAATTCTCCTTTCCCGGAGACGGGCATGAATTCATGATTTAGATAGCATTGCGCAAGCTTGTATCACTTTACCCATCACCACTCTGATCCTGGTGGCTTCCTAGCTCTCCGCAATTCCTTTGATGCGGTGCCCAGATCAGAGTACAGTACGTTTGCACCTATCTCCGTAATTATATCTCCACCCAGTTACTCACAAGCGGCAGCCTGGAGCGGTGTACCACTCTCACGCAGACCCACCGAAAGCGATAATAACTGTTGGCTGGGGTGGTTTCTGACCCTCGCCCAACACCCAACTGCGTAATATATCGTCTTCGCGTACCCCACTGCTGGCCACGTCCAGACTCGGGTTCTTGCGATCCGCCTCCCCCACCTCTGGCCTATGTACCAGTTCTGGGTTCCGCGTGGCTGTAGATTCCCCACTCCGGTGCTGGTCCAGCTCTTGTGGGTTCTTCCCCTAATTAATACCTACCCATGTGGAGAATATAATACTTCGATAGAGCTACTAGTCTGTCCGTCCTCAAACGGAATGTTGGTTGATACGGTGTGGTACGGTCTGTTCACACGGATGAAGCTGGTGTTTTTCTTATATTCTACTCTTATGCAGAGGTTCCACATCTGCCCACTTGTCGCCTACCCTGGCAACCTCTGCCCACCCTCTTACTCAATTTAACCGGCCAACTGCTCCATCAGTTGCCCGCTATTTCTTTCCCATGTCTTTCATATCCAATTGCTCGATTTAAATAACATTTTATTTCTTTCATGCAGGGTGATACTAGTATAATATCAAGATACTTGTTTTACGAAATATACGCTGAAGACTTGATCAAAGGAATGCTTGCCTTCGTCTATAATAAAGCTTGGAGTCTCCTGGTTACCCTGATATGATTCCTTTGGTAGATTCAGCCCACTGCCTGAAATTCATGCTACAGTTTAATCTACGACGTCGAAGAATACAAAGGTTTTAAATAGTTAAATGGCTTCGGCTAAGTGTACTTGTGGTTTCCTAACTTCTCACTCCTCTTATAATTAGCTTAATGAGGTCTAGATGCATAACAATCTAAAGTATTATATTACACCGAAAGTTCTATTGATTCTCAATCCGTTCTTAACAGATGTCTATTACTCAGATGCGGCTAATATTCATTTACATGGTTTATAATATATGCAATTCATTTATGAGAATCCCTAAATTTTTGGTAACACTAGCATGCAACACCTTAATTTACCTAATTTACTTCCTCTCCTTTCTCCCATCTTACCCCTTTTCTACTCCTTCCGCCGGCGCCTCCTTATCCTCCTCTTCTACTCCTTCTACCGACACCCCCTGAACTTCCTCTCCCACCTCCTTATTTCTCTTGGCGCCCCCTCTCCTCTCCCGGTTTCTCTTCACACTGACGCCGCCTCAGTTCTTACGCCTCCCCCCCGGTCTCAGCGCCTCACCCCCGGTTCGGCTCTTCCCTCACGCCGGCTCCCCGACGCGCCGTCCCCATGCGCCGTCAGTTCCAGCGGTGACGCGCCGCGCCGCCTGGCCGTCTTCGCAGCGCCCAGCTGCCCGGCCGCCCCCGCCTAGCTGCTCCGCGCCGCACGGTTCCACGGCCAGATCTGTGGCCCAGGCCCAGATCTGGCGCCTAGCTCCTCCATCCCGCCCGATCTTGGGTTGGCTTGTTGTGGTTTGGTTGCTATTTGCTTTGGTTCACAAGGATTTGCCGGTATGCTAGTAGGCATGGAGATGGGTTCTTCCACTGCTTCCCGAGATCACCCTCTATGTTGAGTATTTGCTGCTCTAATGGTGCTTTTGACATCTAATGGTGATTTCTTAGCGTTAGCTATGCAGGGCTCATTACTGGAAGATGGCTACTAGGGTTGAGGTATTTTGTGGCTTACCTTTCCTGGTTGCCGGTTGATTTGTGAAGGAGAAGGGATTAGGGTTGCTGGTGGATGTCGCCTTCTTGCGGTGGTGTGGATGTCGCTTGATGGTGGTCTCCTGGGGTTGATGGCTCACGGCTTACGGTCTGGCCTCCGGCCGTCGCGGTCACCCTCGCCGTACGCCTGGTCAGTTCGCCTGGCCTTTGTCGCTTGCGTCCCTCTCCCGTCGCCTACGGTCTCTCTGGTTGGCTAGAAAGAAATGGGAAAGCGCAAGTGAACACCAGTGAATGTGGTGCTCGGGTTCTCTCTTTGCTTTTACTCGGCTGGCTGTGCTCTCTTTTCTCGGTTGGTTGTGCTGATGTGCTGGCCGTGCGATATTTTGGGCTGGCTTGCTATCTCGGTATAACTTGTTTGGCCGTGCGTTGCTTCGGTGAATATGATGGTATGCGGTCATGCTGGTTGCGGTTTGGCTTGACAAATGGGATCATGAGATTTTTGCTTTGCCTTGATTAATCCCTAAAATAAAACAGGTTTGTATACGCCGTGTGATGAGCCTACAGTTGTGAGAGGTGCCGACTGGCCCCTCCCCGGGACGGTCAGGTATCTCCGTGAACGGATTACCCCGCCCGAAGTTAATCGCTAGGGCTCTGACAGCAATTCTTTCTTCTTTCCTTGGTTTATTTTATTCGGTCTTTTTCGGCATTGAATTCATTGATTCGCTCGCAAGGAAAACATCGATGTGGTAGCAATTCGATGGCAGACTCCTATATATGAGATGGCCTAATTGTAATCTAGCTTCTTCTGAGAATTGATGTATACCGAATATTGTAATTGTTTTTATTCTTTGATTCCCGAATGTAATATGCATGTATGCAATGAATTTCTAATTGTAATAAAGCCCTCTGTTTTAAATTATGCTAATGAATTGCAATTGCTATGTGTTTGGCGATAACCAATTTTAAATAATTAATTCCTAATGCTAATTTGGCCCTTAATTGCTATTAGCAGCACTAATAACGGTGTTTAGGTTAATTAGAAAACGTGGGGCGTTACAAATACTATGCTGATTGCTGATTATATATTCAGTAGTCTTATTGAGCATGATTTCATATTCAAATGACATGGTAGATATTTGTGATCTTGCAATCATTGTATTTTTGCACCTGTTATTTAATATATGCTGGAAACATGCTTTATTTTTTCATTTATAATTCTAGAATTTTATTTTAATATTTGCTGAAACTGTATTGTCTACAACAAGATGTACGGCTATACCGTAGTTGCACAAGATGTAAACCTTTTAATTTCATTTGCCTGCTTTGTACTTATGAATACTACATCTCTGAAGGTATGCTTTGTCGTGTATGCTTACTACCGTTGATATCTTGTTCCTTTCAGATAGATGCTTTGAGAACATTTCTGTTCATTTATAAAAATGTTGGACTTTGGATGTACCAATCGATTATTGTTTACTTTGGTGGTTACCTTTCATCTTTTGTCAATGCACACGGGTTATTGCTCTATAATTTACTAGTTAAATTTGTTGAACATTTCGTCCATATGGTTTCTCATTAGGGAGATATATGTAATTGCTTGTTGGCACTCTCTTTGGTTCCCTGTAATATTGAACTACTGAAAATTCTTTAAAATTTACCATATCTGTTCAACTTTCTGTTAATGTATTTAATTTTTATATTAGCTCTGCTTTATATATTTCGTATTGTCCATCTTAGCTTTAACAAACGCTGTGTTGCTTTTATTGATCGAGTCAAACAGATGCTTTTCGACCACAAAGGTAGACTGTGCTGAGTTCAATGTGTGTGATGTAGGAGCTGTGTTGATTCGACCAGTCTCCCTAGGGAGCTGGAATTCGTCCAACAGTATGTCCTACTAGCCTCATAGGCGCGGCGTCACGCCGCGCTAGTCACCGTGTGTACCGAAGTAAAAGAGGCGATAATTCGTGAGGGGTTTTTCAAAAAAACCGAGGGCGCATGTGTATTTTCAGAAAAGCTGAAGGTCTTTTTCGTAAAAAACCGAGGGCACATGTGTATTTTCGAAAAAGTCAAAGGTCTTTTTCGTAAAAAAGGGAGGACCTGTACGTAAGTAAACGAGGACCCGTACGTAATTTAGAAAACCGCGGGGGGCTATCCTGCAAAGTGGAGGGGCTAAAAAAATTGGCAGGGACCTTTTCGCGAGAACCGAGAACCTTTACGTAATTTCGGGAAAACGCAGGGGCTTTTTCGCAAAAACGGCCGACCGACCGTATGAAGATTCCCGCGCCACGTGGCCTCTCCCCCGCACGGCGTTCCCCCGGGGAGTAATAGCTTTAGATGCTAATTCAGGTTGAAACTATAGACCACTAAAGTCCTACTGCATCTGGAGAACAGCACATATATCTGAGATATCTTTTGGTTTTCCCTGGTTGATGCCGGGCTGCTGAAGTGTGTAGCGTTGACCTAGGAAGCACCGATACGTCTACAAGGAGCTATATCCATACGCGACATGTATCTGATACGACGCGATACGATATCGAGAAGTATCGATCAAAATTAATTTTTGAAATAAATAAAATTAATCGCGATACTCCATCGATACTTCCTAATACGTGTTGGCCCAAAACCATTCAAAGAATAGCCCACTACCGGCCCGACCCATTTGAAACCCAGTGGCATCAAGGGTTACGCATAACCCTATCCCCGGCCAACCCTCGCAGCCACCCCTCCACTCGTGCCCGCTGTGCTCGCACCCGTTGCGCTCTCGCCCCTCTCCCTGACTGTGCATTCGGTTAGTTCGGTAAAATCGGTTCGGTAAATACGGTATATACGGTAAATACGGTATTGTTAGTTCGGTAGTATACGGTATTTTTGAAAATACGGTTCGGTATCGGTAAATCCCAATTTATTTCGGTTTGGTATCGGTAAATACCATATTTACTAAAGTTAACGTAAATTGCAAACAATATAGTGACGAGAGTTTGCTAGAGCCCTATGCTAAAACTTGGTAAAAAATATGACTGAGCAGTCTCTGTGCTAGCTAGCAAGCTCTGTGCTAACTATGACATCAATGAATGAGGTTCTTTCTTCACTTTATAGAAGTATTTCAATGTTTTCTTCTACAAGTTGATAACTGTCTCTCTGCTCAGATTGTTGTTTTGATGACATCTCTGCTTTCCATTTTGGGTTTCATTCCTTTGACCATATATATTGCAGATACTTATCCAATATATATTTGTTGAATTGCTAGTATTTTTTTCTCCTAGAAAGAAAGTACTGCACATGGTAATGATGGGCCGGCCATTGAGCTGATTTTAGCACTGCTATTGCAGGAAGAACTGCCATCGAGCTCACCAGCTGCATGTGGACTAACGGTTGACGGAGATGCGGCCATGCTGCATTGGTGCCATCCGTTGCCGGCTCATAACTGGAGGCCTGGAGCAGATATTTTCAGCCCATGAACTCGGCCGTTCGGTTTGTTCGGTTTTTGATCGGTTTTCCCGAAAAAACCGAACACCAAAAATACCTAAAATATAAAAATCGAACCGAAAACCGGTCAAACCGAGTTGACCAGTTCGGTTCGATTTTTTCGGGCCGGTTTTTTCGGTTCGGTATTTTTTTTTTTGCACAGCCCTACCTCTCCCTAGCTCGCCCCCCGTGCTGGCCACCCCTGGATCCCGCTGTTCAACAGTCGCCGCCGTCCCACTGTCCCCTGGATCTCCAGCACTGCCGTCCCGCCATTTAGCCGCCAGCCCACCATCTTGGCAACTGGAGGAACGCGCCGTTCAGCTAGGGTCTCGTCATTCGGCCATGGTCCCACCTTCTCCCTTCTCCAGCGTCGAGGTCAATGAGTCACACTTCTAATTAGAGATGGCTAGTAAAACTACATCATACTCTTCTGGTGCTGCTAATATCACTATTTTCATAGTAAGGCATTTTTATGATCTGCTAGCTTGATTTTGGTAGAAGTTCCGATATTGCATAATTACATCGGCATCTTTTTTGAGATATCTGGCTTATGAGGATTCTAGGTATAGGAGGAGACGAATAGACATTTACTATTCCTGCTCTCTTTTTCTTAGTTGGTGTAGGGTAGATCTTTTAGTAAACGAAAAGATCTGCTTGTCTAGCATCCTTGCAAATGACAGCCTTGTAGGGAGAACGTTCTTTTCAAAAGTAGTTGATCGGAGCGTGTACCCTGGTAGTATTTGAAGGTATAGAAGACGTAACTGATGTGAGCCAAGATCAGACCCACATACTGACAAACTCTCAGCCTTATTTTTAGCTATTGCTAGAGAATACTCACACCGTGGTAGTACTTTAATAGATGTGCATGCTACCACTGGTAGTAGGGTCTATTTCTCTGCTGATACAAATTGCATGTTTAATTACTTATAATAGAAGGAGATAACCAGGTCAAGAAAGGGTATTTTGATAGTTTGACTAAAATACCGGAACGGCTTTGAAAGAAAACCGCGGCGCGCGAGTAGCGCATGGGAAGGCGGTTTAGGTCATAAAGAAGTTGGTTTGATCAAGATGGATCGAAATTAAGGATTTAGTAGATTTAGACTTATGTGCTTTTGAAAAACGTGCATAAGTAAATATGTGCAAGTAAAACCCATGTGTGTGGGGTTATTGAGTTGAACTCAATGGTTGACGAGTTGCAACAAGGAGTGTTGTAATTGGTATCTACTGCTCGTTCGCATAAGCACATCCATTTTGATCCCTATGGGGAAACACTCTTTATTAAGTGTATGCATTGCTGGAGATGTCAAATACAATGTCAACGAAGTTGTTCTCCAATTTTCAGTTAGTGATTCAGCTTTGCATGTATGTAATTATGTGCGCTCTCCTAACAACTCTCAAACGACCATTTTTTCCAACCATTACACGGTGAATTGCGTGTTTGCGCGCCATGGATGTGGGAACTTTCTCCGTGGGATGCCGATCAGCGCGCCACCGGGCTATGGGGCTCCTCGTCTCACAAGTGCACGGTACGGCGCTTGCGGACCGAATTTTTTCTATTTTAGCCCTTTTTTTGAAAAATACTCACATTTAGACCCCTGGTAGTTTTAATTCCGTTTTTGGACCCAGGGGGTCGGAGCCGTGACCCACGGCGCCGAGGTAACACGTCTCGGCGCCGTGGTCCATGGCTCCGAGGTCGCAGGCTCACTCCAGCCTGGTGGCCTGCGTGGCGCTGACGTGGCAGCACCTCGGCGCCGTAGATCGTGGCTCCGAGCTCGGAGCCGTGGGTCGTGGCGCCGACCTCGGAGCCGTGGGTCGTGGCGCCGAGCTGCCTGCCACGTGGCGCCGAGCTCCCTGCCACGTCTGGAGACACTCGGCGTCTAGAGTTTGCACCGATCAAGCTTTACGTTGTCGCAAAAAGAATTACTAGTTGTATTTTTTATTTTGATTATTTAATTATAGTAATATTATGTAATATATTTATTTATTTATAGAGAAAAAAATACGACATATGTTTTGAAAATTCGTTATGTTGCAGATGATACATGTAGGAAATTTGTTGTAAATTTTTTTAAAATATTATGGTACGTTGGTAATGGTTTTTGAAACATAAAATTTTGATGTGGAGTACAATTTAATGAAAATTTTTTTGAGCACAAATGTGATATGAACAATTAGACGAAATGAACGAAAGTGATATTGAACACGTGGGAATGAGTGCAAGAACTGTAATGATTATAAGTTTTGTTAATTTTGTAGTTGTGAATCACAAAACAATCTGATAAAATTGTAAAACAAGTTTATGTTGATTGGCTCGTTGTAGATGCATAAAAAAATATGGTAATTTTTTTAGGAACGATTGTGCGTAGAACGGTCGATATATAAAATGGTAAGTGACCTTTAAGGTTTGGTATGTTTTAAGGGTTTGCAATTCCCGTGGTTTTTGCAAGTTTTGCTAATTTTGTAGTTGTAATATGGGAACGAATCTGATGAAGTCGTAATAAAAGTTTATGTTCATTGCAAGGTGCAAACCAAATTATGCTAAATTTTTTTGCCGAAGGATTGAGCGTAGAAATATCGATGCATACAGTGGTAAGTGATATTTCGAAGGTTAGTGATATTTTGACATGGCAGGCATGTGGCATGTGTGCAACTCTGTACTTCTAATGTTCAGAATTCCACCACTAGTCCTAACATGCATGCCTTAGGGAAAATAATTTGCTGGGTCTATTACATTTTGTCTACTGGGTGTAGCGTGGTTGTTTCCCCTTTTTGTCACGCCCTGAAGATGGCTCCGCTGCATCCTTCTTCCTGTCACTCTTGGTCTTGAGAGCTGCCTCCCGAGCTTGAAGCTCCTCCTCCTGACGCTTGATGGCAGCTTCACGCAGACTTAACTGCTCCCGCCTCCTTTGCAGCTCATCCTCCTTGCCCTTCAGACGGATTTGGTCCACCCTCACGCGGCGCTCTTGCTCAAGCCGCATCTGTCGTTCCACCTCGCGAGCCTGAGTCATCTTGACAAAGTATTGTGCTTTGTTTTCCACCTCCACTGCCCGGTTATCTAGCCATGCCGGCGACACCCGATCCACCCATTCGATGAACCTGCAAGCCTATGTGTGGCGTGGTAGATGTCATCGATCAAGTTGAAAAAAGATAACGAGAAACAAATGATTTAGTTGTGGTCGTTACCACGAAGTCGTCATCCAGTCAGGACATTTGAAGAACCTACGACCGTATTTGGCTCGTTGTACTCGATCAGTCCAGACTCCCAACATCGTCCTAAAGCCGCAATGGCACTTCGGGCGCTCATGCCACTCCGGCACTCCAAATAGGTCAGACCTCCAGGAAGACATTGTTGTGTAGTAGTATTGTGATGCCTTGAGGAGGAGATGTGGTATGGAAGACATAGGAGGGAGGCCTTTATGTAGGCAGGTTATCTGGTGCAGTGGGCATAGTCCATGGAGAGGATCTTTTCGCTTTTCCTGGATTCCAGTGTAGCAATAAATGGCCCTATGTAGGCTTTTCAGAGACTATAGTCTTGTAATAAATTCATAATTCGTAGCCTTTTCAGAGATTGGACCATTCAAAGCCTAGAAGGCTAAAGACCTACGCCCCTATATGTGTACAGGCCTACAGGCCTACTCCTGTAAAGGCTAAAGACCTACGCCCTATATGTGTACAGGCTAAAGGCCTACTCCGTCACTGCGCAAAGCTGGCATATGCTACCCCGTTTTCTCATGTCACTGAGCAAAGCTGCCCTCTTTTGTCATCTCACTGAGCAAAAGCTGACCTCTTGTGTCATGTCCCTGAGCAAAGCTGGGGCGTGTTGTCATGTCCCTGAGCAAAAGCCTCTTTTTTTGGTGGTCACTGCATTAAGCTGCCCCGTTTTGCTATAAGTAGCAGGGTTGGGGTCCCATGACATTGTGAATCGAACAAAGTAGTACCCTCTCTTTCGTGGTGAAACATACCATGTCTGAAGTCGAGGGGCCAGTGGGATTTGGGTCACCGAAGGACGACATTCCCTTAGAAACGAGGGATATGTTCGGTCCGCAGTACCGATTGATACCAAGCCGGCGTGCTCAACCACCGTGGCCGAAATGCAGACACAATGAGTACGCGGTCATCCAGATCTTGGATTCTCCGAACGATGGCGGGCGACGTTTCTTCCGATGCTCACGCTCCGGGGTACAAATTAGTAATGTTACATTTTTTATTGCTTATGGACCCTCGAAATTTACCGTCATTTTTTGTGCAGATGGCCAAATGCGACTTCTCCCACTGGATCGACCCTCCTCACGAACGGTATGTTGATCGTTATGTGGATACATTATGGGCTCGAATATGGGACTTGGAGTACCGAATGGAGAGTCTTACTGAGGAGAACAATGACCTCCGCGAACAGATGCAACGCGAGAGGGGCAACGAGGAGGTCGTGAATATAGGAAGCTCTTATGATCCCACATGTTGCTGCGCGAACCCGAGCTGCATATGTGCATGCCACTACCACGATGGACAACCACGTCCGAGGCGACCCCCTCAGCATTTCTCCATGTGGGTGCCACGAGGCTCGTTTGGCATGTAGGTAAGAAGGTGTATGGTTGTGTTGTGTTTTAGTTGTTGTGTTCGTTGGTGTGTTGATGGCTGTAGTACTTGGTTGTGTTGTCATTTTTTGGTACCCTCCATGTTTATTGTCGTTGCTGTCGTTTGCAGGAAACAGTTCGTAGGCTTTTTCAGGAAGCATAAATTCATAAGCAAAAAATTCATAGTTCGTATCATTTGCAGTCGTTTGCAGTAAACATAAATTCATTGCAGGAATTATAGAACAACAAAGTACAGACTACGGATTCGTACACAAATATCACATGAATATAACATATACACATATATACAAACAAGTAGCTCATTACAACACGACCCACAAGCCTACACATAAATATCACTGCCTCCTAGCCTTACCCTTACCCTTACCAAGGGCGTCGGTGCCTGGAGTGTAACGGCTAGGCTCGCGGCGGCGTCTGCGTGGTACAGGCTGTGAAGGCTGAGTCTCAGGAGCGCCTACGAGCTGAGATGGGCCTATCTCATCGTAAGTCTGCTGCTCCACCTCGTCATCGTCCTCACCCCCCTCGTCAGGGAAAGTGTCGCTCGTGGGGGATGAGCTCTGTGCCGTGTAAGACCCTTGCCGCGTCGGGTCTGCAAGTCGTGTCGTAGGCACGTCTACGTCCCTCCCCGCGCCGGTGCTGCAACCACAACGACTAGCCGCACGACGTAGCCGACCTGCTAGCCTTTGTCATCCAACATTTTGTTAACCAACAAGATACGAAGATATTACGTACTAATTTTGTAAGTGGCTTTGTCGAAGCTTACCTCTAGGAAGATAAGCGTCCGGGCGTCGCCGACTGTCCTTCGTACCATCCTTACGGAGTAGATTCTCGGCAAGATGCCGAGTGCACCAACGGTGGTGCAAAGGTGGATACTCCGGTATCTGCTCTTGTACGGCAGCAAGTATGCCCTGGTGTCTATCAGATATGACACCCACCTCCCTACCAGGGCCGACCACGTGCCTCCGAACGAGCCGCAAGAACCATCCCCAGCTGTCTTTGTTCTCCCTCTCAACCAAAGCAAACGCCAAAGGAACCAACGCGTTGTCTGCGTCACAGGAAATGGCTATCAGAAGTGTGCCCTGGTACTTGCCAAGAAGAAATGTACCGTCAATGGAGAAGACGGGACGACAATGCCGAAAGGCCTCGATGGACTGAACAAAGCACCAGAAAGCACGGAAGAATATCTGCATCCCATCTTGAGTCCATTCGTTTGGTTTCGGGACGTACTCATAATGCATGCCTGGATTAACCGCTTTGATTGCATTGAAGAGTGCTGGCAACTGCAAGTACCCATCTTCCCAGTCCCCATATATCATCTTCCAGATGCGTTGCTTTGCCCTCCATGCTTTTCCATACCTTATCTCGTATCCAAATTTCTCCTTAACAATCCCAGCAAGTGTCTTCACCTTCATATTGGGTTCTCCCTTTACTATGTGACACAGTGACTTGGCAATAATGGTAGAGGTCAACTGCCGATGCTTCTGTTTGAGCTCTGCTTCGGCACAAGTGTGTGGGCCAACGATTCTTGTGATCTTGAACTTTCCCGTGTCCTTCTGTTTCCTAGCACAAACCCTTCATTCACATGTTTCCTTCTCGCACACAACTGTGTACCTCCGCTCCACATAAGAATGCCTCACCTTGAATGGCCTTTTACGAATCACTGAATACTCCTGCAGCCACCTTCTCAATGCAGACAAGTCCTCAAACATCATGCCCTTCTCAATTGTCATGCTTGAACCGGCCTCAGGAGCATCTAGCAGCTCGTCATCCCTTCCTTCTGCATAAGCCCCATGAGAATGCCTAAGATCGCTGAATTCATGAACTGATGGATCCCGGCCAGGGCAATAACGCCTGATCAGCTCAATATCACTTTCGGTCAGCTCTCCAAAAGGGCGGTCATCGTCAGAATCAACGGCCCTTGCGATCTCGTAAGGCTGCAGATCATCCACAATTTGAACATCCACACTGTTGGAGTCCCTGCAGACTTCTTCAACGTTGCCAGATGGAGCAACGGGAGGAACACCAACATTATCAGGAATGTCTCCTGCATCATAAGCACGAAAATGATGGGATTGAGACAAAAAAAAACAGCAATGACGGGAAAAGGCTAAAGTGTGGCTCGACACTTACTGGGATGATCCTGAGGGGCCGCCACAACATCATCAGTCCGACATTCAACTCGAACTGGTTGAGAAATCTGAACCTCGTTCGGGGCAGATAGAGCATCGGGCACCTCAGGCTCTTCTTCCACATCCGCCGCAAGATCCGGTAACGGAGGGTCAAAGGGTGCCTGATCACCTAGTTTTGGTGAATAACCGTGAGGGGTGGGATCAATGGACACCTTCCGCACAACAAGGTCCAAACATTTTAACTCATTCCGCATAACCAATTTGACATATTTGTCCCACTCATCCTCACAACCAATTAAGATCAACCGCATGAGAATTATGTCTTTCGAACCGAAGTGAAGTAACCCCTCAACTGTGATGCTCTCCTCGTTTCCATGACAATGTAGCTCCTCCCGAGCCCTAGCAACCAACTCACTAAACGACAGCCAATCACTGAATATCAGAGGCACCCTTTGCATTTCAACAAATCGAACATTTCCATAATCATCACTTGTCACACTGCCTCCATGATATATGGTGACTAGGTTGTCCATCTAGTTCATACAGAAAACCAAACTAATAAGTACCTTGAATCGAAATCGGATACAGAATTGAGGCGCGCTGTAACAAGGTAATACTACAATCCCATCCAAATCATACACTAGGAACAAGGTAATACCACATCATTATCTGTTGCAACCCCAAAGTTCAAGAATGATAAAACCTATCCTAGCCTAGAACATCACAGCAACACAACACATTTCTATAGCACCACGGCCTAGCCATATCGCCACATTTCTAGACAGTGGATGGGCCTACAGAGATCAGGCCTAGAGATGTGAGTAGGCAGAGGCAGTCCAACCCATGAGCCTTGAGGCTTGAGCCCATCCATGTTTCACTGGAGACGACACTTGAGCGATCCGGTAGCACTAGACGGCATACAACAAACCAGGAAGCAAACCACGCGACGCGCCCTCTTTGCTATGCTAGGCCGTGGCGACCGCGGCAGATCAGGCCCACGCACATTTCTATGAGCCATATCGCCGACTCCACTACTCCATACAATCCTTCCATTCTACGGCACCATTGCCCAAGCTACAACCTAAGCATCACACACACATTCATAGCTAGCTAAAAAAAATCTAAACCCCGCGCAAGATTACGAAACTACAACGAAAATTTTGGAGGAGAAGTCGTCACCTTGAGGCACTTGTAGCGGTCGCTCTGTGGCCTCTTCGTCAACAGCGGCGTGGAGGACGGCCGGGCGGGGAGGACGTCGGACGGCCGACCGAGGTGGTCAAGGAGGGGAGGCGGGCGGCCGCGGCGGGGAGGACGCGCGTGCGGGGAGGGGAGGCGCGCGGGCGGCCGCGGCGGGGAGGACGGCCGGGCGGAGAGGACGTCGAACGGCCGGCCGAGGCGGTCGAGGAGGGTGGCGGGCGCCGCGGCGGGGAGGACGCGCGTGCGGGGAGGGAAGGCGCGCAGGCGGCCGCGGCGGGGAGGTCGTCGGACGGGCGCCCGAGGCGGTCGACGAGGGGAGCCGGGCGGCCGCGGCGGGGAGGACGCGCGTGCGGGGAGGGGAGGCGCACGGGCGGCCGCGGCGGGGAGGTCGTCGGACGAGCGCCCGAGGCGGTCGAGGAGGGGAGCCGGGCGGCCGTGCGGGGAGGGGAGGCGCGCGGGCGGCCGCAGCGGGGACGCATGCGGACGGGCGGGGAGGGGAGCGGAGGCGGCGGGGAGGCGGGACAGAGTGAAATGAACGAACGACCGCGTGCTCGGTGCCCTGTTCAGAAGCCGCATGCTCAGCGCCAAGATCCACGGCGCCGAGCTCGGAGCCACGGCCCACGGCGCCGAGCTCGGCGCCACGATTCATGGCTCCGACCTCAGAGCCACGATCCACGGCGCCGAGGTCCTGCCACGTCGGCGCCACGCAGGCCGGCACGCTGGCGCGGGCCTGGCACCTCGGAGCCGTGGTCCACGGCACCGAGACGTGTTACCTCGGCGCCGTGGGTCACGGCGCCGACCCCCTGGGTCCAAAAACGGAATTAAAACCACCAGGGGTCTAAATGTGAATATTTTTCAAAAAAAGGGCTTAAATAGAAAAAATTCGGGCTTGCGGACGCCATGGTGGCCGTGGGTACACATGGTGAGACCGGGCGAGGCGGTGTGGCACGTGGCTGTATGGCCGTGTGTGCCGTGCCGCAGTGCAACGCGCGGTCAAGGGATGCTAACGCGCGTGACGGTTAAGACACGCGCAGCCCGTTGAACGCGAGGGCCCTGCGACCGAGCGGAATTTTTTCTATTTTAGCCCTTTTAAAAAAAAATATTCACATTTAGATCTCTGGTAGTTTTAATTCCGTTTTTGGACCACGGGGTCGGAGCCGTGACCCACGGCGCCGAGGTAACACATCTCGGCGCCGTGGTCCACGGCTCCGAGGTGCCACGCCCGCATCAGCGTGATGTCCTGCGTGGCGCCGACATGGCAGCCAGCTCGGAGCCGTGACTGGTGGCTCCGAGCTCGGAGCCGTGAACCGTGGCGCCGAGTAACTGGCAGCCGTTCCAGGATTGAAACATCTGAAAGTATTGCTTTTGCATCAATAGCGCTATTGGTGTTTTTGAAGTGCATGGACGGCGAATACGAGATTTTAGGTACTCAAATTGCTGACCTTATACATTTTAGCAATGAAAAGAGTCTCACACGCCGCTTTGATCAGATGCTATACAAAAAACTATATTTCATATCCATTTTGCTCTAGTATGTGTAATTACCAATTAGACAAGCATCATCGTGGTAGCCCTGAATTATATGCTTTCTGCGACCTCTATTGTTTAAACTAGCAAGTAGTATGTGTAATTACCAATTTAGGTTGGAGATGATTTGTGCTTTTAGAATTAAGACATAATGTAGAAAGCATGATTGGCCTTGATATTCAAGTAATGTGATACTAATCGATAATACATTCTCTATATTTGACCTGGTAACCACATGCCACAAGCATTGCTACCCTGTTATGTTCTAGCTCAGACTCATTACCTGCGGCATGTGATACTTTAATAGGTTGATGCATAATGATTGCTTGCACTTCTCTTTCATGCTCGATGTAATATATGCATGTTTTATTGTTCATTTCCAATATGCATCTGGTCCTTTTGTTTCTTAGCATGTCTGTACAACTGTCTCATACTGTGTCATGATGGAACAAGTTCAAATAGTACTGAGTCCATGAACTATGTTTTAGGATAGTGCAGATCCCTTGGCAAATGCCCTTCTTCAGCCACAATCTCCAGCCATAGGGGTATATGAGGAGCGCAAATTCCTTTATACCCACCCAATTAGAATTAAAGGAAATAAAACATAAATGGAGAAAATTCTCATCATAAGATCATATCGGGCGCACGTGGCATGTGGTATGTGTGGAACTCTGTACTTGTAATGTTCAGAACTCCACCACTAGTTCTAACATGCCTTAGGGAATATAATTTGCTGGATCTATTACATTTTGTCTACTGGGTGTAGCGTGGTTGTTTCCCCTTTTTTTCGCGCCCTGAAGATGGCTCCGCTACATCCTTCGTCATGTCACTCTTGGTCTTGAGAGCTACCTCACGAGCTTGAAGCCCTTCCTCCTGACGCTTGATGGCTGTTTCACGCAGACTTAACTGCTCCCGCCTCCTTTGCAGCTCATCCTCCTTGCCCTTTAGACGGATTTGGTCCACCCTCACGCGGCGCTCTTGCTCAAGCCGCATCTGTCGTTCCACCTCGCGAGCCTGAGTCATCTTGACAAAGTATTGTCCTTTGTTTTCCACCTCTATTGGCCGGTTCCGTGGCCATGCCGGCGGCACCCGATCCACCCATTCGATGAACCTGCAAGCCTATGTGTGGCGTGGTAGATGTCACGGATCAAGTTGAAAAACGATAACAAGAAACAAAGGATTTAGTTGTCGTCGTTACCACGAAGTCGTCATCCAGGTCTGGACACTTGAAGAACCTACGACCGTAGTTTGCTCGTTGTACTGGATCTTTGCAGACGCCCAACATCGTCCTAAAGCCGCAATGGCACTTGGGATGCTCATGCCACTCCGGCACTCCAAATGGGTCGGACCTCCAGGAAGACATTGTTGTGTAGTAGTATTGTGATGGCTAGAGGAGGAGATGTGGTATGGAAGACATAAGAGTCCTTTATGTAGGCAGGTTATCAGGTGCAGTGGGCATAGTCCATGGAGAGGACATACGAATCTTTTCGCTTTTTTAGGATTCCAGTGTAGCAATAAATGTTCCTATGTAGGCTTTTCGGAGCCTGTAGTCTCGTAATAAATTCATAGTTCGTAGCCTTTTCAGTCGTTTGCAGGAAACAGTTCGTAGGCTTTTTCAGGATTCCAGTGTAGCAATAAATGTTCCTATGTAGGCTTTTCAGAGCCTGTAGTCTCGTAATAAATTCATAGTTCGTAGCCTTTGCAGTCGTTTGCAGGAAACATAAATTCATTGCAGGAATTATAGAACCACAAAGTACAGACTACGGATTCGAACACAAATATCACATGAATATAACATATACACATATATACAACAAGTAGCTCATTACAACGTGCCTCCTAGCTCATTACAACATATATACAACAACTTTTAAGCCCAACCACAAGCCTACACATATGTATCACTGCCTCCTAGCCTTACCCTTACCCTTAGCAAGAGCGTCGGTGCCTGGAGTGTAACGGCTAGGCTCGCGGTGGCGTCTGCGTGGTAGAGGCTGTGAAGGCTGAGTCGAAGGAGCGTCTACGAGCTGAGACGGGCCTATCTCATCGTAAGTCTGCTCCACCTCGTCCTCGTCGTGGTCCTCACCGCCCTGGAACGGGAAAGTGTCGCTCCTCGTTGGGGACGAGCTCTGTCCCGTGTACGACCCTCGCCGCGTCGGGTCTGCAAGTCGTGTCGAAGGCACGTCTACGTCCCTCGCCGCGCCTGTGCTGCAACCACAACGACCAGCCGCACGACGTAGCCGACCTGCTAGCCTCTGTCATCCAACATTTTGTTAACCAACAAGATACGAAGATATTAGGTACTAATTTTTTTAGTGGCTTTGTCGAAGCTTACCTCTAGGAAGCTACGAGTCCTGACGTCGCCGACTGTCCTGGAGAAACGCTCTATGTCCTGTACGGACTGCTTCAGGGTGTTGCCCTACAAACAAGCAAAAGAATGGATAATTTGCTATATGTAGTGGTATTTATGTCTATTGGAAAATAAGCAATGAGATTGAACATTACCACACGGTCCAGGACTGGTGCCGTCTCCACCTGCGTCCCAAGGCGAGTCGACTGGTCGTACGGCGTTTCTTCGTCGTCCGAGGACGCAATGTCGGCGTAGTCATCCTGAGTCCATTGGCCCTCAAGCTTGGACCGCGTCGCACGCTGGTACCAAACTTGGTACCGCCGGAAGTTCTCGTTGCTGTGCGGCTCGTCGTTGTCGTCCACGTGGTCCTGAAAGTGTCTCCACTCCTCAACGTACACGTGGTGGTGCTGCTCGAAGTCTGTGACCTTCTGTCGCTGACGATCAAATCTGCATGTCACGTAAACCAATAGTTAAAATTAGTAGAAACTCTGTGCAATTGGAATCCAAGGTTAGAATTGAAATTGCATGGCACTTACTTGTGCAAGGCCACAGACGTGGAGAACGGCGCTACTGGCCACAGTTGCCTCATACCAAACTGGCGTGTAACTCTATGTGGCAGGTGATACTCAACAGCATAGAAACAGATTAGGGGGCTCCTCATCCTGTAGAGGGCCTCGTCTATACTGCACAGTGCGCTGAACTGAATGGCCACCACCTCTTGCTCGGCGTACGGCTCCCACTTAACCTGCATCGCAACAATGTACTTGTAAGGTCATATACTAACAAATGAAAATCACGATACAAAATGGAATGAACTTACATTGGAGGCCGTGAGCGCATCTAGCTCGTTCGTGTACTCTAGGTAGGCCCGCTTTGTCCTGGCGTAGGGAACTGAGACCTGGTCCCAAAGATATGCAACTGTCGGACGTCGACGAAGAGGAACCTCTGCGAACCATGCACGAGGAGGCAAAACTGTGGGACGACCAACTGGTAGACGACACCACATCCACAGCTGGAGGAGGTAGAGGCAACCACCTACTGACGAATTCACCGAACTCCGACGACACGCCTCGTAGAGGTGGCGATAAAGGAACGCCAACACCCTGGAAGCCCAGCTGTATTGCCCCGCCGTGTCCCAGTCAGTGAGGCAGTGGATGTACATCCACGACATGCTGTCCCCCGTTCCGTCGGGGAAGAGAACGCAGCCAAACAAGTGCAGGATCCATGCTCTGCAATTATATGTAGAATGATATTAAATCAAACTATGTCAATTTTAGAAAAAAAAACTCGATAAGACGACGAGTTGGCTCCATATCCACCCCTGCCTGCAGAAGTAAGCAACTGTCTGCTCGTCCGCACCCTCAGGACACACTTCAAAAGTCTGCCGGAGCCAGGTGATAGGAACTCCAGAAGAGCGATGGACTGCCTCAGGAGGAAGCTCTCTTCCGAGGAAGGCCTCTACTGTTGGAGTCCCTACAGACTTCTTCAACGTTGCCAGATGGAGCAACGGGAGGAACACCCACATTATCAGGAATGTCTCCTGCATCATAAGCACGAAAACGATGGGATTGAGACAAAAGAATGGAATGACGGGAAAAGGCTAAAGTGTTGCTCGACTCTTACTGGGATGATTCTGGGTCGAAGGGATCTCCTGAGGGGCCGCCACGACATCATCAGTCCGACATTCAACTCGAACTGGTTGAGAAATCTGAACCTTGTTCGGGGCAGATAGAGTATCGGGCACCTCAGGCACTTCTTCCACATCCACCGCAAGGTCCGGTAACGGAGGGTCAAAGGGTGCCTGAGTATGAGGGGTGGGATCAATGGACACCTTCCGCACAACAACGTCCAAACATTGGAACTCATTCCTCATAACCAATTTGACATATTTATCCCACTGATCCTCACAACTAATTAAGATCAACCGCCTTAGAATTGTGTCTTTCGAACCGAAGTGAAGTAACCCCTCAACTGTGATGCTCTCCTCGTTTGCATGACAATGTAGCTCCTCCCGGGCCCTAGCAACCAACTCACTAAACGACGGCCGATCACTGAATATCAGAGGCACCCTTTGCATTTCAACAAATCGAACATTTCCATAATCATCACTTGTCACATTGCCTCCATGATATAGGGTGACTAGGTTGTCCATCTAGTTCATAGAGAAAACCAAACTTAATACCTTTAATCGAAATTAGATACTAGATAGTAACTAATAAGTACCAAGTGTAAGGTCTGCATAGGAAAAGTGATTCTTCTGGTTAAATCTAAAGTGAGTCTTCTGGTTAAATCTAACACATGTTCCTGGCCAGCCCCATAACAGAACAGCTCTCCTGTGTTTTCCCTCTCATCTCTAAATGGCATGTTTCCTAATGCTTTTACTAACATTTTAACAACAGACTCACATGCAAAAATAGCTCATTCAATCATCTAAGAACTTACTCAACAGTCAGAACGCATACAGAAGATCAAAGGTTTAAGGGTAGAGAAATGGTGATCACATAGCTTTCAGCTACAAATCTAATTAGTCAATTACTGGATAAAAAAAGGCCAGTGCAAATGCAAACCTTCTTAAATTAATTACAGTATTAACGACACACAGCAGGCACATCCTATCCATGACAGCAATGCAGTATATCTCCTAAGCCCTAAACAATCCTGTCAAATTACACCTGAACATCCAAAATAAAATCATAAACTACAACACGCTACAAAACTATGTCCCCTCAAATAATAGTAAATGCAACTCTCATCATTGCACAATGGTGCAAAATTAGCTACCGATTGGTTTCTTAACATTGGTCTCAGCTTGCTACCCACAACACCCTAAGAATTCACACCTCAAATCTGCAACAAATTTCACCCAACTTACGAGCATAACACCTCACATTACGACTCAATGAAATCTAGGGTTTGAGATGTGGGGAAGGAAGGCAACCTCCAGAAGTCCTCGACGGTGCCGAAGGTGTGGATGGGGCGGATGGAGCTCCCTGAGGCTACCTCCAGAAGTCCTCGATGGTGGCGGGTGCGGCGCAGTTGGCCTGCGGGCGGGAAGGCGGGCGGCCAGGGAGGCGGCGGCACCACGGGCGGGCGGGGAGGGGAGGCAGCGGCACCACGGGCGGCGGGGAGGGGAGGCGTCGGCACCACGGGCGGCAGGGAGGGGAGGCGTCGGCGGCACCACGGGCGGGCGGGCGGGGAGGGGAGGCGTAGGCACCACGGGCGGCGGCGGGAGGCGGCGGCACCACGCGAATAGACAACGGGAGAGAGACTGAAAGAAACACGAGTAGAAAGGATAAGGCCGCCTGGGGCCCCAATGCTCGGTGCCAAGATCCATGGCTCCGAGCTCGGAGCCATGACCCACGGCGCCGAGCTCGGAGCCACCAGTCACGGCGCCGAGCTCGGACCCACCAGTCACGACGCCGAGCTCTTGCCACGTCGGCGCCACGCAGGCCGCCACGCTGGTGCGGGCCTGGGACCTCGGAGCCATGGTCCACAGTGCCGAGACGTGTTACCTCGGCGTCGTGGGTCACGGCTCCGACCCCCGGGGTCCAAAAACGGAATTAAAACTACCAGGGGTCTAAATGTGATTATTTTTCAAAAAAAGGGCTAAAATAGAAAAAATTCGGGCGACCGAGCGCATGGCATGGTGCTTGCACTTATGGTGAAACCAAGCGAGGCGAACGCTCAGGCAGGGCCCCAAGACGCGCACGGTGGGCTGAGGGCGGCACGACATAATCGCACGGCCCAAAACACCTGTCACATGTCGTCAGCCATGCGCGGCACGACACAGAGTGCGCGTGGCAGATCTGCTAGTTGGGACTCGGGGTGTAAGTGTGTGGTAGTACTGCCATACCACATACCATGGATCGATAAGAGTAGTAGAGTAGTATAAAAAGTGAGTAAGAGATGTATACATGTGACTGAAGCGAGAAAAGTAGGGTAGATGTATGCATGTGAGTGGAGCGAGAGGAGTAGGATAGATGATGCACCTGTGACCCCTTGTCTTATCTCTGGAGCGAGAGGAGTAGAGAACCCGCTTCGAGAAGCCAGATGTTCGTATTAGATTTTGGCTTTTCTTAGCATAAACCAGTACGAACAACACCTTATTGGGGATCTGTTTCCCTACCACCGACTACCCCGATATGAGTCGAGAAAAAATAGCATCCTTGTCGACTTCTTCCTTGCTGGTGACTTGCACCTGCACGCATAACTTCACTCTCACGGTCTCACTCGATCCGCTCAATTTGGTTTTTCTAATTGCTTTTAGTTGAAATAATATTATAACAATGATTAACTTTTTCAGAACATTCAATTAAAAAAACAAAACACCGTGTATATATTCACTGGTAATGCAAACAATATATATATATAAAAGATCAATATATTTTAAATTATCTTGAACTTCCAAAGACTAGAACACGAAAAACGATGGAAACAGGGCAGCAAACAACGAACCACACCCCAGGTATCCACACCCCTGGTATCAGACTATCAGTCTTATCAGCCACGGGCAGGGGTGGCCCCCCCTCACGGATCTCCAACCCCATCCCCCCCCTCCCCACGGGACTGATGACATCACCCACAAAATCCCACCTCCACCCTCTAAACTAGCGCCCTCTGTACACCGGATAAGGCTTGGGATCCCACACGCACGCATCCTTGCCTCTTTTGAACACTATGAGCAGCAGCTTGTTTTTTACTCTTTTAATAAATAACACCCTGCAACCTGCAGCATCTCATCAATCAGTCAGTGCATCATCATTCATCACCCCTTGCAATCTTCTGCATCCATCAATCACCAGCTCCCCCCACCACCAACCCCCTCCTCGCATTTAATAATAAATCCAGGCCACTGCCTTGAGCTGCTGTCTCCAGCCGGCGCTTGGTTTGTCTTCTTGCATTCTTGCAGAGACAGACAGCGCATTGAGATGCCATCCATGGAGATGGAGGCTGGCAAGGATGGGGGGACTTCGGCAGGGTACCAGCATGGGCCTCCCTGGGTGTTCAGGGGCAGGCAAGGAAACTCGAGATCCCTTCCTTGCTCCTCGTCCTTGAATCTTGATCGACCGTGTGCAGAGTGCGGGCGAGTGATTGATTCTTTTCTTTGTGCGGTTCCCGGTTTGCAGCGCATTGTACCAGCTGCATTTGGTGAAGGCGGCGACGGCGCGGGCGTTCGTGCCCAAGGAGCTGCGGCTGGTGGAGGCGTTCGGGTACACGCTCGGCGGCATGTTCCTCGCGCGCTACGACGACAGCCCCGCCGGCAAGTTCGACGAGGTGCTCCAATGATCCATGACCTCATCTCTTCTCCACTGACCTCTCCAGTTCTTGATTGGTCGGTTGAAGAGTTTGTTGATGCTGTTTCTTTTTCTTTGCAGCTCGTGGTGATTGCCGGCATTGTGTGGAACCCGCCGACTTCTTGCGCGTGAGTTGCTCTTGTTATTGCCTCTTTGCCGTAGTTTTTGGTCTCTTCCAGTCTACTGGTGCTTGCCTTCCCTGCTTGGGGTTAGGGGGACGTGAGTAGAACAGGCAAAATTGTGTCAGCGTAGGCCAACCTGCATTAGAAAAAACTGAAAGCTTGTCGATGCGCCAGGTTCGAGTCCCTGCACGAGGCAATAAAAAAACGCCTACTTGATTAGTTGATTATACTTGAGCACTGGCTTTGCGATCTTCCCCCCATTTGCCGCGGCCATTAATTATTCGATCGATGCGCTGTGCTTGCTCCGTATGGTGTGACCAACTTGCTATGCGATCTTCCCCCTTTTGCCGCGGCCACTAATTATTCGATCGATGCGCTGTACTTGCTCCGTATGGTGTGGCCAACTTGCTGTGCTGAGCTGAGCTGAGCTGCTCTGCAGAAGCTCACGTTTTACTCAAAGGGTATTCTTTTCGTTTACTCAGTGGGATGGGATGGACTATATACATGTGACAAGCACGAAGCACAGTGGCAATGTATACACTGAACAGGGTTGATTTTGCACACAGTTCTTGTAATGAAAGAGATTTGAGAAGCTAACTTTCCTGAAATACACTTTGATTAATCGATAACCAAAGATGCCTAAGATGATTTGCTTGGTGCTGGACAGGATTGTGATCCTCTTTAATTCCTTGATAAAAAACGCTTATAGTTGTGGTTATGCTGATTTGGTCTGAACCTATTGACAGGTGGGCTGCCAGGGTGCTAGTAAACAGCGTCGAAGCCTGCCGGCACGGACGCAAGGTGCCACTGGAATTCCTCTCTGATTTGTTTGCAAACTTATGACAATCCACACTGCTACTTTTTTCCTAATTGAAGTCATTCTCATTCTTGTAGGAAGTAGGCCTCCCAAGCCATGTCGCTACATTCTCACAGGTACTTGAGAAAGAAGGCCTCCATGGCCGTTGTAGAGGTGCTAGGGTATTCAGAGTACTTGTATGATTAGGTAGGCATGACAAATGTTTAGTCTCAATGAGATTGCTAACCTATCACATGAACTTTGCTCACATGAGATAGACCGAAGCTGCTGTGCTCAGAAATAAACCGTTGGTGAAACCAAACAGCTTCCTGAGCATGCTTGGAGTGGTCTCGACCATCTCCAAGCAAGAGAATCACTGTGAGATCGAGATTTCGGAGACCAAGGGCTTATCTAAAAGGCATCTGTGCAACATCAGTCTGCCGCTTACCGGTAATTTGGAACTCCTTATCCGCTTGGTGCATCGATTTTGTATGATCTATTTTACTGAAATAATTTTTGGGCTGATAGGTCTAATTACTTGCCTTAGCCCTTTAAAGTTAACTTGCCCAAGGTTTGTAGTTACATTCTGAACTTGGAAAAGGACGAGTTTTTCAGCATTAGTAAGGCATTTAGGCTCAATAGAAACCATATTGTATCTTAATTTGCTATATTGAGTTGGTACATCCCCTTTGAAGCTGAAACAAAAGGCTATTTTTGTTTGCCTAATTCATACTGAAATTCATCAAGTGGCACTTGTCTTATGTAAGACCATGTGGTGACAGCCCTATAAGAGTGATTATTATTTGACATTGTTTGTGTTTTGTATTTGTTAATTGAGTTTGATTTATGTGAGTTTTTGCATTGTCACTTGTGCTGTCTGGAAGCACCGGTCAAACCGGCCTAGAACGACGATTAGACCAACATTGATCTGTGGTCTGACCGGTGGGATTAGGGCGGTCTGACCGGCTTGCTAGCTGCAGTTAGACCGACCCCTGCTGAGCTGAGTTGAGTTGAGGTTGTTCTGTTGTTTTGGTTGAGTCATGGTGGTGTCCATGCAATGTTAGTCATGGTGTGTCCAGCTCTAGGTTTTTGGTAGCTCTACGTCGTATCCTGTTGTATGCCATGCTAACCCACGTTTTGGAACTTTTTTTGCCAGTCATGTGTCTCAATACTAGATACCTCGTTCTTATATCACTAACCCAGTTCCGAGGCATAGGTTTCTTTTATCTCTGATGTAGGTTTTACTGTAGGGAGAAGATCATGTTAGTCTCTTTGGGACTCCTACCTCACTTTGGGCATCTGGTGATGGCTTTCACCTTTCAGGATGCAGTTTGCTCAGCTTTGACTACATTACACTGCCAAGCAGTGTGACGTAGTTTCTTGCATGAGCTTTGTCAATTTCCTGATTCCATATTCGATTTCGCATAGCATTTGGGAGTGTTAGTGTTTTTATGTCTTCTGGGTGTTATGAGTCACTTTCTTTCTTGTATCTTTCTTAGATACTTTTCTTCTCTATTAAGTTCTCTAGGATCTCTTACCCTATTTAGGTTGAGCCCGCTTCTTCTTTTACTAGCTTCTAGTAATGGGGTGGCTAATATGGTAGATTCACTACTTAACAGTGTGTGTTCTTTGGGCTAGAGACTATGTGGTGGAGAGATTTCCCTTCTCGCATGAGTTTTTCTTTTTCTTGCTTTTATCCTTTTTTGGCAAGTGGTTCTTGTAGACAGTGGCTTTTAGTTCTTGCTTCTTTTTTGCATCATGCATACATGGAATTGCATTGTAAGATTTGTATTTTAGATATGACCTTTGACTATCACTCATTTATGATGTAATCTTGACTTGATATTGGTTATTACCATGTTATGCATACTTAGCTTTCTTTGTCATATTTTTGTATATATGATTAAGTTTTTGTCATGCTAGCTTAATTTGTCAACCTGAACTTTATTTTCACAAATGGTATCAATTTCTGTAATTGGTATTTTTTAAGTTTGCAAGTATGGATTTCTTACTAGTTTGCTTTATAGTGATCCTTTTATGATATATGCCATGTCAAAAAATGCTCTATTGAATCTTGAATCTTTTATTAAGCTTTATTTAGTGATGTGTTAATTCTTTGGTAAATCATGTTTTGCTCATTGAACTAGTGCCGAACTTGATAAAATGATCTCTTTTGTGCAAAAACTAGAATCTTAGCAATTCTTTATGAGATTGCTTGTCATTCATTTGGCATGAACTCAGGGAGAGTTTTGTTTAACCGAGACCATTCTTTTAAGTGTAATGCGTGAGATGGTCCACAATGGCTTGCGATCAATAAAAAATAAAAAATGATGAAATTCGGTTGAAGCTCAGGGGGCAGTTGTAGATGGGTCCTAATTTAGGGCTTGCTTTAGTAAGATAGACCACAAAAATATGATAAATAGCTGAAGCTTAGGAGGCAATTGTGGATAATTTCTAGTTTAGAACTTGCTTTTCTAAGATAATGCCTAAATGATTTCTAAAATATCAATAATAGCTTTTACCTAGTACTTGAGCATAATCAACTAACTGTGACACCCCAGCCCATGATGGCCCATATGTGTGTGTGCACATGAGCGTGTGGGTTAGTCCCACCTTGCTAGCTTAGCTTGAGAAGCATTTACATATAAGTCTAGGAGTTCCAATAGTAGCACTACCGGTTAACCGTTTTGCGCGAAGCGAGGATGAAAGCGTAAGCGGGTTGCTACGTGTGTGTGGCCTATCCAGAATGGGGTTAGGCCTAAGCCGATTTGGACCCAAGGGCGTTACAAATGGTATCAGAGCCGACTCTCGCGGTTACATGGGCATGTGCGGGTTAGGGGTGCGGGCATATGGCGCACGTGTGGGCCCGGAGTGGACACACGGCATGGCATATGTGTTGGCACTGAACGCACGGGCATGTGCCAAGAGGGGAGATCTTTATCATTTGCCCCAGTATGGGTATGTTGGTCCGACGAGGACGTCGGGTCCTTTGAGGGGGGATGTATGTGACACCCCAGTCCATGATGGCTCATATGTGTGTGCACATGAGGATGTGCGTTAGTCCCACCTTACTAGCTTAGCTTGAGAAGCACTTACATATAAGCGTAGGAGTTCCAATAGTAGCACCTCCGGTTAACCGTTTTGCGCGAAGCGAGGACGAAAACGTAAGTGAGTTGCTACGTGTGCGTGGCCTATCCAGAATGGGGTTATGCCTAAGCTGGTTTGGACCCTAGGGCGTTACACTAACATTGAACTTCTAGCATTTTTAATGATTAAATTTGAGCTTTTTATTTTAATTTAGCCTTCTTGGCATGACTTAACTCATATTTGGATACTTTAGTTGAACTTGTCAATTTTCAAATCTTGCTTAACTTGAAACTAAATTGAATGATCTAAATTATGCTATCTTACCTATATTAGTTATATATATTATCATATTTTAGATAGCTTTGTATACGTTATATGGCTTTAAGTGGTGTAATGTGGTGTGTCATTGGATTCGGGCTTCTCAAGTGGTGATGGCCTCAGCGTAGACGTACGATCTTGGTGTCGAATCATTAGGCATCACATCGTCGTAATGACCAACGG
Source organism: Dendrocalamus latiflorus (assembly GCA_017311315.1). Taxonomy (NCBI): domain Eukaryota; kingdom Viridiplantae; phylum Streptophyta; class Magnoliopsida; order Poales; family Poaceae; genus Dendrocalamus; species Dendrocalamus latiflorus. Next base: position 21,032,445 of record CM029675.1, read on the forward strand.
GTGGTAATTGAGGAAATTATCCAGAACCGGGTGGAGTGACGGTTTGCAAAACCGTGGCGCTGACATAAGTGGTTTATGTCATGTGTTTGTGGATAAAATATCTTATCGGGCTTTTAGAGCCTTGGGGAAGTCACGCTTTGAAAAACGTGCAAGTGTGTGAGAGTTAAACCCATTTGTGTGTGGGTTATACCGAGTTTCCTCGATTGTAATTGGTGTGATCCACTAAAAAGTGGTTGGCTCTTAGGGTTAAGTGAGTAGTGAGGAGCCTCCATTATATAAATCTTATGTTGAGTTTAGTCATATAAGAGACTCCAAGCTTGGGTTTAGGGTTTCCTTGTGTTAGGGCCCTTTGTGCGTGTGCTTTAGGCTTAGAGCGCTACTATCCTAAGGAATTGACTGTAAAATATTCTTCTCTAAGTAAAATAACTATTCAAAGTTTGCTCAGGTGAAATGTACCATGGATCCCCACTTGTGCTTTTGATTTCTTGCCTTTCTTGTTTGGATTTCTCTTCTTGATCTTGTCTGGTACCAAGGACATGTAAGAGATTGTTAATATGAGAGAATGGATGAATGCTGGTTAGATGTATTGCATAGCCCAAAGGGCAATATATAGTGAATACAAGGCACACAAACCTAAACCCTAGACAATAGGAAAAGATATTAATACCCTTAACACTCCCCTCAAATGCAAGGCATATGCAATAGCATTGCATTTGGAAAGGTTGACACTAAAGTAGGGAAAATCTGAAGTCCAAGTCTTGAAGTTGTCGTCATAGTGTGCGGCTCTTGAAAAATTGTGTCGAGTACCAACCATCCGAAAACATGCAACAACCCAAAAGCACAAGGTGCAGGGGCTGAGAAAGTAGAGGTAAGCAGGAGCAAAGTCGACCGCGGTAACACGATGAAGAGGATGTGGAAGGTGACACAAATAGAGATAATTATCAAATCAAACCAAAGAGAGAGATAGAGGCATAGCGGTGTAGATCGAAGCCCGAGATGGCGGCGTCATGGAAGAGAAGCGCGACGATCTTGGAAACTTGGGGTGGTGGCTTAGAGAGAAGCGGCGATATTATAAAGATTTCTACGATCTGTAGCGGCTCAAAGAGAAAAGCGGTGGCAGCTACCATGCGAAAGGAAGGAGAAGACAAGGATGGACCATGGTTAGCAAAGCAATCAATCGACTGACAAGGATTTTGTGGACTCGCACGGCTTTGACAACCTGAAAAAATTAGATGCTACAAACTTGGATGGACGCAACAAAAGACTAAAAAGAAAAGACTCAAAAGCAACGGATTCTAGCAGCAACATTCAACGGCAGTTGAACAGATTAAAGAACTAGCACCCTCCACACACAGATAGCATTCTCCCCTTCCAGTTTCCTGTCCCACCTTCTTCTCTTCCCTTATAAAACCTCCATCTCATTTGCTTTTGCTTTCTTCCCTCTCATCTCCCTCACAAACAGAGAGAGGAGGGTGGTGGCGGGCTTCGACAGCCCAAGCAGGGGGAGTGGCGGGAGCTGGCGTGGGTGGCCGTGGGCGGGCGGGCGCGTGGGCACAGGCGCGGGCGGTCGGGCACGCGGGAGACGCAGCGGCGGCAAGGAGGGCACCAGATCTGGCGGCAGGGAGGCTAGATCCGATGCGGGCAGGATCTAACGGCAGCGGCCGTAAGGTAGCAGTAGTGGCGGCAACCGGGAGGAGGTGGGAGGCCCAGGGCGGCGAGGAGGGCGCTGGATCTGGCCAGGCAGCTATAAGATCCACGCGGGGAGGGTCAGAGACGGTCGGATCCGGGCGGGGCAAGGCCGGCCGCGGCCGGATCCAACCCGGAGGTGGCCGGATTCGGGCTTGGCGGCAGCTCGGTGCAGTGGCGCGTGCGGGCGGGCACGGGCGCGAAGGCGCTGGCTTGGGCGGGACGCAGGTGCTGGCGCGGGGGACAACGGCTGCCCTCAGGAGTGGAGATTGAGCCTCTCAGGGGCAACAGCAGTGGAAAAAGGATCGAACTCTAGGGCTCTGGTACCATGTTAATATGAGAGAATGGAGGAAGGGATGAATGCTAGTTAGATGTATTGCATAACCCAAAGGGCAATATATAGTGAATACAAGACACACCCTTAAAACCTAGACAATAGGAAAAGAAACAAACACCCTTAACAGAGATATCTCCTGGAGACAAGATCTCATCCATCTAGGTATGATCTAAAGGAAGGTCTTCAGTTTGCTTGGTTTTTTCTCAAAAGAGTTGTTTTTTTGGGTTTTGCTCTTGTTAGTGATTTAGATCGAATTTATGTTGTGATCTAGTGTGCTATGACATGTAAGAATCTATCCAAGATCACCTAGATCATCTAGACTCACGAGCAAGAGCAGATCGAAATTTCCCTTTTTTTGCTCGGTTTTAGTGCAACATTCCTTCAAATGGAAAATTGTTACAACTTTGGCAACAAGTCTTTCAATTGTTGATTGGAATAGATTCATAACATCCTGGAGAAGGTGCATGCTAAGTTTCAAGTCATTTAGATTATCGGATTAAAAGTTATATGGATTCTTGGTTTTAAAATAGTGCTGAATTCACTTTTCACGGCTGATTTTACTGTTCAACCAGTTTGACCGCCATTCAACTAGAGATCTGACCGCCCCTATCTCTTGGGATTTTGTCTCCTGTGGCTCTGGGCTTTGTTGAATCTCTGAATTTCTGTTTGCACTGCGTGTTATTGTTGATATTTGAAAGCAGATTTTGAAAGAGTCATTCACCCCCCTCTAACTCAACATACTCAATCCTACATCTTACTTCATCACTGGGGACCAATGAATGTCAAATACATGTCAACTTCGGAAATGTCTTCACAATGACATCTTCCTAACCTTGTCATTTTCTCTCAAAAATGGAACATCTAAAGCTTCACTTTGTTGATTCAATGCTTTATTTCACTTTCTAATCATGCAAAAGTGGCTACAGGATTACATAATCACAACAAGTGGATGGGCCCAGCAATCAGAATGTCACTTCCAAGCTTCAGGTTAGGAAAAACAAAAGTGGAGGGCCTCCACGCTTTTCCAATAGAAAACTGCCAAACTGCGAAATTCCCTACATCTGCGCAAACAAAGCGAAATTAGATGCTTAATTAGCCATTTGCAGTTTTCTTTTGAGAAATCATAAAAAAATGCTCCTAAAAAATATAGATCATTACTCTTCAACGGCACAAAACTTGGACATGACTCACTTGCGTTGTGAATTTCAGTGGCCAGACACAGGACCATCCTGATCTTCTCAAGTACTCTTGCCAAGTAGAATGCAGGTGATGACATACCTAAACAAAACTCAATCTAGACATCCTGAGACACACATTGCTATTATATTGGTTTTATTGTACTCCATCCACATGCCAAATGGGAACCGTCAGTTCTCTCTCATTGTTTCATTGTTATAAGATTGTGTGAACAAATGACTGTCTGAATGTATTATCTTGTCGTAAACTACTGGAGCAAATCCGTCATTTCTGTAGTAGTCTTCATTTCTGTCCTAGTTTTCACCGTGTAATAGCGTTTCTAACCAAGCATTCTCTTGTACAGGGTGCGTCCAGTAAGGCCTGCTAGGATTTGGAGTCCAAGAACAGCAGAATCACAAGAGGGTTCTGATGGCAAGATCGGTAGCACAGGATCCGACGTTTCAGCTGAACCGGTTGCGCAAAACCAAAGCATTTTGGTCCTGTTATCTAGGCCCATCTTGGCCCTGGAGTTCAACTCCCTGCGGATGCACGTTGATGCTCCAAAAATCGCCGTTCCACACAAGGGGGTGTTTTAATCAACTGGAGCTCATGTCTTTTTGTTGGAGCTTTTAGCTTTTTGACTGAAATGGAATAGTAATGGCCGGAAGATGTAACTTTTGGAATAGAATTTGGAAAACGGCTTTTGTAAGATGCAGATATGGAGGAAACAATGGATGCCAGCCGACGAATTTTGAAAACGGCTTGGAGAAGCTGCTTTTAGAGACGGCTTGGAGAAGCCAAGTTTAGAAACTAAAGTGTTCAAATCAGCTTCCGACTTCTTCGAGCAGAAGCAAGAAGGTAGTCAGATACTCCGGTACCTGAATCTGATGGGAGCTATGCATCGTGGTTCTTGATGAGCTCATGCACAGTTTATAGTTGTTGCTTTTTTTTTTCTACTCCAGTTCTTTCATTGTTTTCTGAGAATGCAAGAAAAATTATGTTGGATGTGCAAACTACTCGCTGAATTGAATTTGGAAATAATTTGGTTTCTACTGGAAACAGATATACTATAACTACACAATATTTGCAGTTATGCATATGCGCGATGCAGCATGAAAACAGGTTAATGCAGAGCAAGAACATCGGACACTGGCATAAAGCTTTGAGCTCCCAAATGCTTTGTCAGAAAAGATGAACATGGTTGAAGAAAACTAGTGCGATGTCCAGTAACAAAGGAAAAGGAAATGATTCGATCAACAGCAAGTCTTCAGGTTTCAGACTAACCCAAGTCACCCATTGCCATGCCACACTAATACACAGTACATTACACCAAGATCCAACCCTAAACAACAGACAGTGTTCCACAGTAACACACTAACGCAGCGACATCAGAAAACGGCACACGTAAATGGCAATCCTGCAGCAGCTCCTGAATCAGATTTGTCAAATCTACGTTTCTAACCAACAATGCATGCTACGCTATCAGATCAGTCATCAAACCACGGCAAGAAGATAACAACGTCGTCGAAATCGATAATGCAGGCCAGCACTGGCTCCATGAACGCCAGAGGGAGCGGAGACATGGGAGCGCAGGCCATGTCCATCTCACCGGTTTGGTCAGCAGGCGGCGGCGGCGGTGCCTTCTCCAGAGGCAGGCTCCCCACGGCCCGCTGATCGGAACCGCCGCTATCGGCTCTTCGCTCGCCCCATTGCCACCGGCGGCGGCCGTTGGTGGCTGCACTTGCACTTGCATCGACGGCGAGCCGGCCAAGACGGGCTTGTCCGCGCCGACATGGCTCGACGATCCTGTGGTGGTGCTCTCCTCGCTGCTGCAGACGACCAGTGCAAGGTCCGGCGTCGCGGCGTCCGACGACGTGCAGGCGGCCGGGCGGTGCCTGCCGCGCGCGGCGCCGCCTCTCGCTGCGGGGAACCTCTTCTTGAGCGTGCTGTTCCAGTAGTTCTTGATGGCGAGGTCCGTTCTCCCGGGGAGCTGGGCGGCAATGATGGACCAGCTGTTTGATCAAATGGCAATTGAAGTTTGAAACAACCAGTGTCAGTAATGCAACACGCAAGCAAATGTTTGATGTATCTGCATTAGTAGAAGATCAAATTGCAGTATATTTGATTTGACTGAAATCTCAGTGCAATAAAACAGCAGTTTAACTGATGTATTCAATCAAAGCAGTGAGTAGGAGAATGCAGTTCTTGCAGGATAAAATCAACAAGAGCAAGGAGAAGAATCATCAAACAAGCAATGTTTAGCTCTGATTTAATTTAACTTCTGAAGAACAGCATTGGGACTCAATGCTGTTGTTGGCCGGGCAAAAGCAAAAGAAACTGCCATATAAACAGAGCAGCCTAGGTTGTCAATGGCAGCGGACTGACAAGACTTACCAGCTTCCCCTCTTGCTGTACATCTCGCAGATGACCCTCTGTTTGGCCGGAGTGAAGTTGCCGTGCTTCAGCCCCGGACGGAGATAGTTCAGCCACCGCGAACGGCAACTCCGGCCGCACCGCTGCTGCGATCCATCAAGAAACTTCTCAGAAGTGATGCAAAGTAATTCAGCCACAGTGATGACTTATGGTTTAGCTTACGCGTGCATTGGCATGATAATGTCAAATATGAATTTACTGTCAAAGATCAACACTAAGATCTTTTTGGTCTTAACTCCTACCAGAAACATTGCTTGTCAAAAATTGACAGAGAAACTTTCCAAGTAACTGTCAGGGCTTGAATGCTTGATCAAATAGTGGGAATACTAGGAAACAAAGCTAACTATGTATTTCTGTGACTAAGATTAAACTAACTCATGAGACCATTTAAGCCAACTAGCCAGGTAACTGCACATACTAATTTCTTCAGTAAATGACATGCATGGAAAGTGAAACAATGCTACATATCTAGTTAGTACTTATGTTAGTGTAAACAGAAGGATAACCAATGTAGAGAACAACTCTCAAGGAACAACATAGATCATTTGCAAGCCAAACAAACAATGATATTATATTTAGTGACCAATTTTCTTTTCTTTTTTAAATAGAAGTATGGGAATAGATCAATTTATCAAAAGTTCAAAACGATGTGTATGCATGGTGAGGGGTGAAAAAACAAACCTAAAGTATTAGGCAATGCCTGCCAACTACGGCCAATGCCATACTTCTCAATGCGGTTTTTGATAAAATTATCCTCTTCCTTGGGCCACTCTCCCTTCTTCTTGCTCTCCTTTTAGTACTAAACTCTTTCTTTATTGGACAAAGCTTTTGCTGGCCTCCAACAAGGGCTCAAGAATTCAAATGAGAGGCATAAGGCCTTAACTTATAGCTGCTAGTGCTTGTACGGAGAAATACCTAACGCGTGATGATGATTGCTTTGTCTAATTTACTACGCCGTAATATCTATGCCTTTTGCGGTTTTATTGGCTTGTCTTATATTAAAACCAACGATTCCTTATTCTCAAAAAAAAAAGGATGAAATGAAATGAAATGAAAGAGGGGGGGGGGGGGGGGGAGATTGGCAAACGATTCCCCCACATGATGATACTGTAGATGTAAAAGGGTAAAAAAAATAGCATCAGCTGTTACATTTGGTGTTAAAAAAAATTCTCCATGTTGTTCTTGTCTTCTGCCAGGCAGGGTCGGTACTGTTATGAATAGCGCTTGTATTCATATGAGGCCAATGGGCCAGTATATATACACAAAGTACAAGTGGTAAATATGCAAAGAACCCCTCATAACAATGGGGAATAACAAACTATACATATATCTCTAACACCCCCCTCAAACTCATGGTGGATCAACAACACTGAGTTTGGAGAGATAGAAGCTGTGCTGTGCTCGAGTCTGGGCCTTCGTGAAGAAATCCGCTATCTGAAGCTCTGAAGGCACATACTGAAGAGTAATCACCTGATCATGCACACCAGTTCTCATGAAAGAAGCATCAACACCAATGTGCTTGGTGAGCTCATGCTTCACAGGATCACGAGCAATACTGATAGCACTTGTACTGTCTGACAAGAGAGGGGTCGGTGTAGTGACAGAAACACCAAAATCCTCAAGTAACCACCGTAGCCAAGTAATCTCTGCTGTCAAGAGAGCCATAGCTCGCAACTCAGCCTCTGCACTCGAACGGGACACTGCAGTCTGTTTCTTCGTCTTCCAGGCAATAAGAGAACCACCAAGAAAAACACAGTAAGCAGAGATAGACCGGCGATCAGAGGGATCGCTGGCCCAAGTAGCATCCGAATAGGCCTGAAGCTGTAACGAGCTGGAACGTGGAAAGAAGAGACGGCGAGAGATAGTCCCACGAAGGTATCGCAGAACTCGAAGAAGGTGGCTGTAGTGAACCTGAGTGGGAGCTGAAACAAACTGACTCAGAATATGAACTGGATAAGTGATATCCGGACGAGTAACAGCAAGGTAGACAAGACTCCCAACAAGGTGACGATAGCGAGTCGGATCAGAAAGAGGCTCGCCATCAGAGAGTCGGAGGTGAACATTGAGCTCCATGGGAGTCTCAACAGTACGCTGATCAGTGAGAGAGGCGTGATCAAGAAGATCCTGAATATATTTCTCTTGGGACATAAAGAAACCATCTGGAGTGGAAGTAACCTCAATCCCAACGAAGTAACGAAGAGGACCAAGATCTGACATAAGGAACTGCTCACTAAGACGAGCCTTGACAAAGGCAATGTACTCAGAATCATCTCCCGTAATGATCATATCATCAACATACAGGAGAAGAAGAGTCCGACCACGAGACGAAGTGTGGACAAAAAGCGCAGGATCATGATCACTAGCTGAAAAACCAGCAGCAGTGACCACAGAGGAGAAGCGCTCAAACCAAGCACGAGGGGCTTGCTTAAGGCCATAGAGAGAGCGACGAAGGCGACAGACCATGCCCTCAGGAACAGAATACCCAGGTGGCGGATGCATGTAGACCTCCTCACGCAACTCGCCATTAAGAAAGGCATTCTTGACATCAAGCTGAGAAACAGACCAGTGGCGAATAGACGCCACCGAAAGAAGAGTGCGAACAGTGGTCATGTGGGCCACAGGAGCAAAAGTCTCGTCGTAGTCAACACCATGCTGCTGCTGGAAACCACGAGCAACAAGACGCGCCTTATAGCGCTCAAGAGAGCCATCAGAGCGAGTCTTAATCTTATAGACCCACTCACACGTGATGGGATGAGAATGAGATGGAAAAGGAACAAGATCCCAAGTACCAGTACGCTCGAGGGCAGCAATCTCCTCGGCCATGGCAAGCTGCCACTCAGGGTGAGTAACAGCATCCCGGTAGGAGACAGGCTCACGAGTAGCTGCGCCAGCAAAGGCAAAACGGGCAGGAGGTCGAATCGACTGGCGATCGCGGAGAGCGTAGCGAGGAGAAGATGACCCATCAGGGGAAGATGGAGCATCAGAAGAAGATGGAACATCAGGAGAAGATGGCTCATCGGAAATATTCTCAATACGAGGTCGACGAGTGTAGACGATAGTGGGAGGAGCCTGGGGAGTCGTAGGAGACAACACAGGCGGCGACAACGGCGGAGAGGCCACAGGGGGAATATGTGGAGACTCAGTAGGACAGGTGGACGAGGGCAAAACAGATATAGGAGTATCTGGAAAGGTCAAAAAAGACAGAGACTCCACAGAGGAAGCCGAAGGAGAGGCAGGACGTGGGTAGAATGGACGAGACTCGTCGAAAGTCACATCCCGAGAAACCCGTATCCGACGACCAACAGGATCCCAGCACCGATATCCCTTGTGCTCGGCACTGTACCCCAGAAAGACACACTCAACAGACTGAGCGGTCAGTTTGGTGCGTTCTCGAGGAGCAAGGAGAACGTAGCAAACGCAGCCAAACAGATGAAGGGCAGAGTAGTCAGGAAGACAACCACAGAGACGCTCAACAGGGATCGCACCCTTAAGAGCAGAAGAGGGCTGGATGTTGACGAGATAGGTGGCAGTGGAAACAGCCTCGGCCCAAAAGTGAGGTGGAATAGAGGCGGCGATCATCAGAGCACGAGCCGTCTCAAGGAGGTGACGATGCTTGCGCTCAGCGACACCATTCTGAGCATGAGCACCAGGACAAGAAAACTGAGCGAGAGTGCCCTGCTCAGCAAGGAAGCTGCGCAGGTGACGAGAGAGGTACTCGCCAGCAGAATCAGCACGAAAGACACGAATAGGAGTGGAGAACTGTGTGTGTATCATAGTGGCAAATTGTTTATAGATAGGCAAGACCTCACTACGAGAAGACATGAAATATATCCAAGTGTGGCGAGAGAAATCATCTATAAAAATAATATAATAACGATGACCCCCTTTCGAAACGAAGGGAGCCGGACCCCAAACATCTGAATGAACAAGATCAAAAGGACGCTGAGACACAGTCTCACTATGAGGATAAGGAAGCTGAATCTGTTTACCTAACTTACAGCCCTGACAATCTAAAGACACGTCTCCTGAGACAGACCCCAGAAGACCACGACGAACTAAGGACGACAGACGAGATCCACACAGATGGCCAAGACGGTGATGCCACTGCTGGAAAGAGCCAGTAGACGAAGTGGCAGAAGCGGAGAGATTGGCGGCGGTGGTGGCAGCGGAAGGAAGATGAAGCCAGTCAAGCTCCCAGAGACGCTGTGAGTCACGGCGCCGAGGGCCAGAACCAACCAGAGCTCCCGTGTGGCAGTCCTGAACACAACAAGAGTCAGAGTCGAGAATAACCCGATAACCAAGGTCAGTAATCTGCCCAGCAGAAAGAAGCTGCAAGGTAAGGCGAGGAACATGAGCAACAGAAGGAATATGGAAAGATGAGTTGCTAAGAGATCCTCGACCAGAGACAGAAAGAGATGTACCATCAGCAGTAAGAACACTGACAGGAGAATCAAGAGGTGTAATAGAAGACAGAGTGGAAGGATCAGGAGTCATGTGAAAAGATGCTCCAGAATCAAGAATCCACGGGGAGGTACCTGACTGTGTAGGAGGTGGTCTCTCAGTGCCCGAAGAGTCAGTAGCAGAACCTGCAGAACCTGTCGAGGGAGAACCTGAAGCGGCAAGTAGGCGTCGAAGTCTGGCTATCTCCTGCTCGGTGAGAGAAGCTGCTGAAGAAGTCGAGGCAGACGTCGTCGTAGAAGCACTAGTGCCAGTAGAAGAACGGCGTGAAAGATGCCGCTTCTTCTTGTAGCACTGGGACTCAGTGTGGCCATCCTTGTCGCAGTAGGAACAGTGAGGACGGCCACCTCCAGACGGAGGACGGCCACCACCACCTGTGGTAGCCGCTGGAGGAGGCAGTGTAGCAGGCGGACGAGCGGCGAGCACAGAGGGGAGTGGCATCAGACCAGCACCACTCAAACGAGTCTCCTCTGCGCGTATCTCGGTAAGAGCCTCCAGGAGAGTGACACGAGGGTGGCGTGCAAGAAGCTGGGCACGCCTTTGCTCGAACTCAGGACGAAGGCGAGTAAGGAACTGGTAAACCCGCTGAAACTCCAGGTCAGCACGTACATCCAGGCAGCACGGACAGGTACGACAGCCAGCAGTGCGGAGAGAGTCCAACTGACGCCAAACAGCAGAGCTCTGAGCGTAAAAGGCGTCAACAGTAGCATCACCCTGCTGAAGAGAGTGCTCCTGGCGGACCACGGACAGGTACAGGGCATCACCAGAAGGCTCGTAGCGCTGACGAAGATGAGTCCACATCTGGAAAGCCGAAGAGAGTCCCACCACCTCAGAAGAGAACTGAGGCTGGACACTGGCGATGAAGACAGCAGCAGCTCGAGCGTCGTCATCGTACCACTGAGTGTAGACGGTCAGACGATCCTTGTAGGAATCCAGATCCTCCTGGTAGGTAGAGGCAGCGTCATCATCAGCAAGGCGAGCGGCCTCAGTAGCAGCCTTATCGGCTGTCGAAGGCAATGCAACAGGCGTAGGCTCCGTCGGAGGAATAGGGCAAGGCGGGCAGGTGACATCGCCAGAGAGGACGCCCCAGAGACGAAGACCACGCATGTGGATGCGCATGTGAGACACGAAGTCGGTGTAATTAACACCATCAAAGATCACCGGGCAGCGAGGGAGGGAAACGGTGCCCATTGGTAGGCGGCGCTGGACGGCGCGGCGACCAAGACAACGAAGTCTAACAGGCGGCGCTGGACGGCGCGGCGGTTAGAACGACGTTTTTTTTTGCTTTTTTTTTCTTCTTCCGATCGGTTTACAAACCAATCAGGCCAGAGCACAAGCCACCCAACCGACCAAGTCAGGGAGGAGTCCCCAAGCGACTCAGGCGACGGCAGGCCGGCGACGACGCGGCGGGACCGACGACGGCGCGGGTGAGCAGGCGACGGCGCGAAGGGGCCAGCGACGGCGCGATCTTGAGGAGCAGCGGCGGCGTCCCGATCTTCACCGCGGCCAGATCTGGCGCGGGGACGTGATGACGACGGGAGCCGACTCTCGCGGCGGCACCGGCGACGGAGAACCGCGACGGCGCTTGGGACCTGCGACGGGGAGGCCGGCAGAGGCGACCGGATAGGCGGGGAGGCGCCGGGCTGGAGGCGGAGACGCCGAGGCCGGGCGGGGGAGGCGCCGAGGCCGGCGGCGGCGGAGGCCGGAAATCGGCGACGGCGGCGGAGGCGGCACACGGGCGCGCGGAACCCTAGGTAAGCCAAAACCCTAGTTTTGGCTCTGATACCATGTTATGAATAGCGCTTGTATTCATATGAGGCCAATGGGCCAGTATATATACACAAAGTACAAGTGGTAAATATGCAAAGAACCCCTCATAACAATGGGGAATAACAAAGTATACATATATCTCTAACAGGTACATATGTGGTGAGGCTGATTAAATGCATGCAGTGTTTAAATTTTCATCAGCACAGTGTTTAAACTGTAAAAAAATAAACTTCCTGCTGATCTTGTCTTCTATGGTGAATTTACCTCTAAGCTCTCTCGCGCTTGAGAAGTCCACAATCTTGGTTGTCTTGTAGGTTGGCAAAAATGTAGAGATGATGAAATTGAATGAACAGCTTTCGACTCTACCATCAGAGGACATGTTATGAAACCATTTTTTTTTCTAATGTTGTATACAGGGTTAACTTTTTTTTAAAAAAATGATGGACAAGGTTCACTGTCAGTACCACAAGACAATAGAGATAATAAAGTTCCAGAAGCTTGCACAAATAGAAATTTCATATCCTTTTTACAAAACCAAACAATCCATTTGGATGTCTCATCAACAGCTTATGGTAATCTACCATTAAATTGCCATCAGCACAGTAGTACTCCAGGAAAATCGTTTTCAGTAATATGAATCTTGACAGAGCAGCTTGTTTGATAAAACTTTGCCATGCAGCACATCCTCTTTTTGCACTGGATATGACATTGCCAAGCAAGCAGCTACAATTCTATGAAACAGGAAGTCATCGAAGTGGAAGCTTGAATTGAATGGAACACATGCACAATTTAGGGTCTGTTTGGCAATGGCTACGGCTTTTGGCTTTTGGCTAAAATTTTTAACTTTTGGCTGTTTACGGTACAGATTACGGAGAGACAAATACTCACTTGTGATTTTAGCTGGTACAGATGTTGAGCTTTAAACGTGTACATCGTTTAACTTGTAGACCCTGTCTTGAGAAAATACTCCGTTAGAAAGTTAAGTACTGTAGCAAAAGACAAAAACCGTCAGTTTCGGAGGAAAAGAACAGACCTTAACCTACATATACCAACCCATATGGAAAACTCTTGGTCAGCCCCTACTTTCAGTCTCAAGTGCGGCTCCAGAGCAAGCACCCGCCTGCCGGTGCCTGGTAGCCTGGCTCCCGCAAGGGACTCGCGCGACTCAGGAAAAAAGTGCGAACCCTAGATTTCCAATCGGGGGTTTCGCTCCGGTTTTCTTCCACAAATCTTCACCAAATTTCTTCCCCCGTCCTTCTCTCCAGCCGGCTGTGCCTCATTTCTCCTCCGAGGGCGAGGCGCAGGGGTTCCCCGTGGGGTTGAAGCTGGAGTTCTTGGAGGCGGGAGGAAGATGAGCAAGGCGAGGAGTGGCGGCGGGGAAGACCTCGACGGACTGCTCCGGGGCCTAAAGCTGACGGAGCAAGAGAAGAAGGGGGTGTGAGGGGTCTGGAGAGCGGAGGCGGTGGAGGCAGGGAACACCCCACAGGCGGTGGGGAGATTGTTCTCGCCAAAGCCAGGGTATGCAGAGGGCATGGTGCAGACGGTGGGCAGGATATGGTGCCCCCAGAAAGGGATCCGCTGCAAGGAATTGGGTAACAACCTTTTCTTCTTCTCCTTCCTGCAACCAGGAGGTAAGCGTAGGGCAATTCAGGAGGGGCCATGGGAAATTGGGGGGGCTGCTGGTGGTGGTGGAGTTTGATGATTCAAAAAGGCTGAGGGATTTAGAGTTCATTCATATCCCGGCTTGGATACGTGTGTTTGATTTGCCGTTGGGGCTGATGAATGCGGAGACGGGCCGCCGGATTGGTAATGCAGTGGGTAAGGTTTTGGATGTGGACAAAGATGACGATGATCTTGCAGTGGGGGAATTCCTTAGAATAAAGGTCCTGATCGATATCAGGAAACCTCTGGCTCGGGGGATCACAATGGAGAAGGGGGATGGTGAGGGGGATTGCTGGTGTAGCTTCAAGTATGAATTCCTACCAAATTTTTGCTACTCGTGTGGCCTCTTAGGTCATGTGGAAAAGGACTGCGATGATGGGTCTTGGCGGCAGGAGGGGAAGCAATTTGGGGACTGGCTGCGTGTAAACCCATCAAGAAAGAAGGAGGGTAGGGGGAGATGGCCGGAAGGGGGAAGCTCTGGAGGGAGTCAACAGAACCGCAAGGATTCGAGTTGGGGGAAGAAGCGAGGGACTAAGATGGATGCTAGCAGTGACGGCTCCCGAAAAATCAATGGTGAAAATGAGGGGGAGCTAAAGGATGATGGCGAAAGTCCACTCAAATTTATGGCTAATGTGGAGAGGGGTGGTATGCAAAGGAGATTGGAATTTGAGGATCAAGCGCTAGTGGAGAAGAGAGCGGGAAGGGAATCACTGCCAGTCTCCATTGGCAGTGCCAAAACTGCATCAACGCATGAGGTAGAGGAAAGTCCTGCTGGGGTGGAGGAGCAGCCGGTCCTTGTGTGCACCCATAGAACTGATCAAGTGGAGCTAAAGGGGGGAGGACTCGAGAACATGCCGGGCAATTGTGGGGGAGAAAGGTGAGGACAATTCCTGTATGGAGGTGGATGGAGCTGAGGGTACAAAGGGGGAAGGGGGAAAGGCAGCTGATGGAAGAACTTTAGAAGCAAATACGGAGGCGCTGCAGGAGGGTACGGGAGGGGGTAGTTGGGGGGTTCGGATGGTCTGTCGAATGTGCTAAAAAAGGCGACTTTCAAGCGGCGTCCCCGGACTGCTTTAGGTAAGGGGAGGCCCGACTTTGCTATGGGAGTTGAGCACAAGAAGAGACCAGCACAAGAGGCTTGTGAGGAGGGTGTGGATAGGAAGAAAAAGCTATGTTTGGGGGCTAGTGTAAGTAAAGGAGAGGAGGAGCAGCACAACAATGTGGAGGCGGGATTGCTAGGGCAATCCCGCCAGTCCCAATGAGGATAATAGCTTGGAACTGCCGGGGATTGGGGAGTGGCCCGGCAGTTCGTGGTCTTCTGGATGTCCAGAAGAAGGAGGCCCCGGATGTGCTATTTCTGTCAGAAACAAAACATAATAGCACATGGTTGGAGATTTTTCGGTGGAAGTTAAATATGCCGAATATGTGTGTCAAGGACAGTGTGGGTGCAAGCGGAGGCTTGGCGTTGTTCTGGAGAAAAGGAGTCGACCTAACGGTGGAGAGCATGTCTAGATACCACATAGAGGCAACTGTGCAGGAAGAGGACGGTTTTCAATGGCGCTTCACCGGCATCTATGGTGAATCTAGGAGTGAGGAGAAGGACAAAACATGGAAGTTAATGAGAATTTTGAAAAATAGAAGCAACCTTCCATGGCTGTGCAGTGGTGACTTCAATGAAATCATGTTCAATTGTGAAAAGGAGGGCGGCCCCCCGAGATCGGAGAGGTGCACGGATAGCTTCCGTGAAGCTCTTGTGGACTGTGACTTACACGATCTTGGGTTTGTTGGGGATGACTTTACTTGGAGAAATTTTCACCACAGAGCGGAGAGTTATGTGAAGGAAAGACTAGACAGGGCGGTGGCGAATAGCTCTTGGAGAGCCAAATTTCCCCTTGTTCGAGTTGTGAATGGTGATCCAAGACATTCTGACCATAGGCCGGTCATCGTGGACACGGGAGGGAGGGAGAAAAAGGAATGGAACAAACCAATGGAAATCATGAAAAAATTTGAAGCAAGATGGATGGAGGAAGAGGAGTGTGTGGCTAGGGTAGGAGAAGCTTGGCGTAATGCTCTTGAGATGGGGGATGCAAGCCTGATGGAAATTCAAAAACACTTACTGATTGAGCTTTGGGCGTGGGACCGGAGTGTCCTGGGAGAGCTTGAGAAGCGGATTAAAATAGCCAAGTCTAATCTTGAGCGATGTCGAAGGGAGAGGATCAGCCAGGACCAAGTTAATAAGGAGCACGGGCTGCGATACAAACTGGAGAGGTTGTTGGATCAACAGCATGTGTATTGGAAACAACGTACCCATTCCTCTTGGCTGATACAGGGGGACCGCAATACAAAGTTCTTTCATGCCCAAGCTTCGGAGCGAAGGCGTAAAAATCATGTGGGGAAGTTGGTGGATGATGGCGACGCTGTGGTGGCGGGGAAGGACCTAAAGATGTTTATCGCTAATCAGTATCAACACCTTTTTATGTCAATTGCAGGAGATCATGTGGAGGAGGTGATCGAGCATGTGCAAAGGCGGGTCTCTCATGCCATGAATGAGGGCCTGCTTGAGCCTTTCTCGGAAGCAGAAGTGTGGAAGGCCCTGCAAAGTATGGGGGACCTAAAAGCTCCTGGTGCTGATGGAATCCCAGCAATTTTCTATAAGTTCTGGTCGTTGGTAGGTGACAAAGTGAAGACGGAGGTCCTGGGAGTACTGAATGGGGGTACAATGCCATCAGGCTGGAATGATACAGTGATTGTGTTGATACCCAAGACTAGCAAACCGGAGAAATTGAAGGATTTAAGACCCATAAGTCTTTGCAACGTGGCGTACAAGCTCATTTCAAAAGTACTTGCAAATCGGCTAAAAGATATTCTACCGAAGATCATCTCACCTTCACAAAGTGCTTTTATTCCCAACCGCCTGATCACGGACAATGTACTGTTGGCCTACGAGTTCACTCACTACTTACATCAGCGCAAGAGTGGAAGAAGGGGAGTGGCAGCCATAAAACTTGATATGAGCAAGGCATATGACCGGGTGGAATGGGGCTTCCTGAGACGAGTGATGCAGAAGATGGGATTCCATGAAAGATGGGTAGAGCGCATCATGCTTTGTGTCACCACTGTGTCTTACCGGATCAAAGTAAATGACCAGTACACGAACAGAGTGATTCCTCAGAGGGGGCTACGACAAGGTGATCCTTTGAGCCCCTACCTTTTCATTCTTTGTGCTGAGGCGTTGTCGGCCATGCTTCAGAAAGCCGAGGAGGATGGTAAGATTGAGGGGATCAGAGTCTGTAGGGAGGCGCCATGAATAAACCACCTGTTTTTTTGCTGATGATTCCCTTATTTTGATGCGTGCACAGAAGGAGGATGCTAGAGAATTACAAAGGATCCTAGATGTGTATGAGAGAGCATCAGGTCAAGTGATAAATAGAGATAAGTTATCTGTTTTGTTCAGTCCTAATACAAGCCAAGAAGACAAACACCAAATCCGGACCGAACTTCGCATATCACAGGAAGCAAAAAATGAGAAGTACCTTGGGCTCCCTGTTTCTATCGGCAAATCATGCAAAACAGCCTTTGGGTACATTAAAAGGAAGGTTTGGGGGCGGATACAGGGGTGGCAAGAAAAGCTTTTATCAAAGGCAGGTAAGGAGGTTCTAATCAAGGCGGTGGCCCAAGCAATCCCAACATATGCCATGTCGTGCTTTGATCTGACGAAAGGCCTTTGTGATGAGCTAAACTCTGTGATAGGCAGGTGGTGGTGGAACCAGAATGACAAAGAAAACAAAATACACTGGCTGAGCTGGGACAAGCTGACTTTATCAAAGAAAGAGGGGGGCCTAGGGTTCCGTGATCTACACCTCTTTAACCTAGCCATGCTTGCTCGGCAGGCGTGGAGAATTCTTACAAATCCGGAATCCCTGTGCAGTCGAGTTCTAAAGGCCAAATATTTCCCAAATTGTAACATTTTGCAATGTAGTGCAAGAGAGGGAATTTCTTATACTTGGAGAAGTATTCTGCAGGGAGCCCATCTGCTTAAAGAGGGAGTGGTTTGGCGGGTTGGTAATGGTAACTCGCTTCAGATTTGGTCTGACCCTTGGATCCCGGCTGGAATGACCCGCAAAACAGCGACCCCCAGAGGAGCCTCTGTTTTGACACGGGTTTCCGAACTCATGAACCCGGTCACTGGCTCTTGGGATGAGGCTCTGGTGAATGACATATTTTGGGAGTCGGATGCAAAAACCATCCTAGCTCTTCAAACGGATGCTGAGAGTGATGACTGGCCAGCTTGGCAGTTTGATCCAAAAGGGGTTTTCTCGATCAAATCAGCTTATAAGGTGGCAGTGAGGAAAAGGGAACATGAAAAAGTAAGAGATGCTTCTGGATCTGGGCTGAATAAGGAAGATGATGCTAGTTTTGACTGGAAGAGGATTTGGCGGCTTGAAGCGCCAAATAAAGTCAGGATGTTTGTGTGGCGTTTTGCACACAACAGTCTGCCAGTCGGGAGGAACATAGCACGGAGGGGTTTTAAACGTGAAACTTTATGCCCAATGTGCAATAGAGCTGATGAGGATGGTGGCCACCTGTTTCTGAAGTGCAAAGGAGCAAAAGAATGCTGGCGTTTGATGAATTTGGAGCAGGTGCGTTCCAGGCTTGTTAGCTGTAGATCGGCAAAGGAAACAGTGAGTGCGATCTGGAGCCTTGAAGCAGGAACTCAGATGCGGGTCTGGGTATTGCTTTGGCGTTGGTGGTCAGCTAGAAACAAAGTTAATGCTGGAGAAAGAAGAGCCTCGGGTCCAGAAATTGTTTCACTGGTCGGCTATTATGTCAATGATTTTGACAAGCTCAAAAAAACAAAGGGCCAGAAGGGAGCAAAGAGCACTTTGAAATGGGAACCCCCACCGGACAACATGTACAAGATCAATGTGGATGCATCCTTCAGGGCTAGCACACAAGCAGGTGGATGGGGTTTTGCTGCTCGTAACATGAGGGGGAGTTTCTGGAGGGGGGGTTGTGGGAAGTTGGAGAGAGTCGCGAGTCCTTTGCAGGCTGAAGCTATGGCAGCATTGATGAGCCTTCGTCGAGTTGCAGAGTTGGGAATGGGCCGAATAATTCTTGAGACAGATGCAACAACTCTGCAGAAAGGACTGACTTCACCAGAGATGGACAGGAGTGTCGATGGGTGTTTGTTCCGCCAGATCAGAAAGTTTATCAATGAGGCGTTTGTGCAGTGTGTGGTCCGGGTCTGTCCGAGATCATGCAACAAAGTGGCTGATCGCCTAGCTTTGTATGGGGCGAGCGCTGTCTGCTCGGGTTCAGCGGTGTTTATGAACCAAGTTCCCGAATTTGTTACTGCCCTGGTCTCTGGCGATTCGCCTAGAGCCTTTGGTTAATGGAAGACATGGTTTTTCCTTTTCAAAAAAAAAGTGCGGCTCCAGTTGCTAGCCATTCTTCGTCATCCATCGTGCAATAGATTTAGCCCCTACCTTGACATCAGGTTTCAAGCCAACCGAGACCATCGAGTCAAGTAACTTGATCACTTCATCCATCTTACCAGCTAAGCGATAGCCATCTATTAGTGTGTTATATGAAATAACATCAGGCTTCGCACCTGTACGTACCATCAAGTCAAAGACATTCTGGGCTTCCGTAACCCTTCTTTCTTTGCATAGGTTGCCCATTATTGTATTGAACAACACTGTTGGGACGGATGCCTCTATTCATCATTTCGTAAAGGGTTTCTTTAAATGTCATCTGGATGTTTTCTTTCTAACTATTATTTAGATTTAGGACTATTGGATTAGAAACTCAATGACCATGAATTCCCCCCTCCCTCCCTTGAATTCTATCTCCTCCCCCTTGAAAAAAATCCCCCCCTTTAAAAACAAGAGCCCCTTAATATATAATTCAAAGGTCATAAATTTGGATGATAATTAAGAAGAAAACATCCGAGTGATGCCTATACACTTCCTCTCGTAAAACAGTTCCTCAGCCTTCTGCCATTTGCCACAGGTGGAAAAACCATGAATTTGGGTGCTAAAAACAACGATGTTAGGGGTTAATCCTTCATTAACCATTTGGTTGAATTGGGACATGGCATCATCCGCTCTACCTTTCTTGCAAAGAGCATCTATTACCGTTGCATAGTTGACTACATTAGGGTTCAATCCATGCTCCCGCATCTTATTAAATACAAGCATTACCCCATAAACGATTTCATGTTTAGTATACGCGCACATCAATATGTTGAAGACAAGATGATTAAGTGCAACACCATTTCCTACCATCAAATTTAGGAGATCCTGCATATCAACAAGAGCTCCCTGGGAAGCGTACCCATGAAGCAGAACGCCATAGGTAGTAACACTAGGTTTTTGGCCCTTCTCAACCATAGAATCAAAAATCTTTCTAGCTTCTGCACATCTTCCGTTCTTGCAGAGATAGGTCATCAGCGAGGTATAAGTAATAACATCCGGTCCAGGACCATCTCGCGCATCTTCTTGAAAATTCTAGCGGCCTCTTTCCACTGTCCTGGAGAGCAATATCCATGGAGAAGAGTACTGTGTGTAGCATTATCCGGCATAGTACTTTTATCAAACATCCGTTGAAGGATCCCCTCGGCGCCTCGGCCCTGTCCATTGCTTCACCGCCATTAACGCGATTTAAAAAAAAAAAAGAAAGAAAGAAGCGCCCTCTTGAACACCGGTAATTTTGTCTTTTGACCGTTGGATCGCGATTGAATGGCTTGGATGGCTTCGGTTCCCCTCGCCGGCGTCCATCCTCAAAACTCCACGGCGCCCTCCTCCCCGCCTCACCCCTCGCACGGTTGAGCCGCGCTGGCCTCCGCTCCGCCGCTCAAAAGCCCGCTGTCCTCCGCTCCGCCCTACGTAGGGTTCGGCCACCCCGCCGCCGTCCGCTCCGCCATCCTCCGAGCCGCCGCCGTCAAAGATCCAATGCATTACGAACGCCATGTGACCGGAGAAACCCGCCTATTCGGCCTCTGCATCGGGTGGAGGGCTACCTCTCGTGCTCTGCCCCCACTCGTGGACGAGAGGTGCTTTGTGCAGTTCGTGGTAGCAGGAAGGACGTGGAAGTAGTACTACAAGGGGTTTGGCAAATGAATGTGTGTATCTAGTAGCTAGAACAGTGGATGGTCGTAATTGAATGTGCCTTTCCTTAGTGCTGGTTGTACCAGTTGTATCACCTGACATGTAGATGTCTTTGCTTTGTAATTGTGCTTATTTGAATGAAAATAAGCAGTTATGGCGCTACATTTTGATCTGACTGGTTGTAGGTTGTTTGAATGAAAAGTATAAAAGTTTTCTGGTTATAACTCCTGATGAATGTGTGCCTCCAGAAATGAATTGATCAAGGGATGTCATGGTAGATTTCATCAAGAATGAACTCAAGAATTGATCAACGAATGTGCCTACATAATGAATTGAAGAATTAATGAATGAATGTGATGGTGCTTATGATGAATGTATGCATACACATCTTGCAATAGAAATGTTGCTGTTTAAGTCGGTTGTTATACTGTTAGTTTGTAAAGTCCATAAAAGGATTGCTGAGCAAGTGGGCATCTTTCTTGTTCTAGTACTAAGCCATTAGATTTTTTTTCCTTTTTTGAAAACAGTTACTAAGCCATCTGATCAATTTAGTGTAATGTGCGAGTTAAAGCTCCCATGTTTTAGTTCATTTCTCTGTTCATTGCTTCCCATTAGATACGAGTTTCCAACAGATAGCAGTAGCAGCATTTCTTGTTCTTGACAGCAGTTCTGCAGCGGAGGTGCCTCACTAGGAGAATCCACCATCTTTTAGCTGTTAGGAGCAGCACCGTACTTGTTCTTGACAAGAGTGGTGTTTCCATTTTTGTGTTGAGAATTTGAGATGTAGCAGCATGACAGATTATGCACAACTCATGCATCTAATGCAGCTACATCTTCTTGTGCAATTCTCAGGGGGGGGGGGGGGGGGAGCTGAAGCAGCTATGCATGGAGTTGTTGAGAAAAAAGCAGCAGCACATATGTACAAAATTCGTGGGAAAAACAGCTTCAGGTCATACACACATACATCATGTGAAACTCCTCATCTTATTCATTTCCAGTCATTTCCATTGCTACAACCAGCTAAGAGTACACATCGACAAGGAACTCACATAACCAGCTACAAGTACACACTGACAAAAATCACACGATTCAGGACGGCCTTCACCATTTAGAACATCGCATTCAACCATTCCATCGTCATTCATTTGCCAATCTTGCCAAAGAACATTCCTACCATCAGAACTAGGAACACCCAATGCTTATTCATCTTGGTTAAATCTTTGTTTAGCTCACACAATGCTTTGAGAATCCTTTATGTTCCTGCCTCCTTCCTTGCCCTCCGGTCCATTCGTGCGCTTCACATAATTTCTTCACTTCTCACGCCATCCAACAATCCATTCTCATTGAGGAAAGAAACATACCTATCTCTCCAGTTTCCACATATAGAGCTTACAATTTGAAATTCTCACTCGGGTAAGACGCATACCATTCTGCAGACAAAAAGAACCAAAACAAAACATAAAGTTAGGACTGCTTTAGAATGCATACCATTCTCACAGCCGCCATGAAGGCGATTTGGGGAGGTCGGGTTGAGAACTTGAGAAGGAAACGCGCCTGGGGGGTTATGTGTAAAATGTCCGAGCCACCAGGCGGGGTTTCTGAAAAATCGAGTTGAAGTGTTGGTGGGAGCATCCCACACTGATCTGGGCCATCCACTCGTGATCCAGTGGCCAGGAACTGAAATTTTCAGATTTTCACGGGAGAAGCATTTTCAGATGACACGTATCCTGCCTGTAGTCATGGTTCAGAAATAACTTCACGTGTAGAACAAGAGCATTGTGCCATGCTATGGATTTAAAATGACCCTGCTCATTCGCCTTTTTCAGGATTCTGGCTTCTAGTTTTTTTAATTTTTGTCTTTTTCTGATTTTTTATGTTTTTTACTTTTTCTTTTTTTTCCATATTTCTTTGCATTATCCGTGATGGACTAGCATGTTTTTTATTTTTAAAATTTTTAATTTTAATTATGCTAAAAAATCACTAGTATGCGAATGCTGATGTTTTCATTCATGAATGCGAAACGAATACAGGTCGCTCTGAATCCGGTTAGTCTCGATCATGAATATTTAGTCGGATAATACGTGAAAACAAAAACCATATATGTCGCACGTATAAAAATCAATCAACCATACTACATATGCAAAATGCAACTACATTAGTAGCTTAACAAGCAAATTTAACTATATCACATGATGATAGGTACTAGTTAAGCAAGTAGTAAGTTGTTATTGTTGTAAATAAAGTGGAATGAGCATATTTGCAGTTTTAATTCTAGTTAAATAAAGCATAAATTCAAGACATTTCCAGTAGAATATAAATGACATAAATTGCATACAATCATGTAATTCCATCTTGCCATTTATACAAATGTATACATCTAATATATATAAACATAATCTACTGAAAATGACATGTCATGCAGTCCTTTAAGCAGAAAAGAAATTAAATCTAGCATATGACAAAGTAATTGCTTTAAATTTGCTCTCAGAATAGAGTTGCCCAAGATTGTTAATCTTGGCCTTCTCATGCTAATGTCGAAACTCCTCATTAACGATTTGATAACTAGAACTAGGATTTGAGCTTACATATATGTTTTCTACTATCAAAAACTGAGCAAATACAGAGAACAACAAGCTGAGAACTTTCAGTTTAGATGTTCACAAGCAATGAAACAATATGCAGTATCCAGTCATGATCAGAATAACAGAATACAATAAAAAATGAACAGAATGAAGAAGTAAACTATTCTGGACAAAACTGGACAAAGTAATTACTACACCAAAGATAATTTCAATCGCATGTTAACAAATCTTCTCAGCCGAAATATAACTAGCTACAGTACAGACAATAGAAGACAATCCAATGAGCTCAAATCTAATTCAGTTAACTAGATCAATTTCAGTATTTGATATTATCATCACAGAGCATACAATCTAAGCCCACAAACATGCATAGCAACTCTCAGGTACTTGAACAGAAATTAATGAACAAGTACAGCCACTGAACTTTGCAAAGAATCAATAATACTCACGGTGCAGACAGCACTCAAAGCCGTCCAGAAGAATGCCAAGTCGGTAAAGAACAAGAAGAACAGGGCAAGGCACACTCAAAAGTAATGTCCCAGAAAATCTAGAACTCCTCTGTGCCAATGCAGAAGAAGAGTGTGGTTGACAGAGATACAATGCCCTCTCCAACCTCAGGTAGCCAATGTCGGAGCCAAGGGTCAGGGTGATGCCGCACAAGACCACAAGAATGCACCGGCCAAGTGCACTCAAACACAACGGGGAGCCGTCACCGCCTCCGTCCCCCCTCAGGTCAACCTTCAACCTTCGGGTTTCTCCTCACACCGCAATAGGGTTCACACGGGAAACCAAAAGCAAAGGTTTCAATCGGAGATGGCGCCGAAGCCCTAATCCTCCACACAACCCAAAGAACAGAGAGGAAGAAGACCCCAGAGGAGCAAGTCAGATCAGAAGAGATGTACCCCAACGGTGGAGAAATGGGGCCTTAAGAAAAGGAGACAGGGTTTTGCAGTGAGGTGATGCGAGCGGCCGGCTCCGAGGAACCCCGGCCAGCCCACACCTCTGTCGCCCGCCTATCCAGTCGCCGCCTCCTCCACGCGCCGCCGAAATCGGCATCCGCTGTGTCAGATTTGGGTGAAGCTGAAACGTCCGCACGAGCATGCGCACGCACACGGGGACGCGCCCGAGGAGGAGACGCAGTCTCCTCCCCCCTATCTCTTCGTTGGGCTCACTAACAGGTGGGCCTCCCCTTCATTTATTTATTTTTCTTTTTCAATTAGAAAATTACCGAAAGGCCCTCGCATAACCAACAGTTATTACTAAGTAGTAAGTTCTAACTAGCAAAGCATCAAGTAGATAATAGGACCTAGTGAAGCATGTAGTAGCTACACGTAGCAAGTCATAACTCTAACACCTTACACGGTCCAAAATTAAGGATTACCCATAGTCAAATACATTACTAGTTCATTTAACTTAATTACACCATACAACAAGTTCAAAACATAGGTCTTGTCAAGCAATAGCTAGTAGTGAGGCATCTCTAAGCATGCTTCAAGTGAGCTCAACCTCGGTCATTAAGTATCAATTTGAAATCTTAAAATGTTGAATGGATAATACAAATTCAAATTTAATGCTTCTACACTAGACATATCATTCTCTTTTTTTTTGCATTTGATATTCCATTGAAGAATGGTCTGGCGAGGTTCGCAACATTGTTTATTCATCTGATGGAAATCTGCATCTGTTCTTTCGTGTGCCTCTCCATGGAACTGATGCAGAGGTACCTCTTTTGCCCCGGGAAATGTTATATATACATGACAGGTCCTCTGTAACTACAGGTATTATTTGGATTCATGTATTGGATCTATTTCGGAAATGGGATCACACTATTCTTTCTTACATAGTTTTCCAGTTTCCAGTTTATAATTAGTTCTTGAATCATGGGATTACGCATGCTGGAAATATGTAATTAGTATTGAGTTTCATGCACCAACCTATTCACCTAAAAACTTAAGCTGATGAGGAAAGATGGGCAATTCACTTATACTTCAACTGTTCAATACTCCCCCTCACGTGTAGGCTCCCTTAGGCCTAATACGTGGAATAGAAGTGGACTGCAATTATTATTTTTAATTGCGTCAGCCAAGTCTTGAACTCGGGATCTCTTGACTCTGATACCATATTGAGTTTCATGCACCAACCTATTCACCCAAAAACTTAAGCTGATGAGGAAAGATGTGCAATTCATTTATACTTCAACAATTAGAACAATTTATGCTGACATGACAAAGTGAGGTCCTAGAGATTACTCAGTGTTTCCTTGTTAATGCTTCTTTTTCATATCTACAGAGAGGTCACTGGAATTGCAATAGGAAATGACATATCATACCCCTAGTAAAGCCGGGGGAGTTCCGGCCCAGGCAGCGAGCCACGTCGGCGCCCCACGCTCGGCCGGCCGGCGCGTGGCGACGCAATTCGCGTACGGCCGGCCGAGCCACTTTCCTCAGCTTTTTTGGAAATTACGTAAAGGTCCTTTTTCCTCGCGGATAGGTCCCTGCAAGTTTTTTCTTTAAAAAAATTTTTTAGATGGCGCCCCGCGGGTTTCCAAAATTACGTATAGGTCCTTATTTACTTACGTACAGGCCCTTACAGGTCCTCGCTTTTTTACAAAAGAACCTTTGATTTTCCCAAAATTACACATTTGTCCCTGGATTTTTTTTTATGAAGCTCCCTGCGAATTATCGTCTCTTTTACTTTGGTCCACACGGTAGCTAGCGCGGCGTGCGCCGCGCTTATGTGGCTAGTAATATACATAACAGCTTGGCAATCCAGAGCCTGGTTGTACAACACCACATCAGGTGGGCAGCCGCTTTCATCTTGAACCATCATTTGGAGTAGGTCGGGAGCTTCTTGGCTCCTCCTCTCATCGCAGATCCCCTTGAGAAGAATGTTGTAGGAGAAGACGTCGGGCGTGCAGCCAAGCTCGGGCATTCGCCGGAGCGCTATGCCCATTGCGCTTGTGCAGCCAAGAGGGACTTTGAAGCAAGAATTTCGTAGAATCCGTACAGAAATTTAAGAGGGATTTTTGTGGAAATGCATGTTTGAGCATAAGAATTTTGCGGAATCCGTATAGAAATTGCAAATTGTACTGCTTCATGCAAAATTCAGTATTCTTCGCAGCCGATCACCAGTTCGCTACACCTCCGCTTAGTCTTGCCAATGGTCAATGGATGACGCGGATGCAGAAAAGGGTTCAAAAATCAAGCATGTTTTCAAGCCCTTGTCCAACGAACGTGCAGAAGGGAAATGGAGTACAATCAGAGGATGAGTCGGTTCGTACTGACGGCGAATAAGGTCAGATTCGAGCGTATTTTTAACCCAGGCCGTGGAAGATAAGGCAGGCTGTTTGAAAGCAGCAGCTGGTGAGTCTAGGAATATTGCTCTTTAAGCTCTATCCATAATCATCATGTCCTATATCTTTTTTTAATTTTTTTAGTTTTTAACTTTTCATTTTTTTTAAAAAAGTTAAAATAAATAACGATTTTTTAAAACAGCTTTTTAAACAATTTTTAAATCTAAAATCATACACATTATCAACATCAACATAATATAAATAAAAATCATCGGCCGCTGTCAAAACCTATCAAACACAAACAAAAAAAAACCTGGGCTAGCTACTCTTACACGAAGCATCCACAGCCGTCACGTAATTCGTCTAGGCCCATCCACTTGGTGGGTCCCACTTGGGGGAAACTGGTAAACCCGGGCTAACTACTACTTACTTGAAGAATCCACGGCCGTCCTCGTAATTCTTCTAGGCCATCCACTTGGTGGGTCCCACTGGGGGGAACCTGGCAGGCTCATGTTAGGGTTCTACCTAATTTTGCATATTGGTATCTCTTATTTAGCGGATAAACACATTAGCATTCCTATTTATGTAGATCATCTCCTGATTTTTGGATCCCATCTGACATTGCTCTATGATACTCTTCTTTTTTATACTATGTTATGTCTAGGCTATAATATACGCATGCATTGAATATATTGCATAAATATATAGCTTTATTTACTGTTCTCTACATGCATCATTGAATATAGTGCTTAGAAGTAATAATTAGGGGTAATCTAGCTATTTTTATTATCTCATTGGTTTATGTGCTAAGAGAAAATACGTCTTTAATAAACATATGAGTAATAATGTTTTTAAGAAATATTGGGGATCAAATAAAAACAAAGTAAATTCATCCTTAGTAAGGTCCATTTGGAACATAATAATTTTTCTAAACTCATGCAATAAATGAATTGTTTTTCTATAAGATTCGTGTGTTCTAAACATGACTTAAGATGTATTCATATAATCTATTTAGTGTGGATAAGGTTTATGATATGACAATGTTGTATGACAGTTGTCACTTTTAAGCCTTGTTTGGAGTGCAGAAATTCACGAGAGTTTTGAAGAAATTTCGTAGGAAACAATCTAATTACCACAATAATTAGAAAAAAGCCCACGTTCCAAATGGGACCTCTGGTGTTGAGTATATAATCTATTGACTAAAAAGTGACACTACATAAGGTTATAGGCCTCTGTAAGAAAATACTCCAATCATGGAAGGAAGTCATTTTGGGTTACGTGTAGTCAAAATTTATAAAATTTGGCTCTCAATATATTTTTTTAAATATTTATAATAAACATATAAAAATGACATGTGTAGATTTGTCTTCAAAAGCACAATCATGGTGTTATAACTTCATTAGGTTTATAAATATATTACAATAGAAATAAATGGTTAAAGTTGTATTTTGATAACTATATTGATGTCCAAAATGATTTCCTTTTGTGAATGGAGGGAGTAGTTTAGTAATGTTTAATTAATAAATTTGTCTCAAATCTATTTCATTTATGGTAAATTGTACTCCTGTGAGAATTTTTATCAAAGAACTACCTTAGGGAAAGAACATTATGCTCCAGCCTCTAGTACAAATAAGGGCCTGTTTGAATGGACTAGGACTAGTTGTTAGCTGACTAGTAGTTAGCTGGCTAAAGATTAGCCCAGTCCTGTTTGAATCCAAGGACTAATAAGTGCTACTATCTCAGTGCAAAGTCTGTTATACCCCTATGCATGGTGGTCTGGGAGGGTTGGCGTGGGTATCAACGTCTTTTTTCCATCTGGCTGGTCCTTTAGCCCTCATTAGCTGGGTTTGATGGACTAGTTGGCTAACAACTAGTTGGAGCTTTGGCTAAACTTTAGCCCACCTATTAGCCCTCCTGTTTGGATCATCAAGGGTTAAAGTTTAGCAACTAGTTGTTAGCCCAAGGGATCCAAACAGGGCCTAAATAGCTGATGTTGAAGGAGTATATCATAAGCGCAAGAATACGTTCACACTTGACAAAACGGTTTCCCTGAAACAAAAGGTTGGGGGTGAGTGTAGCAATAAGTTGCCTAGTAGGAGCCTTGGAGCCGGTGTACCTTGCGAAAAAGGCTGAAAGCGATTGCATGACTAGAGAGACCCGATCTATCAATCCTCTTGTACTAATCTACTTCTCCTTCTCATTTTTGTGAGGAAAATCAATTAACCTGGATAAACTGAAGGTGAGAGGAAAATCAATTAACCCTTACGGATAAACCCAAGTCCTTGTTTGAGAGTCTAAAATCTCTAACCTATCTCTATGGACAAACGAGGCCGAAAGGTAAATTAGTACTCTCCATCTCCCAAGAAAGAAAAGAGATCTTCTGGGCAGTTTATCAAGTTAGTATGTTGGTGATACGATTTCCCTACATTTAACATTTCAAGTTCTTTTGCTGAGGTAGCACAGGACAACTCATTCCTAAAATAAAAAAAAGAAACAATCGGACCTTTGCTTCGGCTATATAAACAGGAAGTCCAGAACGAAATAATCTCACACAAAGCTTACTACTACGCAGTGGCGGATCCAGGAAAAATTTTAGGAGGGGCTGAACAAAAGCGATACAGCGACATAACTTCACTATGCCCCTCCTACACCATACATCCATAGCTAAAAATTTATGAGGGCTCCAGGGGGGCTCCAAGGGTTCAGTAGCAGTAGGGGGGCTCGAGCCCCCCGCCCCACCGCTGGATCCGCCCCTGCTACTACGTGCATTTTTGTTTATCGACGACTTTTGTTGAATTCACTGTTGCAAAAAAACTGTTCGTTTGCTGCAATATACTATCTAAAACTCAAAATATATATCGTTTAACAGGTTTGGTTAGATAATTTACAAATGTCTGCCGTTGTTTTTGTTTCTTGGGTCAGTATTTTCCACCGCTTATCAGATAAAGAGAGACGACTAAAGCTACTTAATTGCCGGGTTAGAGACAAGCTTATGGAAAAAAAATTGCACATAGCAAATCGGATTGGGAAACTTCTCTTTGGAGTGCAATGGTAAACACACTAAGTTCGATTCACTTCTACCTTATTTAAAGTAGAAAAATAAATTTTATCCCATCACACAAAAAGATCGGACCGAAGGAGGTTGGCACATCGGTTCCAGCACCTCATGAATCATGACTCACGTTGATTTCAGCAGTTTTTTGTCGCGGGAAGGGAGAGAATCAGAGGAACATAGGGCCACACAAGGTTGTCATGTTCACGATCTTAAGTATGATTGTTTTTGGATAAGCAGCATCGGATTGTAGGATCACAATTCCATAAGATTATTTACTTTTTAGTATAATAAAATTTTGAATTATACAAAAAAATACATCATACGTATTATCTATCATAATTATGTTGAAAAGTAGAATAATATGCTAATATCATAACTCACATATTCATTACTACTCACAGAGGCACTAATGGTGTCACTAGACATGAATTCCTAAGGTACAATACACACTACAGAACATTGAGTTCCATTATCCAGATCTGATAGCCCAGCCCAGGAAGACGGAGATGGTGGCGGTTCACTTGGGTGGGGCTGTGGTGCAGAGCTGAAGGCGGCGATGGTGACCGCCGGTGGTAGAGAAGGGAAAAATCGAGAGGATGGAGATCGCAAGCCGCCACCTATAATTGGATCTTTATCTCTTTTCGAGGGTTTCAATCCAAGCACGTCTGCTGCACGCCGTCGGAAGTAATCGAGCGATTGTTTTTTTTTGTTCCCCAACTAGGATCGCATGAGATCGTATTTGTGCCGCGAAACTACCGATCCTACGGGCCGGATCGCAATCCGTGTGTAATTATACAAAATTTCGATTTGTACTGCGGTCCATGTCATCCGGCTATAATAGGAAAAAGCTCGTATAATACCTTAAACTTTAAAGTTCGTTCAGCATTTCAAACTATGAAATTAAACATTTGATCTCTGAATTTTGCCATCCAGTTTAAATAACACCTTGGTCCGGTTTCGAATTATGATATTAGCGCGTGACGTGATAAGTAGAAAATTTTACCACATAGGATGACATGCTGATTAAATTTAAATAAATGACAATTAGGGCCTATGGGGCTCCTCTCCCTGATCGAAATAGAGAGGGAGAGAAGTACCAAGGGCAGTGGTCGTGGAAGTACGGCTATGAGCCCAGTAGGGAAGAAGCACTTGTGGCTCCACATGTCACTAACCTAATTTTGCCAGTGCGTCATTCTACATGGCAAAATCGCTCATTCATCGTACAATACAAACTGATACCACCATGTAAAACCGGGGTTAAGACGTTATTTGAATTAAATTACAAAGTTCGAGAAGTTAAATATATAATTTCATAATTTATGATGTTATATGAACTTTCAACCAAAATTTGAAGTGTTACACGAGCTTATTTCGCTCACAATGTAGGTGGTGCTCCGTTGTGTCGAAATAAATTGATTTATGGCTGAAATTATACTATAGCTGACTGAAATTACACTATAACTGATGATGGCTTATTTGGCGTAACTAAATTTAAAAGATTTTAAAATAGAAAAAAATATGTTAGCAAATGAATCCGAGAAAAAAGAATCGGTAAAAAGCTAAAAAAATCAAAATATTAAAAATAATAAAATAAGATAGAAATCAGAAATTTAAATAAAAATAAACGGGACCATCCCTAGGTATCTCGCTCCTGTCAACCTGAGGCCACTTACCTCACCGGGCTCTCACGCTTCCCGACGCAGCCCCGCCCACCGCGGCACACGTGGCGCCGGGCGGGGCGCGCATCCGTCACGCACACCCTCGCGTCGCGTCCCTCCCCTTCAAAGACCACTCCCCCACCCCACCCACCCCCTCTCCTCCCACCTCACGCTCCCGAGACCAAGAATCCCCAATGCAATCGCAAACCCCAGCCGCGTCGGCGTAGCCAGCTTCCAGCGAGAGACGAGAGCAGTCCAGGAGGTTCGCCGCCGTGGTGGTGAGGTGGGGGTTCCCGGGGTTGGATGAGAAGGAGGGCGGCGGCGGCGGCGGAGGATGCGGAAGGCGTACAAGGACTCCCTCAAGGTGCTCGAAGCTGACATCCAGCACGCCAACACCCTGTAAGCCTCCTCCCTCCTCCTCCCCCCAATTCCGACGCTTCCCCTCTCGATTTCGCTCCGATTCACTCCTGTTCTCCTCCTCCTTGGTCGAGTCGGTGGGAGCGGT
Source organism: Dendrocalamus latiflorus (assembly GCA_017311315.1). Taxonomy (NCBI): domain Eukaryota; kingdom Viridiplantae; phylum Streptophyta; class Magnoliopsida; order Poales; family Poaceae; genus Dendrocalamus; species Dendrocalamus latiflorus. Next base: position 21,064,168 of record CM029675.1, read on the forward strand.
TCTTGGGTTCTGGCGGGGCTGGGAGGTCGCCTCGAGCTGCCGCGGTTGCTGCCGAGGCTGCGCAATGCGGCCTGGGAACTCGGCCGATCGATCGATTCACCGCGCGTCGGCGCATCCGGTTCGTGAGGCGGGATTGCGCTTCCCCGTGGGGGGGGGGGGGGGGGGGGGGGGTCCGGTTGTTTGATCTCGTTATTATCCGTGAGCGCACGAGCGGCGAACTGGCAGTAGATCGGGAGGAGATCGCGCGTGTGCGTGCAGCATATATTAAAAACGCTGCCCCCATGTGTTTCAGTGTTCTAAATTCTGGTTGCTTAAAACAAAAGGGGGAAGGAGAAAGGTGGTGTGATTCAGGGGGAAGGGGAATCTCTTACAGCATGTGATCTGTCCGGTGAATGATGCTAGCTGCCTGTTTTCTTTGTGGGCGCTTGATGAGCAGGGCGTCTGAATTTCCCCGGGAGTACGATGGCGCGTGCCTGCAGATGCGGCTGTCGTACAGCCCCGCTGCGCATATATTCCTCTTCCTGGTGCAGTGGACGGACTGCAGCCTCGCCGGGGCTCTCGGCCTGCTGAGGATCCTCATATACAAGGTTCTGTGGCATGTTCTGCTGCATGGTTGTTGGTTTGGTGCTCACATTTGGGGTGGTCATGCTGAAATTGTAGCGCATTGCGCAGGTTTATGTCGATGGGACGACGACCATGTCGACTCATGAGAGGAAAGCCAGCATCAAGGAGTTCTATGGTATGTGATCTGATTATTTTGTTTTTCTCCTTTTTGTACTGTTTTACTGATCGGAATTGTTATATGGTCGGCATGAGCAGCTGTGGTATTTCCTTCTTTGCTGCAACTGCAAAGGGGGATCACTGACATGGAGGACAAGAAGCAGAAGGCCGTGTGCATCGAGAGGTACAGGAGGAGAGATGAAGATGAAAGGAGCAGCTTATCTGATATTGATGCTGAGAGGGAAGAAGAGTGCGGGATTTGCATGGAGATGAACAGCAAAGTTGTGTTGCCCAACTGCACCCACGCTATGTGCCTCAGATGCTACCAGGACTGGTATGCGCAAACTTTCAGTTTCTGCACATGTATTTTGTGTGACTGCATTTTAGTGCTGTGCAACCTTCTCTCACATGGGCTCTTGTTATCCATGTGATTGATTAACTAACCTTGGTTGGATGTTGCGTTCTGTATTGTTCTTCCATGGATGTCTCGCGAGAATCATGGAAGCTTAAGCCCTGCCAAATGTGGAGATGTTGACATAGCAGATTTGTAGATAAGCATAACCCTCATTTTCAGGTTGTTTTCCCCCCAACTTATATGCTTGTAGGCTTAAAAAAAGCTTCAGCCCTTCTATACATGGCCTTACTTTAAATGAATGTCCATTTGTCCAGTAGCTAAACTGAACAAGACATGGTCTTTTGTAAGTGATGCAGGGAGTATCTATTCATTTTATCCCATTTCCACTTTTCCAGTGGTTGCAGCATTCTTGAAATGAATAAACAATACAAAGTGGCAGTACAATATTCAATTATTTTGCAAACTGTAGAAAGTCTGCAAAATGCAGTGCTTAGCAACTTACAAATATTCTGAACTGCGTTCTGCTTTTCTTTAGTACGAGAATTTGAGTGCATCATTCTATTGAGTATTCACCTTGTTTTTGGTCCAGTTCATGAGCATGTTATGCATCCTTTGTGTAATCTAGGCATACTGTTTGCATGTAGTCCATTGATTCCAGGTTATGAAAACATAACGCTCTTTGGTTTACTATAGCTAACCGTTCCACTAATTAAACATGTGGGTCATGCAGATCAACCTAGCTTCATGTGTTAGCAAACTGACAGTGGATATCTTCAAGTTACTTATTTATGCGTATAAGATTTTTTTGCTGAACAACCTCATGTGCAATATGTGTGTAAGATTTTTTTCCCGAACAATCTGATTTGCAATCATGTGCATTAGGTGTCCCTATAATATTTCTGATCTGTCTGTATTCTTGTAGCCAATGCACACCTTTTCTGTTAGCATGACTTGCATCAAGCTCTTATATTGTGGAGCTGCCTTATAGCTTATAGTTATCATAATTAGAAGAGTTATATCTGTGTTCCAAAGACCGTGCTTTAACAAGAGTATTGTCTTCTTGCAGGAATTCAAGATCGCAGTCCTGCCCATTCTGCCGTGACAACTTGAAGAAGACTGACCCTAGTGACCTGTGGATCTATGTCGATGACCAAGACGTGGTCGACATGGAGACGGTGTCAAGAGAGAACCTCAGACGGCTGTTCATGTACACAAACAAGCTGCCTCTGATTGTTCCAGATGTCATCTTCAGTGTTTATGACTCCCACATAAAATGACTGGCGATGCCGCCTCATCGAGGCCCCTTAGCCAGCGCTCAGTTCCGGTTAATCTATGCCCCAAGTTCTCCATTTCCATACTTGTACTCGAGCCCTTGGAAATGCCTGAACTGTCGTGGAGCCACAAGCCTTTCGGTTGTGTTTTAGAACTTATTTAGTGCCTACATGCATGCTTAAGCATATCCGGCCAGTTTGTATATATCTGACATGGCTCTGTTAATAGAGAACTTGTGCTTGCCCCAAATGGAGGCAGTGCTGTTTGTTACTATTGCATGTTTTTTCCGTCGTGTAAGCTGCTTGCAAGTGAGAGCACTGAAATAGTTGGTACTTGTTTCCTAAAATAGTTCGCACAACAGGACAATTCTTGTCATTTGCATCAGGTCACTGGTTAATGCCAGCCAAATTAGCCAGCAGCTGTTACTCAGAAACTGTTAGAAGAGGCTTTAAATCATCCGAGTTCCATTAACCTCTACTTCTTTTAAGGATAAGAAAGTCTGAAACTGCAGAATCATCAATAAATACATTCACAGATTGTACTGACTTGTTATCTTCAGTGTGAGGAGCATCAAAGCTACCAATCAAATCGAACTAAACAGCGTCACAATTGGCAAAGAACCCATCCTCTCACAATAAACAAGCTTTTCTTGCTCAGCTCCTGATGATTCCTAAAGATCCATGTACATTCGGTAAGCATTCCTTTGTGGAGAGTAGTATCCCTCGACGTCTGCATCGACCTGGACCCGACCTTCTGGTGCAGAGCAACCGCCGCCGTCCTCGCCGGGTCGACGTGAAGGGACACCGGCTGGACCCGACTCCTCTGGCACCTCTCGACGGCGGCCTTCAGCGGCGCCTCGCCGTGGCCCTGCCTCCTGCAGCTCTCCTTCACTGCAACCAGAATAGCAGCTTTGAGTACAGTTAGAGCCGAAAGCTTCGAGAAGAGAGGAGTATGTGTGTTGATGTATCTCACCAGCGAGCTTCGTGGTGATGGAGGCGCAGATGGAGGTGGCGCAGGTGTACATGGCGTACCCGACGACCTCCTCGTCGCCGTCTCCGGCGCTGAGTGTCGAGTAGATCAGGCCGGAGTTCCGGCACTTGAGCTCGTCGTGGAAGGACCGCGCCAGCGACTCGTGCTTCGGGAAGATCCTCTTCTCCAGCCGCACGATGTCGTCGATGACGCGGCCGGCTCGCTCCTGTGATGGGTCCAGCCATGAGCCAAGGTTGCCAACATCACGACATTTATCGAAGCATCATAAGACCATATAGATCACAATATAAATCAAAATCATGTAGTATTGCAGTGGTATCATGATCCTACTTATAGAATCGTTAGATCAAGTCGAATCATAATAGAATCACAATAGAATCGTAATCCTAACAACAAACCATATTAGCATATAAAATTTGTTATTACCTATTGCTAGTTTAATTTGCTTTATTTTGTTGTTTACATGCTCTAAGGTAAAAAATATTATGTTTGACATATTGCATTTTTAGATTATTAGTTTATAAAAATTAATTAAATAAGTTTTAAAATTCAATATAACATGAATAAGTGTACTTAAATTACAATGTTAAATTTAAAAATATACTATAGACTTGTATATTTAGAAATATAATTTAATTTTTATATAAAATATATATTTCTTAAAAAATTGATAGAATCATAATTCTACAATATAATCCCGTCGGACAAAAAATGATACTACCTGATATCGCCATCCTAACAACATTGGGTCCAGCTCAGGTCGTCATGGCCACTCCGTCTCGTGGTTTGCCCCCGCAATTATTTCATTTCCAGCAAATGTATCTGCATATATCATGTTGGTCCTTTTAAAAAAAGAATATAAATAGGCATTGTGTGGAATTGTTTCGTCAAGTATACCCAACTTTTCAGTTTTTTTAATAAGAGTATGCAAGAGAAGCTATATATTCTTGTAAGGTCTCGAAACTCATGACATCCATACACAAACAAGTTCACAATCTTGCTTAACGCCCTGACTATATAGGCAACCAAAAAAAAATCCATGCATGAGACAGGAGCGTGAGGAATATGGTTCATGATACGTCTGCACCTTATTTATGAAGAGAAACTGAAGGAAGAGGAGTAAAGAAACCGTTTTATATTAACTTTAGTTTTTCAAAGTATAAACCAATGTAAGCGCCCTCTATAAGCAAAAAAAAGAAGCATCTTTGGGGTCCAAAGCGCAAAAAGAAACCCCAAAAGGCCAAAACCCTAGTTCTCATCGTCCCCTCTTCCCTCCCCTCACGCTGGTGTTGGGTTGCGGCGCTAACGAGCCACCGAGCGCGATGGCGAGCTCGGCGCTGAGACGAACTCTCCCGCGACGCGGCTCGCTCCGCCGCCTTCTCCCTTCCGACCCAGCATCCTCCGCCGCGGCGGACTCCTCCTTCCGGCGCTCCTTCCAGTCCGGTGAGCACCCCTCCTCCCTCCCTCCCTCTGATCCTCGCCTCTCCCCAACCCTTCCATGCAGTGTTTCCTACACCCTCGTGCCGCATCCTGACTTAGTTAAAGCTCTCATGCTTGCTAACCCTTTCCCATTCTGATGCAACAAAAATCGAGTCGAATCGAGTGGCTGGAAAGATCTAGGTTTAGCGCGAATTCGTTGTCTAGCTTCCCCGTGCTAAACCCCATCATTTTTTAATGACAGCACGCGTTATGCGTGATGTTTGGTGAATTGATGTCTAAAATGTTTCAATAATGCTTCTGTTCATATGCTTGTTTGGTCTGATTATTGCTGCTCAGGGGAGGGCGAGGGCGAGAGCGTGGACGATTTTGAAGAGCGGTTATTCGGCAGCAAGGGCTCGGATGAGATGCCCATCTTCCGGAAGCTCGACGGGATTGGGAATCCCCGTGGAAGATACGACATGGGCTCTGGGATGGGTGTTTTCGGTCGGTACGGTGACAGGAATAACTCTGGGTATAGTGACAGGAGTAATTATGGGATCTTGGAGGGTTTCGATTCCTTGAATGATGGCATGGACGAGGAGTTGGATAACGCGGCCCGAACCTTTCATGTGACGGAGGATGTCGATGACGATGACTATAGTTTCAGGCCGGATGTGACTTACAGGCGAGGCTCGACTTATAATGTCCGGGTAAGTTTGGATTTCTGTTCATCACTTCATTGGTTAAAGTATTCGAGAGATCACAAATTTTTTGCAGTCTTGATTTTATCCTGTTACTGTAGTGGAATTCACAAATTTCTTTTTGTTGTATAGATGTTTGTCAAAACAGAAAAAAGCTATTCTGATCCACTATTGCCTAAACAATTGAAAACAACCAGAAGATGCCTAAATTGCTATTGCTCTTTTAGTATTTTAAGTTTCTAATTTACATATTTTATTTATTCATCCGAGTGTAGTGGAATGACTCTTCTAACACCAGATTATTCAACTCTATTGCATGCAGGACCTTGACCTTACAAGACCTGCAGCCCCAAAGAACCCTCCTAGACCGCAGTTTGAAACAACTACAAAGGAGGTTTTGAGGAAAGCTGATTTTAGGGTGAGTACATCAGCTTGGCAACCTATGTAAATTGGCTACAGTTTTTGTTTAAAATTGATTTGTAGATTTTGCATGGCACCTTGTAAATTATACAAATTTTAATCAACATGAAGTAAATTTCAATCAACATGAAGTTTCAGGAAGACAATGAGACTATGCTAATGCCCACAAAATGACTTTTTTCTTGTGACTGGATGGAGCAAGTCATAACCTGGATGTGATAGCATGCAGTGTACTTTCTACCTTATAAATTTGTTACGTGTATGCAAATTTGCCCAAATATCATCTTGTTGTACCACTCCCCTAAAGCTATGGGATGCTGACATCTTCTCGTGATACCTCCTGTTGTTGTATTCAGTATTTGAATTTAGCGATTATTAAATACTTATTTTACTGAGCTGATATGTTGCTTGTAACCCTACTCATTTGAGTTATTGCCTCACATTATTCTAAGATGATGTTTAGATGCAAATATTGGAGCACAATAAGAGTCAAAAGCGGAAATTATTGGATGTTATGTATGCATGTATTTTAAGTTTCAACATGTACAATGTCCATGTACATTTTGAAAATATACACTTCTACATGCACAAAAAACCATAGTTTCATGTGTAAAGCGTTGCCAATAATTAACTACAATTAGACGCCTCCTTGCATGGATATATATTTTTTTGCAAAGACTCCAGCTTTGATCTGCTTGATGCATTCCTATATCATGGACTATTACAAATATCTTCCGGTTGCAGTTTTTGACGACTTGTAATTGTTCCTCGCAGAATGTTAGATTCCTCTCTAATTTTCTTACAGAAGCTGGCATTATCATCAAGAGGAGTCAGGTAATAAGATATTTTTCCTGCTTTTATATAAGAGAGGAAACTTTGGACCTGATATATTATAGACATTCAGATCATGTTGTGTTAGATATTTGCTAATCAGGCATATTCAGAACTGAATGACATCTCTCGAATAAAGGAGTGCCAGAGTTCAAATAGTAACTGTCCTTCAATACATGACCTCATCTTCACATGCATAATTTGCAATGTTCTAAATGTACTGTTACTCACAGAAATGAAGATCGTGCTTTGTTTTCAAAGTTTCCCCTTGCAGACGATGCTGTTGAGGTGTTTTTGTTGATTCTTGTTGAATGTGTGTCCTTATTATGCTTAATTCTAAAGCAACACAATTCTATAATCAAGGTGCCACATATAGCATCATCTCTCTTTGTTAACTGTCAATGTAGTGTTTTGTGTGGTATCTTGTTTAACTATTACCTCTAGAGAGTACCTCCTGTTTCGCTCAGGATCAGTTTCACAAGTGCACTCATAATTCTGTATTGATGTATGCTTGCCATGGTTTCTAACTTATTGATCTATTCAGACTAAAATTAGTGCGAAAGCTCAGCGTAAGGTTGCAAGAGAGATTAAAACCTCACGTGCATTGGGGCTGATGCCTTTCACAACAATGGGTAAAAGACCATTCATCTTTGGCAGAAGCGTGGAGGAGGATGCTTTGGAGGAAGAATATGAATACGACTTTGTAGAGCAGAAGGGCGGTGAGCCTGACGAGGATATTGGGGATGTTAAGCCTGATGTGGAGACTGTGTAAACAATCTCAAAGGCGTGTCTTTCTGCGATTCCTCTATTTCTTCTGTTATTCTCATTCAACACAGCACCGCATGCTTACCTGATGCTTCATTTTGCTTGCTCAGAGCATAGATCTGCTTGAATAAATTGTAGTACTGCACATGGTATGTACACTGGTATCTCGGTCCCTGTTGTGACATGATAAGCAAATATTTCCGGCTTGGTAGGCTCCATGTTGGAAAACACGTGCCCTACCGAACATGACGTGCACTGTATGAGATCCAGCTCCTTGTCTGAGCGAGAATTCGGAGGTAGTAGTACCAAGTTTTTTTTTTGGTTTAGTGATTGTTCAGCTCTGCCACGAAGGCACCAACGATTCATAATCCATGTGTTCGTTTTGGACAGCTTTGTTTATTTTAATTGCTTTGCCCTGCTCAACTTGGCTTTTTTTTACTGGTTTATAGTTTTTTTACTGTAGTTGATTTATTTTGTATTGTATCTGTTGGCAGCTTTTTTGTGTAATTAAATAAAAAATTAAAAATGATAAAATTGGTTAGTCCATTACGGGCAATACAAAGGAATACAGGAAAAAGAAATAGCAAAAAACCTAAAAAAATAAAAAAACTGAAAAAGATGAAATTAATGAATAGTGAATTAGAAGCCAGAAGCTGAAGCTAAAACGAGTGGAGCAAAATTTGCTTGTTTCGGCTTCACTTTTTGCTTCTAGTTTATTCTTAATTTTGCCTTTTCTGGCCTTTTAGTATTTTTTTCCTGTTTTTTTGCCTTTCGTTATTGTATTTGTTTGTATTGTCTATGGCTAACCTGTTTTTTCTATTTTAATTTTTTATATTTAAGTACGTTAAAAAAAGTCATCAGCAGTTATAATATAAAATAAATCAGCTATAGTATAAAGGCCATAAGCTGGCTTATATAAGCCGAACTGGATAGATCTTGGAGAAGATTTTATCCATTGCCTCGAGCTTGCATCGGCTGCCTAAGAAAGAATGCAAGTGGAATCTGGGTCTTCAGAAGGATTATGCTCTGGAATCTGGGTATATATGCTGATTGCTCGATTTGGTCCCCAATACTGCGCCGTGGTGTTGACTCGCACAGGCACGGTGGTTCATCGTGCGAAGCATTTTGTGCGCGTAATTACACAACGAAACATGCACTGTTCTTATTTATTTCCTTCTTTTTGGTTAGGTGTCACGTCGGTGTTGATTGCACGGCTCAGGTGTCAATTCGGAAATTGGCATCGGCATAGAGCCTTGTGGCATATTCGCATGCACGGAATAATTTTGATTTGCTTGCTTGCGCTTGAGGTGTCTAATGCAATTCCTCAAGAGATTATTAGATTATGAACTTTACCAGCACTACAATAGACACGAGTGAAGTGATACAATTTCTGACTTTTGCAGTTAGGGTTTTCTTTCTAATGAAGTAATGAACTAATCCTGGGTAGTTTGTGCTCACTTCAATGGAACGGAAATGGCTTAGCCTCAAGAAATAGGGGAAGAATTTGCGAAAATACTGAGCTAATCAATGGAATATTGGATGGTATTTTCTAGTTTAGACATCTTTGCGAAAATACAGGGCTATGGTAAATTGGCAATGCCATTTTTACAATGGACTGAAGTTATCTATTGCACTTTTTTCATGAAGGAAAGTCCCATTTTCCTACATAAAGAGGAGAAAAATTCATAGATAGTAGAGTTGAAATTGGAAAATTTCTTAGGAGCAGTAGAGCTCAAAGTTTAAAACATGCAAGTTAGTACAAAATATTAACATATGTTAATATGTGAATTATAGTTGCTACTTCTATTTCGTATCACATACTCTTATTAGTATTATCATTGAGAGAGTACTAAGGGCCACATACGGGCAGGAAAGGCTCTCACAAGTCACAACCTTCTCATGACTCGTTTGTCACACCAACCAATTCATGTGACTCGTCAATTGTTGACACATATCAGGCATCAGTCTCCTAGCATTCGAAAAGTATGTCATGTGATGAGTTCGTGCATCTACTCAATCAAGCTTGTACTATTTTTTCGCACAACCACTTTGTCGGTGCGAGAAAAAGCTTTCGATGTCATTCGCAATATTTTGATGCACTTCGCCCATCTCTAAACATAGAATGTTAAGGTTACAAAATTATACGCTATTATAGACAAATTCAACACTTTTTTGATGTGGTAAAGTAAATTGCCACTGACATTGTCATTGACCATCCACCTCACGTTAAGGGTGTAAATGAAGTGAATAATTTTTGATTCGACCGATTAATCGAAGGTTTACGAAGTGAATATGAAAGAGAAATATGTATTCGATACTACCCATGTGCAACTCTGACCTTAAGAAAAAAAAATATGATACATAATGAGCGATATCTATCCATATCTATTTTGATTGCATCCATACTATTGAATGTCCTGTGTAGAGGTACAAACATAAGAGATAATTTTCATCCGACTAATTGACCATCTTACGAAACAAATACGAAAGGAACATCCTATGTAGAGGTACAAATATAGCACATAATTTCCGTCTGATTGATCGATCGGCTTACAAAACAAATACGAAAGGGATATCTGACACTACCATGTTCGACTTCAGCACCAAGAAAAATATATATTAGAATACAAGATGAACGATATAGCATCCATATCCACTTCAATTGCGCCCTCACCCCACCCACCTATTGGAATACTACCTTCTCAACCCAACCGGATGCAAAAAGACTTGAACTCAGAACCCAACGCCAACCTCCTCTTTTCACGACGCCTTCTTCCCACCCCAAAATCCCCATCCTCCAAAATCCAAACCAATCTTGCGAGAGAGATTATTATGAAGAGGAATACAATTGCATATAATTTTGGTTAGTACAGCTGAAGTCGATATAGTATATACTATAATTGACTAGTAGACCTTATCTTAAAAAATACATCGTTAGAAAAAGCGAGTTATCGCAGCAAATTACAAAAGCAGCTGAATCGAACCAGCGAGAGACTGTATGATGGTACAAAAGCAGTTTAATCAAACCCAGTTGAGTTCTTTTCCATTTATAGCTTATAACTTATGTTACAGTAACTGGCTTTCAAATGGTGCGTTTTTCAAGACGATATCAACAGGAAGATTGTAGTAAAAAGTGTACTGAGTTCAACTGTACTGATCAAAATCATATGCAGCTATTTTTATCTACATACCACCTCTTACGAATAGACAGAATTTAAAAAATTAAACTATAAATTATAAGACACCAAAGAAATTCCACACATTGCCTCGTGTGTCCTTTTCCCCTTTCGTGACGCATCTTTCTCTCCCCCTCCAAATTCCCCATCCAAACTAAATCTAAAAAATTCAAAACAGGGGGAGAAAAATCATCGCCGACGGCAGCCTCCGCTCCTTTGCCGCCTCGCCGAACACCGTGCGCCGCCGATACCTCGACCCGCCCTCTGCTAGGTCTCTCGCCCCGCCTCCCTCCCTCTCTTCAATTCGGTGTGTGTGTTGAGGAATCAGGAGTCTAGGGTTTCCGTCGCCCTGGCTCGATTTGATGATTAGGGGTGGTGGAATCGGTGAGGAGTTCGCGCTGTTGGGGAGGTTCCTCGCGCTTGCTTCCATTCCCATGGCTGGAAATGTACGAATACGACCGTCTCTGTTAGTTTTTAGTTGCGTAGTAGATATAATCGCTGCTTGTTAAGTTTGTAACCTTAAGGCTTGGAAGGAAACAAAGATCTGAAGTAGGTAGTTTTGGAGGGTAATCTGAGGGGTTTGTAAGAGAAGCAGGCAGAAAAGAAGGGGCTTGGTGTTGGTGGTAACCTGAGGGGATTTCACCATGGTGGGGAAGGAATTGGTGCTGCAAAGGAATGGTCCTGTGGACATCCGTGAGATTGCTGCGAAGGCAACGCTCCGGGAGGTACGGCAGAACGGGCACATCTATGTGGAGCTCCGGCGTGCCGGGAAGCGCGTCATCTTCTTCTGCACCGTCTGCCTCACTGAGTGTTTCAGCGATAATGTGCTCTTTGACCACCTGAAGGGGAACCTGCACTCGCGGCGGTACGCCGAGGCTAAGGTCACACTGCTTGGGCCCATGCCATGGCCATTCAATGATGGTGTGCTTTTCTTCGACAACTCGCGCGAGAAGGATCCACCCTTGCTGGACTCAAGCTCGCAGAGCACCGGAGAATTGTCTCTGGTTCCCCAGCCTGAGATGTCAGGGAATGGCACTGAAGTGACTTTGAGGTTGAGAGATGGTTCAAGCTTTTGTAATGGCGTCAAAGGTGCAGCCAATGGTGCAAATGGACGTGCTAATGGTAGAACTGCTGTATCTGAAGATCATGCGTTGTCAAACCACAGTGGAACTGATGGTCCTCTTGTTATTCCTGGTGTATTGCTAAAGGATGTTGTTTCAAATTTGCCTGTGCATCTTTTGGGGTATGGAAACATTGCATACAGGATCTGTGAAGCTAGCCGAGGCTGTAAGAAGATTAGCAAGATCTGGTGTGCTTGGGTAGGACAAGAAAGCTCCCATGGCTCTGAGGGGTGTAACATTTATGAGCAATCTGGTTTTGCTATAGTCAACTTCTCTTATACATATGAATTGGGCAGGAAGTGGTCTACTGACGATCAGGACCTTCCTATCTCTGCTGGATCTTTCTTTGTAATTGATGATGCTGGACTTCGTGGAAAGAGAAGGAAGAAGTCATTTTCTGATCAAGAAGCATCTTCAGAAGAGTCGAATGGTCAGAGCAGCTCTGCCCATGGCAAAAGCCAAGCTATTGTGACTGGTTCCCCAACAGGTACCTCACACAATCTTCAAGTCGGCCTCTTATCCAGCAAGTCTATGAGGAGAGAGTTGAGGAAGCAGAAGTGCCTTGCTGCTGAGAGATTTTGTGATATTTGTGGGCGACCAATGCTTCCTGGAAAGGATGTGGCTACCTTACTGAACTGCAGTACAGGAAACCTGGCTTGCAGCAGTAGAAACTTGAGTGGGGTGAGTAATTTCAAACATTCTTGGCTATGTTTATTGAAGATAGTTACACTGGACACACTTTTTTAACAGAGAAACAAAAAGAACGCATAATTGGAAAATTAGATCTTCAACAAATTTTCTTTTGCAAGTAGAGATACAAGCTTTCTTCGCTGTTGGAAGTAAGTTCAATTCTTATCAACCATATAATCCAGAATCAAATAAGGCCTTACAAAAAATATGCTGGAGGAATTCTCTTTTTTTCCCCACCCCAAAGGTAGCAATTAGAGAATTTCCGCTTCAAATTCGAAGTCTTCTGCTGTAATGACTGCTACACATGATTTTTGCAGGCTTATCATCTATTTCACACTTCCTGCCTTGTGCACTGGACTATCTTGTGCCAATATGAGGTGCTGGCTGACCAAATTGCAAACAAGGGGAAGAGCAACCGAGGAAGAAAGGCAAAAACAGCACCTAAGAGTAAAATAACATCCATCCTTTGCCCGGAATGCCAGGGTACAGGAATCCATGTTGAGGGAGATGAACTTGAAAAGCCAACTATTTCTTTATCCGAGGTTTGGAGCGCATTGTCACTCCTTTCTTACCAGCTACCGATGTTTCTTTCAGAGAACTTGCTTTAATTCATTATTGTGCAAGTAAAATGCAGTGCTCCTGATAATTGGATTTATTTTGGCAGATGTTTCGCTATAAGCTGAGAGCCATTGAAGCACATAAAGCATGGATGAAGAGACCTGAAGTGCTTGCGAACTGTTCCACTGGACTTCACTTCCCTTCAGAACATCTGGAAAGCTCTGAGGTAGCTTCCAAGGCAAATTAAATTCCTATTTTGTGAATTGAAATGCATGGATTGTATCACTAATGCCACATCCCTCTGTTGTAGGAGCAGGTGATGCCACTGAAGTCGCTTCCATTCTACGCAGCTGATGGATAAGCACATATTTAGATCCGCTCGTGAACTGCACCTCGCTATTGCCAGAAACGAGAGGAATTCTTCCTGAGTCGCTGTAAATTTACTAGAGCAGCTGTAAATAAGCATGCATGACAATACTGGGAACAGTGATGTTAGATGCTGACATTGTAGTTTGCTTATTTGCCTGTTTGTATTGTACCAATGTTAACCTGTCCGTCCGCCAGATACCATGATGGTCAGAAACTGGAACTTACAACAAAACTGTATTCGACTGGTTTTAGTATGCACTGCTCTTTATAGTTTTCAACTCGACCATATTCATCGTAACTACTGTATTTCTGCACTATGCTCTCTAGCTTTGCACATAATGGTGGTTCCATTTTTTGCATCGTGTAGCGTGTAAAAGTTGTGGTTTATAATGCTATGTAAGCTGATTACGGGATTATTTCATTGATTTGTTCATGAAATGAGGAAAGCCTAAAAATACAGTCAGGTGGTCCAATCTCTTAAGAAACGAGGAAAGCCTAAAATAGCGTTACGTGCAATGTCACACAGGTGCTGAGGTGCTCCAGAAATCCTAGGTGCGCCGATCATTCACGAAAGTGAATGATTTCATTTTGGTTTTGCAGTTGGGTTCGTAACTAGCCATTTCCACACTAGTTTGGTTATTCACGTTTATTTAACCCTACGAGGTACATACATGTTCTTTGTAGCATACTTTCAATTACGGATCCTTCTGTCCGTGATGACATCGAGGGGGCATTTTAATAAATCTCTTGAGAAACGCAACATCCAGATGAAAAGCAAGCAGAACAGAAAGTATTAGAAAAAAAAGAAAGTTGCCAGAACTTGGGATCTCAGCCAGCAAGACAGTTGTGTCATCAGGAAGCCATTACCGAGACGGCCTCACCATTATCAGGAAGATAACGCAGTATTTGTTGAACAGCATCATCGATCCAAATGATACAGCAAAGCCATAAATAAATCTACCAAAAAAAACATCAAAAGCACCAAAAGAAAACAAAGGATGATACCTTGTAGCGTATCATACTTCGATGCGAGAGAGGAGAAAAAAAAGAGAGTATCAGTCGTGACCACAGATAGATCTGGAAACTGGTAGAGAGCTTAGAGAGGCGAGGAGAAAGGGACACTGGATTTCGGCGTGAGAGATGAGGCGATCTGGCGACTAGGGTTTTCGGCCACGCGAGGGGACTAGCTGCCCGCGGAAATCCTCCAATTTATCGACCCAGTCGCTCGTCAACCGGGAGCCGAGTGGGAAACTCCCAGACGGCGGCTAGGCCCTACCGCCGCAGCGCGCATCGTGAAATGTCGGGCCGGCCGCGTCAGCACCGGGGAAAAAAAAACGCCCCTCGGCCCGTGCCGAGCAGGACGAAACGGCCCAAAACACTAGTGTTTCGCCCCTCCCACATAGGGATGGCAACTGGGCGCGACAGGTATGGGCTCGCGATCCTGATTTACATCCACGGGTTTATCTGTGAAGGACGACGGGTGAAGAACCTCGCCTATACCTATCGCCCGTGGGCATACCCGTTTACTCGCAAACTGAGTCACCATCTGAGAGTTAAACTAATGACGAAAACATATAAGCAGCAGCTGTTGCTAGGAAATATAATAGCTATCAACAAAATTTATAACAATCAATAGCAATTAGAGATATGCAAAAGTTTATAACAATCAATAGCAATTAGAGATATTGCTATGGCTGCGCCACCTATCAATCTATATCGTGGGTAAACGGGCGGGGTGGGTATGGGTCGAGTTTACCCATACCCGTGCCCGTTTACCCGACGGGTAGAGTGTTTCCCCCATTTTCATACCCGTGGGTAAAGAAAATATCCCATACCCGCCTCCATTAGGGTATTTACCCACGGGTATACAGGTAAACGAGCACAATTGCCATCCTTACTCTCACGGTCGTCACAAGCCGCGTCGCGCCAGAACTGAAGGAGGCACGCAACACGTCTCCCCAACCGCGCTGCGGGGCACTAAAATTGCACGGCACGGGTGAGCCACACATCAGGCTGGGGCGTTAGTGGGATGTTATGGTCATGTTCTTGACTTTAACTTTTAGCTTTTACTAGTTATGTATCCGTACATTGTAACGAAATTCATTGAATATATAGAGAATCGTGTTATAGAAGAGAGTTGATCTTATCGGTTGGAAAGTGGAAAATGGTGAAAAGTTGAGAGAATAGAGCGGTTGGAGGAGAATAGACGTACAACCACCAACTCATTCTTTTATCTCTACTATATAAAAGAAGGAGTTGGTGGTTGGTACGGCCTCTCCCACCTTTTCTCACAAAAAAATACCCAGCGCTGACATGTGGGCCCAACTCACAAAAACACCTGCGCCGAGTGGCTTCTCTCCTCCCGCACATCTTCTCCCCCGTCTCCCCATGTTCTACGCGTAACCGCGTCTCCCCCACGTGCTCCGCGCCTCCCTCCTCCGCTGCTCCGTCCTCGCCTCCTCCCCTCCCTCCTCCGCCGCTCCGCCCTCGTCTCCTCCCCACCCTCCTCCGCCGCTCCGCCGCCGCCTCCTCCCCCCACCCCTCCGCTCCCCGCAAAACCATTCTCCCCTCTCCCCCCTACACACTCGTCTTCCTCCGTTCCCCCTCTCCTCTCACCTCACTCCCACTCCACTACTCCAGATCTACTCCACTTCCCCCACCTCGACCTCGGGCCGCCTCCCATGGCGTCGCCCTCCGGGAACCCGAACGCCCCCTTCGAGCTCGGCAAGCTCTTCAAGCCTCCCCCAAACCCTAACCACCCCACAACCGCCCCGACCGTCACCGGCATCTTCCCGGGCGCCCCCGCCGCCGCGCCGATGGCCTCCGGCCCACCCGGCCCCTACTCCTACCTGCCGGCCACCCCGCCCTTCCACCGCGCCCCCTACCTCCACTACCCCAATGACCCCCACGCCGGCCACCTCCCCATCACGGCCTTTGCGAACCCTAACCCCTAGCCCGGGCCCCAAGCCCGGTCCCAACCCTGGCGCGCGGCTCATGCAGCTGCTGGGCAACACCGCGCCAACCCACCTCGATTCGGCGGCGTCCATGCCGCCGTCTTTGGAGTTCTCTGCGGCCCCGGTGGTGCCGCTCCCGGCGATGCCGTCCGTGCCGCCGGTGAGGATGCCGAGCAGCAAGATGCCGCGGGGGAGGCTGCTCGGGCCCGGGGACCGGGCCGTGCACGACGTGGACTCGCGGCTGCCCGGGGAGGCTCAGCCGCCGCAGCTGGAGGTGACGCCCATCACAAAGTACACCTCGGACTCGGGGCTGGTGCTGGGCAGGCAGATCGCTGTGAACCGGACCTACATCGTGTATGGGCTCAAGTTCGGCAACATCCGCGTCCTCAACATCAACACAGCGCTCCGCTCGCTCCTTCGTGGGCACACACAGGTTTGACTGCTGTAGATTGATCACACCGTGGAAAATTTTTTGTTGCATAGTTTAGTACAGAAGTGTTTGTATGAGCTGGTATCAGTAGCTCTAAAGTGAACTACAGATTTGTGTCTTTATGCATCAGCTCCCCAAGCATTAATTAGTATATGTATATCTTGTTTGATAGGATCATTTTGCTCTGTAGTGGCATCTGCTTCACTCTTATGTTTGTTTTTATGATTATGGAGTAGTCTATTATATTCCAGGCTGAGCAATTGACTTTTAACTACATATATAGAGGGTGGATTCTGAATTTGGAAGGTTATATTGTGAAATGAATTAATAAGGTCAGTACAGGTAGCAGAAGTCCAAGTGGAAGCGTGTATCTTGTTGCTGCAATGAGTTAGTTTGAAGAATATTAATAACCAGCCATATCTATAGTCCACTGGAATTAATTCTTCTTCCTCGTACTGATGAGGTGTATTCGTCATCAATAATTATATTTATAGAATATAAACGGAAAATGTATCTGCTGTAATTGATGTTTTGGTTTTATCCCAATATTTTTAGAAGTTTGGTGTTTGTTTCATTTCATGTGATATTGTTGGTTTTTGTTAGCATGAAGGTGCATTTCTTTTTTATGTTTCATGGTCTTATTTGTGTTTGTTGTAGAAGGTGACAGACATGGCTTTCTTTGCAGAAGATGTCCATCGTTTAGCAAGTTACTATGTCTGACATGCAAGATGTTCTGCACACTTGTTTTTCTGTTGGGGTAGCGATGCTGGGTGCCTGTGCTCACATTTCATTCTTTGTTTTGGGGGGGGGGTACGACCCGGCGGTACAATGGTCGTGGGCTGGCATGCAATTATTGACACAAATTAATAATTTGTTTGGCTCATCTACAGTGCAAGTGTAGATGGCAGTATATATGTATGGAAGATTGATGAGAGACTCGACAAAGAAAATAAACCACAGATTGCAGGCAAGATTGAAATCGCCATCCAGATTGTAGGAGATGCTGAAACTTACCATCCAAGAATATTGTCGTAGGGGTGGCCCCCACCTAAACCCAGCAGGCCTGGTAGGAGATTATAAGGCCCAGAATAGGCCATGTGTAATGACATAACTGCCCCCAGAGGGGATAACCAGATGTAAGGGTATATCTGTAAAAGCACTCCTCATGTGTATATATATATGGGTAAGCCATGGGGAGGACGCCAGGCAATCACACTTATCTTCATCACTCTCCACTACCATCTCTCTCTCTGTTTGGTCTGTAGCCACAACAGTTGGCGCCGTCCGTGGGGACGACGAAGACAAGCCTGAAGACCGAAGGAAAAAAGATGGCACCAAAGAGAGCTTCACCAGCAGCGGCGAGGGGAAAGAAGACGGATGGGTCGGAGCAGCGCGTGAGCACCAGGGCTTCGGCATCGGCCGCCGAAGGGGTTGGCGGCGGCGTATGCGTCGTGGTCGCGGGCGTCGACGCCCGCGCGGCAGCAACCGACCCCGCCAGCATCGCTACGACGACACTTAACCCCCTCGCTGGCACTGCAACGACAGCCCCCGCCACCCTTGCCGGTAGCGCAGATCCGGCGGCCGGGGGTAGCCGCAATGAACCATCCGGTGGATCTGGAGATCGTGAGGCGATGGTCACTGCACCAGCCCGTCCACTGGGCGTTCCGGCGGCCTCAACGACACCTGCGGTGGAAAGCGCCCTACTAGTAGCCTTCAACGCGTTCCAGCGGGAACTCGGGGACCTTCGCAGGGCCGTCCGAGATATACGAGAGGCTCGGAGCCAGCAGGTCGCGCCGGTAGTCGCGCCCGAGCCCACGCCAGAGATGGTGGACAGCCGCGAAGCCCCCACGTCTAGCCGTGTCCCGCTGAGACGCGTAGATCCGAAATCTCCGCTTTCGGCGGGGCTGCAGCAGGCGGCGTGGCTCGAAGACTTCAAGTTCCCTCGCATCATCGACCCGTACAAAGGTGACACGGATCCTCGCGAGCTCGTGCGCGTGTACGAAACCGCGATCGAGGCCGCGGGCGGAGACGACACCGCGAAGGCGAAGGGACTCCCCCTCGCACTGCACGGAGTGGCGCTCTCCTGGTTTTTTACCATAGAGCCGGGCTCCATCTACGCGTGGGAGCAGCTTCGCGACCGGCTTCGTAGCAACTTTCAAGGACATTATGTCGAGCGAATCAATGCGGACCAGCTCTTCGCTGTGAAGCAAGGACCCTCGGAGACGCTCCGGGGCTACTTCAAGCGCTTCGACAAGATTCGAGGCCAGGTAAACGATGTTAATGAAACCACAGTCGTTAATGCAGCCATACAGGGCCTTCGCCCGGGCCCGATGGCCGAATACAACGCGCGGAGGCCAATCACGACAGTTGCCAAGCTCTTCGACAAAATGGACGGGTATGCGCGGGCGGAGGAGGATGCGCGAAGACGCAGCATCACCGCCCCCGGCCTCGCCCGTGAGGAGCACCCCCCCGCGCGAGGTCAGGGTGGGTGGTCCCTCCTCGAACCTGGGCCGTAGCCGAAAGCCCCGAGGAGGCCCTCCCCGAGGCAGGGAGGCCGAGGTACAGGAAGGCTCCTCACGGTGCAGCCCTAAACCTCAGCGTCGCCAGCGCCGGTCGCAGGCGGCCCACCATGTCCTCGCCACCGAGAGCGCCCGCCAAGGACCCGACCCCGCCTCACGGAGGGGAGACCGGGGATCGGAGGGCGGATTTGACTACGGCAGCCAACCCCACGCAGAGCAAGAGCTCCTGCACTATGGCAAGTGGTGCGAGGTACACGGCTACGGCGATCATTACACAAGGGCATGCATTGCGGTGATGGAGCTGCGGAGGGCGACGGCCGGGTCTCGGGCTCCGCCTACCCGTCCCCCCGCCGAAGCCCACATAGGGCACCCAAGGGATAGCCCCATACGGGCCACCGCAACGGAGGGCGCGCAGCATCACACCATCAACGTCATCACCGGAGGCTCCTCTTCAAAAGCCCCCGGAGAGCAGCCGCAGCTGTGGATGCCGCCCCGCAACATCACCTTCGACTTGAACGACGCCAGGGGCGTGGGGTACCCTCACCAAGACCCTCTAGTCATCCAGGCCCACATAGCACGCAGTGAAGTCAGACGCGTCCTTGTCGACGGGGGAAGCTCCGCGAACATCTTATTCGCAGAAGCCCTCGACCGCATGGCAATCCCCCGAAGCCGGCTAGAGCAGCCAGGAGCTCCACTTCAAGGCTTCGGGGGTCAACCGCTGCAGGTCCTGGGGCAAGTGTCCCTTCCTGTCACTTTTCGTCAAGAGGGCAACAAAGGTAACGTCCGGACCGAGCATGTCACCTTCGATGTCGTGGATATCCCGCACCCCTACAACGCCATACTGGGGCGACCCGCCATCAACTCTTTCGAGGCAATCCCGCACCACGCCTTTTTGTGTGTAAAGCTCCCGGGCCCGGAGGGTGTCATCACCATCTTCGGCGACCAGGACTTGGCCAGACGTGTCGAAGGCGGCAGCCGCGTCCCGCATCGCCCAGTGCACGCCCTCTCCGGCCCGCCCGGTGATGGGCCCTCCGCTCCCGGGTGGACGCCCAAGCCTCGGCCCGATGGCGGCGTCAAGAAGGTGTCGCTCCAAGCGGAGGGGCAGTTTGTGTCCATCGGCGAGGGGCTCCCGCCGGGGGTCGAACGGGAGCTGCTCCGAGTGCTTCAGAACAACGTTGACATCTTCGCATGGTCCCCGGAGGACATCAAGGGCGTAGACCGAGCAGTAATCGAGCATCGTTTGGCGGTCCGCCTTGATGCCAAGCCGGTCAAGCAAAGGCTCCGGCGTATGTCGATGGATCGGCAACAGGCGGCCAAAGCAGAGGTGGCGAAGCTTCTTCGCGCCGGGGTCATCCGCGAGGTCCACCATCCAGAATGGCTCGCCAACCCGGTGCTAGTCAAAAAGGCCAGCGGGGCTTGGCGCATGTGCATCGACTTCACGGCACTCAACAAGGCGTGACCGAAGGACAACTACCCCTTGCCGCGCATCGATCAGCTGGTTGACGCCACCGCTGGGTGCGAACTCATGAGTTTCCTGGACGCCTATTCTGGCTACCACCAGGTATACATGGCCGAAGACGACGAGGAGAAGACCAGTTTCATCACACCACTTGGGACGTTCTGCTTCGTCAGAATGCCCTTTGGCTTGAAGAATGCAGGCGCTACCTCCACCCGGCTCGTCGCCATTGCCCTGGCCGCCCAGCTTGGGAGGAACATCGAAGCCTATGTCGATGATGTGGTGGTCAAAACTCGGCAACTGGCTCTACACGGCCGGGACCTCCAGGAGACCTTCGACAACCTCCGGAAGGCGGGCATCAAGCTCAACCCCGACAAGTGTGTCTTCGGGGTACAGGCGGGCAAACTCCTAGGTTTCCTCGTGTCCGGGCGGGGCATCCAGGCGAACTCCGACAAAGTAGACGCCATCCTGGGTATGGAGCCGCCCAAGACAACGAGGGAGGTTCAGAGGCTCGCGGGCCGCATGGCAGCATTAAGCCGCTTCCTCTCCAGGGCGGCGGAGCGGGGCCTGCCATTCTTCAAGACACTCCGCGGGTGTGATGGATTTCGTTGGGACGGAGACTGTGCGAAGGCCTTCGACGAGCTCAAGCAGCACCTGGCAAGCCTCCCAACTCTGGTCGCCCCAGCACCAGAGGCTCCCCTCCTGCTCTATCTGGCCGCGTCAGCCACCGCGGTCAGCGCCGTCCTCGTCTTAGAGGAGGGCGCCACGCAGCGGCCCGTCTACTTTGTCTCCGAAGCCCTTCAAGGCGCCAAGACAAGATACACGGAGCTTGAGAAGCTCGCCTACGCACTGGTCATGGCCTCCAGGAAGCTTCGGCATTATTTTCTGGCTCACCCGATCACAGTGCCTTCCTCATTCCCCCTGGCAGAGATGCTACATAACAAGGAGTCCACAGGGCGTATCGGTAAATGGGCCGCCGAGCTCGCTCCCTTCTCCTTGACGTATGCTTCGCGGACGGCAATCAAATCCCAAGTCCTGGCGGATTTTCTCGCCGAATGGACACCGCCCGCCCAACCTGGCCAGGCGCACGATGATCCTGTCTGGACGCTTACAATCGACGGAGCTTACAGCGTCACCGGCGCGGGCGTAGGGGCGGTGATCATCACACCCGAGGGACAGCGTTTGCTGTACTCGGCGCGCCTTGCCTTCCCCGCCACCAACAACACGGCTGAATACGAGGCACTGCTCTTTGGCCTGGCAAAGCTCAAGGCAGTCGGCGTGAGACGGGTGTTGGTCCACACCGACTCGCGCTTGGTGGCCGGCCATGTGGACAAGTCATATCAAGCCAAGGACCCTGAGTTGGCCAAATACCTCGCGGCAGTGAGGGCGAGGGAAAGGCACTTTTTGGGTGTCACCGTCAAGGCCATCCCCCGGGCGGAGAATGAGCAAGCCGACGCCCTCGCCAAGGCGGCCAGCCAGCAACTGCCCCCCCCGAGGGGGCATTCTACGAGGTGTTAGCAAAGGCGGCCATCGCGCAGGATAACCGGGACGCGGCACTTGTCCATCGCATTGATCGGCCAGGAAATTGGCGAGAGCCCATTTTCAATTTCTTACAAGGTCTCGCCGAGCCGGAGGACCCTGCTGAACTAAGACGCTTGCAGCACCGCGCACGGTCCTTACAGGTGTTCGAAGGGACACTCTACAAGAAAGGGGTTTGCGCGCCGCTCCTGCGCTGCCTCTCGGCTGCGGAGGGAAAGGAACTCTTGGCGGAAATCCACGCGGGCGTGTGCGGATCCCACCTGGCGCCGAGGTCATTAGTCGGCAAGGCGTTCAGACAAGGCTTCTACTGGCCGACTGCCATCACCGACGCCCAGGACCTCGTCCGTCGGTGCCAAGGGTGCCAGTGGATGGCGCGCATCATCCGCAGGCCCCCGACAAGCCTCAACCCAATTCCCCCGGTGTGGCCACTGGCGCGCTGGGGTCTCAATAGAGTAGGACCACTTGCCCGAGCTCCAGGGGACCTCCGGTTCGTGGTAGTCGCGCTGGAGTATTTCTCCAGATGGCCGGAAGCGATCGCTCTGACCAAAGTAACTTCTGCGGCCATACAGCGCTTCCTATGGCAAAACATCATATGTCACTTCGGTGTGCCTCGGGAGCTCACGGTCGACAATGGCCTGCAGTTCGACGCCACCCTCTTCAAAGATTATTGTGGTAGCATGGGCATCACCCTCCGATTCGCCTCGGTGGGCCATCCCCAGTCCAACGGGGCGGTCGAACGGGCGAATGGCGCCATTTCCGCCGCCATCAAGAAGCGCCTGGTTGGGTTGCCGAAGGGCAAGTGGCCAAGCGAGCTTCACAGCGTTCTATGGTCGCTTCGCACAACGGTAACACGCCCGACGGGATTCACGCCGTTTAAACTCCTCTTCGGTGACGAAGCGGTGACGCCCGAGGAAATCAAGGCCGACTCGCGAAGGGTCCTCGTCCAAGCACCCGAAGACGAGCGCCGTGTGTCCCTGGACCTCCTCGACGGGATACGGGCAGACGCAGCCCACCATGTCGAGAAGTACGCGCGGCAGACAATGCGTACTCGGGACCGCTCTATATGCCCACGGGGGTTTAAGCCTGGGGATCTCGTCCTCAGAGTGGCGCTCCAGGCCGAAACCGTTGGCAAGCTGGAGTCCAAGTGGGAAGGCCCGTACATCGTAACAGAGGCATTGCCGAAGGGGGTGTACCGCCTCGCCACGCTCGAAGGACAAGCCTTCCGACACACATGGAACGCGGACAGGTTGCGGCGGTACTACGCCTAGAAGCAGGACAGCAGGCGTAGAGCCACCAGCCCGTTGTTAGGCGATGCTCGCCCGCGCAAACGGGAGTTCAATAAAGGTTGCTGTTCCCAGAGCATCCTCTGTCCGCGCTGAGCAGAACAAAGTCCACGGACTTTAAATAAGACGTAGCGTCGAGCCTAGCTCTGCACGCGAGAGTCTGCGGACTATAAAGAAGATGTAGCGTCGAGCCTAGCTCCGCACGCACCAGTCCACGGACTTTAAATAAGACGTAGCGTCGAGCCTAGCTCCGCACGCGCGAGTCTCCGGACTATAAAGAAGACGTAGCGTCGAGCCTAGCTCCGCACGCACCAGTCCGCGGACTTTAAATAAGACGTAGCGTCGAGCCTAGCTCCGCACGCGAGAGTCTGCGGACTATAAATAAGACGTAGCGTCGAGCCTAGCTCCGCACGCGAGAGTCTGCGGACTATAAAGAAGACGTAGCGTCGAGCCTAGCTCCGCACGCACCAGTCCACGGACTTTAAATAAGACGTAGCGTCGAGCCTAGCTCCGCACGCGAGAGTCTGCGGACTATAAAGAAGACATAGCGTCGAGCCTAGCTCCGCACGCACCAGTCCACGGACTTTAAATAAGACGTAGCGTCGAGCCTAGCTCCGCACGCGAGAGTCTGCGGACTATAAAGAAGACGTAGCGTCGAGCCTAGCTCCGCACGCACCAGTCCACGGACTTTAAATAAGACGTAGCGTCGAGCCTAGCTCCGCACGCACTCTACGGAGTATAAATAAGACGCAGCAGGGGGACGCCTCCGCGCGCACTCTACGGAGTATAAAGAAGACGTAGCGTCGAGCCTAGCTCCGCACGCACCAGTCCACGGACTTTAAATAAGACGTAGCGTCGAGCCTAGCTCCGCACGCGCGAGTCTCCAGACTATAAAGAAGACGTAGCGTCGAGCCTAGCTCCGCACGCACCAGTCCACGGACTTTAAATAAAACGTAGCGTCGAGCCTAGCTCCGCACGCGAGAGTCTGCGGACTATAAAGAAGACGTAGCGTCGAGCCTAGCTCCGCACGCACCAGTCCACGGACTTTAAATAAGACGTAGCGTCGAGCCTAGCTCCGCACGCGCGAGTCTCCGGACTATAAAGAAGACGTAGCGTCGAGCCTAGCTCCGCACGCGAGAGTCTCCGAACTATAAACAAGATGTAGCGTCGAGCCTAGCTCCGCACGCACCAGTCCACGGACTTTAAATAAGACGTAGCGTCGAGGTTCGCCTCCGCACACGCGAGTCTCCGGACTATAAAGAAGACGTAGCCTCGAGCCTAGCTCCGCACGCAATAGTCCACGGACTTTAAATAAGACGTAGCGTCGAGGTTCGCCTCCGCACGCGCGAGTCTTCGGACTATAAAGGAAGTCGTAGTGTCGAGGTTCGCCTCCGCACGCGCCACTCCACGAAGTATAAACGAGACACGTAGACCTGCCCTCCGCCTTCGGCGGCAGGTAACACCAAGCATAAGGTACTATTTGGTTCCATTATAAACGCAAAGGGGTTACATGGTTATAAGCGTAGGACCCAGTGCGTCATTCCCCTGCCCTCCCGACCAACCGCTCAGCCTTGGCGCGGCGCGGACGAGCCCGCGCCGTCGTCACTACGGCGCTGAAGGACCCCTTCAAGCCACTGGAGGAGGTCCCCCTCCCCATGCAACGTCTGCTGCACGGCGACCCTCGCTGCACCTTCCCCGAAGCGGCCCCAGATCCGTTGATGGAAGTTCTGCAGGCTAGATCCGATGGAACGGATGGCGTCCGACATAACCTCGGGGCGGTCGGGAGGATCCAGTTGAGGGTTCGCTAGCTCATGGGTATGCCTACACCCACGAGTGTGAAGCAGGGCGAGGGCGAAGCACGCACCAACATAGCCGCAGTGCTCGCCAAAGGTCCTGGCGCCACGAAGAGCAACGCCGGCCCCCTCCTCGATCAGCCCGAGCGACTCCGATAGGGCCTCCGGCCTGTGCGTAGTGTCCGGCACTCGGACGCACAGATCCCGGAGGGCCTGGTTCAGAGCCTCCATGGCCCGCCATGCCGACAGGGACGCATTTTCCAGGACATGGCGGTTCTCGGCAGCAGACTCCGCCAGCTGGGCCTTCTCCCCTTCTAGGACGGCGATCTGCTGCACGAAGGCGGCGCGCTCCCCAGCCGTGGCAATCTGAGCTTCTGTGGCCTCAAGTTGTGCGGCCGCCAGGGCGTCCCCCAGCGCGTGAAGTTCTTCATCCTTCGCGGCGAGAGCAGTGTTTGCTTCGCGGAGGCTGGCTTCCAGAGCCCTCCGCTCCCGGATGCGGGCCTCGTCAAAGGACCGGCCGAGGGCAAGCGTCTGGCAGAAACAACAAATCAGCAGGCGTCCAGACATACCTTACAAACGGAAGCGCACGTATTTACCCTCATCTCGGAGGCTTGCAGCGCGAGCGCTAGGAGGTCCCCCGCGCATGACGACAGCGCCTCTCGGTTGAGGCCGTTATCGGCACGTTCTGCGGCTGCGGTGAGGTCGCAAAATACCTCCGGGCGAGGGAGGAAGTCCGAGCGAGCGAGCCCCGACCCCAAAGAGCCCAGATTTATCGCGGCCATGGCCACGTCAGCAGCAGCGGACACCCGCGGGGCATCCTGCACAAGGCTCCCAACTTCGCGCATACCTCCGCTGCTCGATCCTTCGCCACGTACGGGAGACGTCGTCTCACCTGATGTCGGCAGAATGAGCGAGCAGATCGGAGAGAGTCTCGCGAAGTCAGGTGAAGAAAGGGACTCACACCTACCTCCTGCGCCCCTCGTCACGGTCGGAGGTGGCGCCAGTTCGACCGCCCAAGGGGAGGCAGGCGCCTCGACGCTCGGGGAGAACGTCTTCTCGACCGTGCCAGACGCCATAATCCCGCAGCAAGGCCCCGCAACAGCGTATCGACTCCCAGGTGGCGGCGGGGACTGCATCCGAGGGCGTTTCGCCTGCGGTGGCACAGGCGAGTCTTCCACGGCAGGACCAGCTCCAGTCACTGTCGCCCCCACGGCTTCCTCCGTAGGGGGCACGTCCTCGTCGGCCGCTGCGGTTGACAACGCACCTTCCACCGTGGTTGGCTCGCCAGGAACAGCGCCACCCCCCGGGTTGCTGAGTTCCAACTCAACGACGGCCGCGAGCCCAAGCACGGGCTCGTGGGCGTCGGCAGAAGGTGCCGGGGGATCCGCGGTGGTGCGCCCCTCCGTAGCAGTATGGTCAGGCCCACCGCCGGTCGCACGCCTCGTCTCAGCTGGGGTAGCCGCTGGAGGGGCTGCAGGGTCGCGTATGGCAGCCGGGGAACGGGCCCGGCGTCGCGAAGATAGCACCCCCGAGGGGCTACCACCGCCCTGAGCGCCCGGAGTCCCGGCGGGAAGCTCTTCCGGCACCGCACGCTCGGGCACGGCAATGCCCACAGCCTCGCAGGTGCGGTTTACCCGCCCCTGCTTAGCCGCCTTGACTACGGTCTCGCGAGCCCGGTGCTCCTTAAGCGTGTACGGGCCGAGGAGCGCCGCAACCGTGCGCTCCGCATCTTCTAGCCGGCCCACTGCGCAGGAGATCGCGTCAGTCAGGCGGAAGCCAAACAGATACAATGGCGCGGGTAAAGCGTACTAGGCGACTTACAAGGGGCGGACGGCGGCAGCAGGCGAGACACGGATGGGTCGAACCCGTCCTCGCGGGGGCCATTCTGTCCAACATACTTTCCCCGGGAGGAGAGTGGCGCCGCCCCATACATCGTGAACTCCTCAGCTAGGTCGCGCACGCTCATTCGACGGGCGACACCGACAAGGCTCTGTAGCTTCTGCGTGTCGTCGATCTCCGCCTTCAGACTCGGCGTGCTGTTAAACGAGATCCGCCCACCTCGGCAGTGCATTCTGCTCTTGTCGGTCACGGTGTAATAGAACCACCACCGCGTCCAGCCGGCCGCCCACTGCCCTGACAAGGCTGGCACAGGGAACAACGTCGCACAGGACGCCCGGAGCATGAAGTCCACACCGCCGAAGTTGGACACCGCCCCGTCAACCTTTCTGGGTCGACAGTGTGCGTCGTGCAGGGTGGCGAATAAGCTCGCGCTGGGACGCCACCCCTCTGTCCGCATCGCCCACGTGAAGACGGCCAGGCGGAGTATCGCGTGGGGCGTCAACTGGGCTAGCTCCAACTGGTAGGCCCGCAGGACTTCGCCCACAAACAGCGTGCAGGGCATTCGAAGGCCGGCATCGAAGAACGCCACGAAAACAATAGCCTCCATGGCCCCGGGCTTCGGCTCCGTCTCGTCCCGACGGGGTAGGCGAGCCCCATTGCGATCCACGATCTTCCCCTCATCCACGAGTCGCTGCAGCGTCCCTTCAGTCATGCGGCTCTTCCCCAGCACACGGGAGCAGGAGCCTCCCGAGTGCTCCATGGCGTTCCACCACTTGTTGGCGCGCGAGCTCCCCCGCGGCACCAATTTGTACTCTTGAGAAGGATGGGTCGCCTCGCCCTGGCTAGGCAAGGAACCACTGCGGGGGTGGTAGGCGGCGTCGTCCTGGCTGGCCATCGCTCTTCGCGACAAGGGAGGAAGATGCAGGCAAAGGCGCAATTGGCGTGAAAATTAGCATGGGCGGAAGCGAAGCGGCAGATCAAAAAGCAAAGCAAGAAAGGGTGCCTCCACCCCAACACTAGCACCTTATAAAGGCCGCTCGCCTGCCTTGTGGCTCAGCGCACGGACGGATCAAATTCCCAGCGATTCGGCTATCCAAGATTTGGAACGAAGAACCGCCGGAACCTAGAGGGCCGTGTCAGGTAGGTGGCCAAGCAGCTCACAACGCCCCTACATCCTCAACACGCGTCCAACTTCTCGGGGGATGAGGCGAACGGCCGCGGTCACACAACCGCTCACATCCCACGACGCACCAGTCGTGAGTCGCCACGTGCCCCACCTGCAGCATGGCAGACTGCACGACGCGACAGCCTGACTTCTGCCAGGTCAGGCGTCGGCGTGATTCAAGCCGCCATTAAAAGCGCACTACCAGACTGCTGGGTCACAACAGCCACGGAGCGCGCGCGCCTACTTCGACTTGGGCGCCAGCTTCGCTGCCACCCGTTCGAAGGGTAGGGGACGGAGCGCGCGCGCCTACTTCGACTTGGGCGCCAGCTTCGCTGCCCACCCGTTCAAAGGGTAGGGGACGGAGCGCGCGCGTCTACTTCAACTTGGGCGCCAGCTTCGTTGCCACCCGTTCGAAGGGTAGGGGACGGAGCGCGCGCGCCTACTTCGACTTAGGCTCCAGTTTCGCTGCCACCCGTTCGAAGGGTAGGGACGGAGCGCGCACGTCTACTTCGACTTGGACGCCAGCTTCGCTGCCACCCGTTCGAAGGGTAGGGGACGGAGCACGCGCGTCTACTTCGACTTGGGCGCCAGCTTCGTTGCCACCCGTTCGAAGGGTGGGAAACGGAGCGCGCGCGCCTACTTCGACTTGGGCGCCAGCTTCGCTGCCCACCCGTTCGAAGGGTAGGGGTCGGAGCGCGCGCGTCTACTTCGACTTGGGCGCCAGCTTCGTTGCCACCCGTTCGAAGGGTAGGGGACGGAGCGCGCGCGCCTACTTCGACTTAGGCGCCAGCTTCGCTGCCACCCGTTCGAAGGGTAGGGACGGAGCGCGCGCGTCTACTTCGACTTAGGCGCCAGCTTCGCTGCCACCCGTTCGAAGGGTAGGGACGGAGCGCGCGCGTCTACTTCGACTTGGGCGCCAGCTTCGTTGCCCACCAGTTCGAAGGGTAGGGGACGGAGCGCGCGCACGCGCCTGCTTCGAATCGGGCGTCCGCCTCCGCCAACACCATCCCAGACTTCGGGCTCCCCAACCACAAGCTTGGAGGCAGTCATAGGCCGCAGGGGACGGAGGGGGCCAAAGGACTCGGCGACATGGCTTCGGCCCTGTGAAAGCCCTTCACCATGAGAGGCTCCTGTCGTAGGGGTGGCTCCCACCTAAACCCAGCAGGCCTGGTAGGAGATTATAAGGCCCAGAATAGGCCATGTGTAATGACATAACTGCCCCCAGAGGGGATAACCAGATGTAAGGGTATATCTGTAAAAGCACTCCTCATGTGTATATATATATATATGGGTAAGCCATGGGGAGGACGCCAGGCAATCACACTTATCTTCATCACTCTCCACTACCATCTCTCTCTCTGTTTGGTCTGTAGCCACAACAAATATGTTGGCACTCCCATAAGCAAGTAGGGTCTTATCTACATTGCCTACATCACATTCAATATCTGCACTTTTTTTTCTATTCAATGATTCATGCCCTTTTTCTTTGTAGGAGATCAAACATAACTATTTGTGTCCCTTTGATAATGGTTATGGAACTTATGTATCAATGAAAGCGAAATGTAGGCACGTTAAACTCTGGTCACCTACTGTAAGCAGAAAACATCCATTTACCATATCAACCTTTATTGAAGCTGGAAGTACACTTTATTTCTTTGCCTGTGATATCTAAATAACCGCATACAAGTGCCATGTTTCCAATGCAAAGTACATGCATTTCTTCTTTCTTGTAGTTCTTTTCCTAAACAGGATGATGCTCCTACATATAAGTTTACCTTTGATCATTGTAACAGAAACCTGTTTACCTTTCAGTGGACATTTCATCCTTTCATCCTTAAAACCAAGCGCTTCTACACTATTCTTATTTGACGCAGGGTGCTCGCCTTCTTATGTGTAAGTGTCTCAACTCCCAATTGTTCTTAATTTTGTTGTAAGTAATATGTAGATATCTTTCGTTTATGATGGCATAACTTTAAATTGTCTGCATCTGGAATTCTTAGGTGTAAATCCATTTATTATAAGGAAATGGGTAACCAACAAACAATAGTACTTGCTTGATTAAACTGACTGCAGTATTTCCACTGCAAATGCTATCTATGTTTCGATGTAACTTAAGCTCCTTATCCATAATTTTAAAAGCCTTTCGGAATGACTCTTTCCTTGTGTCAAAGAATTCTCGATGTTCTTCTTTCTGGCTAGCCAACGTGGGAGACTTGTCTTGTGCATCTGCATGAGGAGATAATGTCTCTTCCAGAATTGAGCCATCTGAATTGCTGGTTGGGCTCTCCCCATACGTGGGAGACTTGTCTTGTGCATCTGCATGAGGAGATAATGTCTCTTCCAGAATTGAGCCATCTGAATTGCTGATTGGGCTCTCCCCATAGTCGTCATATATGAAATCACCTTCTTTCCTCCGTTGCACGAAGCAGACTTCACATCCATTAAACATGTCTAAACAATGCCCTACTAAGAAAACACACACTGCTATGCGTATGCAGAGCTTTAGGCTGAAAGCATCATTTGCATATCCATGGTAAAGGTAATGTGAGAAGCATAGCATACAATTTGAACAAAACAACAGTTACTTTAACCATACTAACCTCCTCCTCCAGCTTCTCAATATTTTTTTCTTTCAGTCTAAGGGCAGCTTGTTCCCTGAAATAAAATCAAGCCATTTTAGATCAAGCGTAAAGTAGGAACTCTAAATCGAAACTATGCTCTAAATATTAAATTAACATGATCGCTATATTCAACACCTGCGATGGCCAGAAATAGGAACATAGGATCACAAAGATAATTTGTGAAATGACAAAAAAAGTTTGATCACTCATGAGAACATGTTTTGCTTGATACATGATGACATACGATAAAATTGATGTTTATTATTCAGTTTGAGATCATATTTGATAGTATGTATTACCTTTATTTGGTTTTCCGTTACAACGCACGGGCACCTTATTCATAAGTTTCAGGCGGATCGAGCAGCGCCGAGGCCTGGTCCGGCAGGCATGGAACCGCCGGTACGCGGTATGGCGGTTTCAGTCAGATTCTGTCTTATTTCATAGGACTAGCTGATAATATTCCCAGCTGTAGTGGTTCTTTGGTAAGCACAAACTTTTTTAAAAGATGAGTTGTTACATGGTGGCACAATAGTTACTGTAGAGGATTTTTTCCTTCATTGAGCATGGAAAGAGAGCTGATGCCAATGTTTTACATTGGTGGAATGAGAAGATAACATTTTTTATGCCCTCATGATATGCGTAATGTTTACAGACACATTATCACTCCATTTTCCAAATGTGCAATGCATTATTTTGTTTAATATCACAACTGCATGTCATTCTTCTATTATTTGATTTCCCTTGCTGCCCTAAAATTTTCAGTAATTGTCCTATCAGCAGTACCTTTGGACCGTGGTCCTATAGTAGACCCAATTAAAAAGGTGCACAATTTTAATTCTGCTGTAATTTCTGTTCTTTTTGCAGTACATTCATTTTATCCAACGGAAGTACTTTCTGAACTCATTCAACCTCCTGGGCCACTTTTCTG
This sequence comes from Dendrocalamus latiflorus, assembly GCA_017311315.1. NCBI lineage: Eukaryota > Viridiplantae > Streptophyta > Magnoliopsida > Poales > Poaceae > Dendrocalamus > Dendrocalamus latiflorus. The sequence goes on from CM029675.1 coordinate 21,096,082, forward strand.
TAATTTTTGAGCCAATTAGTTCGTGTTGTGAGATTAGTGGCGATGTTCTGGAGGCTAGGGAGCTGGTATTTGCTATAACTAGATTAGTTTTTACAAACACACTACGGGTTATTATTTTCATTGTATTAGGAAAGTTAGTTAACTATAAGACGGATATGATATAAATCTGTACATGTCTACGGGGACTCTAAGGCCACGCACACATCCAAGAATGATTCAAACATGAAACATTAGTGAATCTTCTTCCTACAGTGTTACTCACATGAATGCATGCATTAGAGACCAAATATATCAAAAATTGCATGACTTTGTCAATGTTTCTTGGTGTGCTTAGCAGAAAAACAAGTGAAAAACAAAAAATTATCCTTGGTCCGTTATGTGCAAGAGATGTACCTTAAAAGAACTCACTATGATAAAATTGTGCATGCAAAATAGGCTGGAGACGTCCATATGCCGAAAAGGAGTTGTACCTAGGTTTTAGGCAGTTAAATCTGCTATCCTTTATTGTTATGACCTAATAGATTATGTGCTTGTATAACTTGAGCATTAAAGGATGTGAAACCATACTTGCTCTCTTTTTATTCTATGCTTGTGGATGCTCGGGATGATGATTAATGATTGCAAGTGTATTTACTGAGGCCCAAGCTATGCAGCTGATGAAAAACTTTATAAGCTTGAGCTATATCCATGCTTGATGATGTATAAGTTGGGCTTGCTCCGAATTGACTAGCTATTGAAGAGAGTTTCAAGCTGTTTAGCTGAATCAGTAGTATAAATTATTGTTGACATTGTCACTAGCATACTTTTTCAAACAGTGTACATGACTGGATTCAATATATCATATATATGCTTATTTGATAAAATAATCCTACAATTTTATTCCTAACAAGACCTAACAAAATTAAAGCTACATAATAGTCAATGTAGGCTATCTCTGCTTATTAACATCTTGCTAGCACTCGACAAATAAGTATGCCGGGGGAGTGGTTTAGGGTGAATGGGTAGAATATGCATGATATTTGCTATAAATTTTGGTTTCCGTTGCAACGCACGGGCACCTTACTAGTAATAGTAAAGAAACATGAATTAGCTTTTAAATAAAGTATTTTTTAAGATAGGGTTTACTAGTTAATTGTAGCATATACTATACTAACTTTATTTATACTGGCACAAACCGTACGTGAGTTTTTGTCACTCTGTAATCTCTCGTATGAACAACTCAAAAGCCAAAAGCCATAAGACTCGGTAAAAAAAACATGCCTAATTAGGTAATAATAGTTTGTTTTTAATTTATGAGTAATAATAGTTTGTAGCGAGATATTTACGTACGATTTTGATCGATACAAATAAAGTAGTTATCGTATATACTACAATCGATTAATATATTCTACTTTTTTAAAAATATTTTTTAAGTTAGATATTATATAAAAACTATTTATTATAGAAAAACGATTTTCAAAACTAACATGGTCCAGACACGGTGAAACATGGGAATTGGCCCGGAACCGCCGTAATTTTGGCCCGTCGGGGTCAGCGCGGGGCGTACCGGGCACGTGCAGCGGCGTAGGGCTCGCGATAGTAGCCGCCCCCGCGCGGTCGGATCGGATGCCCGACCGACCGGTCACGTTCTCATGGTGCATTCCCCGCGCGCACGGCCCACCTCCCGTCCTTCGCGCGCCCCCTTCTGGAATCTTCCGTCGCCGTCGCACACACAAAAGGAGAGGACGAAGGAAAAACCCCAAGCCGCAACCCCACCCGCCCCAAGTCGCTTCCCTCTCCAAACCAATCGCCTGATTCGCTTCCATTGCCACCACCACAGCATCTCTTCTCCTTCTGCCGCCGCGGCGGAGCCTTCTGCGAAGAGGGGGTGATGGCGAGCGGCGGGGCGGTGAGCGAGGTGCGGTCGAGGGCGGAGCTGCAAGCGGCGGCGGGCGGCGGGCGAACGGCCGTGGTGCACTTCTGGGCTGCCTGGTGCGAGGCCTCCAAGCAGATGGACGAGGTCTTCGCCCACCTCGCCGTCGACTTCCCCCAAGCGGTCTTCCTCCGAGTACGTGTTGCTATTGCCCCTTCGCGCGCCCCTGTCCGATCGCGGTAGATTTGGGTTGGTTCGGTTCGGTTCGGTTCGGTTTGCAATGGACGGATTCTTCGGGGGCGTTCTAGGGATTAGAACATTAGATTCGTGGTTAGCGTTTATATTTTGGTGTGGTAAGGCGGAGGAGGAAGTTTTCTGTGGCTGCTTGTTGCGCTGGCTTGCTGTACTGTATTTCCTCCCTTTTGAGTTGGTAAATTTACGAGTGCGTCTGATGGTATTACTGATTTGGTTAATAAAAAAGGCATAATTTCAATTAGAGAAGCGAGTGTATTTCTGTGACAATCCACATTTCTTAATTAGCGGCAGCGCTAATAACTGGATTAAACATAAACACCATTAATTCAGCAAATCAACACATTAGTCAAAGTATAATCAAAAGTCTTTTCAAATCAAACAAAAATATAACAGTCCATATTACATCAGTTAATCCATTTACAGTTCGATTACATCAATTTACATTTTCCGATCTCAATCAAGACAATCGTCTCTAGAATACAAATAAATACATTGTTGGAATTAATCTTGTTTTTGGTAGGAAATATTGAGTTTGGGTAGGAACGTAGAGTTTGCCGTATACGCATACAAGTCCGTATATGTATTTGTTTAGTGTACGAGTGTGTTGTAGAAATGGAATCGGCTATGTATGTAGCCTTTAAAAGGCTATGGAGAGTCTTGTATTGAGAAAACGGAGCAAGCCAACGAGAGAATAGTGATCGGATGTGATCTGGGGGGAAGAGGAAATACAGAAAAGCGGAGTGCTTTGGTGCCCTGGAATATCGATTTGTTTTCGTGTTGTCGCCGAGTGGTCATGATCGAAGGCACTGGTGTTTGCAGTCGAAGTACCGAGTACTCGCTAAACAGTCGAAGCTTACGAGTAGGAAGCGTTCGAAGTTTATGAGCGGAGGTATTCGTGGTTGAAGTTGAGCGTGGTTGTTACGAGCTGGAAGGCGTGGTCGTTCGTAACTTGGAGTAGGCGTGGTCGTAACTTGGAGTATCGTTACGGGCATAATTCGAGAGTGAAGAAGGAGGAAATTTCCAACAATGGTATCAGATCTTGCTGATCTTGGTGGTACATGAAGAATATGGGAGAAGCATCGACTTTGAGTGCCCGGAGTGGGCTGATCTCCCTCCAGTATCCTCTCCTGACAACTGACAATTACCCGGCGTGGGCAATGAAGATGAAGCCGAGTATGCGTGCCCAGGGAGTCTGGGGTGCAGTCAATCTGAAGGGGAAGGACAAGGAGGTGGACGACAAGGTGGATCAGACGGCTTTGGCTATCATCTTGCAAGCGGTGCCAGACTCCATGATGAGGCAGCTCATCGGCAAGGAGACGACATGGGAAGCGTGAGAGATGCTGCAGACGATGCACGAGGGAGTTGATTGTGTGGAGGAGGTGCAGCTCCAGAATTCACAGAGAGAGTTCGACAATCTCCAGATGGGAGAGGCCCAATCAGCAGACAAGTTCGTCGGCAAGCTTACTTCGCTGGACAATCAAATTCTCTCTCTTGGCGACAAACCAAGAGAGAGAGAGAGAGAGTCTAGTATTCATCCATAGCCACAAACCTCACTAGAGCAAGCAACCTCATTGCTGAATCCATTCGCATCTTCCCCAAATCCCCGACACATTGCCGCGAAGGAGAAGGGGGAATGGAGTGAACCATGCGGCCAGACCAGAAGAAGTGGAGAAGGGGAGGCAGAACTACGACGGCTGGACTAGAAGGAGCGAATAAGGGAAGCAGGACCACCAACACGCCAGGAGGGAAGACCAGAGCCCCATTCCAGCCAAATTGAGTCGACAGCCTCAGCCCAAGGTACCCCACGTTCCATTCCAATCCTTACCATCACTATCATAGGACCATGCGCACATGCAATCTCAAATGCACATGCACCACACATGGAACAAGTAGCATCCACAGATGGAGTAGAGATGGAGAGGACTAGGGGAAGTAGATTATACCAGAGTAGGCGGCGGCTAGTAGCCGTTTACGTGATCCCGAGTATTTTAGCGCGTCGTTATCTATTAGTTTCTGTTTTTGTATAATTATTAGTCGTACCACTTCTATTTTCAAGTATGTAATAATAGGGCAGAATTGTGTAGCCCTATGACAGACTGTAGCTCTACGTGGCAATAGTGTTGCAATGGTATTGTACCATCTCTAGCTATTGTTCTGCTGTAACATTATGATGTGGTTTATTATTCGATCAAAACAGGAATTTATTCGGTTTTGTCGGTTAATAACCATAGACTGGTGCCATTACCTAAGGCAGTGATGGTATGGGTCATCACATTTTCGAACAATGAATTATGGAGCCCGGTTCATTAAAATAGATTTCAAACATGCTGAATAAGTCTCTGTACTGTGGTCTTTGTGGGGCTGTGGTAGTTTTTGTCTTTTGACTGCTTTTAGGACAGCATCTGCTTTTAGGACAGCATCTGCTTTTAGGACAGCATCTCCTTTTAGGACAGCATCTGCTTTTAGGACAGCATCTGCTTTTAGGACAGCATCTGCTTTTAGGACAGCATCTGCTTTAGGACAGCATATTGACCGCTTTAGGACAGCATCTAGGATAGCATCTTAGCATATGCTTGGCTGGTTCTCAGCCTATAAGTATGTATCTCCAACCCCTCAGGTTGGCATGGCATTGTGTGAGCAATAAACAAGAAGAAAATTGCCCCATCTCCTAGTGTCATCCCCTCCATGAGAGTTAGGATCTTGCTATCACCAAGAGCAAGAGTCCAGCGACTAACAAGTGGTATCAGAGCTTTAGTATCCTGTAGCCTGAGCATCTCCTGCTCATCTCCTTCTCCGGCCTCGCAGCAGCCCCGGCCGGTAGCAGCAGCAGCTCCGGCTGTCCCCGCTCACTCCTCTCCGGAGACGGACGGCAGCTCGTCAGAAGCAGCCCTCTCTCCACGCAACAGCCCCCCAGTAGCGCGCCATGTCCGCAGGGCAGTCTCAGCGCTCGGTCGCCTCGAGCATGCGGCGTCAGCAGACGGCCGAGCTCGTCGCGGCAGAGCAGCGCGAGCGAGCGGCGGCAGAGACCGCTGCGGCGGCGGAAAGGGCGTCAAGGCTGGCAGCGGCGGAGCTGGCAGCAGCCAGGGCGGAGGTGGAAGCAGCGGCGGCGGCAGATGCAGCGCGTGCGGCAGCAGCAGAGGTCAAGGCTCTGCGCGGCAGCAACAGCAGCTCCGGCTCTGTTGATGGCGGCGCCGACGCGGACCCTCAGCTGCTGGAGAGGGAGGCAGCGCAAGGGCGAGCGGCGCAATGGGTAGCCGCGCACGCCCACGAGCGCGGCGGCAGCCCAGACAGGCGCGGACGCGCCGGCGGCGCTCCTGGAGGAGGCACGCACGGCGGCAGCGTACGGGTCGACGGAGAGCGCGGCCCTCACAGGCAACGTGGCTCTCTCTCCCCGGTTCGGTACCGTGGTCACCACGAGTACCAGGCTGTCGTCAGGGACGTCGGCCCCGGCGGCGGGTGGCCTACCCTCACCAAGACCAACTACGTCGAGTGGGCTGCGGTGATGAGGGTGAAGCTCCAGGTGCGGCATATGTGGGATGCAGTCCGGTACGGCGACGTCGACTACGACCAGGATCGACGGGCGCTGGATGCTCTCATCGCCGCAGTCCCGCCCGAGATGCAGTTCTCGCTTACCAACAAGCGGACTGCCAAAGAGGCTTGGGACGCCATCGCTGCAGCACGCATCGGCAGCGACCGCGCCCGCAAGTCTACACTGCAGGCACTACGCACGGAGTGGGAGCACCTGGCCTTCAAGCCAGGTGAGGACGTTGATGACTTTGCTCTCCGTCTCAACACTCTGTTGCAGAAGTTGGTGCAGTTCGGTGACGATACCTACGGCGAAGAGAGAGCTGTGGAGAAGCTCTTCCGCTGCGTCCCCGAGAAGTACAAGCAGATGGCTCGCTCGATCGGGTCTCTGCTGGACCTCTCCACGATGACCATCGAGGAGGCGTTGGGTCGCCTCAAGGTCGTCGACATCGATGAGCCACAGCGCCCCTCGGGACCCGTCACCATTGGCGGGAAGCTCCTCCTCACTCGGGAGCAGTGGGATGCCGGCCAAGGTGACAAGAAGAAGGGGGAGCCTTCTTCCACGACAGGCGGCCGCAAGAGTGGCAAGCGCGGCAAGCCGCGCAAAGGCGCCCAGGGCGGCGATGCTGGCAAGCAAAAGCCGGCACGAGACGACTCTTGCCACAACTGCGGCAAGCTTGGTCATTGGGCCAAGGAGTGTCGACAGCCACGACGCGGCCAGGCCCACGTCGCGCAAGCGGAGGAGCAGCCGGTCCTGTTCATTGCTCATGCGAGCATCGAACTACCTCCAGCGGCACCGGCCGCAGTGGCTCTCCTCCACCTTGACGAGCCAAAAGCACACGCCCTCCTCGGCGACAGTTCCGGCAATGACAAGACCGACGGGTGGTGCCTCGACACCGGCGCCACCCACCACATGACCGGGCGGCGGGAGTTCTTCTCCGAGCTCGACTCAGGAGTTCGAGGCACCGTCAAGTTCGGCGATGCCTCCGCCGTGGAGATCAAGGGCGTCGGCTCTGTCGTCTTCGTCGCCAAGACTGGCGAGCACCGGCTGCTCACCGGCGTCTACTACATCCCCGACCTGCGGAACTCCATCATCAGCTTGGGACAGCTGGATGAGAACGGCTCGCGTGTCGAGATCGAGCACGGGGTGCTGCGGATTTGGGATCTTCGACGCCGCCTCCTTGCCAAGGTAACTAGAGGCGCAAATCGACTCTACACTCTTCACGTGCAGGTGGCACAACCCATCTGTCTCGCAGCTCGTCGGGACGACGAGGCGTGGCAATGGCACGAGCGCTTTGGGCACCTTCACTTCGAGGCCCTGAAGCGGCTCAGTGCCACGGAAATGGTGCGAGGCCTGCCGTGCCTTGACCATGTGGAGCAGCTCTGCGACGTCTGCGTGTTGACGAAGCAGAGGCGACTCCCCTTTCCCCAGCAGGCGAGTTTCCGAGCCAAGGAGAGGCTCGAGCTCGTGCACGGGGACTTGTGTGGCCCGGTGACACCGGCCACACCAGGAGGACGACGCTACTTCCTGCTGCTCGTCGACGACCTCTCCCGCTACATGTGGGTGATGGTCCTCGGCAGCAAGGGAGAGGCTGCGGACGCCATCAGGCGCACGCAGGCTGTTGCGGAGGCGGAGTGCGGCCGCAAGCTGCGCGTGCTGCGCACAGACAACGGCGGCGAATTCACGGCGGCTGAATTCGCGTCGTACTGCGCTGATGAGGGCATTCAGCGCCACTACTCCGCGCCGTACAGCCCGCAGCAGAACGGCGTCGTCGAGCGGCGCAACCAGACGGTTGTGGGGATGGCTCGGGCCCTCCTCAAGCAGAGGGGGATGCCGGCTGTCTTCTGGGGAGAGGCGGTGGTGACGGCCGTCTACATCCTCAACCGCTCGCCTACCAAGGCGCTCGACGGCAGGACGCCGTACGAGGCTTGGCATGGGCGCAAGCCGGCGGTCTCCCACTTGCGGGTCTTCGGCTCCCTCGCGTTCGCCAAGGAGCTTGGCCACATCGGTAAGCTCGACGACAGGAGCACTCCGGGAGTGTTCATCGGCTACGCGGAGGGCTCGAAGGCCTACCGCATCCTCGACCCTGACACACAGCGAGTCCGCATCTCGCGTGACGTTGTGTTCGACGAAGGGCGAGGCTGGACGTGGGACAAGGCGGTGGACGACGGTTCGACTTCGACTCTCAGGGACTTTGTTATCGACTACGTCCACTTCGAGAGAGCCGGGGGAGCTAGCAGCTCGTCTTCACCGAGCTCGTCCACCTCGACACCTTGCTCGCCACCAGCTCCGGCGAGTGCTCTACCACCTTCGGCACCGGCTACGCCCCACTCTTCACCACCGGCTCACCACTCTCCTGCACCGGCGGCCACACCACCAGGATCGGCCCCAACAGCTTCGGTCCACGACGAGCAGCGCATGGTGGAGTTCGCTACTCCGCTATCTCACGACGAGGACCGCGTCGACGTCTACCACGACGACGAACCTCTGCGCTATCGTACCATGGACAACATCCTCGGCGAGTTGCCCGTCCCTGGACTGGCGCAGCGCGACTTCGAGGCGGAGTTGCACTTGGCGTGCGACGACGGCGAGCCTCGCTCCTTTACTGAGGCGGAGGGAGACGCGGCGTGGCGTGTCGCGATGAAGCAGGAGATGGACGCCGTCGAGCGGAACCGGACGTGGGAGCTGGCGGATCTTCCTGCCGGTCACCACGCGATCACCCTTAAGTGGGTGTTCAAGCTGAAGCGGGATGAAGCCGGCGCCATCGTCAAGCACAAGGCTCGCTTGGTAGCACGAGGCTTCGTGCAGCAGGAGGGGGTCGACTTCGATGACGCCTTCGCACCCGTCGCGCGCATGGAGTCCGTTCGTCTTCTCCTCGCACTTGCAGCTCAGGAGGATTGGCGCGTCCATCACATGGACGTCAAGTCCGCCTTCCTCAACGGCGATTTAAAGGAGGAGGTCTACGTCCGTCAGCCGCCGGGATTCGTCATCCCCGGCAAGGAGGGCAAGGTTCTCCGCCTGCGCAAGGCCCTCTACGGCTTGCGGCAGGCACCACGAGCCTGGAATGCTAAGCTGGACTCCACCCTCAAGCAAATGGGGTTCCAGCAGAGCGCACACGAGGCTGCGGTCTACCGGCGGGGCAAAGGCGGCAACGCCCTGCTGGTGGGCGTCTACGTCGACGACCTGGTGATCACCGGCTCCAAGGAGGCCGAGGTCGAGGCGTTCAAGGCGGAGATGAAGACCGTCTTCCAGATGAGCGACCTGGGGCTCCTCTCCTTCTACCTGGGGATAGAGGTCCACCAGGACAGCTCCGGTATCTCCCTTCGTCAGACCGCCTACGCCAAGCGCACCGTCGAGCTGGGCGGGCTCACCGACTGCAACCCAGCCCACACTCCAATGGAGGAAAGGCTGAAGCTAAGCCGCGACAGCACGGCGGAGGAGGTGGACGCGACGCAGTACCGGCGCATCGTGGGCAGCCTTCGCTACCTCGTCCACACGCGTCCAGATTTGGCGTTCGCCGTCGGCTACGTCAGTCGGTTCATGCAGCGACCGACGACGGAGCATCAGCAGGCCGTGAAGAGGATCCTCCGCTACGTTGCGGGCACCTCCGACTACGGCTTGCACTACCCGAGGTGTCCCGGCGCGGCGCACTTCATCGGGTACAGCGACAGCGACCACGCAGGCGACATCGACACCAGCAAGAGCACAAGCGGGATTCTCTTCTTCCTCGGCAAGTGCCTCGTTAGCTGGCAGTCAGTCAAGCAGCAGGTGGTGGCCCTGTCCAGCTGTGAGGCCGAGTACATAGCGGCTTCCACCGCTTCGACTCAGGCCCTTTGGCTCGCTCGACTGCTTGGTGATCTCCTCGGCGGGGACACTGAAGCAGTGGAGCTCAGGGTGGACAGCAAGTCCGCCCTAGCCCTGGCAAAGAACCCCGTTTTTCATGAACGGAGCAAGCACATCCGGGTGAAGTACCATTTCATCCGAGGCTGCTTGGATGAAGGAAGCATCAAGGCAAGCTACATCAACACCACGGATCAGCTTGCGGATTTGCTCACCAAGCCTCTTGGAAGGATCAAGTTCCTTGAGCTCTGCTCCAAGATCAGGATGGTTCAACCCTCCCACAAGACGACGCACAAGACTTAGGGGGAGAATGCTGAATAAGTCTCTGTACTGTGGTCTTTGTGGGGCTGTGGTAGTTTTTGTCTTTTGACTGCTTTTAGGACAGCATCTGCTTTTAGGACAGCATCTGCTTTTAGGACAGCATCTCCTTTTAGGACAGCATCTGCTTTTAGGACAGCATCTGCTTTTAGGACAGCATCTGCTTTTAGGACAGCATCTGCTTTAGGACAGCATATTGACCGCTTTAGGACAGCATCTAGGATAGCATCTTAGCATATGCTTGGCTGGTTCTCAGCCTATAAGTATGTATCTCCAACCCCTCAGGTTGGCATGGCATTGTGTGAGCAATAAACAAGAAGAAAATTGCCCCATCTCCTAGTGTCATCCCCTCCATGAGAGTTAGGATCTTGCTATCACCAAGAGCAAGAGTCCAGCGACTAACAAAACAAACTTACTTTGGTCACTGAAATAGTTCCTATCTGCTCTTAAGGTTAGTTTTGAACTCATACCGACCTTACTTTTCAACTATAGTTATTCAAATTGTTGGGGCGCATAAATGTTAAGCCTCCTCTAAAAAAAGTGTTAAGCCAATTGTAGTGGAGACCATGAGTCAGTAATCAAAGTGCCCGATGCTCGCTGCCCGACATTCCTTACCATTGAACTCCACTGAATTGACAGATTTATATCAAATTGTATAAATGTATGGATACCTTTTTTTGGGTAGCCTTTTGCCCTTTCAGGCACAGCTGAGATTTATGATAAATGCTGCTATTCGGTGTTCCTTTGGAGTTGCGACATGGCATATAAAATTACTGTTTCTGTTAGGTTCTGTATTTAAGTTTCGTGCTTGTATGTTTGAATAATAATTTTGGTACGGTGTTTATTTCGGTATAATGTTGATATGCAGCAAGTTAATCTGTTGAGTGTTGATCTAACTTGTGAATTGTGATGTATATGCAGTTGACTAACCGGCTGAATCTATAAACTCAGTTGATAGTATTAGATAAAATATAGACATTGTTTTTTTAACAAAAATATAAACATTGTTGAACCCATTATAAAGTAGTTTAACTGAATGATGCCATCAGATTTCAGTAAATGCTGATCCAATCCAATATTTCTCCTTTAAGACCATTGAGCTTTGGTCATTACTTCTGTGTTCTTTAGTCTATCAAGTAATTATGGTTCATTGTCTGTCAACAACATGGCATTCTGAAATTTGGATATCTAAATCCTTTGCTTTTATCTCTTGTTACATTCGTAACTTCTATCAGGTTGAAGCTGAAGAACAACCGGAAATTTCAGAGACTTATGGAGTTACAGCGGTGCCATATTTTGTTTTCTGCAAGGTATTTACAACGGCCATGTAATATAATTCATCTTGCTAATGAATCTTTTCACTTTGTTTAGATATTTCTTTGCACAACTACTGCTGATAGGATCATGGTACTTGTATTTCTTGTTGAAGTTGAATTGCATGACTGGCATGAATGATGGTATTGTGGCCATAATTTTGAATGAGTGGCATGTGCTTTGCCTGTTCGTATTGGCTACTGCTTAGAAAAACCAAAAACCAATACGAACATCCAGTTTCTCAAAGCAACTTCTCTACTTCTCTCACTACCATCTTGCTCTGGGGATGAGGTAAAGGGTCATGGGTGCATCGCTCACCCCACTCCTTTCAGCTACTACCACTCATTTTCAGTTATAAGCCATAAGTCATAGCTAAAAACATCAACAGAAGTCAATACGAATGCCCCCTAATATTGTTAGGATCCACACTCCTATTAATTACAAGCAATGGTATTCAATTCTGCTTGCCCATATACTATGGAATAACAACTTTAGATAGACACTTCACAAATTTACTCTAGCCTTTCTACACATAAGATTCCATATGAATTTATAACTTAGTTTACCATAGCTGTCTATACTAAAGATTCCATGTGGATGTGCAATGTTGTACGTTTTGGTGAGGTGTGTTGTGACATGTTTTAGCGTGTAAGCGCTCAGCAATTCATGGTCTTGAAGTGCTGTATGAACTATGAAGTGTGATTGCACCTCATGAAGTCCGCATGGTCGCATGGATAGTCTTTTTTGCTAGGCTAGTTGTTCATGGTTTCTTGTGGGACTTCGGTAGTCTTGTGAAGTTCCTTCATAACACCAATCTGTACATGGTCCACAACCTTGAGATCCTCATTTGATATTTGCTCTGCAAATAGGTGATATTAGGTGATCTATCATGTGGTAACTGTCTCATTTGTTTGGTTGTTTTGTGGGCTAGGTTCTGTATAATGTCAAGCTACAGTTTACTTTCCTGTAACATCCTCAATATGTGATTTGCCTATTAGTGATTATCATAACTCATAACTTTCCTGTGAAGAATGTCTTGTTGTTTGGTTAACTTCTTGAGTTTCCTTAACGCAGTGCCAAATCTTTGTTACTGAATGCTTTGTAAGATTCGTATGATGCTTTCTTCATAAGAGGTTGTCATTTGTGCATCCATTATCTATTTGCAGGAAGGTAAAACTGTTGATACTCTGGAAGGTGCAAATCCAGCCAGCCTGGCCAATAAGGTTGCAAAATTAGCTGGCTCTGCCAATGTTGCTGAGTCTGCTGCACCTGCTAGCCTGGGAGTGGCCGCTGGGCCTGCTGTACTCGAAAAGGTCGAAGAGATGGCACATCAAAATGGATATTCTGCTGCTGAGAGTATACACACTGGCAGCGTGCCAGATGCATTGAATAAGCGATTGGAGCAGCTTGTCAATTCCCATCCTGTATTTTTATTTATGAAGGGAACTCCTGAACAACCAAGGTGTGGTTTCAGCCGAAAAGTAGTTGACATTTTGAAGCAGGAAGGAGTTGAATTTGGGAGCTTTGACATCCTTACAGATAACGAAGTACATGAAGGAATGAAGAAGTTCTCCAACTGGCCGACTTTTCCTCAGCTCTACTGCAAAGGTGAGCTGCTTGGTGGATGCGATATTGTTGTTGCTATGCATGAAAGTGGTGAACTGAAGGATGTGTTTAAGGAGCACAACATTCCTCTTCAAGCACAGGGAAGCAAAAATGAGGAGGCAGTGAAATCTGAGCCTGTCACTGAAGAGAGTGGTGCAGTTCCTGAGCCAATTGGTCTTACCGCTGCTCAGAAAGCACGTTTGGAAAGCCTCATCAATTCCAGCCCAGTGATAATATTTATGAAAGGTTCACCTGAGGAGCCGAAATGTGGATTCAGTGGGAAGGTTGTTCATATTCTTAAGCAAGAGAAAATTCCTTTTTCAAGTTTCGACATTATTTCGGATGATGAGGTTAGGCAGGGTCTAAAGGTTCTCTCAAACTGGCCTAGCTACCCTCAACTGTACATAAAGGGTGAACTGGTTGGTGGTTCAGACGTAGTGATGGAGATGCATAAGAGTGGGGAGCTGAAGAAGGTTCTCTCAGAGAAAGGGGTTATTCCAAAAGAAAGCCTAGAAGACCGACTGAAGGCCCTAATTTCCTCAGCCCCAGTGATGCTGTTCATGAAAGGCACCCCAGATGCTCCTCGTTGCGGCTTTAGTTCGAAAATTGTGAATGCACTGAAGCAGGCAGGAATCAGCTTTGGGTCCTTCGACATTCTATCTGATGAAGAAGTTAGACAAGGTTTGAAGACATACTCGAACTGGCCTACCTTTCCTCAATTATACTACAAATCAGAACTGATAGGGGGATGTGACATTGTTCTCGAGATGGAAAAGAGTGGAGAGCTGAAGTCCACTCTTTCGGAGTAGGGGGTGTTTGCATCATATCGTCATCTTGCTGGTGTTTCTAGCATCTGCCCAGTATCGAATTGCTCTACTGATGGCATTTATGCCGATGTATTCATAGATCCATGTTTTAAACTCTAGATCTGCTAGTGCCACATCGCTTGAACTGTGACATCTGCGGAAGGAATAACTAAAAAGACCTGTTTAGTACCTGCTGGGTCTTAAATTACCAGTTCATTTTGCTGCCTTGTCTCTGGCTCGAAGTTTTAAATCCAAAGAATTGCGTATTATCACAATTAATAGATGTGCTTTAAAATGTTTATGGAGTGCTTGTGTATGTCTACCAAGCTAATGCTATTATTCTCGAGACTCGTTGCTGATTTTTGTGGAAGCTTTCCATCCAGTGTTCGAATGGAGGATATGATAGGTTCTTCCCATCCATATTTAGGGTTTGCTCATATTAACTTCTGCTGCCTCAGAAAAACCAGAAGTCAACAGAAACATTCGGTTTTTCAAAACAGGGATAAAGCAGAGGTTACAATTGTATCATACACGCTACTTTCACTACAGTCTTACGAACGTATCTCTTCCCCACTTCTTCTACCGGTTATTTTCTTCTAAAAGTTACTTCTTTTAGTCATTACTTATTTATTTTTAGCTAAAAGTTACTTCTTTCAACCACTATTTATTTTCATCTAAAAATCATTAGTCACAGCTAATATGATCAGACAGTGAAGATGGGGATACGGTATACAAGTCTCTTTCTTTGCATGGATGATCATGTGATAATTTCCCCCAAGATGTGGCCTTGAACTTTCAGATAGTCTTGCCAAGACGTGACAAAAGTTGCTACCATGCTACAGAATACTGAACTGGACAAACACCACAATCGGCAACATGCTATTCCATACCTATGCTACCACAATAAGGAGTTCGCCACCTCTAACAGTAACATAATTCTTTCTTTCTAAAATGACTGAACTAACATGCACGGTTAAACGGCAATGTTATCCTGATGCTTTTGGTGAGCTCAGAGCTTCAGCTGTATCTTCAGCCTTCTTTTCTTCTCTCATACGAGCCCGTGATATGGCGTCGGTCATGTCTGCGTTCATTGGCACAGTAACTTTCAGCAGATCAATGAAAGTTTCAACATCCTTGAGATGACCTTCGTCTCCAAGATATTTAAGTATCATCTCAATCATCGCAGGCCTAGGGGTCCAGCCACTGTTTGGAGCATACACACAGAGGGCATTCTTTGAAAGCTCATAGGCTTTCGCAGCATTACCTTTTTCTGCATAGCCAATTGCTACAATTGCCCAGCTGGTTGAAGGAGGCATCTTCCCCTTCTTCAAGAACTCATCCAGCAGTGTCTCAGCCTTGTCTAGCAAGTCCTTCTGGCGGTATCCAGTGAGCAGGATATTTGGGACTTGGAAGTCGAACGCGTTTCCACTCAACTCCCACTCTTTCAACAAGGCTTCAGCTTCTCCAAGCTCATCAAGCTTCATAAGTGCTGCAAGCATTGTGGTGTAGTCCTTATTAATATGCCTCTTGCAGTTCGACATTTGGAGTGCCCACAGCCTCTTGACCTCTGATTTGTCCCCCAGGTGGCCGTATAGGGAGATCAGGTGGTTATAGGCATCTGAATCTATTGTGTTTATTTTTGCTTCTGCTTTCTTTAAGGCAGAGATTGCCTTCTCCCTTAGGTTGCCCTTAATGTAGTTGCTCGCCACAACAGCATAGGTGTTCCAGTCAACAACAATTTGAGGCTCACACTCCATCTCCTCCAGTGTATTCTCCATCCCGAAAAAGTCTGCCCTTGTGCCATAAGAATTGATGCATATTCTGTAGCTGAAGTTGTCAGGAATGATCCCATTGCTTTTCATCTCCGCCATCACTGAAGGGACCTTCTCGTGCTGCCCTAGGTTCGTATAGAGGCCCATGAGGTTGTTGTAGGGGAGAGTGGAAAACACGAAACCCAGCTCTTTCATCTTCTGAAAATGAGCCAAGCATTTGTCTATCAGGAGTTCTCGCGTGTAGCAGTACAGAAGTGCACCGTAGGGTTTCTCTGTCTTATCTTTCTCAGGCAGTTTATTGAAGTATGTCTCTGCTGCTCCAATTCCATGAACTTCACCGATCAAATCCAGGTGAACAGCATGATCCTTTGGCAAAAATTTTACATGCCCTGTGGCATTCATCCACTCGGAGACCTGTGCAAAGTAAAGGTTGAAAGAAAACTAATGAAGCATGTCAAGAGTAGATAGAAACTGCACATAATTATTGCATCCAGCAAGACTGCAGCGACAAACTCTAGGACATAATTTTTTAAGACTAAACAATAAATTATTCAAGTGAATAATGGTTTATGTGCTATAAACCGATGAAAGCCATGGCTTGCGCTGAATTCTATATGTGAATCAGCACTGCAGGTGCAGATTGATCACCACCGAAATACTTTTAACTTCAGAGAAGGGTGAACTCATCGTTTCTTGCTAATTTCATTACAAGTCCGTCACATAAGTTAAACCAAAGTAAGATGGAGCACACCATTCCCTTCTTTATGCACCGTGTGTTACTGTTTACTGCTCAGATCCTCTAATTGGACACACTCCTAATTTGTAAGCAATAGCATGCAATGTTCTCTTTCTTGCAATCCTTAATCCTTTCCATGCTGTTCACAATAAGTATATCACGTGACTATACAGCATGGCATTAATAAGAAACAAAACAACATGTCAGAATGCCCTAATCGCAAGAAATTTCTCGCCTTTCTGCAAGAGCATTACATCATACGTCTCGCATGCATGAGAGCGACCGACAAATGGGCAGCGATACAGGGAGGCAAGGAGCCGTGGAAAGCAGTCCCGGAGAATTTCATCGAACACCTTGCGAGAGCCAACAAGAACTAATCTGAGGAGTGAGGACTGAGGGCATAAGGGCAGTACCTCGAGGGCCTGGCCGTGGCGGCGGCGCTTGCGGAGCTCCTTGACGACGCGCTGGAGCTCGACGGGGCGGAGGCGGTTGCCGGGCTTGGCAGACCACCGCTCGATCTCCGGCACCAGGAGCGTGCTCGGGTGGCCCAGCGGCCACAGCGTGGACTGCAGGCTCGGCGACCGCGCCGCCGGCCGCTCCGCGCTGTAGCTGCGAAGAGAGGAGGCGGCGCGCAGGAGGAGGAGGGAAGTGGGGTTGTTGGATCGGGCTTGGCCGGAGAGGAGCCTGCCTCGGCCGACGCGGAGCAGGCGGCGCGCGGCGGCGTAGAGGGAAGAGGAGGCCATGGCGAACTGGCCGCCGGGGAGATGGTCTTTTTTTGTGGGGGATTTGCTCATGTGGCTCAAAGTTTAATGCCGATTGCTCATTTGCCCCATAATATCTCACTGACATGTGGGCCTGGACCCATATGTCAGTGAGACATCATGGGGCAAATGAGCAAACGCCATTAAACTTTGGGGCAGGGGAACAATTTTTCTTTTTTTGGGGGGGGATTGCATATATGCCACTCCTCAAAAGACACTTTGAAAAATATCACTTCAAAATATAAAATTAAAAATCTGAACTTCTCTCTTTGGATTTTTACTACTCTTGGACATGTTTGCCCTCCCTCCTCCCTTTTTCCTCTCTGCCGGCCGCCCCTCCACTTCTTTGGCAAACTCTAGCTGAGCCGTCTCCTCCTCGTCACCGTAGCAGACCACTCCTTCGTCGTGCCCCTACTTCTCCCTTCCTTCTTCCTCCCGACCTCACGACGAGACAAGCCTGAGACTGGCGGCGGTAAGCCGGATCCACGACGGCGACCTTGGATCTAGCGTGCGGTGGGGCTAGGCGGCGTCGGGGAAGAAGGTTGCACGTCTTGCGGCTCACGGTGGCGGAGCCTTTGTGGTGTGGCTTGTAGCAAAGGAGATGGTACGGCTCATGGCAGCAACGAGGAGGAGGCAGTGTGATTGGAGCTTGCAAAAGAAGCGAAGACACGGTTGGACAGGAGGAAGAAGAGAGGAGGGCAAAAGTTTCTAAGAGTGACAAAAATCCAAAGAGTCAAGTTTTGGAGTGGCAAATTTCTAATTTCATATTATGTAGTGCTATTTTTCAAATTGTCATCTTTTGAAGTGGTATATATATTTAATTTTGCCTTTTCTTGGGCCTCTTGGGTTTAAAGATTTTTTTTGTTGATTCTTGCTTTAACAAGGGTGATTTTGCTTTGTTTCCTTCTAAAATCTAGTTTGTCTTAGGTATGATAACTTATCAAACAAAGTTACAAATATGATAAGACTCCTAGAAAACAAATAGATATAATTGATTCTATGCCACTGAATAGCGTCCGCTTCTACAAAATACCATTGAATAACACTCTCTATTATATGCAATTTAATTATACCAAAATTCAATTACATGCCACTGCCGTTAGTGCACCGTTAGTGGAGGTCATTATCTTCTCAAAAAGACCAAAATGCCTCTACCAAAGACCAGATTTATTTAAAATAGCAAACAACCTTAAAAAATTATGAAAATTCAAAGAGGTGTTTTCCAATATGTCAGTGAGCTAGGAAAAATATTTCAAGTCACTGTTCAAAGAAAATTTTCAAAATTTTATTTTAAATCATAACAAATGCTACTATTTACAAACAGAGACTAAATCAGAATTTTTTGTACGGATAATCCATTTTTTATTCGAAATTACATAAATATACCCGCGGGAAAATTTTTTACAAAAATAGGCTCCAGTCGCCTAATGGTTGGGCGACTGGAGGCGTTCGCCCAACCACACGGCGACACAATATATCTCGCTGCACAGTAGAGCGATTGCATTAAATCGCTCTTCCGTATGGCGACTGGCATGCAGTCGCCATACCGTTAGGCGACTGCCATGCAGTCGCCATCCCGTTAAGCGACTTCAGGTAGCCCCCCGTGATTGTTTTAGAATTTGTGAATTTTGTAACGTTGAACCGGTAAAAAATACGGTGAAGTTGTAATAAAATTTTATGTTCATTGTATATTGTAGGTGTGTAAAAAGTTTTTTAATTTTTTTTTGAAAGATTGAGTAGAGAACGATCGATACATACACTGTTAAGTGAGATAGTTTATATGCGGAAAGAGATGATAGACTTATGTAAATATAAATAAACTTCATAATATAACTGTGAGTAACATGGCGCATGTATTTTCATTACATGCATAACATATATAGCATCTGCAGCACGCCTCACTGGTCACCCTGCTGTGCCCCGTCACCGCGCCCGCGTCCTCCCATACGGCCTCGCTTGGCCCTCCTCCGGTGCAACGGATTAGGACGATCCGAAAAGGTAAAACGAGGAGGAGGGTGTCTATCCCGCCCCTGCGCTGGTGGAGTCAGCTGCACCTCTGGCTGTGTAATCTCCGGTGCACCGGGGAGGGCACTGGCAGAAAGAACCTGCGGTGCGACGTCGGGCGACGGCGCGAAAAACTGGTCCACATCCTCCTGGCCTGGGGAGACGCCGTGCTGGTAAGTACCTGCAATATTAATATCGTTAGTGCGTTGCATGTCGTCTTCGGATAAACACGGTATAAGACCCTATGCGTACCCGTAGCTGGCGCCATGGAGGAGGCGTACACCCCCTGCGTGGGGAAGACAGGGGTCTGCGTAGGAGGCGTGAAGTGAACCGGTGTAGGAGGCCCTGCCCAGGCTGAACCCCCTGGCTGCTCCGGGTGAGGTGGTGGAGGACGTGTCCACGTAGGTGCACCATAGTAGTGCCACGCTGGTGGAGGTGGCACAGTTGGAGGTGGCACTGGTGGACGAGCAGTCGTAGCGGGGGGCGTGGAGACCGCCGGTAGCCTCGTGCAGGACAGTAGGCTAACGATACGTCTACACCCCTCGTGCACCCGACGCGCAAAGCTGAGGCCCTCCTCATGGGTCAGCTGCGCACCACTGGCGAGCCTCTCCAGTACTGTGCCGGACTCGGCGTATAGGTCAGAACCGACGTCAGCCTGGACACAAAGACATAAAATGGTCGATTATGGAAACGACATTACCATTTGGGAATCTTTGAAATGACATGTAACGTACCGCGAGGTGAGCGTCGTGCGCGAAGTGCGCGGGGTACGTGTCCGTCGGAGCGGCGACGTGTGTGGCAGGCGGGTCTACCACATATACGAGCCTGATACGGGTCTGCGGCTGGTACCAGCGCAGGTACTCCGCGTACTCCCTGCTGTCGTACGGTCGGTCCTCGTCCACGCGGTCGTCGAGCGCATCCTGCCACTGCTCGACCCAGGGCTGCATTCTCACCGACCAGTCCGTGCCTCTTTTCACTCCCTTCCCGCTGTGCCTGCGTATAAAACCATTACGTAATGTGAGATACTTGCGAACGCAGTAGTAAGTATGTACATATTTAGCACAAACGTACACTCACCCGTGCACGTGCCGCGGAAGCGATGGTCCGACTGGTACAGGAACCGGCTGCCATAGCCCGAACTGCCGCATCACCCGCTGGGGTGCGTAGTCCTCCACGTAGATGAGGTACACGAGCTTCCGGCGGGTGAGCCAGAAAGCCCGGTCACGCCAGCAAAGTGAAGACAGACCGCCAGGAGCACGGGCCTGCACTGCCGTATCAGCGTACGGCTCCCAGCGCACGTCGTCGGCTGTGATGCGGTCGAGCTGCTCCACAAAGACTCGGTACGCCCGCGTGACCTGCACGTGCGCGAACTGTACCTGCAAGAAAGACAAGTTGTTTACAATGACGATCGTCAATAAGAAAGAAATAGTTAACTGTGATAAAACTTACTCGGCGACGGCACCACATAGAACCCATCGTCGGCCGGTCGACTTCTCCCCCCGGATACATCTCGGGCCCGTACGGACCCACGTCGTCTAGCACAGGTCGTCCGACGCTTAAGCGCTCGAACGACCACAACTGTAGTAGCAGGGGACAACCCGTGAGGATCGAGTTCGGCTTGACCCTCGTGCACGCATCGCACAGCGCGCGGTACGTCGCGGCAAGTACGGCCGATCCCCAGCTGACCTGGTGGGGCTCGCCGTCAGCGATCGCCCTCGCATAAGCGATAAGGCGCGCATCCACCGAGTTGCCGTGGCTGGTGGTGAAAAGCACCCAACCAAACAGCCACAGCACGTACGCCTCCAGGTGCCGCGAGACCTGCTGATCGTCTGCCTGCGGAACCATGCGCTCCACCTGAATGCAAAAAAGTTGTTATTAGTACGTAATACCACAAAAAAGAGCTTCGAAGATACGATCGATTTTATATACCACGTACCCGGTACTGTCTGAGCCACCTCAGTGTCGGCCCATGGGTCTGCGCCTCTCCGAACACGTGGTGGTCAGCGGCCGGTGGAACGATACCCTCGAATCTGCCGAGCAGGTCAGCGCGCCAGTCGGCCGGGGCCTCCGGTAGGAAGGCAGCGTCTCCCGCGATCGGAAGCCCAAGAAGCAGGGACACATCCTGCAAGGTCGGCGTCATCTCCCCGAATGGGAGGTGGAAAGTGTGCGTCTCGGGCCGCCAACGGTCCACCAAAGCCGTCAGTAGGGAACGGTCGAACGGAAATCGTCGTGATCGATCCCCGCCCGCCTCGTCCCCGCCCTCGTCCCCGCCAGCGGCTCCATCCTCCTCTGTGGCCTGCACCATCCGGGCAAGAGGGAGTAGCCCGGCATCCCGCAGCCTGCAAACAAAGTGAAGGTCAGCACGGAACGAACTAACGGTCGCACTAAACGCTGGAATAGTGCTCACCTGGCAGTCCAACGAGGGTCGAGTCCCCAGGCCACGCGAGGTGTCCGTGTCCGGACCACTCCCAACTGAGGCGGCTCGTCCGTGCTCCCCGGTGGCGGCACTAGATGGGAAGCGCGATGAGAGCGGTCCACGTGCTCGTCCAACAGCGCGAACCGCCACTCCGAGTCACGTCCAGCACGAGTCATACCTGCAAAATTTGTACAATACTTTCAACATTCAATTTTCTGCATCTAAATTTGTACAATAATTTCAACACTAAATTTTATACATCTAAGACTGTACATTAAACTTGGTACATCTAAATTTCTACATCTAAACTTGTACATTATACTTTCTACATCTAAATTTGTACAATAAATGGTACACAAAATTTATAAACTAAATTTTCTAAACTTTATTTGTAAACTACATTTAGTACACAAAATTTGAAAATTAAATGTCTAAATTATATTTCTATATTTAATTTCTAAACTAAATTTTGAAACTACATTTTCTAAACTAAATTTGTAAACTAATTTTCTACACTACATTTTCTAAACGAATTTTCTAAACTAAATTTGTAAACTAATTTTCTACACTACATTTTCTAAACTAATTTTCTAAACAATATTTCTAAACTAATTTTCTACACTACATTTTCTAAACTAATTTTCTAAACTAAATCTCTAAACTAATTCTCTACACTACATTTTCTAAACTAATTTTCTAAACTAATTTTCTACACTACATTTTCTAAACTAATTTTCTACACTAACAAAAAATATAACACGAAAAATTACCTGAAAATCGCGCACTCCCCCTCCTCTTCTCCTCCTCTCCCTCTCCTTCTCTTCCCCTCCTCTTCTCCTCCTCTCCCTCTCTTCTCTGCGACGGCGGCCGAACGAAGGACCGCGCTCGGCCTGGCCGAGCGCGGTATATATCTCACTACAAGTCGCCGAACCGTTGAGCGACTGAAATGCAGTCGCCTAACGGTTGGGCGACTGGATGGAAGTCGCCCAACCGTGGGGCGACTGCAATTAATCGCCCAACGGTTAGTAGATTCATTAAATGTCGCCGTGTGGTTGGGCGAACGCCTCCAGTCGCCCAACCATTAGGCGACTGGAGCCTATTTTTGTAAAAAATTTTCCCGCGGGTATATTTATGTAATTTCGAATAAAAAATGGATTATCCGTACAAAAAATTCGACTAAATCAGATCTTAAATTTCTGGAAAATTCTCACATGCTCTTAAGATGTCACATAGCTCCTAAAAATTATTATTTTGTATTTTTCTATAGTGAATTTGTCTCGTTTTACAAAGTAGCTCAAATAGGCTGATTTTGGATTTGAATTTCAAAAATAGATCAAATTGAAGGGCCAGTTCATGAAATTTTATATTTGAGTTGCACACTACCCCAATGATCCACCAAAAAAATTTAGTATTTTTTGGCTAAGCCAATTTGCTCTATATTTAATTTTTATCACTGGGATAGATTTTGAACTGAGGGCAAAATCGTCTTTTCCAGGGTCAAACAGAGGCTAACTGATGGAAGTGGCATATAATTGAATTTTAGTGCAATTTGATTGTATATAATAGAAAGAATGTTATTCAGTGTCATTTTGTAGAAGCAGACACTATTTGGCATAGAATCAATTATCTCAAACAAATAAGATAAGAAGAATTTTAAGTTTGAAACATCTAACTTGGGTGTAACATTTTACAGCCATGGACAATTTGCACTTGTAATAGATAGTCAATTTCTCATATTAGTTTTTTTTGAGACTTTGGTATGCTAGAGTGTGCTAAAAACACAGGTTTTCTATTAAGTCAGACTAAATAAAACAAAATACTATTTGTAAAGAAAAAGACAAATAGATTTTGTAACATAGCTTAGAGCATATATTATGTCAGTTCCTGATTGAAAATTCTAGCTAACTTCTACATTATATCAAATATTTTTTGAATATTTTAAATAAAAATTTGCAAAATATTAAAATCATTCTGTGCTGCTAAAAAATATTTTACATCCCTTAGTTGCAAAATCATTCCAAAATTCGAATTCAAATTCAAACTAAAACTATAGTAAGAAAATAAAATCCTAAATTCAAATTCTCTCCCTTGGGCCAAAACCCAACCGACGGCTCGTCCCTCTTCCTCTTCTTTTGAAAGAACCCTAAATCTTAATTACCTTTGAGCTGTGCAATGAACTTAAATAAATAGTAAATTAAGACGTATTAAGATAATTACAATGTAGTGGGTTGCAAGAATTGATTACAAGAAATTACATTGGGCATTCCTAAATAAAATAAAACTTTATTGAAATGCATGGTTGTTTACAAGAATCTGATACAAGCATGAAAACATGAATAATCACATTAAAACAAGATTAAATAGAATTGCATTGCAATTTTGTTTTGCATTGCCTTCTCGTGTATTGCTCGACGAGTACAACCCTCCAAAATCGACCCAAACCCTGCCCACCATTTTCTTTTGCGATGGAAAATCAAATGAAAAGAACAATGCAAGGAAAAATAAAAAGAAACAAAGAAAATTGTTGTTACACCTTTTTAGCTGTAAATGCCAAAAGTATAGGAATTGCTCATCAAGGTTCCTAGACCGTCCCGGGCCGATCGGGGCCTCTCACATTAGTGGGCCTCATCATTCTACAACCAGAAAATCCAATGTCCACATTTTTACTAACTTACCTCAGCCACAGAAAATCCAAAGCATAGTATTAAGCCCACCTTTTGGACCAATGGTCCATAAGCAAATAGTGCATTGAGAAAGAGCAAGAGATAAGAGGAGGGAAAAGTCGGCATGAATAGGATGAGAGAGAGAAGCGCCTGAAAGCCTCTTCCTTATAAGTGAACCATGCAAGCCTCCAATCCTTCCCCACTGCATTTTCCCCAAGGCCAAATGAAGAGCACTCTCGACTAACACTAAGGCAGCCGAGAGCCTCAACAAAAGGAGGAGACATCAACATCTTTGCACACGTGAGAACCACAACTCAACCACTGCAAGCATCATCCACACCCCTACCTTTTCCAGCTCGACAGCAAGTAGGCCCATATTCTTCCCCAGCCCCTTTTCTTCCCTTTTCCATAGCACCACTGCACAACATAGCACACACATCACACACTGGCTTAGCTAGCCAAGCAAGGTGGTTGAGGAGGAAGGGACCACCTTACCTCGGCTGGATTGGCTACCACACCACCAGCGGCAAGCCCATAGGAGCCGCCGTGCACTTGGGGACAAGGGGAAGTGTTCTCCCTGGTGCAACCCCCTATCGAGTCCTATCACATCAATGCTCGTAGGCTCTCCCAACCCAGTGCATGGTAAGGAGTAGATCAAGGCAAAAATAGTGGCTAAATAAAAATGTGTAAAAGTAATAGGAGGAAAAGAGTGGACCATCTCTGTAGGCCAGGAACCAGTGAACCACAACACGTCCTAGGGGAAGATTGGAGCCATGGTACCCAACCACGTCTGAGCCAAATCGATGGTAGCCGTAGAACGTAGGAGAAGTTGAGGTAGTAGTAGGTGAAGCCACCATAGCTGAGTCACAAAATAAATCAATGGCGACACCTTCTCCAAATCTTACTAGGAGATCGAACCTCACCCCATAGGGCTGGTGAATAGAGGGGAATAGAAGGAGAGAGATGGGGAAGAGAGGCACCATAAGAACTCACCCAAGGTTGAAAGCCAAGCTAGCGTATACAACACAAAAGCCAAGGCCAAAACCCTAGCCATCGACCAGAGGGGTTGTTGGCTAGACCTTAAGAAATAGGCGATGGTGCTAGATCCAAAGAGGGGAAGACTACTTGAGGAGAAGCCCCGCGAGGATGGATAAACTGGCGATGACGACTTCCATAGAAGCCGAGGAGGTGATGAAGCGATGCCAAGGGGAGCAGATGGGAGACGTTAGTAGATCCGACAAGGGGAGCCACGGGAGATGAGTGAGCCACAGCGACGCGCTTGAACGGCTGCGGTGACGGCGGCGATTTAGCCAGGGAAGGAGGAGAGCCAACAAGAGGAGATGGGGAAGGAGGCGTTGCCAGCCCACTCGCTTGCCCGCAGGCCACAACCCAACTCTCTCTGTCAATCATTGCCATGTGGGCCCTAGCCCCACCTATCAGTGTGAAGTACTTTGCTTCTTCTCTAATCTTCTTCTCTCTCCCATGCCGCTCTCGCCCATCTGTGATGCCATACGCACACACCGTGTGAGCCAAAATCGTGTCATCCCAGCCACCTCGAGCACACCACTGCTATGATCTTATCCCATTGGCACTCTCTCTCCCTCTTTGCACACTCTCTCTATGTGTTTTCTTACACCCGAGGGCAAGCCATGTCACCATACGCACTATTCCTCCTCTCCACTATTTAAGTTGCCAGAGCATGTCAAAACCCTAGTCTTCACCTCTTCCCAATTTCCCCTAAACTCCTGCTCTCTCTCCACCTTTGGAGGAGAAGAATTTGGTCTTCTTCCCCTAATCCATCCGATTCCTCGTCGTCCAGCGAGTTTCCGCCACTGCCATCATGCACTTTGAGTTCTCCTTGCTCCCTTCTTTCCAATGTGTGCCTTGCTCATGCTTGTTTCCCCCTAGTAAGGCCAAAGCCCCAACGTCGCCACCGTGCACAGTGTCGCAACCGAACTTGTTGCCCCATCTCCTTTGCCTCAGTGAGCTTTGACATTAAAAGTCATGCCTGCCATGTTCACCTTTATCTTCCCTCCCTAATGCACCCTTTCTTTTCCATCATCGTGCACCTGAGCCACCACAGCACGTCTTCATCCCTATCATTGACCTAGAGCGCGCACCGTCCTCTCGCCTCCTTATGGGCATATACGACGGCGATCTGATCAAGATTGAAGAATGCATCACGCTGAATCAGGCGGCATATGTGACAAAGATTATTAAAATGAGTGGCATGAAGGGTTGCAATCTGTACCATGTTCCGATGGAGCTGTGGTTTAAGCTAAGCATGATGCATCTGATGGACGTGGTGGTATACAGGAGCATCGTGGGCAGCCTTCTGTACCTGGTACACATGCACTCAGATATCTCATTCGTGGTGGGCTATGTGAGCCGATTCAAGGAGTAGCCGACCACCGAGCACCTATCTACCATGAAGAGAATCTTTTGATACATCACAGGCACGCACCACTTCGGTTGCCGATATGCGATGAAGACAGAGGAGCCACAATTGGTCGGCTATAATGACAGTGACATGGTGGGTGATGTTGACACTCGCAAGAGCACCACAAGCGCGCTATTATTCCTCGGCCATAGCCTTGTTAGTTGGCAATCATAGAAGTAGAAAGTGGTGGCCCAATCCTCATGCATGGCTGAGTATATTTCCTCGACGACGGCGGTGTGCCAGGGCATCTGGCTAGCCCACCTTCTTGGTGATCTAAAGAACAAAGAGGTTGGCATAGTTGTACTCGAAGTGGATAATAAATATGCTATCTCCCTAAGCAAGAATCCTATTTTCCATGATCAAAGTAAGCATATTGATATGAGGTATCATTTCATTTGGGAGCATGTTGAGAGTAGGAAAATTAAGGTTGAATTCATCAGCACCGACGAGCAGCTCATGGACATCTTGACAATGGTGTTGGGATGCATCAAATTTCAAGAGTTACGTGCAAAGATTGGGCTCATTGAAGTTAAGCAAGTGCACGAGTTTCCTCGTTGAGATCAATAAGATCAAGGAGTGATTCGCTAAGATAATCTTGTTGCCTCTTTAGCTTACATATTCATGAGATGACTGCATGGTTGCATGAGTGGAAGTCAAAGTGGAACAGTTGCATTTCCATTGAGATAGTTGTGTTTCCATTGATAATTAGTATTCACATATAGGAGTGTTCACATGTGTTTCCATTGATGATTAGTATTCACATATGAGAGTGTTCTCACTCATGTACTCATATATAAATAGATGATCGATAGAAGGGAGAGTATCTTAGTTGCAAATCATTCTAGTGTTCGTGTATATTAGGAGTAGGCATAGCTAACACTGCCCATCTGGATGACCGACTGGAGGCACTTCCACCTGTCCGCCGACGATGTCGCGTACCGGCTGGAGTTGATTAGCAAGGTGCATGGCCTCGAGAACACTGTGGAGCACTTCGGGAGCATGCCGAAGCAGTTGACGAAGTCACAGTGGTATGGCTCCCTCCTTAAATGCTACACAAAGGCGAAGCCCATTGAGAAGGCTGAGGAGCTCTTTGTGAAAATGCAGGAGATGGGGGTGATAAGTTCTTATGCTTAAAATGTGATGATGAAGCTTTGTCTGGAGACTAGGCAGGTTGATAGGGTGCACACCATGTATCAGGCTATGGAAGTGGGTAGATTCAAACCTTATAGGTTCAGTATGGACATTCTAATATGGTGTATGTAGCTGCTAAAGATGTTAAGGGGATTGAGGAGGTTCTTGAGAAGGACAATCCACGTGATAACCTTGTGAGTTGGCATGCATATGCCACCGCAACTATGATTTTCATGAATGTCGGGTTGCAAGAAAGGGCATCACAGGTTCTTTAGGAATCAGAAAAGCAAATTAATCCAAAGAATGGTAGGGTCATATATGGGTTCTTGCTCCCCATGTATGCCGATCTGGGGATGCATAGTGAGGTGGACCGGATTTGGGATGTCTACAGGTCCAAAGTGCCAGCATGCAACTCAATGTACATGTTGTCAAGATCTAAATAAGCAAATACAGACCCTCTGTGTATATTGCACTAATTCAGAATCACACAAGTGCACACAGTGTCAACATCGATATAGTATAATCCATACACAATGAAACAAGAATAAACATATTGAATTTGATAAATAAATAACTATTGGGATATTAAGGTCAAGTTTACAATTATTAGGCCACGCAGGGCTCAAGCACTAAATAGAATAACTATAGCAGAACGAAAATAAACTCCAGTGGGAACCCATGGACTTGTCACATGCAATCAACAAGGAACAAGACATACGGATTGACTTCCTCGTAAAGCTTCTCTTCCAAGGCAGGTGTAGACTTCTCCACTTCATCAATTAAACAATGATTGTTGCAAGGTGAGTATATAGAGTACTCCACAAGTTGTGCACATAGAATGTAGGGTCTAATTTACTATATGCATAGCATTAACAATCGATATGGTTTCAAGGTTCATTTAGCATAAAGCAGCATTTACAATAATACAATAAATAGATTGAAAGCATAATAAACAACAAGGTGTTTCACTAAGTTTCACAAAGCTTCACACAACCTAAACCAATTATTCACATAGCCAACCATCCTAGTTTTATTTTATGAAAATCTACCTGTTGTGTGAAATCCCTGAGCACATCATTGACCATGGATGTAACATCCTATTTTTCAAAGTTTTCTTGAAGCTTTTAAAATAAAATTCACCATTTGGATTTTTCTAGAATAAATTAAAGCTTGAATTGAATCTTTGCAAATTAAAAATATTTAATGTGAATAATCTAAACTTCAATTATTATTGAAAATATTTTATTTGGATTTGTGTGCTTTAAGGAATTATTTTGAATTTTTTGGTTTATTTGTTATTTTTGGGAGCTCAATTGAATTTATTCCTATTTTTAAAAATTAGACAGCATTTTTAAAATTCCTAAAACCTTTGGGCCGAAACCCTAGCCTAGCCCATCTTTTCCCAAGCCTGGCCCGCCAGCCTCAACCCACTCTTGCCACGTGTCCCACATCCAAGTCCGCGCGTGACCGTTGGATGATTGGCACGTGTCGACCATCCGTGCGCGCCCTCTTGCCCGTGCCGCATCTCGGACGTTCGTTTCTTTCTTATCGTCGATAGGTGGGGCCCACCTATCAGGCCATCATCTCTATCCCAGACTCCCGTCTCCATGTCTGGTGCGACGCCGTCGCCTGTCGTATCTTTTCCAGTCTCAGCGTTCGTGTTTGACCCCACCTCCTTGGTGTCCGCACCTATAAAAGGGTGAGCCGCACCTCTCAATCCTACATCCTGAGCCGCTCGAAGTCATGCTGCTCCTTGCTGAGCTCACCGTGTGCCAAGTTGCCATCATCTTCCTCATCGGCAGTTGCTCCATCATTTCCCCGTCTTCGCCATCACCAATAAGCTATCTGGCCACTCTTCATCGTCGTCATGTTGTAACATTGGTTGCCACTACTTTGCCATCTGCTACCTTGGTCCGCATGTTCATTGCTCGCCGCCCACGCCCATTCAGTCCCCAAAGAGCCACCTCGCCCCGTGCGCTGACCAACGTCAGCCGTGTGACATCAGCATGCACCCACGGCCGACCGACCCTTCGCCTTCTCCGTGGACCTGATCCACCGTGCGCTAAGTCTCTGACATAGTGGGCCCATGTGTCAGCGTCTACTATTCCATGGACTTGTAGACCAAGCCGAGTCAACTGTGCCACCTCAGCCCTAGGACGTGTCATGCCACGTGTCAGCCACCTCAGCACATCAAGCCACATGTCATGCCACGTGTCAGCCACCTCATCACATCAAGCCATGTGTCAATGTCCACATCAGTGCCACGTGTCTCTACCATGTCATCACTTCTTCGGCCCACCCATGCCACGTGTCCTACTACGTTAGCCTTAGGTACCACATTAGCAAGCCCCGTAGCATGCACACTGTTCCATGAGGCGAGTTCATCGTAGACTACCCTATTCCATGCACTCGGTCCATAGCACAGTAGTCTTTTTAAATTTCTAGTATTTTCTCAGCCAATTAATTTTCCAAGAGCCCATTCTTCTCTGTCCTAACTTCGATTGACCCAAATTTTTTTTCCAAATTTATATAAAATTGAGCTCTATCTTTTAGTTCTAGTTTTGAAGTTTTTGGAGTTCATTTGAATTTTATTTGATTTTATTTATGTTTTATTTGATTTCTCTCCCATTAGATAATATCTTAGAAGGAGCTGAAGCAGGACCTAAAGACCAAGAGTTGGTATCTAAGCAATGCCAAGGCAAGTCTTGCCATTTGATTATGTTGAACCTAGTTTTTGAATTTATTTATTATTTTATTTTAAATTATCATGCATTGCTATTTTAATACAAACATTTGTATATGGTAGTTATTGTCCAATTTGATTAATTCTACCTTGATAAATTGAATGTTATGATTCTATTGTCATCATAAGATGAACAATTATCTAGTGATGTAATACTAGTTATCACAAGGGTTATACAGTTTGTATACTTAGCCATGCTTATAGTACGTTGGACTCATCATCACATGTTGATTAATTAATTAATTTTAACTTAATGAGATATTGAATCATGGTGGTTAGCCACAGTTATAAAGTTTGAGTATTATGATATGAGTAGTGTGATTGGTGTTGGTTAAACAAAATTGGTTTCCACTTGGGCGAGTGATCATGCAGTAAAAGGAGAGGTGTGGTTTGCATTTATGGGATATGGATATCTCATCTAGGTAATATCTAAGAACTTAACTTTGTACACTATTGATCTGAGCTTTATCATACAACCACATGTTTAGTATGGGATGGGCCTAGCTAATTAATTTGTGATATTTCACTTTAGATTTCACCATTGGTATGTCAGTGGGTATTGGTTAGACATTTTCATAGGGAGTAAAAGGGATCTGTTTGACTAGGTGGTTAACCTACTCGATTGTGAAATCTTAGTGGGCAAAATTGGGTTAAGATGGAGCATTGTAATAGCTTTGTCATGATCTTCTTGGTCAGCATGCCTAAGGAATCATGTTGCTCTAGTGTCACTATGAGATGATAATATTATGTGGGTAAAGTTGTGCAACATCTACAGAGTGTAAAACTATTCGAATAGCTGTGTCCCCGGTTATGGACAATGCTCAGTGATTTCATGAGGGGTAGATATTTCCTAAAACCTGGATGGGCTAAGTTTGGGAAGTGAATAGTTAGTTCACAGGTGGTTCATTACGTGAATGGTTAGTCCACGGGTGGTTCATTAGGTGGCTGGTCCGTTCACTTGTGATTTATTCAATTCCTTTGATTATTTACTTATAATCATTTTCTAAGTTGCTTCCAATCTATTTATTGTATTTACTTTAAATTATTATTTTCTGCAAAACAATCACTCAGCTATCACTTGGTAAGTCTTGCATGATTATGTTATATTCTTGTTACAAACGACTTGCTGAGTACTCTATGTACTCACGACTATATCCATATTTGCTCAGTTGAAGAAGAATAACCATATCAATTGGAGGTACCTGAAGGAGGACACTTCAATGACTTCTCATATTAGGTTCTTGCTTCCCAATTGATTACCTTTAGGCATGTTGAATAGCCACTTCATTTTTGTTGTATTTCCACTGCTGGTTTTGTTAAGCCCTTCAGGTGTTAAAGTGTAAATTTGACTATAAGGTCGCAACTCTGATGTTTATTAATATGTGAGTCTTTCTCTTGGAATTGTGAATATGGTCAATATTTCATTTATGTTTCTATTGTGTGCACTAGCGTGATTCTGGACTAGTGCAGTATACACAAAGAGTCCGGATTTACATATTTGGGTCTCGACAGCGAACATGACTATTCAAATAGATTGGATAATACTCTGTAGAGGTTGGATAGCTTTCCCATAAGATATGATCAGTGGCATGATCCTAGCACATATCCTTGGATGTGCAACCCGGAGGATCATAACAAAGCATTTCGGAGAATTTGCCCAACTATTGGCCCTCCTGGTAAACTACTACACTTTTATTCCAACACATTGAATATCTGTACATAGCGAACAGGTGCAAGGGTACACTGTTGGATTTTAGAACGGAAACTATCCAGGATGTGGCCCAAACATAGTGACACACACCCTCCACCCTACACATATAGTCAAACCTACAACCTGAGGAAGCCAATATTGAAAATTGGCAACAAATAAATAATAAACAGAGGCAAAACAAAACTCCAAAAATTAAAATAAATATATTGGAAGGTAGGGTTTGATTTTATAAGAATTCAGAAACCTAAACAGACTCATTTGGAGGTCATATTTGGGAGAACGGGCTCTTGGAGGTGGCTCGGTTTGGTTAATTAAAAAAATAGAGGAGGGAGAAAATCAGAGGCTGATAGATGAGACCAAAGGAATATTCTAGGAATCTTTGTTTTAAAGAATTTTGAAAAAGGTTGAGAGATTGACAAGTGGGACCATGGTCCATGGACCAGGTCTACGGTGCATTGGGTTCACGAAAAGGGGACTGACATGTGGGGGCCATGTGTCATAGGTAGAGGTGTTCAAATGGGCCAGGCCGTGACGGGCCGCACCGCGGCCCGGCACTGTAGACCTGGCCCACGAAGTCACGGCACGGCGGCGAGGCGGGCCGGGTCATAGGTAGAGGTGTTCAAATGGGCCGGGCCGTGACGGGCCGCACCACGGCCCGGCACTGTAGACCTGGCCCACGAAGGCACGGCACGGCGGCGAGGCGGGCCGGGCCGGCACGGCGGACCGGGCCGTGCCTGGGCCGAGGGAGCGGCACGGCGGGCCGGCACGGCACAGCTCGTTAAGCAATCGGGCCGTGCCGGCCCGGCACGGCACGGCCCGCCCAACGGCACTAAACGGGCCGTGCCGGCCCGGCACGGCCGGCCCGATTAATTTGAAAAATAGCCGTTTTTATGACCGTTGGGGGGTAAACAATTCGGAAAAAATAGCAAAAATTCGGAAAAAATCTGAAAATTTTCCTATAAATAGGGGGCATCCGGCCTCCTTCTTCCACACCTCAAATCTCATTCTTCTCTCTCGGTTTAGCTGTGAAAATCTGAAAGTGTTAGCGCAAATTTGGTCAAAATTCGGGCAAAATTCCGAAAATTCAAAAATCTTCAATTTTTTGTGAGAGCTGCAAAGGAGGTAATAATGCTGTCTTATTTTAATTTTTTGGTATTATTTGTTGGATTAATTTTTTGCTATTATTTGTAGGTTTAATAGTAAGTTAATCGTTTTTGCTATTTCAATTTGCAGTTGATTACTTGATTAATGGAGAACTACGATTTTCAACTCTCCGAATTCGAGCTCTCGGCGGAGGATATGCAATTGTTTCAACAAGCATATCCATCCGCGGAAAGTCCACATGTACAAACTGGAGATGCCGAAGAAATGACGGCCCCGGTGGCGCAGGGTCTAATCGATCCATCTTCTGCTGGCTCAACAAGTGCATCCACGACCCAAAGCACGGGTGCAAAAAGAACAAGAGCTAGTACATCAATAGTTTGGAATGATTTCGACAAGAAGATCAAGACCGACAATGATGAAACTGAAGTGAGGTATGCTGTTTGTAAAATTTATGGTAATGGATTGAGTGCAAAATCTTCAGGTGGGACGGGTCATCTACAACGACATGCTGCAAGCTGCAAGAAAAGGCAAGGAATACAAATGCGCCAGACACAACTGCAATATAACCCCGACGGCTCGGTACGTACATGGGAGTACAACCCAGAGGTAGCTCGGGAATCTCTTTGTAGATTAATTGCTTCTAAAGATTTACCTTTAAATTTTGGTGATTCTGATGCTTTCCAAAAATATATTAGGACTGCTCATAACCCTCGATTTAGTATTGTATCTAGGCAAACAACAACTAGAGATTTAATTAAATATTATAACAATTGTGGTGATAAATTGAAAGAAATGTTTCATACATGTACATTCTCTATTGCTTTGACATCTGACATATGGAGTGGTAGGGCTACAGAG
The DNA here is from genome assembly GCA_017311315.1 of Dendrocalamus latiflorus. Taxonomy (NCBI): domain Eukaryota; kingdom Viridiplantae; phylum Streptophyta; class Magnoliopsida; order Poales; family Poaceae; genus Dendrocalamus; species Dendrocalamus latiflorus. The sequence goes on from CM029675.1 coordinate 21,129,937, forward strand.
GATTATATTAGTGTTGTTGCTCATTATGTTAATGATGACTGGATAATGGAAAAAAAGAATTATAGGATTTAAATTAATTAATGTTTCACATAATGCTGAAAATATTGCAGAATGCATTATTAAAGTTGTAGAAGATTTTGGTCTCACGGATAAGATTTTTTCTATAACTTTAGATAATGCAGCTGCAAATACTAAAACTATGGAAATTCTTACTCCTTTGTTTAATACTTATGCACAGTCTTTCTTATTGCATCAACGTTGTGCTTGTCATATTATTAATCTTATTGTTAAATCCGGTTTAAAAAAGATTAAATGCTTGTATTGATTCTTTTAGAGATGCAATTTTATTTATTAATTGTTCTAACCAACGAATAGCCGCATATAAGAGTTTTTGCGTAGCAATGAATGTTCGTCCTAGAAAATTTGGTTTAGACATGCCTGTTAGATGGAACTCTACTTACGTTATGCTTAAACATATATTGCCATATAAGAGTACTTTATCTGTTTTCCTTCACACCCAAAGTCATCAATCTCGTAGCTCCTCCAGTAGAACCCAAGTTAGAGACCCTGAACTTACTGAGGACGATTGAGTTGTTGGTGAAAAAATATTTTCCTTTCTAGAAATTTTCCATAAAGCTACAGTTTGTCTTTCTGGAGTATACTACCCTACATCTCCTATGATTGTTCATAATATTGTTGAAATTGCCACTCACCTAAAGGCTTTTGAAAATGATCATATACTACGGGATGCTGTAGTTGCCATGAAATCTAAGTTTTTAAAATATTAGAGAGAAATTCCTATTTTATATGCATTTGCTTTTATTTTGGATCCTAGGGCCAAACTCCAAGGATTTATAAATGTTTTACAAGTTTTAAGTAAGGCTACCGATTTAGACTATTGTTCATACTTTACATTAGTTAAGGATAAATTATATGAGGTATATAATAAATATGAAAATAAGTTTGGATCTATGCGTTTGGAAAGACCCCCGGTAGTCCCTAGCACCTCTAGGGGGCTATGCAACGGGGCAAGATTTTTGGTTCTTCGTCTAGTTCTCGTGCAGGTGCGGGTACACAACAGTTAGGAGGAGGAAGGCGACAAAGCACTGGAGACCTATAAAGCTATCTCAACAGTGATAGCGTCAGCTTCGAGCAGGAGTTGAACATCCTCTCATGGTGGCAAACCCAGAAGGTATCATATCCAGTGCTATCCATATTAGCGCGGGATGTGTTGACTGTTCCTGTCTCTACAGTCTCCTCGGAGTCAGCATTCAGTCTTTCCGGAAGAATAATCGAGGAGCGACGAACAAGTCTCTCTAACGAGATGGTCGAAGTACTTATGACCGTCAAAGACTGGGAACAAGCTGAATCAAGACTCCAACATACTACAGATAATAAAGATTTAGAAGAATCTTTTGAGAATTTGTATTTAGATAGCAATGAATAGGATTTTCAATATTTTTCTTCACATGTGGTCACTAATGAGCTTTATAGGCTGTACTCTTTTTTCTTTACCAAGGTTTTCTCAAATTGAGTTTTTACTTGGTAAAGTTTTTAATGAGGCAGCCATCCCATGTAATTTAATAAGTTAATAAAGCTCATTATGTCATTGGAAATATTTATTTTTGTGATTAACAATGTCTACAATTTTTTTATATTTTTTCTAAATTTTCTACAATTTTTTTTTACAATTTTTTCTTAATTTTTTGTTTTTTTTCCGACTAAACGGGCTAGCGGGCCGGCACGGCACGGCCCGTTTAATACACGGGCCTTAACGGGCCGTGCTTAAACGGGCCGTACCGAGCCGGCCCGGCATGGCCCATTGGCCAGCTCTAGTCATAGGCTTGGTTCACGGTTGACCGGGTCCATGTGGTTTGGATCTAGGGTTAAGGGTACAAATGGTGGCGGCGCGTGTGTGGCATTGAGGTAGCGGCCACATTGGCACAGTGCAAATGGAGACCAAGGCGATGACAACGGCACATGACTTTGGCGAGCGATTGCGATAGCAATAGGTCTCAACAATGCAAAGGGGTCTTCCCAAAGAACACGACGAGGCGATCACGATGAAGCAGACGTTGAGGCCATCGCCGACCTCCATTGAGCAGCAACGGGTGCAATGGTGGCGACGACCTTCGAGGACGCATTAACAAAGGGGAGGCATGCACGGGGTAGAACACGAGATTATGAACCCAACGGTGGCAGAGACTCACCAATGGTGGTGACAACTTTGTGGGCTTTGATCTACGCACACGGTGAATGAAACTCAAATCAAATTAAGGAAAACATAAATCGAGAGCTAGAATACATGGTGATGTGGGTGGATTCGATATTGGCTCACTGGTGCAATGGGGAACTGTGAGGAAGGTTGCAGGCGCGGCTGCTCTTTCTGCCGAACAAGTGGCGGTACGTGTGGAGGTGCTTTGCTTTAAATAGGGGGCATCTAGGGTTTGTGGCGTGGTGCGCACGCTGAGGAAATCGGAGGAGGTGGTGGACTTCGTGTTGGGCTTGGTTCGGGGACTAGAAATAGTCACGGTTTGGCCCACATATCAGTAGGGGTGGGGTTAATGTAGTCGTGTGGCGCAACACGAGTGCACACATGCGCTGGCAGTAGCGACTGTGTTGGGTAGTGGCAGGAGAGAGAGACGAGGCGGCTGGATTGACTGGACCGCGCGGAGGGCAAGCGGGCCAGGAAAGAGAGAGAGAGAGAGAGAGAGAAGGAAAAGTGGGCTGAGAGACAAATTCGGCCCACTTTGACTTCCAGGTTTTTAATTAGATTTTCTATTTTAGAAAATACCAAAAAAGGAAAAGAACACAAATAAAGTAGCAAATGTACTTAGAAAAATTCCCAGAAAATTCTGGAAAATACTTTCAAGCGCAAATAACCCAAATAAAATAGTTTTGGAATTTATTGAAGTTGGGTTTAGTCATATTAAATTCTTTTTATTTTAAGAAAGTCCCGGTTAAACTTTATTAAACGAATACAATTAGTAGGAATTTTTAGAGGACCTACACTACACGAAGGAATTTTAAAAAGAGCAAAAATTGGGATGTTACACATGTTCAGGATGAGTGCTAATTAAGATGAATGACATTGATGGGGCTGAAAAGGCCTTTGAAGAGTGGGAAAGTAGGTGTGTTTACCATGATGTCCGGTTAACCAACTTACTGGTGGGTGCTGACTGCAAAGAAGGTCTTATGGAGAAGGCAGAAGCTCTTGTGGATGAGGCCATCAAGAAAGGGACTAATACTTGGTATAAGTTGGCTGGTGGATTTTTCAAGGATGGTCAGGTGTAGAAGGCGGTGGATCTGACAAGGAAGGCTCTTGCTTCCGCGAGTTCTGGATGGAAACCTGACCTGACAAATGTGCTAATGAGCCTAGAGCATTTCATGGAGCAAAAGAATGGAGAAGCAGCCGAGGAGATGGCAAGCCTGTTACAGTTTGGTTCCTTTGTCGAGGGATGTTTACCATAGTTTACTCAAGACATATATGTTCATGCAGGAAAGCCAGTGTCAGATTTGCTTGATCGTATGAAGAAAGATGGTCTTGAGGTTGACGAAGAGACATATAGAATCCTTGTTGGAGAATGCCACCAGATATACAACCGCCGCCCATCACTAAACAATATCTTTTTATTGATTATTTTCAATGTCAAGTTAACGCAAACCCATCTGCTCATTAATTTGACTCTAGTTTACTGCTTATATATGACACTGCAATGCGGGCCCGCTTCAAAGAGTTTAAGCTTCTGGCTTATAGCTTTGGTTGTTGGATTTTAGCTGAATTGCTTTGTAGCAACTGTTAGTTTTTTCTAAGTCATTCAATTAAAAAATTTTAAAAATAAGAAAAAAATGTTATATCATTACGGACAATGTAAAGGAATAAAGGAAAAAAGAAAAGACAAAAAAAAACCGAAATTAGAAATCAACATGTTTCTAGTGGTTTCTAACTTAAATAAACCGAAAACCAAAAAAACAGAAGTTGAAGCTGTCTAGAGTGGGGTTTTTCTTCTATGTGATGGTCTCATAGTCATCGGGCAGTGGGGATGTCATTAGCATATGCTGATGTGAATTTATACACTGCTGTTAGGATGGGCCTGTTTGACAACGGCTGCGGTTTATGGCTTTTGGCTGAAATTTTTGAATTTTGACTGTTTACGGTACAGATTACGGAGAGATAGATACTCACTTGCGATTTTGGATGGTACAGATGTTGGGCTTTTAACGTGTACATCGTTTAACTTGTAGACCCCGTCTTGAGAAAATACTCCGTTTGAAAGTTAGGTACTGTAGCAAAAGCCAAAAGCCGTCAGCTTTGGAGGAAAAGAACAGGCCCATGCATATATGATGAACTGTTCAGTAGTCTCACAAATCTTTCTTTGAAGTCAATCTCCAATTCTCCATGACTCCATCTTCCACATGTTGAATTCAGACCATTTTTTTCCTGTCAAGATGTTCATATGACTTAAATTTCGTCTTCTTGATTTTATCATCAAAATCTTACTCTAATTGCTCCTATTTCTGCCATTATGGCATCCCAGGTTCCTATCAGGACAATCTGAAAAAAAGCTAATAGCATGATAATGCCCTGTAAAATGAACCAGAGATGTGGACTCTTAAGAGAGATGCGAATTTCATGAAAGGCATCTTATGGAAATACATAGCACAAGCACTTTTGTTCTTATAGCAAGCAAATTTGTTAAGGCATCTTATGGAAATACATAGCACACGTACTTTTGTTCTTATAGCAAGCAAATTTGTTGTTGTTTTTTTTGGGTGGTGATCGGTCCGGCTGAAAAGCTCATGGCTTATGGCTGAAAACACTGTAACTGGCTGAAAAAAGCACTGTAGCTGACAGAGGCTTATTTAGCATAATTAAATTTTAAAAAATTTAAAAATATAAAAAATATTTTAGCCCATTACGTATAATACACACAAATACGGGAAAAAAAGAACCGGCAAAAAAGCTCAACAAAAAGCCAAAAGTTCAGAAAAAGATGAAATTTATGAATAGTGAAAAATAAGCCAGAAGCCAGAAGCCGAAGCCGAGTTGATCAGGGTTAGTTGGGATGTTGGGCTCGAGTTGTACATAAATGGCTTGGTTTTTGTTGGGCTAGCTTCCTCAGCTTTGTCTTGAACACTTCATTAGGCTAATGTAATGCCACAAGCCCACAATCAGTTCAAGCTAACTTTTCTATATAAAAAAGGTTTAAGCTAGCTGGGTGGAATAATGATTCAGATTGTAACACCCCCATTTCTAGGAGTATTATAAAACCCTCGCAACTGCCCAGGATTGTTCAGCTGCGAGTTACATCAATCGAGTGTATAACATTGCCAACAAATGCTTAAGATAAAAGCCAACTTTATTACAATATAAGGGCATAAAAGCCAAGTTTTACAATAGGGCAAACGACCCTTAGATACATTACAGAAAAAGGGCGCCACAGGCACGCCTGAGCGGAAGACGACCCTAATTCCACGTAACCGTGATCTCGTAGAGTTCCACTCCTTTGCCTTCATCTGCCTCCTTATTGCTGGCTATTTCTGTTAATGTTTTTAGCAAGTATGAGTACAACTACCGTACTCAGCAAGTCACACGGAGATTACTATTAACTACATGCAAGGTACATCAAGTGATGGGAGGTGTTTATTATTTTATGTGGATGTAGTTTTAGTTGTAAACAGTTTTCAAACACAAAATCATAGCTTTCTATGAACTTTAGGGGGGGTTTTCAAGGTTCAATTACCAGACCACCAACATTACCAAATCCTTTCCAAATCTACTTATGCATCGTTGCTGGATTCACCCATTAAACATAACTCCATTGACCGGGAGTACGGCGTATTCGAATACCATTAGTCATGACTTTGCAAAGCTGCACTGCTTTACCCACAAGATTCCTTAATTCCCGCGACAGAATTAAGAAAACAAGGTTGTTCGCTGCTCAATTCTTTCTATAGCCTCTACCTAGTAGACTTCATCAATAAGCCCAGGCCACAGCCTCTGACTTATCTCAGCCTACTATTGTGTGGACATATGATAATCAAATCAAATAACAAAAACAATAATGGCGCCAACTTCCATACGGCCCTTCTCTGCTCCCTTCCGTATGGACTCACACTTTGCCTTCACCCTGCGTTTGTAGAGGTTCAATCGAATTTGAGCAGTTACTAGACCAGGATTGACGTATCAACGCTTGTGGTTGGGCGATCACTATGTCCTTTACTTAGCATAAGGGTCTAGTCCTTATATATTTTCACCGGTGGCAGTTTCTTCCCCACAAATTCTTGTCCAGTGCCACACACTGTCACTGATTTGTGATACTTGCCTTCACCCTTGGTTAAGGTCATAGGATCCAGCGATCCTCGCTTACCCTCTAACCACTTCCCAAATAAATACCAAATCTCTTAATAACAGTAGATGTTGATTCTCTAAACTATCATGATTACATATTATTGTATTTAGTATTACTATGTCTTGTCAAGATGAATATGGCCATCAAATTAGACTGGGCTTTTTAGGGTGGTAGGACATAACTAGTATCATGTCATTCTAAGCATTTATTATACATAAAATAACAGAGCGCAAATAATGTAATGGAAATACTGATAGATAAATAAATAAATAAATAAATAAATAAATAGCGGAAATGTAGGTTCAACATGATCAAAGTATGTGTGACTTGCCTTGCGGATTTACGATTTCGATTAATTTGTATTCGTCGACGGGCTGGGCCTGGACTTGAGCTTTTCCCTCCTACCTCTCGCGAAATCTCGACTTCGGATGCTAGCGCAAAACAAATAAAATAAATTAATCCAGGCTCGAAAGAATGAGCGAGGAATAAAGAAATAAAATAAAGAAATAAAATCCGATAAAATTCAAATAAATTGGGATTTGGGCTTATAGGAGGGTCATATGGGGAAATGGTCCTTGGATTTGGGTTGGCGGGCTCGAAACGAATCCGGGGAGTATAAACTTGTATTTTGGGCTTTGGGTCGGGTACTGTTCCTCGGGTCCGGTTGGCACTGTTCTCGGGTTCGACGAGCTGGTCTGACTCAGCCGCTTCAATTGGATCCGGTCGGATGCATCCGGCGCGGCAGGTGAGCGGGTCCGGTCCGGATCGCATCGGCTGGCTCGGGTCGGGCGCACCGGGCGCGGGCAAGCGGACTCGGTCCAGCCGAGTCGAGACGGCGCGGTCCGAGAAACAGTGCCCAGGGCACTGTTCTTCTTCTTCCTCAGCTCGCGCGCGCGCAGGGGACAGGGGAGGAAGGCGGCGGTTGGCGGCGGAGCTAGGGTGACCGGCGACGGTAACCGAGGACATGAAAGGGATCGGGACGGCACAAGGGCCCCATTTTTGGTGGTTGGAGGGCCAGTGGAGGCGGCGTTCGCCGGCGGCGAGGTCTTCCTCCTTGCGGCCATTTTTGAAGATTGGGACGATTGGGAGGCTTCTAGGGTAATTGGGTTGGCTTTGGAGCTTCACTGGGGCTTGGGTAAGGTCATGGGGAGCTCGGCTTCAGCTAGGGAGGCTCGAGTTGGGCTGGCCACGGTGACCGTTTAAGGTGGTGGGGTGGCTCACGGCGCCGGGGAAGGAGGGTGGCCGGGGGGCTAGGGCGGTGGCCGGGGAAGGTTCCTGGGAGCTCGGAGGTGCTACTGGAGAAAGGAATTGGAGAATGGATGGCCGGAGGTGAGACATTGAGCTAGGGCACGAATTTGGGGATTTTCGGAATTACCGGCTTTGGGGAAGGAGGCGGGGGCTTTGGGGGTGCTCGGCTTGCTTTAGGGTTTGATAGCTTCGGCAGGGAGGGCTTGGGGGCTTTATATAGCAAGCCTAAGGCGGTTCGATGGAGGGGGATATTTCGGGTCGCTTCGGGAGAACGTCCATGGTGGCAGGGGAGGTCGGCAAGGTGAGCTGGCGAGGCTGTACGGAGCTTTGGACTGGACGGTAGAGGTGGCATGGCCTAGAATGCGCGGGAGAGCTCGAGGAGCTTGGCGGCGAAGAAAAGCGCAGGGCGGCGGCGATATTTTTGTCGGGCAGCACAATAACCGGCTTGATCTCCCCGTTCATGGCTTGGTGACGTGGATTAGTGAGGGATTTGCATCAAGATTAGTGCGGAATAGCCTAAGGAAGCAAAGGATCAAAGCAAAACGCAAAATTCAATTCGAATTTAGATTTTGAAATTTTTGCTTCGTTTCACAGATCACTTCTGGAAAACTAGCGAAGTGTGGTAATAACAATTCTAAGCCCTGTTTGGTACGCATGAAATTTCCAGAAGCACAATTCCTCAAAATTCATGTGAAATTTCTATGTTCTAAACGGGTCATTGTGTGGGCACTCATTAGCTTCTGAATTTTTTTTTTAATTTTGAGTTAAATTTAGTTCATCTGTCATGGAAGTGAACAGTAAGCGCTGTTGTACATTTGCACTTGGAAAACTCAATGCCATTCCGGCAACGTTTCGCATTTCAAGTGGAAAATCATGCAAGAACGATATTGTTCTTTTGAGCTTTTAATTTCTCCGAAGGTCAAAATAAATGGGGTAATTTTACGAAGTGGATTTTTCAGACGACTTTTCAAACTTAAAACCATGTGTGTTACACATGTCTTCTTTGTCGTCCGTTACCATATCAAAAATCACAGACAAAATCTATCAACTATAGCTAAAAACCATCAATCATAATTAAAAAAAAAAGATGAGGCCCAGCATGCTGTCAGTACCGAGTCACTTCTCGCGCCGCCATTTACTTTCGAACCTAGCTGTTTGAAAAGCCAGCTAGCAGATTCACGCTATTCTGCTATTCATACCAGAATCCTCCACTCATTTGTTTGATGGGAAAAAATTATCCCTAACAAAACTATCTTGCAAACAAGCACCTTGTCAGAATATACTTTTCGGCCCCCTTTCTTCTAGTCAGACCCAAGTCACTGCCGTCCTTTTACTGACGTTTCAGTCCGTATGTATCTTTGACTATCTAGTGAAAAAGAAGAAGAAAAAGACATGACACTGACCTGAGCTGACCTGATGGGGCCATGCCGGCTAAATTCTTTGTTTTCTTTTGACCAACAGATACAGTTCCAAATCTTTTTTTTCTCTCTCTACGCCTCCTTCGATTCAAAGCCATGTGAATCTTTTTCCTGATTTGTTGCTCACAAATCGGTCTGCCCAGTCAGCGATTCATCGCCCATCTTCCCACCACGAACACCATGTGATATTACATCCTGAAAGAGTTGTGTGGCTACTATGTTTTGTGCCCTGCGTCGTCGGTGCATCTGGACTGCCGTATCCACCGAACCAATGGTGCTACGCCGCCACCGGGTTCGGCATCACATGATACAATGGATCTTATTACATTAGTGGGGGGCCATCTATTACGTACGATACGAACCGCCTTTACACAAGCCGGTTTAGCCATCGAATAGGCATAAAGAATTCCCAGGGAGAGAACTGAGTTTACCACACCGTATCATCTAAGGGTGTGTTTGGTTGCCTGAATCTCCTTCGTTCTGCCTGGGTGGATTCGTATAATCTGAGAAAGAGCCTGTTTGGTTGCCTGTATGAGTGGATGCAGCCTGCATGAGCGGATGCAAAAATACGCCCTCATCCTGGATGGGTGGATACGCTCAAAATGAGCTTCACTGGCCATCCTGGATGGGTTGATGCAGTGTATCTTATGCAGTCCCACGTGTCAACCTCTCAGGTTTGGTAGACTGCATCCGCTCATACAGGCAACCAAACAGCATCTCAGTTTTTTTGCATCCGCTCATGCAATACGATACAACCTCCATCCACGAACCAAACACACCCTCGACTGGCTTCACGCCGGGAGTTGGCTTTGTTTCAGAAACCCTATGCTGCGTGGTCCAGCACGAAACACCACTTACGCGCGGTATGGCCGTAGAGGGAGGGATATTGCCTCATGCAACTGCAAGACGCAACAAGGTCCCGGATTAACCGCATCAACTCTTGCTGCAGAAAAACCGTTTCTTCTAAGAAATATTTGAACATTTTTCCTATCTTTTATATGTATTTAATAAAATATCATATGATATCTCACTTACATGTGGATCTAGAGTCACAGGGCATTTTATCAAGTGTAATAAAAGATAAGGTAAATGATCAAATCTCTTCAACTTATGATTTATATAGTTTTCTTCGAACAAATAAATGAAATGGCCTCTCTGTCACCGTTTTAAAGCGGTTTATCAGGATAGCCTTTTCAAAATGGCTTATCCTATTCGATTCGTTTGTACTAAGGAAAAAAATCATAAACCATAGTCCAAAAAAACGCACTCGATATTTCATTTTCCACTCCTCACTTTCACCTGACTTGTTTGTCATCCCCCCACCCCCAAAAAAAAAGACGTATTTAGGTGTGTTTGTATTGGCTATGACTGATGATTTTTGGCTCAAAAATGAATAGTAGTAGATGAAAGAAGTGGCTTTTCGAATGGCGGGCGAGTGGTGGAAAAAATGAAGGTGAGATGCATACGCGAGATGGGAGCAAGAGGAAAAGGTGCATGATGTACCTATAACCTCTTATCTTATCCTTAGAGCGAGAGTGAAGAATCCGTTTCGAGAAACAAGACTTTTATATTGGTTTCTAATTTTTCTAAGTAAAAGCTAATAATAGAAGTTAATATGAACGCCCTGTTAATTGGCCTAGGCAAGAGCAGAATCTGCCACAAAGAATTAATTGGCCTAAGTAAGAGCAGAATCTGCCACAAAGAAAACAATCTCCCACGGAAAACTACTACCATCCATCACTTGGCTGCCGCCTAAGAGCAAGTACAATAGTATAGTCAACTAGTGGCTATAACACTTGTCCATTTCATCTATAGCCTTCAAAAAAATAGTTCATACAATAAAGTAGCTATTATAATAACTATTTGGCCCCATGTGTAAGAGAGTGAAATGCATATTTTTACGTGCTATAGCTAGCTGTAATTTAGTAGTCAGCTTCCTTCTCTCTCTTCCTTTCTCTCTCTGCCACGTAAGATTTTGTTGATATTATATTTGCTATAGCCTGCTGACTAAGCCTTATTGTACCTGCTCTAAAAGAATCTTGGCATATAGCATTCTGGGGCCGTTCCATTTAATTTATGGCTGTGGCATCTAATTATTGGACGGAATTTTACTGTAGCAACTGTTTACTTTTATAAGTCATTTAATTAAAGAAAAATAAAATAAATAACAAAAAAAATTAAAACACCATTATACCTCTACAAATAATTCAAAAGAAAAGGTGAAAAGGCAATAATAAAAAACCAAAAAAGTCAAAAAAAAGTAAAAATTAAAAATTAAAATTAAAAATCCGATACATTAAATGGTTTCTGACTTCTAAAAGTAGAAAACTAAGAGCCGAAGACACTTAGAACGGAGCCTATGGCGCCTTCGTACACCGATCGGCAGTTGGTTGAATGATCACACCAAAATTAAGAGATCCTGATGCACGCCACTCAAACATGGCCACCCTCCGTGTTTGGCCATTTTCTTTCTCTTCGTCCTTTCATTTTTCTTTTTCTTTTTTTAAAGAACTTCTTTGGCCATCTTTTTAATTTAGGTCTGAAATCACTTTCTCAATTCACCTACAAATAAATGGTGCTTGTGTAAAGAAATGAAGATACGTAGTACATATCCCCCTAAAATCAGAAAAAATTCTATTGTATCATGGTGGCACAGACCAGAATATGTAACAAGCCAATCAGCGTCTGACACGTGGCACATATACACTGTAGCAACATTGTAGTATGCACTGTAGCATGCGCAGAACCGCACATAAACGCATCTGCTACAGTGCGCTGCAGTGTATATATGCCACATGTCAGATGCTGATTGCTTTGTTACATATACTGATTTGTGACACCGCGATACAATAGAATTTTTCCTAAAATCAGAGCACGAATTTCATGCATCGTCTGTGCTCATTTGAGCTTCAGCTTTTAGCTTCTTACTTTTATCTTTTTCTAGTTTTTTGATTTTTAGTCTTTTTTACCTTTGTCTTATTCTTTTTCATTGTCCATGATAATATAATATTTTTGTAAAATTTAATTACCTGGAAAAGTTAACACCAGTTATAATGAAAAAAAAACTAAACAAGCTAAAGTCCTGCGTCAGATGATTGAGATAGGTTTGGCTGAGTTGGAAAGAGATTGACAGATGATTGCATTTGCCTGCCTCATCAGCAAGTTTCCAAAGATTCCTATGACCTATGCAGTGGAAAGATTAGTGAAGACAGGAAATGAGTTGGAAAGAGTAGTGAGAAAGAGGCAAATGACATCAGAGATTCATGGGCCATCGCCCCATCTTTCCATTAACAAAATTTCGTGGGCGTCGTCAGGCCACACCAGTGCACCACAAAGGCATACGTTCCTTTGCTCTACACACACGCCAGTACAATGATCACGTGACAGGTCATTGACGCATGAACAGTCCGTGTGAAGCATGAACCTGCCATCGGAACGGATCACAAGGATGTAAAAAATCAGGTGTACTGGAGCTTGACTAGGCACACGTTCGGTGGCCTCCCCCACACTCGCTGGAAGTGCCAAACTAGTGTAACCCCATTGACGAACTTGAAATCTGGAAAAATCTACGTGGTTCTCACACCGGTACCTTAAAAATATGGGTTAATTTCTTCTATGTCACTAATTTTTTTTAAAAAAAATTTGACGCAATAAGTGATATATAAGAGCAACTCCAGCAGTAGCCCTCAAAACAGGGCTCCTACTTTTTATTTGCGGGCTCTCCCTACTTTTGAGAGATATGTTTTTTGGGCTACACTACAGCAGGAGCCCTCAAAATAGAACTCTCAAATTCATTCTTAGATGTGATGACACATAGGACCCACCCTGATCCTCATCCTACTTTTGAGGGTCGATGGGCAAAAAAACTCACTCCAGCAGGGCCCCTACTTGAGCCCTCAAAAGTAGGGGCTCCCTCCAGACCCCAGGAATGAGGGCTCGAGGGGGAGATTTGAGGGCCCCCTACTTTTGAGGGCTCAAGTAGGGGCCCTGCTGGAGTGAGTTTTTTGCCCCTCGGCCCTCAAAAATAGGATGAGGGCTCAAGTAGGAGCCCTGCTGGAGTTGCTCTAAGGAATAATACAAACTTTCGATAAAAAAAAGTAAGGAGTCGCTCCTAAAAGAATTTCTACCTCATCAATGTACGGACGGTCTGGATTTCACCTTCGCAAAATTCCGTTGCTGTAAATTGTAACGCCGTAGATCTCAGCTTTCCCGTGAGCATTGACAAATCCAGTGTGTTTGGATTCTTTGCCTCGCCTACCGGCGTTGGTTCATAGAAATATTTCGTACGTCATCAATGTACGGACATTCTAAATCTCACACTCACAAAATTTCGTTGCTATAAATAGCAATACCGTGGAAATCCGTAAAGCTCAGCTTTCCCGTATGTACCGACAAATCCCGATATGTTTGGATTCGTATGGACATTCTGAATATCACATTCACAAAATTTCGTTGCTATAGCAGCGCCGTGGAAACACGTAAAGCTCAGCTTTCTCGTATGTACCGACGAATCCGATATGTTTGGATTCTTTGCCTACCTGCCTTGGTTCTAAATTGACCTTCACAAAAATCCGTTGCTATTAGATTAGATAGCAACTCCGTGGAGATCCGTATCCGTAAAGCTCAGCTTCTCCGTATGTAATAACAAAAGCCCTTGTATGGTTGGAGTATTTGCCTATCTTGCCTCGGTTTTCAAACTGTCGGCGTGCCTAGTACTGTTACAACATTTTTTTAAAAAAAATTTTGGCCCCTAATATCTGTTTTTGTAAAATGACTCCCTCCCCGAACACTGATGGAGTAATAGGTGACATTGTCACCTGCCGCGCCGGGTAGCTCGGCAGGGAGTTCGCAACGTGGCAAAGCGAGCTGGCGCTGGAGGCGATGGCGGGTGAGGCTTGTGCGTGTGCTGGGAGCGTAGGGGCGGGAGGCCGATTCCTCACGGGGGCAGCGTGCGCGAGGGAATCACGTTTATGACACGACGCGATGTTAGATTCTTGTTTTATTCGCGCGTTAATTGCTCTGGCTTCTCGCACGTGCGTATTAAACACGACCCGCAGTCGCATTGTTGCCAAGCAAGAGTATAGCCAGCGAGGGAGGGGAAGAAAAGAAAAGAGATTTCCTACCCAGTGAGAGCGCAGGTCTGCAATGTAGTTGTAATTTACCATTCTTCGCAATCGAATGCATTGTTGAGCTGATGAATACTTTCAAAAAAGTTATTCTTCATTCGCATATGAACGATACGTTTAATATGTCGTTAGTATAACTGGTTTTATAATGTGGAATGCGATAGGCAGCCCTATGTTTAGTTGACGGATATATTTTTGTAAGTAATGTTTATTTATTGTATATAGCTACATAAATACAGGCCGAAAAAATAGCTAAAATATTTTTATGTATGCCTACACACATATATTTACCACTCTCGTCCGATTATAGAATGGTCGTTATCCAACAACCTGCTTTTATGTTTCTAAACTAAAAAGCAAAAGCCTCATTAAAAAAATATAGCGTTCTACTTTCTCTACTAACCACTTTTTGTTCTTAACTCACCTCCCTTCATTATATCTTTAAACTATTACTAATACTCTCTTGTTCAACTGTATATAGTTGAATCATATGACATTGGATTATGAGACTACTTTACCCATGGAGAGGATAAAGGAGAGTTTGCTGACATACTACGCAAACTAAGGCCTAGTTTGGCAGGGCTCTAGAGCTAGATTTTCAGCTCTGCTCTACAGCTCCACAGCTCTACAACTCTATCTGTAGAGCCACTCTGTCTGTGTGGGTGTTTGGCTAGCAAGGTGGCTCCAGATCCTGGAAGGAGGCTAGCATGGGTGAATTGACGTTGGTACCCATATCAGGATGGATGTTTGATTGTTATGCTATTTTTTCTTTGTCCTGTACACGTTGAATGAGAAGAGCTATATTCTGTTTTTTTCTTTTGGTGCTATATACGTTGAATGAGAACAGATAGTGGCCAAGTTACTTTCCTTCATACATTTCCCAAGGAAAGGCAAGATAATAAGGTTCAAATTTAAATTGTTTATAATAGTAAAAATAGTCAATACATCATATCCCAACGTTACTCCCAAGCTAGAGCAATAGAAACTTGTTTATAATTGCAAAATAGTCAATACATCATATCCCAACATTACTCCCAAGCTAGAGCAATAGCGGTGGCCATCTCATCACGGAATGCATCCATAGACAATACACTTGGTTGTGCAGTCGATCCATCAGAAGCAACCTGTGAAATTGCGCACTTGTTATATCTCTCGGGGATAGTAGGAGCATAGTTTGGATCTCGATCAGCATTTGCAAAGTCCAAGTCTTCACTCCCATGTTCTCGTATGAAATTGTGAAGCACCATAGTCGTTGCAACAATCATTTTTTGCTTGCACATTGGATAACTTGGCATCTTATATAAAATTTGCCACTTCATCTTCAATACACCAAAAGATCATTTAATAACATTCCGAATAGATGAATGTATTCGGTTAAACTTCTCTTTTGGGGTATTTGGCTCCATGCCTCTGTGAAACTCTGGTATATGATACCTTTCACCCTTGTATGGGGCGAGGTATCCTGGACGATTTGGGTAGCCCGCATCAACAACATAATACTTCCCTAAAATAGAGAACCAAGTTATTGCTAATATAAAACAATAGATAATATAAAAGGAAGACCAAAGTTACTTGTATGCTACCTTGTGGAGGATGAGGGAACACTTCTCGGTCAACCCTTATTGCATGATATAACACACTTGTGTCATGCATAGATCCCGGTTGCCCCGTTGCCACATATGTGAAACGCATGTTAAAATCACAAACTGCGAGGAAATTTTGGGTTGCACTTCTAGATCGTCCAATGTATCTCACTTGTTCATCTGGTGGAAGAGACAAACGTATGTGAGTTCCATCTAGAGCACCAATACAATCCTTGAAGTGGGGATATGCCCTCCGATCATCTCTAATTCTTTTGTGGACAGTAGGAAAATTAGGATCCTTAGGTCTCAAATAATCTCTAGCCATTGCAATCACACAGTTCAGAACCTCGTCAAACTTTCGACTAATGTTTTCACTTGAATGCTTGAAACGATTTTGCACACTTCAATTGGACTGACATGCACCCAAAGTGAAAAGGAACATTGCAAGACTTTCAGATGAACTCATGTGTATAGATGATGTCAAGCCGTAATTGCGTACCAACAAAGAATGAAGGTCTGTGAAGATATGCTCATTCACGAAGCATATTGTGACACTCCCCAGGTGTATTCATTGTCTCAATCAGCCATCGCATTCCACTTACTGCTGAGGTCCTTGGTGGTGCTTTAATCAAGTACATGTCATAGTATTTTTGTGCAAGTTGAGCACCACTTTGACAAAGATTAAAAAACTGTTCAAGCTCATCTGAATCATCACAATCAGAAATCTGTATAGGTAACACAATTAAGAGGCCACATTAGACATGAAAACAAGCATCAAAATAGGAACACAATTAATGCAAATATATTTTAAACGAACTGACATAACAGGTAGCAATAATACATAAAAATGTGCTGAAACATGTTGCAATAGTACATAAAAGCATGGATACAATAGCGGGAAGCAATACATAAAAGTTGACAGTACAATCTGACATTTTAATTCAATCCCAAATGACTAGTTCCCATACTTGTCCTTGTACTTCCTGGTAAGCCACTGAAACCTAATCTCAGGAGTAGGCAAAGTC
The DNA here is from genome assembly GCA_017311315.1 of Dendrocalamus latiflorus. Taxonomy (NCBI): domain Eukaryota; kingdom Viridiplantae; phylum Streptophyta; class Magnoliopsida; order Poales; family Poaceae; genus Dendrocalamus; species Dendrocalamus latiflorus. The sequence goes on from CM029675.1 coordinate 21,146,690, forward strand.
AAAAACATCTCCCTTTCTTCAGCACGTACAAACAAAGAGGTTGCTATGTAGTGCTCATCACTACCGTAGGCTGCATCACAATCTAGCACAAGATCCATCACTTGTTTAATAGATGTACTTCCAACTTTATTAGCAGCAACAGATGAGGCTGAATCAGCTATCCTTTTTATTTCTTGGTGAATCATTGTTGCAGTCCCTGTCTTTGTTTTCTTGTTTTTTTCATTGGCTGCACCTGATTGTGAGGCTCTCTTATCATTTGTATTGATAGGACTAGGTGTAACCTCCTCAACTTCATCGTCCTCATTCTCATCTCCATTCAAATCATTTGCGCCAGTACCTTCAGCTAATGCTACAGGAGGAATGCCAAGTGCCGGGGACCAATGATCTTCTCCATCAATGGTGGGACCGAATGCTTCCTTAAACTTATCTTCATATTCCAATCCTTTAAGCCTGAAGGGCCAAGAACCAGGTATCTCCTGTAATTAAATAAAAACATCAGTACAATTAATTTGCAAAAAAAGGACAATGATACAAACAAAGAACCAGTATAAACACTTACATTCCTCATTTTATTCCACCATTCAGTATCCATATTGATGGTACCATTTTGATAGTCCCAACCCTTGCCTGTCTGCCTTGCCAGCAACTTGTTCCATATCTTATATTTATCTCTCAACTTATCCCACTTGTTTTTAATTTGACCTCTTTTTAACTCAATGCCAGTCAACTCTTTGAACTTTTTCTGAACTTCGGCATAGCCCACACTATTCATGTGGGTGTTAGGCCGATTTCCTTTGTTCGCTTGCTCAGCGAACAACTCACAAATAATCCTTAGATTATCATCAAGCTTCCAATCAATTGAGTTCTAACACAGGCATGACAGGAAACAATTTAATTATTGCACATACATATCAAAAATTGCATAACAAGAACCACATTTTAACTACAACTGTCCAACTGAGACCATACATGATACATGAGTTCAACAAAGATTGCATAACAAGAACCACATTTGAACTGGCCAAGCTAAGAATATGCTCATTTTTTTGTGTTTCCCTGGGCCACCTCCACAACTACCTATTTTTTGGAATCAAAAGGCCTGACCCACCAAACTAGCTACCACCTTATATGCTACAAGAACATGGCATGTCCAACAAAGTAATTAAACATGTCGCACCCTAAGAAATGCAGGTAACCAATCACCACTCATGTCAGCAAATTCTTCAAGAAATAAGTTATTAGGCTTTTGAGAAGTAAAAGTATAATCCTCAACTGGAGGACGCAGACCTTGATGTAAGTATTAAGTGAATCTACACATTAATTGATTCAAGGCCCTGGATAAATAAATGCCTTTATGTTTTTTTAGTTGATATAGTTTGATAATACTCCACATGATTTTGTTTGAGAAGACTGTTTAATACTCAATTTTCATTAGCATGTTAGTAAATCTTTTTGCTAGTTCGACCACTTAAACTGTACTAATACACCCTGATTGCCAATTGCTAGTGTGATGACTTGATTTCTAGCTTCAGGCATGGATGATTTTTCACTATTGCACAAAAATCCATTTCATTTATGGGAGATGTAATGACCAATTGATATGCATACATAAGTTCGGTCATCTCTCAGTATCTTCAGTAATCAGTGTATTGAACTAAAGTAAACATGAACCAGAACTAATAATCTATATTGCGCAAAAAATACACATTATCATTGCCTAATAGATGCATCTTGATTCAAATGTCAGGCGTGGATCTGAGGTTCTAATTCAAATGTCAGGCGTGGATCTGAGATTCTCACCATGAACTGAAGTCAAATACACAAAGCTACAGGCGTGGATCTGAGATTCTCACCTCCCCCGGTGGCATGGTCGATCTAAGCGGTGGCGCGGTCTCCGGCTAGCAGCGCCCGGCCCTCGGCCCCGGCAGCCACGGAGAGGCCGAGCCCTTGGCCCCAGCGTCAAGGCTCCCGGCAGACACGGCGTCCCGGCTCCTCAACTCCCGGCGTCCCGGCTAGCAGCGCCCGCCCCTCGCCCCCGGCGTCTCGGCTCCCAGCAGCCACAGAGAGGCCGAGCCCTCGGCCCCGGCGTCCCGGCTTCTCGACAAGGATGAGCGGCGCCGCCCTAGGTTTCTGAGAGAGCGAGAGGGACGGGAGGGGAGCGGACGAGAGAATGGGGAACGGAGGGGTGCGGGCGGACGACTCACGGGGCGCTGCCGCTGCGGGCGCTAAGGGTATCCAGTGGCATTTTCGGTGTAATTTCGCTAGGGCGCAAGGGTACTTCCGATTTGCACTGAGGACTCTACGTGGGGAGCTGCGTTTTCTCGGCTCTACACATTTGCATTGAGGACGGGGCCGATCCATGGATCTGCAGCTCTATACAAGGCTTGGAGCTGCCCTGTTTGGTAGGGTTCTACCCAGCTCTACTGTAGATCCTGGCTCTAGAGCCCTGCCAAACAGGCCCTAATACAATACTTGCGTTACTGGCACCGTCTTATCTTCAGAGGATGGAAGACCTAGGAAAGAGACATAGAAGCCTGATTGATGGAAGTCTTCTTGTACGTAAGGAAAGGCGAGTATATCTCCCGCACCTTCCACACGTAGCACATAAGGAGCACTTCCACTGACGCCCTTCAGGACGCCGCACACATGGCTTGTGCTCGCCTGTGCGAGATCCGCTAGGCCACCATGCTGACCTCCCCATTTTACTACTATTCATCCCTTCAGGAAGGAGCATGCTACGACGAGACGTTCGTCCCCAGCTCCGAGGACGACTAGCTCTTAACCCACCAGATCTAGCTCACCTGAGCTATGGGAGTCACCTACACTAAGGCTTTAGAGGAAATCTCGGACCTTCGCCAGCTCCTCACCACCAGCTGCAACCAGGCCAAGACTCTTCGCACTCAACTCACCAAGTGTGAGAAGGCACTGGCTGCAATGGAGCGTGAAAGGGATGCTGCAGTCATCGAGCTTGAGCGGACTGCACTAGCAGCAGCGATTCACACTCCAGCACTCGCTGGACCCCCCATCATCCCCACCAACCCCATTCTAACTCAGTTACTCACCAGAGGACTATGCCTAATGAGTACCATGTACAAGAGTGTGCGGCACCCAACCTGCCGATTGTTCTCAACATTGATTTGATCTCAAAACCAGGGAAAGAGAAGAAAGAGAATACAGGAGAGATACATGACATTACTGTGCCGCTAGTAGGGTTGTCGAACTATTGAGAGATACTTCGTAAGCGAAAATGGGTGACCAAGAAAATGGGATCATACCCTGATAATTCTTGTATAGATGCATTCGCTTCGCTAGAGTTTTCGCGGTAGCAGTGCGACTGCTGCAATCCAGCACATATCATTCAATTTATACACTTGACAACCTTCACCCGGGCGCACTACACGTGCAACAGAGTTGTTGTAAGCATGTATTTGCTATTTTCACATTGCATGTTCTGTTTCACACATCCCTAACCGACTTCATCTATGCCAGCAGACCATAGAGTGTTGCTACTTCTTTCAATGGATAGATGGCTCGGATATGTACAATAGGGCATTCATCGAGTAAAAATATATTCTCAACTAACCAGTGGCACTTTGTCGGCCTACATATGGTTCATTATGGTAACTTTTTGCAAGAACGTATCTTTCCTACTTAATATAGGGAGTGTGTGATGGTGGTTCATCTGTCTCTTCGAACCTCCTTGCACATTCCTAAAGAGTTTTACATATAGTTTGCAAGTATGTTTAGAAGAATTGAAGCAATTTTGAATTGAGCCAACAATTTTTTTGCCACCCCTACCCCTTCCGCTTACCTACCGTTGCTTGGTAGGCTATTGTCGAGCTACATCGGCTCGGTGACGCCTCAGTTTAGCCGCCTGTCGCTACTTGGTAGGCTGCTGCCGAGCTACACTAGTTCGGTAGCCGCATCAGGCTAGCCGCCTACCGCGTCGTGCCACCGTATCCCACGCCAGCTTGTCCTGTCGAGCAGCTCACCTCTGCCGAGCTACCCTGGTATAGCAGGTGACACGTACCGCTTGTCACACCTTCTGAGTTTGGGAAGAGGGCATTTTTGTAAAAATTGATGCTAGGAAGCTAAAATTGAAAAAAAAAACATTGCAAGAGTGTTAGATATGTGAACAGATCTTGATTTCAAACATGGTATTATGTTAGTTACGTTAACAGTTACTGGTTTCAAACATGGTATTGATGGACAAAGTACTAGACGTCCGGCAGTGTACACACTGCTCCTCAAGTCCAGATTCGTGTTTCCGTTTCGGGAGACAAACTACTAAGATGCCCGGAACGGAACTGGCCGTTGGTTAGTACTTAGTACTACCAGCTGCAGTTGGTGTGGTTCGTCAACCGTGTAGGAAAACTGAGCAAAATCACCCGTACACGTTCGGTGTAGGTCTACATCGATCTACACATGTACAAGTGAAAGAATGTATGCTCATCTTTTTTTATTTTGAAACGAAAAAGAATGTATGTTTATCATTTGTTTGTTGCATAGACCTGGACGAATTCCGGATGGTTGCAGTGCAGAGGCGCACGAGCGAGCGTGAGATCCTGATTTCAAACCGCACACTCAGAGACGAGATGTAACGGTGCGTTTGGCTCGGACGAAGCACAGCGGCGCGGAGTAGCACGCAGTGTTTGGCTCAAACTTGCGCGTAACTTGTTAGGAAACATGTACTCAGGCCAGCAGACCTGACCTATTATGGATATCTCATCGGAGACTATAAATAGAGAGTCATACCGGCATATTCTGTACTGATGTAATTGAAAGCAATAAAGAAAGATCAAGAGTTCTCTCTACCTCTCTCTATGTATTCAATTTATTATTCTGTCTTCTGTAATTGATTCGATTTGTTCTAAGCAGAGGAATCGATCGGACTGGTTGCTAGTGACGGTTTCTTAACATAACTAACGTAAATTTTCCTGTGAGAGTAGCGGTGCGTTTCTGCGTGCGTCATCGCTGGGCACGCAGCAGTATTTGCTAAAAAGACGGCGTGATGTGTGCTCGAGTTCGCGGGAGTTCGATGGGAACGAACAGCCTGCGGCCGCACGTTTCGTGGAACGTCCCGAGTTTGTCAAGGTTTATCGTGTCCCTGGGGAGAGTCTAGGAGTCGTGCCGACGGACGACGACGGCGGTGCGTGCCGCGTGTCATGTTACACGTTACATTAGCGTTGTATTCCATGCGCATGCTTATTTTTTCCACGCACACATGCACCCTTGCACATATCTTATACATACGTCCTAATTCACATATCTAATTAAAGTGAAGATCTACATCTCATAGAGCACGGACATAAATTTTACAACTACACACACACACAGATATATATATATATATATATATATATATATATATATATATATATATATATATATATATATATATATATATATATATATATATATACACACACACACATCCACACTCTCTCTTTTCGAGACTTACCTTGAGAGGACAATTATGAAATCCTTTGTTCGGGTAGGTTCAAAACACTCGAACCAATCACCGAGCTTAGCTCCTTGCGCATGCTTACTTGGAAGAATTTGTCGTCCGGTGCGATCGATGCTATGTGAGAGGTGAATGTGTCCAACTGCACTTTGTTAGGTTTCGATATGCCAAATCCTGCGTGGGGCTTGAGTTTGTATTCTCCAATTTAAATGAAGTTCTTGATTTTTCTTTTTTCTTCTTGGTACCAAAACCGATGGAATATTCCTGGTGAAGGAAATGGCACGGAAGCGGCAGAGAAGACCAAACTTCAGGCATTCGAGGTCTCTTCTCACTTCTCAGGGCCACGTCCACATTGCATGCGACGAGTGGTTCGTTGAGCCGGAGCTATCTGTCCACTCAGAGGGTCTGTTTTTTTCCTGCGGTTTATGGTTTTTGGCTGTGATTTATGGCTCTGATCAACTCGACTTCGGCTTCTGGCTTATTTTTCACTATTCATAAGTTTCGTCTTTTTCTGAACTTTTGACTTTTTGTTGAGCTTTTTTGCCGGTTCTTTTTTCCCGTATTTATTTGTATTGTACGTAATGGGCTAACATATTTTTTATATTTTTAAAATTTTTTAAATTTAATTATGCTAAATAAGCCTCTGTCAGCTACAGTGTTTTCAGTCATAAGCCATGAGTTTTTCAGCCGAACCGATCACCACCTATGTCTTTTGGGCTGTTTGTACTAGAGATTATAGAGTAACAAAAACTCACGTGCGGTTTTTGCCGGTATAAATGAAGTCAGTAAAGTATGTACTACAATTAACTAGTAGATCCTATCTTGAAAAATAGTCTGTTTAAAAGCTAGTTATTGTAGAAAAGCCGATAAGCAGTTTTTAGAAGCTGAAAAGAACTGACCAGAAAACGTTCTGAAAAGATTCCCTGAGTTCTTTCCAAAGGAACAATTATGTGTTTTGAAGGAAACAAAATGCTGTGCTGATACATTGCACGGCCCAAAGAACAATGGATTGGGTATTCTCTCGGTAACCTAAGCAGAACTCACAAATCTTAAAGCAAAAGGTAGTTACTACTAGTTGAGGGATACTTGTACTTAAAGTGTGATTAGGATTATCCGGTTCTGTCCATGTTCCAAATTTTCAATGCTTTCATGGAACCAACGCCCCCTAGTGTAGTTTTGTCCAGGTGGAGCATTAGAACAAAAGTCTATACATTAGAACAAAAGTCTATAGGGTTTTATACATGACAAGTGTAAGGCGAAAGCAATGCTCGGTGCAGGGCCGGCCCTGAGGGGGGGGGGGGCGAGAGGGGCGGTCGCCCCGGGCCCCCAAAATCTAGGGGCCCCTCATATACTATGTAGAGTATATACATGCAACAAATAGAAGGCATGGTTAAATACTTTAATACTTATAGAAATGAAGGGTTTGCTTTGAGTATGATCATTGCCAAAGATATTGCAGCTCAAATGAATGTAGAGCCATCATTTCCAGTTAAGCGGCGTGTTCTTAGGAAAAAACAGTTTGATAAAATTGATTGTGATGAAGCAGTTTTGCAAGCTGAGAAGGAATTTGAAGTTAATTATTTTTTTGTTATGGTTGATATGGCAATCAATTCATTGAAAAGTAGATTTCAAGAACTCCAAACATTCGGAAGTATATTTGGATTTTTAATGAGTTCAACAACATTGAAGTCATTGGATCGAACTGAATTAAAAGAATGTTGTACAAAATTTGCAGAAACTTTCTCTCTAGATGGTTCCTCTGATGTTGAGTTAAATGATCTAATTTCTGAGTTAAGTGTTATGCAATTGACTTTATCAGATAAACCAATGTCTGCTATGAAGATCTTTGAGTTTGTCAGAGAAGCGGATTGTTATCCTAATATTTCTATTGCTTATCGGATTTTATTTACTATGCCTGTGACCGTGGCATCAGCTGAAAGAAGCTTTTCAAAGTTGAAATTGTTGAAGAATCATTTAAGGTCAACAATGTCTCAAGAGAGGTTAAACGGTTTGGCAACTTTATGTATTGAGAAGAAATTATTGGATGAGATTGATATCAATATCATCATCAATAACTTCGCATCTAGAAATGTTAGAAGAAATTTTAAGGTAATATCTATGAACTCTTTGATGTGAATTTTTCTTTAATTAAGTGTTTGTTGGTAAAATTAGATATATATATATATGTGTGTGTGTGTGTGTATGTAGATTTATATTTAGATATTTATACTAAGACCTCTATTTCTAGTTTCGCCCCTGGCCCCTAAAATCCTAGGACCGGCCCTGGCTCGGTGTAAATTGGAGTAGACAGTAGTAAAATTCTACCAACAGTGAAAGATTAATGGGATTTCAACCATTTTCGTGCAATAATTTGGAAAAGTTCTCGCAAAGGAATAAATTTGGAAAAGACAAGCTGCCATTGTTATAGTTTCTTTCAAAGACTCACTGTTACAGTCTGGTATGCCCTAGCATATTCATGGGACAAGGAATATTCCACCGAGGGGGGGAAAATTTGCAACAATTATGCACAGATCTCACAAGGAATCTTCCCATTGTTTTTTCTTAGCTTGTCGTTCTCATAATACCATACGGTATTTTTTTTTCCCTTAGTCACGGGATCGTCGAGATGAAAAAAGCATCAAGCACCTTTGGACATACCGGACAGCGTAGCATGTGGAGAATCACAAACTTGTGCCCTACCGCAGAGGCTTTCAGCGCAAACCGGTAAAGATAGCATCGACAAGCCAGCGACAAACCGGGCTGGTGTTCCGGGCTCGTTTTGCCTTGATTTGGCCGGGGCGGGGCAAAGCGGTTCACTCGACGTGTGCGGTCGTTACGGCGAAGTTGGATCCAACCACATTCACATGCCGTTTCACCGGACCGCAGCTCTCCAACGTACAGGGGAAGTCGCCAACCCGCGAAGGCCACACCTTCCCTTAGATTTTACTAAGGCATTAAATTAAAAAAAGAAAAGATTACTATGCTCCGCTCAAAACACTCGAAAAATTATCTAAAACTTAGCCTTAGACCACTCAATACAACCACTAGCACAATGAATACTTGAAAATACCAAGTACTCGAGAATTACCATCGCTCTGCTCAAGACACTCGGAAAATCATCCGCATCGCTACCGACCATAGAGCCACCGAGTACCGACTACCAAACACCGATCGCTACCGCTAAAGCACCAGATCACTAAGTCCACGACTACCGATCTTCAACCATTCGTTGCACCATTGATCACTGAGTACCGCACAGACTACAGTACCAAAACACCAACCACAAATCTCCAACAACCGATCACTGACTAATATCGCAGAAACCACAACTATCAAATACCGAGTCCTTTATACTACTGAGTACTACGACATCTACCCCAGATAGTTATACCGCTAGCCAAACATGAGCACTCGAGGTACTCGAAAGAGTAAGAATTAAAGCACTCGTACCGACCATGAAGTCTACGAGTACAGACCGTGAAGCCTACGATAATTGAGCACAAAGTTTTTGATTTCCGACCACGAAGTCTACGACTACCGATCACAAAGTCTACGACTATCGAGTACGAGTATCGACCAATAAAGTCTATGACTATTGAGTATCAATCAGATACTGTAGCTACGTCCATTTGAAAGCGTTGTAGCTACGACCATGTAAAAGTACTGTAGCTTACTATTATCGACCAGGTAAGGTCTATCTGCTGTGGCCGATATGCCGTGGTTGAAATGTCGTAGCCGAAGATTGATGTAGTCGAAATACCATGGTCGAAATGCCATGATCGAAAATGTCGTGATCGAAAATGCCATGGTCGAAGTCTGCCGTAGTCGAAGTCGGTCGTGGTCGTGGTCGAAGTCTACCGTGAGCAACTGTTGTGATCGATGACTGCCCTGAAAACTTTAGCAACACAAGTGCATCAACCAGAATTTTTCAAAACACAAATTTCAATTAAATACAAATATCAATTATTCATCATTAATTTATACACGACCACCACATGTCTAATATTCTTGTTTCTTCGAAAGTCAAAATAAATAGAACGGCTTTTTGAAGCGGATTTTTCAAATGGCTTCTCGAATCTAATATCATACATGTCATCCGCTACCGTCTCGAAAAACATAGACAAAAACCACACACCGTAGTCAAAAATCCTAAACCGCTAATAAAAGAACAAGGTACTTTGGCTTGTTTGGGGTTTTCCGGTATACTTAAAATTGTTGTGGATTGGGACGAGCCAAAACGACAATTTACACATGCGATGAGAAATTGCCGTCCAAGAGAAGCTCGTAAAGATGGACTAAACAGACTAACAATTGGGTATAATATAGCTTCAAGTTTTGTTTATTCGAGTAGCTTTGAATGACCTATAGACTAATATACTGCATATAAGATAAAATCCAAGCTATAGATCAAACAGGGGCACCGCAGCTAAATATTCTTCAGAGATCGCATCGCACGGACGATGAGAATGAGTTGCTGCTCTTCTCTCCAATCGATCTTACGTACGCCGAGAAATGACATATCTGGAATTGATGCGCCCATATGCTCACTTGGCACAAAAGAGTCGACTCACGGTTCCATTGCAACTGCAATATATATAGCAATGTCAGGACGTTATGGAGTGCATGTCCTAATTGACATTGAGTGGCATCGGGAGATATCTCGATACGATTGATGTCTTTATGTGGATGGGGTTTTGATACATGTAATTAATCTCGCTCGCAGCTGGAGATGTTCATATTTGTATGCGCCCATGCTCAAATCAGATTTTGGTGCTCCTTTGAGCTTAAAAGCTATGGTATATAGCTTATTTTTGTATTGTAGTGACTAAAAATGCATGATAACTGCTGGTAGATTTTTCAGCGCAATTAAATTTTAAAAATTAAAAAAGTTATATCATCACGGATAATGAAAAGAAATAAAAAAATCAAACCCAAAAAAACATATCACCAAAAAATAAGTTAGAAGGTAGGAGCAGAAGGTCTAATAAACGAGACCAAAATCAAGTGTTTTCTTAGGCTTATCCTTTTCATTATGTTAGCTGTGTGGCTAAGACATCTCTTTGTGTTATAGAAGAAGCAGCTTTATCGCAACTATTCCTTACACTTCATCTTGAATTGGTGATCCGATCCGTGCTTATCTGAACGCATATGGTTATAGTCGGGAACTTCTGTACGACTGTTTGATCAACTCGGCTTCGGCTTCTGACTTCTGGTTTATTTTTCACTATTCATAAGTTTCGTCTTTTTCTGAACTTTTGGCTTTTTTTAGTTTTTTTGCCGGTTCTTTTTTTCCCGTATTTGTTTGTATTATACGTAATAGGCTAACATATTTTTTATATTTTTAAATTTTTTTAAATTTAATTATGCTAAATAAGTCTCTGTCAGCTACAGTGCTTTTTTCAGCCAGCTACAGTGTTTTCAGTCATAAACCATAAGCTTTTCAGCCGAACCGATCACCACCTAATCATACCAGCTTTTAAAAACTATTTTCCTATAATAAATAGTTCTCTATATTATATAGCTTTTAAATAGAATATCTTTTTAAGATAGAATTTACTAGTCAATTTAGTATACGCTATAATGATTTTATTATGTCAACTAAAATCGTATGTAAATGTATCTCTTTATAAGATTTATTATAAATTATTATTATTCATAAGTCAAAATCAAAAGTTAATATAATGAATGCCTTTCTTTAGCACAGTTGCAGTTTTAAGTTATGATGTAATCCACTACTTTTGTTTTGCCACGTATTAGTATCAATTTATCATGGACTCTCCAATAAACATACTTTGGTGGTGATCGGTTCGGCTGAAAAGCTCGTGGCTTATGGTTGAAAACACTGTAGCTGGCTGAAAAAAGCACTGTAGCTGACAGAGGCTTATTTAGCATAATTAAATTTAAAAAAATTTAAAAATAAAAAATATGTTAGCACATTACGTATAATACAAACAAATACGGGAAAAAAAAGAACCGGCAAAAAAGCTCAACAAAAAGCCAAAAGTTCAGTAAAAGACGAAACTTATGAATAGTGAAAAATAAGCCAGAAGACAGAAGTCGAAACCGAGTTGATCAGGGCATTTGACTCGTGGGATCCGTTGATATGCTGGTGACCTCACCTCAATAGCGAGATTTTTAAAACGAACACATGTTATTCATATGCCAATAAATGGCCAAATTAAACGTCTCTGCAAAGAACAAGTCATTGCCAAACAAGCACGACGCACGTTTCATTGCGACCTCTCTAGAATGTACCACACCATGAACATACCACCGACAGTGTGCGTATTGAAGCGAAAGAGGGTATGTGACCAGATGGGGATGATATGTGAGCTTGTTCAACGGAAAAACGTGTCCCTCCTCTGTAAGGCCTTTAGTGCGTGTTGGTGTCCACCAACTTTATTTATATATATATATATATATGTTCAGTGAAAAAGTATATACCTATTTACTTTTGACAAATTTTTAGCGTGTAAGAAACGCACATGTGAGTATATACGTTGTCTTGTATTCTTAATGTGCATATTGATGCAAAATTACTCGGTAAAAATGATAATTCATCGAAGAAAAACTCCTCAACAAGGGCACTTTTAACCGCCACAAAGACTTACAAATATTTTGCTTAAGAATAAATCCAAATTTTCGTACTGACCCGCCTTCCCGGTTGGAAAGCGAAGTCGACTGGGTCGCGTCTTAGTCACCGCTCGCGTGGACAAGCCGTCTCGTCAAAACGGAATATTTCTGTGAAATAATCTATTTTTAATTAATGGGAGTGTCTAGATATTATTCGGATGTTTTATTTCTAACTATCATCTAAATTTGTGACCCTTAGATTAGAAATCAAAGAGTCTCTTGTTTTTGAAGGGAGAGATTTTTTTTAAAGGGAAGGAGGTAGAAAAGTGGAAGGGGGAGAATTTATGGCCATTGGATCTCTAATTCAACAGTTCTAAATCTGAATGATAATTAGAAAAAAAAATCCAGATAATGTTTAACAAAACCCTTAATTAATATTACATAAATATAATATCTTTTAAACATATTACAAAAATAATCCTTTATCGCCAATTCAAATGTGTCCTACGTAAAGTCCTACGTGACAGCGTGCAGAACTCTATCACCAATAAGACTGGCGAAAAAGACTGTCACCAATTCGACTGGCGATAGAGTCCTACGATAGTGTTGCCACTTCAGTCTAAACAAAAAAGGTGGCATGGTGCTGTCTTTTCTAATTGAAAAGGCTATAAACTCACTTACCGCGATGCATGTTATTACCATTGCCACTTCATCGCACTACTAAGAAAGGGGAGCTATCTTGTGCTCGTAGGAGAAATCATTCAATACGATAACTTCATAAAGAAACCAGAACAAAGAGTAAATATTGTATCACTATGAATATCATAGCTTGTGACTAACACACAGCTGTATATTACAAAGACCCACTAATTCAAACGGACCTACGCAGGGTTCCTCCTAGGCGCTACCCCACGAGTTGCCCTATTCCTGCGCTAGCGTTGTGCATGACCTGACGAGTAGATCCATTGGTCAGGTGTGTACCGTGACCTAGTTGGGCGAGTCGTAGGTGCAGGGGCTGCAACGTCTTGTCGAGTCAACTGGCTTGATCCTAGCGTGTCGTCTCACTTCACCCTGTGGCCTGTCATGTCCTCTACAGCCTACGTGTTGTGGGCGGACGTGTTCTCCACGTAGTTCTCGAGATGATGGCCTACAAGGAAGATAAGATACAATTGAAATGTCTTTTCAAAGTCAAGTGAAGGCAACGAGAAGTGAGTGGTTTATCTAAATACATCCGGCGTACTGAGCTATAGGGGCAGTACCCTGCCAAGAAGGGCCCCTCGCCACCTCCGGTGGAGGTACACTGGGTACGTGTAATGTGTGTAGTGTACTGTGGCTGATCCCTCAGGCACATACCACGGAAGTACGCGGCACCACGTTGGTCCTCATCGTCCTGCATGACATCAACAAGACGATACACTCGGCCTTGTCTCTGATCCGAGCAAGCGCAGCTCTGAGCCCATCGTCTTTGGTCCTTGACATTAGAGAGGTCAAACCGTTGTGAACCTCCCTCACGACATCACTCTGAACTGCAAGGAAAACATAATAGAATTAATGTGATCGTTCGAGCTCCATCTGTTCCACGAAGGATTCAACTAGCTTATGTTCATCTACAATCCCAATAGGTTCCTATGCCTTGTCCACAACAGGGTCTTCAGTCTCAGCTTCAATCGAGTTGGTACCCTTACTCCTTTTTGGTTCAAAGAATACAGTGCACTTTGGTTGGACTGGCCAACTTCTTTGGCATTACCACTAATGGTATCTTCCATCACACAAGCCAGGTGGACTTTCTCATAAGTTTGTGCCAGTAAGACTAGTTGCTATCCACACTCCGTCGCCAATCTCACGTAGGAGTTCCACGAATTTCGCCCCTTAGGTTTCACTAACTCCTGGTATGTGCATTGTCGTGCCCAGACAGCAATGCCAAGCAATTTTTGGTCGTGCAACGCATGATCCAGTAAGAATAACTGGTATAACTATCTCACAACAATGCCCCTATGGACGCTGCTCTGCATTTGACAAACTGTTCGTCACTGACGAAAAAATCACCCAATTCGACTCCTTCACACATCTGTGAAACCTTTTCTCCATAGTGTATTTTGAAAACTACTCGTTCAGACATACATGTCAATCATTTGACAACTAATCTTACGTTAACAGTAGCCACTCATTCGGTGAAATAAAACACAAAGTAGACCAAATAACAAACTCATTGCTCAAAAATAAACTTCCGAGGGAGGAGATTTGTCCAATGTGCGACACCTTAGACAAAGACAACTATTCGTACATGTCCTATAAAAATCAAAATTACCATGCAAGCTTCACCTCCACAGCACACAGAACTAATAATGTGATGCGGGATGCCCGATCTTCACAATGTAGGATTAAGGATAACTTGGATCTGCGCAACCTAACGAACCGATGGCGCCAACCATTGTTAGAACAGCAACCTGCGACAAGAGAATTTGCCTAATCACACGCTCGTGATCCCGTCTACCTGACCACAAAGCAAACTTATCGCTACTCCTGCGAACCATAAGGAAACACAAGAACAACGGATGTACTCTCAAGAAAATTGTCCAATTCCCTAAAGGCAGCGCGTAGCATAAATCCGAGAATAAGTAATATTAACTATCTTGAAAATAATGTGGTCTCACTCAAAGGCTATGTATTGCAAGGCTTATATAGCCATGGACACAGACCGTAGGACCCCATAATCATGTACAACTCAATCTTTGATCGTATTAGACTTGAACTCCTACAAAGAGGAAACTAAAATCTTTTATCCTGTATGAATTTGAAGATAAGTTCTTGTCTATTACATAGTTCTTGAAATAAGCTTTTCAAAAAGTTCAAAATCACCTCAATCGAACTCTGCACGCGAAAGTTGTTGTCCTTTAATCACAAGGAATCCCTTCCAGTCTGCAACTCTGCGCTCGTAAGTTGTTACGACTATGTTGAGGTTGATTTCGACTACGACCATGCCCTCTTTATGACCACACACCTTTTGTTGATATTGGCTTCGACCACGAGTAGCAGTCGTTACCTTCATAGTCATCCGAGGTGCAAGAAGATCAGACGGTCGTAAGTCATAGTTGTAGTGACACAGTGGTCGTAAGTCGTAGTCGTAGCAACGTAGTGGTTGTAAGTCATAGTCGTAGCGGCATCATGGTCGTAGGTCGTAGGTGGTGTCGTGGTCGAAGATATGATTAGAATGTTCCGAACACCTCCAAGTCAATCGAACAGCTACAAGCGTCTCCAGCCAATCCAACGGAGGGATCATTTGGCTTGGTCCAAACGTTACCATCAATATCGACCGTCCAAGTTGATCGAACGACACAAAAGAGCGAACATTCAGAGCGGTCCGAGCGTCACCATCACTATCAATCGTCAAAACCTGATCGAACGTCGCAGAATAAACGAACATTTGGAGCGATCCCAACATCTCTAAGGCGATCAGGCGGTACGTTGAAGATCGGACGATATGACTCATTTGGAGTGGACCGAACATTTTGAAGGTGATCGGGCGGTCTGTGGAAGATCGGACGACGCGATCGTTCAGAGCGGTCCAAACGTCTCCAAAGCATTTGAGCGTCCAACGCTGATCGAATGGTTTAGACAGTCGAAACCATTTGGACTAGCCCGAACGTTCTGAAGGTCTTGCGAGCGCCCGATGTGGATTGAATAGTCCTGAATACATCTAAGGTCAATCTGGCGTGACAATGAGGACTTGAACATATCTTCCCTTGCTTGACTCCAAATATTTATTCTCCTTCAACTCCTCCTCTATGGCTCCAATTCCAAAAGCTTCACATCGTTCAAACCTGAGAACGCACAGTACATTGAAATGAGGTATTAATCAATTCTCACGTAAATTATAACCAAATCCAATTAGGAACAAATTCACCTGTTAATTAATTTGTTTAGCTCGTGCTCGTGTAATCGGTCTAATTGGTGTCTTTGGGATTCCTCATCATAATGGATCTTACACATTGTATCCTCTATTTTCCAAATAAATCTATCTACCAATCTAAGATTGCAAAACTAACCGATGCTCTTCGAATAAAATTTATGTAAGTCTACACAAACTATTCTAGAGGACAATATATCTACAACTGTACTATTTATAACTACACATATCTATTTATACATTTGCCGACTACCCAATACAACTATACACGTAATGATTTTATTTGTTAACCTACCTGTTGTAGGGGTGGCCCCCACCTAAGCCCAGCAGGCCTGTTAGGAGGTTATAAGAACCAGAGTAACATGTGTAATGACTCAAATGCCCCTAAGGGGGATGTACGGATGTAAGGGCATAATTGTAAAAGTATACTCCATATGAATATATATATCAGGATGAGGGGGAGGGTGAAGAAGAACACTCCCACCTCTCCACTACCATCTCTCTCTGTTTGGTCAGTAACCACAACATCTGGCGCCGTCCGTGGGGAGGACAGGGACAAGCCTGAAGACCGAAGAAGAAGGATGGCACCGAAAAAAGCTTCATCAGCGGCGGCGACGGGAAGGAAGACGGCTGGGTCGAAGCGGCGCGTGAATACCGGGGCTTCGGCATCGGCCGTCGAAGGAGCTGGCGACGGCGTAGGCGTAATGGCCGCGGGCGTCGACGCCCGCGCTGCAACGACCGACCCCGCCAGCGCCGCTACATCGACATCCAACCCCGTCACTGGCACTGCAACGACAGCCCCCGCCACCCTCGCCGGTAGCGCGGATCAGGCGGCCGGGGGTAGCCGCAATGAAGCATCCGGCGGATCTGGAGATCGTGAGGCGATGGCCCCTGCACCGACCCGTCCACTGGGTGTTCCGGCGGCCCCGGCAGCACCTGCGGTGGAAAGCGCCCTACTAGCAGCCCTCAACGCGTTCCAGCGGGAACTAGAGGACCTTCGCGGAGCCGTCCGAGATATGCAAGAGGCTCGGAGCCAGCAGGCCGCGCTAGTAATCGCGCCCGAGCCCACGCCGGGGAGGGCGGACAGTCGCGAAGCCCCCACGTCTAGCCGCGTGCCGCGGCGGCGCCTAGATCCGGAGTCCCCACTTTCGGTGCGGCTGCAGCAGGCGGTATGGCCCGAAGACTTCAAGCTTCCTAGCGTCATCGACCCGTACAAAGGTGACACGGTCGAGGCCGCGGGCGGAGACGACACCACGAAGGCGAAGGGACTCCCCCTCGCGCTGCAAGGAGTGGCGCTCTCTTGGTTCTTTACCATAGAGCCGAGCTCCATCTACGCGTGGGAGCAGCTCCGCGACCGCCTTCACAACAACTTCCAAGGAAACTATGTCGAGCGAGTCGACGCGGACCAACTCTTCGCTGTGAAGCAAAGACCCTCGGAGAAGCTCCGGGGCTACTCAGGCGCTTCGCCAAGATTCGATGCCAAGTAAAAGACGTTAATGAAACCACCGTCGTTAATGCAGCCATACAGGGCCTTCGTCCGGGCCCAATGGCCGAGTACCACGCGCGGAGGCCAATCAAGACAGTCGCCAAGCTCTTCGACAAAATGGACGAGTATGCGCGGGCGGAGGAGGATGCGCGAAGACGCAGCATTACCGCCCTCGACCTCGCCCATGAGGAGCGCCCCCCGCGCGAGGTGGGGGCGGGTGGTCCCTCCTCGAAGCAGGGCCGCAGCCGAGAGCCCCGAGGAGGCCCTCCCCAAGGCAGCGATACCGGGGTACAGGAAGGCTCTTCAAGGAGCAGGCATAAACCTCGGTGCCACCAGCGCAGGTCACAGGCGGCCCATCATGTCCTCGACACCGAGAGCGCCCGCCAAGGACCCGACCCCGCCTCATGGAGGGGAGACCGGGGATCGGAAGGCGGACTTGGTTGCGGCGGCCAACCCCACGCAGAACAAGAGCTCCTACATTATGGTAAGTGGTGCGAGGTACACGGCTACGGTGATCATTACACAAGGGCATGCACCGCAATTATGGAGCTGCGGAGGGTGACGGTCGGGTCTCGGGCTCTGCCTCCTCGGCCCCTCGCCGGAGCCCACGTGGGGCACCCAAGGGGTAGCCCCCTGCGAGCCACCGCAGTGGAGGGCGCGCAGCATCGCACCGTCAGCATCATCACCGGAGGCTCCTCTTCAAGGGCCCCCAGGGAGCAGCCGCAATCGTGGATGCCGCCCTGCAACATCACCTTCGACTTGAACGACGCCAGGGGCGTGGAGTACCCTCACCAAGACCCTCTGGTCATCCAGGCCCTCATAGCACGCTGTGACGTCAGGCGCGTCCTTGTCGACGGGGGAAGCTCCGCGAATATCCTGTTCGCAGAGGCCCTCAACCATATGGGGATCCCCCGCAGCCGGCTAGAGCAGCCAGGAGCTCCACTTCAAGGCTTCGGAGGTCAACCGCTGCAGGCCCTGGGGCACGTGTCCCTTCCGGTCACTTTCCGTCAGGAGGGCAACAAGGGTAACATCCGGACCGAGCATGTCATCTTCAACGTCGTGGATATCCCACATCCTTACAACGCCATACTGGGGCGACCCGCCATCAACTCTTTCGAGGCGATCCCACACTACGCGTTTTTGTGTGTGAAGCTCCCGGGCCCGGAGGGTGTTATCACCGTCTTCGGCGATCAGGACCTGGCCAGGCGTGCTGAGGTCGGCAGCCGAGTTCCGCATCGCCCGGTGCACGCCCTCTCCGACACGCTCAACGATGGGCCCTCCGCCCCCGGGTGGACGCCCAAGCCTCGGCCCGAGGGCGGAGTCAAGAAGGTGCCGCTCCAGGCGGAGGGACAGTTTGTGTCCATCGGCGAGGGGCTCCCCCCGGGGGTCGAACGGGATCTGCTCCGAGTGCTTCAGAACAACGTTGACATTTTCGCATGGTCCCCGGAGGACATCAAGGGCGTAGACCGAGCGGTAATCGAGCATCGCTTGGCGGTCCGCCCCGACGCCAAGCCGGTCAAGCAAAGGCTTCGGCGTATGTCGATGGATCGGCAGCAGGCGGCCAAAACAGAGGTGGCGAAGCTTCTTCGGGCCGGGGTCATTCGTGAGGTCCACCATCCAGAGTGGCTCGCTAACCCGGTACTAGTCAAAAAGGCTAGCGGGGCCTGGCGTATGTGCATCGACTTCACGGCGCTAAACAAGGCGTGCCCAAAGGACAATTACCCCTTGCCGCGCATCGATCAGCTGGGTGCGAGCTAATGAGTTTCCTGGACGCCTATTCCGGCTACCACCAGGTATACATGGCCGAAGACGACGAGTAGAAGACCAGTTTCATCACACCACTTGGGACGTTCTGCTTCGTTAGAATGCCCTTTGGCTTGAAGAACGCAGGCGCTACCCTTACCCGCCTCGTCGCTATTGCCCTGGCCGCCCAGCTCGGGAGGAACGTCGAAGCTTACGTCGACGACGTGGTGGTTAAAACCCGGCAGCTTTCTCTGCATGGCCGGGACCTCCAGGAGACCGTCGACAACCTCCGGAAGGCGGGCATCAAGCTCAACCCCGACAAATGTGTCTTCGGGGTGCAGGCGGGCAAACTCCTAGGTTTCCTCGTGTCCGGACGGGGAATCCAGGCGAACCCCGACAAAGTAGACGCCATCCTGGGCATGGAGCCGCCCAAGACAACGAGGGAGGTCCAGAGGCTGGCGGGCCGCATGGCAGCACTAAGCCGCTTCCTATCCAGGGCGGCGGAGCGGGGCCTGCCGTTCTTTAAGACACTCCGCGGGTGCGACGGATTTCGTTGGGACGGCGATTGCGCGAAGGCCTTCAACGAGCTCAAAGAGCACCTGGCAAGCCTCCCCACTCTGGTCGCCCCAGCACCAGAGGCTCCCCTCTTGCTCTATCTAGCCGCGTCAGCCACCGCGGTCAGCGCCGTCCTCGTCTTAGAGGAAGGCGCCATGCAGCGGCCCGTATACTTTGTCTCTGAAGCCCTCCAAGGCGTCAAGACAAGATACACGGAGCTTGAGAAGCTCGCCTACGCGCTGGTCATGGCCTCCAGGAAACTTCGGCATTATTTTGTAGCCCACCCGATCACAGTGCCTTCCTCATTCCCCCTGGCAAAGATGTTACACAACAAGGAGTCCACAGGGCGCATCGGCAAATGGGCTGCCGAGCTCGCTCCCTTCTCCTTGACATATGCCTCACAAACGGCAATCAAATCCCAAGTCCTTGCGGATTTTCTCGCCGAATGGACCCCGCCGGCCCAACCCGTCCAGACGCACGATGACCCCGTCTCGACGCTCACCATTGACGGAGCTTACGGCGTCGCGGGCGCGGGCGTAGGTGCGGTGATCGTCACGCCCGAAGGACAGCGTCTGCTATACTCGGCGCGCCTTGCCTTCCCCGCTACCAACAACACAGCTGAGTACGAGGCGCTGCTCTTTGGCCTGACGAAGCTCAAGGCAGTCGGCGCGAGACGGGTGCTAGTCCGCACCGACTCGCGCTTGGTGGCTGGTCATGTGGACAAGTCATATCAAGCCAAGGACCCTGAGTTGGCCAAGTACCTCGCGGCCGTGAGAGCGAGGGAAAGGCACTTTTTGGGCGTCACCGTCAAGGCCATCCCCCGCGCGGAGAACGAGCAGGCCGACGCCCTCGCTAAGGCGGCCAGCCAGCAACTGCCCCCCTGATGGGGCGTTTTATGAAATATTATTGCAGGCGGCCATCGCGCAGGACAACCGGGACGCGGCACTTGTCCACCACATCGACCGGCCAGCTGACTGGCGAGAGCCCATCTTCAATTTCTTGCAAGGCATCGCCGAGCCGGAGAGCCCCGCCGAGCTTCGGCGTTTGTAGCACCGCGCAAGATCCTTCCAGGTGTTCGAAGGGCTACTCTACAAGAGAGGGGTTTGCGCACCGCTCCTGCGCTGCCTCTCGAATGAGGGAGGAAAGGAGCTCCTTGCGGAGATCCACGCGGGCGCGTGCGGGTCCCACCTGGCACCGAGGTCGTTAGTCGGCAAGGCGTTCAGGCAAGGCTTCTACTGGCCAACTGCCATCACCGATGCCCAGGACCTCGTCCGTCGGTGCCAAGGGTGCCAGTGGATGGCGCGCATCGTCCGCAGGCCCCCGACGAGCCTCAACCCCATTCCTCCGGTGTGGCCACTGGCACGCTGGGGCGTCGACATAGTAGGACCACTGGCCCGAGCTCCAGGGGACCTGCGGTTCGTGGTAGTCGTGCTGGAGTATTTCTCCAGATGGCCGAAAGCGGTCGCCCTGGCTAAAGTAACCTCTGCGGCCATACATCGCTTCCTCTGGCAAAACATCATATGTCGCTTCGACGTGCCCCGGGAGCTCACGGTCGACAACGGCCTGCAGTTCGACGCCACCCTTTTCAAAGAATATTGTGACAGCATGGGCATCACCCTTCGATTCGCCTCGGTAGGGCATCCCCAGTCCAACGGGGTGGTCGAACGGGCGAATGGCGCCATCTCCGCTGCCATCAAAAAACGCCTGGTCGGGTTGCCGAAGGGCAGGTGGCCAAGCGAGCTTCACATTGTTCTTTGGTCGCTTCGCACAACGGTAACGCGTCCAACGGGATTCACGCCGTTCAAGCTCCTTTTCGGCGACGAGGCAGTAACGCCAGAGGAAATCAAGGCTGGCTCGCGGAGGGTCCTCGTCCAAGCACCCGAAGAGGAGCGCCGTGTGTCCTTGGACCTCCTCGACGGGCTACGGGCAGATGCGGCCCACCATGTCGAGAAGTATGCGCGGCAGACAATGCGTACCCGGGACCGCTCTATATGCCCGCGGGGATTCAAGCCTGGGGATCTCGTTCTCAGAGTGGCGCTCCAGGCGGAGACCGCTGGCAAGCTGGAGTCCAAGTGGGAAGGCCCGTACATCGTAATGGAAGCATTGCTGAAGGGGGCGTACCGCCTCGCCACGCTCGAAGGACAGGCCCTCCGACACACATGGAATGCGGACAGGTTGCGGCGGTACTACGCCTAGAAGCAAGACGACAAGCGTAGAGCCACCAGCCCCTTGTTGTACAATGCTCGCCCGCGCAAACGGGAGTTCAATAAAGATTGCTGTTCCCAGAGCATTGTCTGTCCGCGCTGCGCAGAACAAAGTCCACGGACTCTAAATAAGACGTAGCGTCGAGGTCCGCCTCCGCACGCGCGAGTCTCCGGACTATAAAGGAAGTCGTAGCGTCGAGGTTCGCCTCCGCACGCGCCAGTCCACGGACTCTAAATGAAGACGTAGCGTCGAGGTCCGCCTCCGCACGCGCGAGTCTCCGGACTATAAAGGAAGTCGTAGCGTCGAGGTTCGCCTCCGCACGCGCCAGTCCACGGACTCTAAATAAGACGTAGCGTCGAGGTCCGTCTCCGCACGCGTGAGTTTCCGGACTATAAAGAAAGTCGTAGCGTCGAGGTTCGCCTCCGCACGCGCCAGTCCACGGACTCTAAATGAAGACGTAGCGTCGAGGTCCACCTCCGCACGTGCGAGTCTCCGAACTATAAAGGAAGTCGTAGCGTCGAGGTTCGCCTCCGCACGCGCCAGTCCATGGACTCTAAATAAGACGTAGCGTCGAGATCCGCCTCCGCACGCGCGAGTCTCCGGACTATAAAGGAAGTCGTAGCGTCGAGGTTCGCCTCCGCACGCGCCAGTCCACGGACTCTAAATAAGACGCAACGGGGGGACGCCCTCGCGCGCACCAGTCTACGGACTCTAAATGAAGTCGTAGCGTCGAGGTTCGCCTCCGCACGCGCCAGTCCACGGACTCTAAATAAGACGTAGCGTCGAGGTCCGCCTCCGCACGCGCGAGTCTCTGGGCTATAAAGGAAGTCGTAGTGTCGAGGTTCGCCTCCGCACGCGCCAGTCCACGGACTCTAAATAAGACGTAGCATCGAGGTCCACCTCCGCACGCGCGAGTCTCTGGACTATAAAGGAAGTCGTAGCGTCGAGGTTCGCCTCCGCACGCGCCAGTCCACGGACTCTAAATAAGACGTAGCGTCGAGGTCCGCCTCTGCACGCGCGAGTCTCCGGACTATAAAGGAAGTCGTAGCGTCGAGGTCCGCCTCCGTACGCGCCAGTCTACGGACTCTAAACACGACACAGCGGGGGATGCCCTCGCGCTCGCCAAAAGGCGGAGGTCTTCCCCTCGCACTCGGCGGCAGGTAACACCAAGAATAAAGTGCTACTTGGTTTCATTGCAAAAGCAAGGGGGTAACATGGTTACAAGCATGAGAACCAGTACATCATCCCCCCGCCCTACCCGACCAACAGCTCAGTCTTGGCACGGTGCGGACAAGCCCGTGCCGGAGTCGTCGTGGTGTTGGAGGACTCCTTCGAGCCACCGGAGGAGGTCCCCCTCCCCATGCAGCGTCTGCTGCACGGCGACCCTCGCTGCATCTTCCCCGAAGCGGTCCCAGATCCGTTGGTGGAAGTTCTGCAGGATAGGCCCGATGGAGCGAATGTCGTCCGACATAACCTCTGGTCGGCCGGGAAAATCCAGTTGAGGATTCGCCAGCTCATGGGTATGTCTACACCCACGAGTGTGAAGCATGGCGAGGGCGAAGCACGCACCAAGATAGCCGCAGTGCTCGCCAAAGGTTCTGGCGCCACGAAGAGCAACGCCTGCCCCCTCCTCGATCAACTCGAGCGTCTCCGACAGGGCCTCCGGCCCGTGCATCGTGTCCGGCACTCTGACGCACAGATCTCGGAGGGCCTGGTTCAGAGACTCCATGGCCCGCCACGCCGACGTGGACGCATTTTCCAAGACGCGGCTATTCCCTGCAGCAGACTCCGCCAGCTGGGCTTTCTCCCCTTCTAGGACGGCGATCTGCTGCAGGAAGGCGGCGCGCTCCTTAGCCGCGGCGCACTTGGCTTCCGTGGCCTCGAGTTGCGCGGCCGCCATGGCGCCCTCCAGCGCGCGAAGCTCTTCATCCTTCGCCGCGAGAGCATTGTTTGCTTCGCGAAGGCTGGCTTCCAGACCCCTCCGCTCCCGAACACGGGCCTCGTCAAAGGCCCGGCTGAGGGCAAGCGTCTGGCAAAAACAACAAGTCAGCAGGCGCCCGGCAGTACCCTAGAAACTGAAGCACACATGTTTACCCTCATCTCGGAGGCCTGCAACGCGAGCGCTAGCAGTTCCCCCTCGCATGACGACAACGCCTCTCGATCAAGGCCGTTGTCGGCACGCTCCACGGCTGCGGTGAGGACGCGAAGTATCTCCAGGCGCGGGAGGAAGTCCGAGCGACCAAGCCCCGGCCCCAACGCGCCAGGATTTTCAAAATAAAATCTATAAAGAAAAAGAGAACTCACCTCTAGGATGTACAGATCAACTCCTTCCGCTCTTTTCTGCTCCTTTCTTTTCTTGTATGCTCCTATGGTCTTCTCCCCTCTTTTTTTACAGAATTAAAATGAAATTTACCCTTTTTTGGCTTTTTTATAGGCTAACTTTTGTTGCCATTTCAAATGGCAGTAAAGGGTGCGAGGGTCTCTGTCACTATTTAAAATGGTGATTGAAGCTGTAGGGGGTTTTGTTGCATGTCGCCAATTGAAATGGTGACAACCTGTAATGTCGATATGGCACTCTGTCATCCATTGATTTGGTGACAAGTGCTCTGTTCCAAATTGAAATGGCACAAAACATCTATTTCAAATAGCGACAGATGTTTTGTGCCATTTCAATTTGGAACAGAGCACTTGAAATAATCATCTATTTCAAATAGCGACAGATGTTTTGTGCTATTTCAAATAGCGACAGATGCTGAGGCTATTTTGATCATCTATTTCAATCACCATTTTGAACAGAAATAATCATCTATTTCAATCACCATTTTGAAATAGCGACAGATGTTTTGTGCCATTTCAATTTGGAACAGGGCACTTGAAATAATCATCTATTTCAAATAGCGACAGATGTTTTGTGCTATTTCAAATAGCGACAGATGCTGAGGCTATTTTGATCATCTATTTCAATCACCATTTTGAACAGAAATAATCATCTATTTCAATCACCATTTTGAAATAGATGATTATTTCTGTAATTTTTAAGTGGCAGTATATTTATATAATATTAATAAAAATAGGTTATTTGAAAAAATTCGACGCAAACGCGCTATAAATAGCCTCAGCGGCTTGCCCTTTCTTCCTCCACAAATCCACCGGATTCCAGTAGATTGATTAAACCGTCCGCTCGATTCCTCCCTCTTCTTCTCCAGTTCTCCCCTCGAATTCGGAGCTTCCAGCAGCAGCAATGGCGGCCGCGCTGAGGAGAGCCGTGGCGCAGCGCTTGGCGGCTGCGCCGGCGTACGGGCTGCGGCGCTTCCTGCAGGAACGGCCGGTGTTCCGGCCCGCGATGCCGCCCGACCGAGGCTTCATGCCCCTGGCCAGCCGGATCCGGGACGTCGGCGTCGCGTTCCCGCGCATCAACCTCGACGGGCTCGTGCCGCCGGCTCCGGCGCGGGAGGTGGAGTTGGGGGCGGAGGTGAGCCTGACGATGGAGGAGGCGCGGAAGGTGCTGCGCGCGACGCAGATGGAGGCGGCGCGCGCGCGGCTCCGGGCGTCCGGCGCGGGCGCCGTGCCGTACGCCGACTTCCTCCGGCTCTGCTGCGACGCCGCTGGGCCGGACGCCGGCCCCTCCGTCGCGCGCGCGCTCGACGAGTGCGGATCCGTCATCGTGCTCGGCAAGACCGTCTTCCTCAGGCCCGAGATGGTACGATCCTCCCCTCCCCTTCTCTGCTCCCCTCTGCTTCAAATAATCAATCCATCAGCTTAATGCTGCTTGATCAATCTCTTTCCCAACTTTGGTCTAGTTTTTTTTTCTTTTCAGTTGGATGTCTTGAGAGAAAGACACGTTGGTTTCTCTTTTCTGCTCACTTGCTGTTAATTTTTTTCTCCGGGTGACCGGGTAGAGATTTCAGAAATGTAGAGATCTGATGAGATTTTTCGCGCTTTTTTGTATGTTTTTCCCAACAGGAAAAGAAAGAAAGAAAGGGCGCTGTTCTAAAACGATAGTAAGAGAAGTTGACACCCAAAGTTTGGGGATATTTACTCCGCTCCAAGATGAGAGTTTCTTTTCTTCTCACAAAAACCAGAAGAAGAAGAAAAAAACCTAATTTTAGCCCCTCTGTCTAAATCTGAGGGGGAGAAACAAAATGAAAATCTTAGTAACATTAACTGATAGTTTCAATCTTGTTCTCCGATGAATGAACATGGGAACTCACCTGCCCCTCCTTTTGGACACCCAAAATTTTGGAAAGAAAGATGCGTGTTATTCTCTCCACTCGGTGCACGACATGTTATACAGATTGGCTTGTTGTCTAGGCCGCGTGAAGATAATAATAGCTCCACTATTTTGGGAATTCAAATTAATGGCCATGATCCTTTTGTTAACCAAGATGATTCATATTGTTTGAGCACATGTTTCAAACTTTAGTATTTCCTTTGGCAATTATATAAATGTTCATAGTGTAGTTTTTCATTTGATTTTCTACCGTGCAATTTAGATGGCACATTTGTAAAACACCATTTGGAGTGTTGTTGTCTGATCTAAAATTGGATGGTTGGGATAAACATAGTTGGTCTTCTAGCCACCCCTTCAAGTCATGGCTTCAAAATTGACAGTATGAATGTGCCGTTTCAATTGCATGGTAGATTCGAATCTAAGGTGGCATTATATGGCCCATCACATGCCAGTGGTGGTGGACGATTGATGTACCTTAGGACCTGTGATGCTTTCCAACAAATTTGGAGGGCTAAAATGGAAAGTTAGTTACATACTGAAGAATGTTGTAGTGGCTAGTACCAATTTTCTCAATAATTGTTTTCAGTACATTTGCCGGTGGTGTCTGTTGTGGTCATGAGATCAGCCCTTTCTGGCAATCGTGACACCGGAATGGCCCATCATGTGGTGCCCTTGTCACTGGTTTGTTGTTAGGGCAAAAGTTGTTTCTTTCCGACAAAGGGTAAAAGTTGTTTACTTGGAAGGATTTTAAATCTTGATTCAGTTTATAAGAATTGCCTGAAGTTAGAGAGTACACAATAAAAAGATGTGAATTAATTGAATATTCTTAGATAGAAAATAATCTTTGGTGTGAAGTCAAAGAACTAGGAGAATCCTATTTTTACAGTAGATAATTAGAATAGCTGCAGATTTTTCAGAATTCAATCTCTTACTTTTTGTTCTTAGTGTTTGGCATTCTTACATGTTTACTGCATCAAAGTAGATCTTGTTAGTGGTTACTACTATTCGTTTTCTTTGGTGGAGATAGAAACTCTTTGTGACTAAAAAATTCTGCGTTTTTTCTTGCTGAACACATACGCTACATCCCTATCGCATTTGAATAATAGGAGACTAATGGAGGGCTAACAAGTCATGACAAATCTACTTTTCTTATGTTCTGCAATGTTCAAGAAGGCGCTAGGCGGGCGGCGAGGTGGGGCCTAGGCGGCCGAATTAAAAATAAAGATATTAGGTAAAAATAAACAATCGTGTATATATATTTGATGTTTAGATGAAGAAAATTGTTACCTTGATCAACAATTATCAGTGTTACTAGGATTCGTCTAATATATATAGTTAGGAGGTCTAGATTGAAAGAAATCTATTGAGAAAAAAGTCTATTTGTAATTTTTAAAAATTGGAGGCCTAAATGAAAAAAAATCCAAACCGGACCGCCGACTGTTCCTATCTAATATAACCAGACCGACTCGCCCGGCGCAAACCCTAACCCTAACCCCAACCCGACGCCTCGGCGCCTCGCTCCCTCCGCTCCCACTGCGCCGCTCCCTGCCTCCCTCCCGGCCGCTCCCTCCGCGCCGCCCCATCCCCGCTGCTCCCTCCCCGCTGCCCCTTCCGCGTCACTCCCTCCGCGCGCCTCCCCCACCACCTGACATCTTCCGGCGGCCACGGGCGCGGCGGCGGCGGGATCCGGCGCGGGGAGTCCGGATCCGACGGCGGCGTCCACGGGAGCGGTGGGATCTGGCGCGGGGAGTCCGGATCCGGCGGCGGCGGCCCCGAAATCCGGCGAGTCGACGGCGGCGGCGACTTCGTCGTGTGCGGTAGCGCTTTCCCCCATCCCCGCCGCTCCCTCTGCGCCGCGCCTAGGCCGCCTGGCCCCGCCTTGGGCCGACTCGCCGCCTGGCCTCTTCTTCCCCGCCCAACTCCCCTAGGCGAGGCGCCGGGTGGCTGCCGAGCGCCTAGGCGGGGCCTAGGCGGCCGCCCAGCCCGCCTTTTAGATCACTGATGTTCTGTGAGACCTAAACAAAGTTTAGGGAACGCTATCACATGCATCTGATCTTGATTAGGTCACAGCACTCGTAGGCAGCATAAGTATACTATTTACTCTCTTGTTTTTGCTTCATTCGATTGGGGTTACAGTCAGACAATTTGGCAATTTGCCCCATGGCAAGTGGTGGTGGTGGGGGCATGACAAAGATAGTTTTGAAAAATCATTTACATACTTTACTCTTGTAACTGAATCCTTAAGAGTTTTTACAGTCTGTTAACTGCATCATGTAAGTCTAAAAATAGAGGTTGAGGCGTGTCCAGGAGATGTTCCGTGTCCAATTAAACAATCTTATCCTGCACAAACCAATCCCCTCGGTGAGGGGATTCTTTTCTTGAAGTATTCTAACAATACTGTCCTAACAAAATACTGAACATTGTTTATCTTTTCAAAGACCAGAACGTGTGCCTTACTCGTGAACACACATTTGCATTCATTTTGGAAACACAAAAAACGTTTTTAAATTTCTTTTCACAACTCAAAAGCATCCTGCACTTCTTTCGAAAATTCAATCATTTGCATTTAATTTGGTCTTCATGGATGCAATATTCTCCTATGAGTATTGCTCCTTCTTTGATGGATCTTCCTTGGAAAGGAGAGCAACCAAGTAAATTGTCGAAATGTTTTGTTCTTTTTCTTAACAATTGCAGGTTGTCAAAGCAATCGAGAAGGCCATACCCATACCGCGAGCACTACCTGTCGCCGAAAATGACCCGGCAAGGGAAAAACTGAAGGCCATGGAGGCGCAGAAGGAGGACATCGACCGCACCGCGGCGTTCCAGGTGCGCCGGGAGCTGTGGTGCGGTCTGGCCTACCTGGTGTTCCAGACGGCCGGCTTCATGAGGCTCACATTCTGGGAGCTAACGTGGGACGTCATGGAGCCCATCTGCTTCTACGTGACGTCCATGTACTTCATGGCCGGCTACGCCTTCTTCCTCCGAACCAAGAAGGAGCCGTCGTTCGAGGGCTTCTTCGAGAGCAGATTCGCGGCCAAGCAGAAGCGCCTGATGCAGGCCCGGGATTTTGACCTCCGCCGGTACGACGAGCTCCGGCGAGCCCATGGCCTGCCGGCTCTCCAGGCTCAGAACCCCTGCGCGTCTTCGCAGGAGAGCCATTGCCATTCCTACTGCCATTGTCATTGATCTGTTCTTTTCGATTTTGTATGCCCTTTTTGTGGGGCTGCTTCATGTACCGTTCCGATGTGCGGATGCAAAGCATACTCATTGAAGAGATTAAGCTTGAAACCTGGAGCTCAGACAACAACATGTCGTGATGACCTAATGGCAATGGGTGCAAGTGCAATTGACGTCGAAAATATAGCGCGTAGTACTGACTACAAACCAGAAACCCCACTTGCTTAGTTGCTTTATACAACTAGAGATTAGAGAAGGTGAGGAGGGACGTGTGTAACGTGAAAATCATATTGCTCCAGCAAGCATGGGTCAACAACAAAATTTCGAGCATATCTTCAAGGAAGCGACGTGAACGCTGCAGGCTCACTTGAGCAGTGTTATTTGATTATCAGTTTCTCACCTACATTACCTTTTCCTTGGCTGCCCAGGCCCACCCAAAAAAACACCCTCAACAATTGTAGTGGGGCTGCTCAGTTCGGCTGAAATAAGC
This sequence comes from Dendrocalamus latiflorus, assembly GCA_017311315.1. Classification (NCBI taxonomy): domain Eukaryota; kingdom Viridiplantae; phylum Streptophyta; class Magnoliopsida; order Poales; family Poaceae; genus Dendrocalamus; species Dendrocalamus latiflorus. Next base: position 21,176,521 of record CM029675.1, read on the forward strand.
TGACTTATGACTTATTTTGTACTGTAGCTGGTTTATTTTACCCTGTAACTGATGATGGTTTATTTGGCGTAATTAAATTTAAAAAATTTTAAGATAAAAAACAGATTAGCCCATCACGAAAAATACAAACAAATACGAGAAAAAAAAAAGAAAAGACAAAAAAAATCAGAAAAAGACGAAATCAAGAAATAGTGAACTAGAAGTTAGAAACTCAAACAGAAACGAACGGCCTCACATGTCCAATTGGTCTGGCATTTCCAGAAGTCCAATGAAGTTTTTGCAAGGAATATAAAACCGATGGGTGTACATTTTTCTCTAGGGACTTAAATACATAATCCGTAATACTTTTCTTTTCCTTTTTCCGCAATTGGTTTTCCCTCAAAAGATGAAAAGGGCATCCTGAACGGGTACGCCGCTGAAGCCTTCAGCATTAGGGCGATGAGCAAGTGCTCCTTTTGCCTGTCCTTTCTTGCCGACCGTTTGGCCTATGTCATCCCCCAGAGCAGAAGGCTGGTGGGGTTGATACCTTTCCCTCGTGACCGCCCATTGCTAGCTGTGGTTTACTTGTAAGAACTCGTTTCCTCTACCTTGAAAAATTCATACTAGTGGCTGACACTACGCTTGGTACTGGAAATCTGGAATCGTCGCCGTACAAGCACACCAACTGTGTTCACGAAGAAAGCGACTCACCAAATTTCCAAAAGAAAACGAGCTTAGCAAGTTTCTAGCTTAGGCTCTCTTCCGGCATAAATTAGCCCGAGAGACGACAACTCACAATTTTTTAAATAATATGTTTTGTATTAATATTATATAAATACACCATCGTTAAAAAAATTATATAAATAACATACTGTTGCCAGTTCCAAATGACGACAAAACGTTGTCGCCATTTGAAATGACGACAATCCTTATGTGAAGTCATGTGTGGCCGGTCTGCAAGTCTCTATGCCAAATGAATTGATAACAAAGCCACTTTCATCAATTCAATTGGCGAGAGAGGTTCTGTTGTCAATATAATTAGGAACAAAGTCTCTGTCATCAATACAATTGGTGACAGAGTCGCTGTCACCAATTGAAATAATGACAGTGTCTTTTTTATTTTTTTTAATATACATTTTTTTCTTAATAAAAATATATTATTTATAAAAAAATTTCTTGTATTTTTTTGGCTTTAGTAGTTTTATAATAATAATTAACTATTAAAGAGAGAATTTGCCTAGTGCGTCTTAGGTTACATTAATGTTTTTTGTTTAAATAAACTATTTCAAACCCGACATAACACTTTATACTGAATGTGTGAATTACATAGCGTGTATGGTTTGGTTAGATGTATATATTTGCCTCACTACTATGATACAAATGATAATATACACGAATCGTCAACCTGAACTATATCTAAGATACATGTGTGCCAAGTAGAATGTAAACGACATGGTGGTTGTAGATCTAATAGGGCTTGTGAGCGAATGCCCCTAAGACGAAAATCGAACACCGTAAGGCATCCACATGGAGTGACAGTCATTAGGGTGCCGTGGGTGTGGCTGGTTGTCATGATAGTAGCATGTGCAATTGCAGCTTGGGTTGGCACAACAGCAGTACAGGTGGTAGTCGCTGCTGAGGTGGACAACCTCCTCGTTGTTCATCTCCTTGATCATCTTACTGTGGAACTCGTTGTTGTTGATAATCTTGGTCTGGAGCTCCTTCTGTAACTCTTTTAGGTGGATTTAGAGAGTGTGGGCGTAAACCTAAGCAGGTATCGGATATAGCTGATCACTCACTTAGTGAACTTGCAATTTACAGTCTACAAGAAAGATTAGATAATTACAAGTAATGCAGGCACAGAAGTATAGATAGGAAATGAATTACGTACAATGAACAAGGGGCAGTGAAAGAATCGACGTCCTGAGTTCCCCACGTTGTCAGAAACCTAGACCACCGTATCAAGTTTGTGCTTGCATTACGGTCAAGGCTCGAGGATGTGTGGGTAGTAGGGAGGGGATTTCTAGGGGGTGTAAGACTCCGTTGTTTTGAGTGGTAGATTGGGGCTTGGGGGTCGAGGTCCAGGAGACCGTAGATGTGTATGTCTTCTAGGTAAGGGTCATGGCCTTGAAACCCGTTCCATGACCATTGTCTCCTCCCACGCCTTGAATTACCCACCTTGTCCGCCACGTTGTGGTCAGAGGAGTGTGTTGGAGATTCGTGGGTTCTTTGCATAAGATAATTTACAGGCCCTCTCGGATGTGGGCAACGGACTTGAGGCACATAGAGTATATGGGGGGCAAGGTGCGATCATTTCGGTTCAAAACGCAGGTGTAGTGTGCTGTCACCTCGGTCTGAAAAAAGCTCATTTGAGTGCTGTCACTTTGGGCTGAAAAAGGAGGTGTCGTGGTAGTGTCATTTCTAACATGAAGGCTATGGGCTCGCCTTATCGCAATGCATAGTATTATCATTGCCCCTTCATCGCATTACTAAGGAGGGGAGTCTATCTCGTAGTCATAGCACAAATCTTGTAATAGAATAACTTTATGAAGAAATCAGGACAAAGAGGAGCATAACACCGTGAATATTATAGCATGTGACAAACACATAGAAACTTATTACAAGGACCAACCAACTATAAGGAACTTACGTGCGGTTCCTCTTATACTCACCCCACGAGTGGCCCTAGCCTTGGACCGGCACCGTGCATAACCTGATGGGTAGGTCCAGTGGTTTGGTATGTGCCATGACCTGGCCAGGCGAGCAAGAGGTGCGGGAGTCATAACGTCCTGGCAGGTTGGCTGGCTCGATCCTGGCGCATCAGATTGCTACGAACCCCACGGGACGTGGGTGGCCTCATCCTCTGGGGGCTCCGCCAACTAGGCATCCACTGGGACGTTGTTGTTGTCCGACTACACCCCGTGGCCTATCATATCGTCATCCACCTGTGTCCCATGGGCGGACATGTCCTCCATATAGTCCTCAAGATGTGTATGCCAATCTGCAAGGAAGATATAAAACAATTAAAATATGTTCCCAAAGTTGAGCTCATGCAATTAGGAGGGAATAGTATACCTGGGTACATTCGGACATACTGAGTCATCTTGTAGAACTATGCTCCTAGTCAAAAAAGTAGTCGTTAGTATGAAACTTCATGAGGAAAACTCCATAAACATGTTTAACAGAATGCTACCTGAGATCGGAGTAGGGGCAGTATGGTGCCAGGAAGGGGCCCTCGCCACGTTCGGAGGATGTACAGTGGGAGTGTGCGATGTGTGTTACTAACCGAGCGATGGAAGGCGAAGTCCGACTATGTAGGATACGTGTCTGCCGTGCGAGCGATGTGCCTCGGTGGATCATGACCCAAATCCAGATTGTGTGCTGTACCACTCGATGTAGTCATCATACATCGAGTGGTTGAATGGGGCAGACTTTGAGTAGACATCCTGCAGTGCTGTTAGTGTATAGTATACAGTATTAGGTGGTAACTATTGATGAGTACAATTGTGATATCGACTACAAAATACAAATGCATATAGGAGAAAAGGCCGCGTCTACCAAAGGACGAAGAAAACGTTGGCAGCTGAACTCCGAGAATAATGAGCTTCTGCACCTCTCTTCAGATTAAATATTCTTCTGGTTTAAGAGAAGTCTGCTCAAACATAACTTCAAGGTGCAAAGAGCGCTGAGGAAAAGTGAAGACGCACCAACTGTGCAACCATACAGCAAAAGGATTATTCAACAAATCAAACCAGTAGAATCTAAACCTAGTGGTTGTGTATACTGTTAATGCACAAGTCAAAAGATTTAAATTCAGGGACAACAGGAGTAAACCAGAATCGAGTCAAAGTTGGTACAACCGAAGTTTTGATGTTTAGTCTGTCAAACAATAGTGCTATGGTAGAGTTCCCATCTCTTAATATGTAGGACAATGCAATATATGAACAACAAAAATGTTCTCAAATAATCTATCTCGGGCTCCCACATAGAAATGTAAAATGGAACAAGAGATCATAATGGTGCATGCAAAATAAAGCTTGATTCCAGAAATACAGGTGTCTTAACTCGTAAGCACAGAACAAGCAATTATCTCCTATGATCATAGTATATCACTAGATCTAGATATCAAGTTTGTTGCCATACATACAGCAAAACCGCCATATTAAATTGAAGATACCACAGCCTTTTTTCACTTCTCATTCTCTCTTTCCCTGAAACTACTTGATATGGCTTTTGTTACATGCCATTCAGCTTATATACTGTTTGTCAAAAATACAAAATCAGGTTCAAACAAAGCTATCAGCTTTTACTTTCTGCATTTAGTCAATGTCTCTAGATACCACAGTCTAAGAATGTTTCTCTAGTTCTTCCTATTATTAAATGTATGTTTTTTCTAGACTGTGGTATAGGAAGAAGTGGTAGTAATCAGCATTTAATTGTCGGTGTAATCATTCCACTCTTCATCATTACCAAATAGGCATTCGTTACAAAAATATCAATGCTTGGGGAAAGCTCTGGAGATCATATAGATGTCTAGTTCATAAGAATGAGTTCGTCTACCTAGTGCCAGCCAGCTTTTCACTCACAATCCTCAGCAGTCATCTCTGCCCGACTACTCCCGGAACACCCTAAGCTATAGTTCATGGGAACAAACTAAATTTCCTGATCAAGAGCACACAAATTCATCCAGTGGCGAACCTAGAATAAAATTTTAGGTATGACGGAGTCTTAAGACATGAAATATACAATAACGATATAAACATAGACTTGTTAGGTTGATATCACATGAGTAGTACACTAACAACATTCAAAACCTTTAGGCATCTTATTTTGATCAAATTAAACTAAATGGAGAATTTTGAATTAATTTACCAAAATTTTTACCTACAGGTTGCTGCCTAAAAAGAAAGCAATAGAAGTAGTAAACCGTATCCTTCTCTACGCTATATTCTAACCAATTATACTTCTTAAATCATGATTCACAAAATCCTCTAAGGTCATTTCCATATGTTTGGCGAGGATAAGGATGGGCAATAGGTTGAGTATGGCCCTTCAACAAATAAGCCATCCTTACTTGATCTCTAATATCAGGATGAAATTCATCAATTAGTATATGAAGTTCCAAATTAGCAACAATGTGAGCTGGGTCGAATTCCTTGATACCTTCAACCACCTGCTGTGGTAGTCGTGGTTTTGCAGCCTCTTCCCCTTATTGGATTTGGAGTTGGTCTAGTTGGACTTCAAGTTAAGATTCCACTTGCGCTGCTACCGTTCCACTTAGGACTGTGCAATTGGTTTTTTCAGTTTAATCGGTTCGGTATATATGGTGAATACGGTGTTTGTAGTTCGGTAATATACAGTTTTTTAGAAGTACGGTTCGGTATCGGTAAATCCCAATTTATTTCGGCACGGTATCGGTAAATACCATATTTACCAAAGTTAGTGTGAATTGCAAACGATATAACGTCTAGCGAGATGAAGCACCAAAGCCGAAGCGCAACTGTTAAAGAAAGAAAGCAAAAAAAAGAAAGAAAGAAACATCATCACTCATAGGGCTGTGCAATGCGACTGTGCTAAGAAAAAAAGAATATTAATGTTTCACTTCGAAAAGAAGAAATTAACGCTAGCTTCACTCATCAGGCGATTGCATCATCACTTCTGCGAGGCCCAACGTAAAGCAAAAAAAAGAGAAAGAACGGATGGCAATTTGCACTCATGTCTCATGTGCCTTTATTTCTTTCACAACCTGCCGCAGCACATTTGCACTCATGGCCTCATGGGCCTAGACAATTGCACAGCCTGCTACCAAAGAACAGCAGTCAGCATAGCAGCAAGATCAGTATTTTCGGTTTTTAGCCGGTTTTTCCCGAAAAACCAAATGCCAAAAAACCCCAAAATTTAAAAACCGAACCAAATACCAAAAACCGGTCAAACCGAGTTGACCAGTTCGGTTCGGTTGAAAAATGCACAGCCCTAGTTCCACTTGCACGGGTGCTTGAGCTTGAAACAATACTAAAGTATGTCTTTAAATCCATTTCTGACAAATCAAACGATCAACTAATCAATTACAATCTTTGAACAATCCATTCAATTTCATGACAACAATTGACAAGTGAAGAATTGAAGATTAAAGAGTTTGTCGCAATATCACTTACTATTTTTTCCCCATCTTCTTGCTCCTTTCTATTAGTCCAATTCCCTGACTGGCTATTTGGCTAACAACCTAACACCCTGTGAGGCTATGACGCTGGCTCATGCCTCCCTACCTCTCTCCACCTATCACCTCCACTACTCGACTCCTCCCCTAATCCCCTTCCTAGCTAGTGGCTATGGCCTAAGGCTTCCTATAATCCTCTTCCTCTCTGCGCCTAGTCGCCCCAGCTCCTCCTCGCCTGCAGCCTATTCCCCGCCACTCCGGGCCCCTACTTCCTCCTCTCCTCTTGACCTCCTATATGCGCGGTTGCGTCTTGTGCCGCCACGGTGCCGTGCGCGCTCCCAGCCAAGCGCCGAACAGGCCAGCCTTCGCCACGCTATGCCCCCTAGCCGTGGGGCCCCCTGGCTCCTCCTCTCTATGTCGGTGCCGGACCGCCCCTCCTCGCCATGCCCTCGAGGCCTCAACTCCTGTTGCCTGCACCACGGCGCCCCCTCGCAGAGTCATAGTCGTAGCTAGAGTTGGGCGTTAGGGAGCAACTAAACAGGGGAGATAATGGTGGTGTATTAGTGTGTCGAATCTATCGATGCATCGAGCGAGCCACCTCTGGTATGCAGATAGTCACTCCTCGCGGCCCACCATGGCCTAGCTGGAGGCCTTGATTTGTAGCGGCGGGCCGTGGCCTAATTTGTGCGAAGGAAACAACCGGTGGCGTGGCTAGGTCTTCTACATCACCGGTGAGGAAGGGGGTGTGGGGGAGGGGGGGGGTCAGACGGCCACCCAGCCAAGTCCAAATGGTGGGTCTGCCCTGAATTCATCTACGTACACAAAGTATCTCTTGCATTGTTCAAAAGAAGTTCCATTACCTCTACCCATAGTACCTAACATCCTAATCTACGTACACAAAGTATCTCTTGCATTGTTCAAAAGAAGTTCCATTACCTCTGCCCATAGTACCTAACATCCTAACCTATCCAAAGATTTAAATAACTCATACACCATTGCCGGGTATCTCCACACTAACATTCGTCTAAATTGACAGAACCAAACATATACGGACATTGAAACAGGAAAATAACACATGACGCAACATATGGTCAGATCCTGAGATCCTTGATGCCTTGTTTGGAAATATGACTGAGGATATGCAACAATGCAATATTTCTTTAAAAATAATAATACAGGTCCAAAGACTAAGTTATCTCCATAAAAAAAATCATATATGTTCTCTCTGCAAAATTTTCATATCCAGAACTCCAAGCCAATAATACTCAACAGAAAATTTTGGTTTGTGCTAAACACAGCCAACATTTCCAAGATATACTTGACTCAAAAAGGAAAGCTCGATTACAACTAAGACGAAGCAAAATGTAACTGTATTTATTATAAGTAGTTGTTAAAGAGAACAGCTGCTATTTCTACCTGGAGTTCCTAACTGATCAAATGTGTAAATGGTTTGCGCAACATTGCTGGGTTCTTGTCACACCAAATAGCTGTAAAAAATCCGATAAAAGAGGCTCCCTCCAAGCTTCTTTACTGAAACCAAGACATTGCAGGAGTTCCAATGAAAAAACAGAGAAAAAAAGGAAAGGCAGACACCCATGCCTTCACAAAAACTTGTGCAAGGCTAACAAGGCATCCATCACTACAGATCAAAAAACCTCTCTCACAACTGCTCCAAAACACTCCTAAACATCTTTCACAATTTCTAGATGCGGCCAAAATACAAGCTATAGCTACACACCACTAAAGATCTCAACTACACCAGAACAGATCCTCGGTCCTGTTAGCTAATCTAGTTATTTTGCATGTCAGTTAGCTATTTTAATCTGCATGTCAGTTAGCTATGTTTAGTATGCATGTCAGTTAAGCGTTTCTTAGGTAATTAATGACTGCATGCACCCACTCTAAATTCTGAAGTAATGCGCATGCATAAAGGAAAGAGGTAACGTGTACTAGTAATTGCTCTATAAAAGGAAAGAGGTAACATCAGAAAAGTTGCAGCTTCTGCAACGCCAAAATAGTTTGTGTTCCTGTGTTCTTGTGTATGTGTTTTTGCTCATACGACAACACAACAAAACACCAGCATTAGCAGGAGTTCTGCCATCAGGTCCTTCTGTCATTGGTGGCCATCCCCTTCTTGCTCTGAAGACTTAAATTGCCACCTGCTCCATGACATTAGCGCCCAGGATAAGAGAGTCCTGCTCTTCCACCTTCTGCGAAGGAGCCCAAAACACACCCAACGACAAATGGAGAATATCAGGTCAGTTGGATCTGTCGGTAGGTTATGTTGAAAACAAGCTAGGTTACGTGCTTTCCAAATGGTCCATAACACAGCAGCAAGATGTTAAATAGACATGGCCAAGCAGATATTAGAAGAAACAAACGACTTACTAGGCCCTAGTATAAGATAACTTCATGCTTCTTCATGGTACACGACAAAATATTTGTTATTCCATTTCGAGAATGCTAATGCATATCTCACCTTTCACAATGAAATCATCATCTTCAAGAGTCTGGTAAAATACTACTTGAATAGGGTTGTCTGGCCATCCATCAACCCACTGGTGCATTATAACAGTTAAACATTATTATCAGAAAAAATAACCTGTAATATATTAATCACTTAAATGCAGTGCCAACTTCTAGGACAACATTCCTGTTCATATTAGTTTCTAAAATCTGTTTTTATATAGTAAATGTCTTTTCTATAGTAACTATCTTTCAAATGGGATCTTTTTTGAAGACGGGATCTATTAGTCAATTGTAGTACACATCATAGTGACTTCATTTATATCAATTAAAATCGCACGCGGGTACTTCTCTCTATTTACAAGCTTCTCTACAAGTTGTTACTATCTATAAGCCAAAACCAAAAATCAATATGAACGGGTTCATAACAATAGGAACTTGCCGGGGCCCACGAAAAAGGACAGGACAAGTACGTTTATACAAGGCAATTTACACCTTGCCTAAGAAAAGGCCCAGGCCTTACTTTAAGTAACACCCTTATGTGAGAATCAGACACCAAATCATCCATTCAAATGTTTCAATCATTTCTGATTTCCATAAGAAAATGGTATTTTTGTTCAGGGAGGAACCTCTTATCTTTGCTGATACTTTCCCAGTGAGAACAGAGATATAGGCATAGAAGCAGTGAAAGCTTCAAGAGAGAATTCTTGTCAATTTTGTTTCTTCTCATCAATTTTGGAGAGGTAAGTCCTAGCCTTGCACACCTTGATTTGGGTCATTTGGCACTCTTCAACCCATTGGAATAGAAAAGCAAGCATTAAGCTTTGAAAGCTCTAGTTACAGATACCTCCTTAACAAAGCTGTCATCATCAAAAGTACAAATGTTGAAATACAACTTGAATTGGGTCGTTTGGCACTCTTCAACCCATTAGAATATTAATCATCAAACATACCTAGGAAAATATTAAATAAACAGCTGAAAATATTAATTGCTTCTCTGCAATTCAGATGAGATGTTACTCAAAAAGGTTGCAAGAGAAAAACTACATACCATGCAACCTACACTAAAAACAGAAAGGAAAGATCTCCCCTCAACTAACAGGCCAGAGTGTCTACTTAGAATTGAGTAGGTGCAAAAAGCTTTCAATCATCCCTGGATTCCACAAAAGTGTAATATTTTTCAGTAAGTAACTTTACATGTTGCTTATATTTCCCTCCTGAGAAAAGTGATATCAGCAAGGCAGCCGTGGAAGCTTCAAGGCAGAAGTTCTTCTCTTCAATTTTGGTGAGGTAAGCCCCAGCCCTGCTTACCTCACCTCTCTGCAGCAACCTCCTAACCATAGCATTTAGCCTATGGGAGTCCAGAGCACAGCAACTTTTCTCCATGGCTAAAAACAGATCGTCGGACTTTTGTAGCAACTAGCAACCCCTTCTTCTACAAGATTTTGTATGATTAATGCGTAGGATACAACATCGGGCACTAATCCTTTGGCCGTGATACCAGCAAACAAATCCATGGCTTCTTCCTTCCTGCCACCTTTAAGCAATGCATCAATCATAAAAGTCCTAATCCGTAATGGAAATTTTGTCGAACACAGGCTCTGAAACATTCTTAGTCCTTCATCAACACAGTTATTTTTTATAGAGCCCTCCTAGAATCATGTTGTACATCCCAATGTTCAGGTGTATTCCACTGTGGATCATCCCGAGATATAGTTCCTTTGCAGCAACAGTCCTTCCAGTTTGAAACAACCCTTGCAGTATTGTGCTATAAGTGATAACTCTAGGCTTAACACCCTTGCTCAACATTTGTTCGAAAGGAGCTAATGCATTCTATATCCTACCATTCTTACGGTAGCCATTAATCATTGTGCCATAGGAAATATCATCAGGCTTCAAGCCAATTGAGACCATAACAGAACGTAACTTCATCGCTTCATCCATCTTACCAGCTAAGCAATATCCATGTATCAGTGTATGGTATGTAATCACATCAGGCGTCACACCTGTATGTATCATCAAGTCAAAGAGATTTTGGGCTTCCATAACCCTTCCTTCTTTGCATAGGTTTCCCATTATTTTTCTGAAGAACACAAGCTTGGGACAGATGCCTCGATTCATCATTTCAAGAGCTAATTCTTCAGTCTTGTCCCATTTGCCACAGGTACACGGACCATGAATAAGGGTGGAATAAATGATGATATTGAGAATTAATCCTTCATCAATCATCTGAACAATTGGGACATAGCATCATCAACTCTGCCTATCTTGCCAAGTGAATCTATTACCGATCCATAGTTGACTTGACTACAATAGGGCTCAGTCCTTGCTGCCTGATTTTGTTAAGCAGAAGCACTGATTCATCAGCCATCTCATATTTACCATATGCACATATGAATATGTTGAAGACATGATGATTCGGTGCAATACCATCTGCTATAAACAAAGCAAGGAGATCGTGCGTATCAGTGAGAGCTCCTTCGGTGGCATATGCATACGCGTGAAACATTTGGTGTTTGGCCCCTCTTGCATATGGAATCAAAAACCTTTCTAGCTTCTGCACATCCTCCGTTCTCGCAAAGATGACCATCAGCAAGGTATAAGTAACAACATCTGGTGCAGGCCATCTGTGCACATTTTCTTCAAAAATTCTGACTGCCCCTTTCCACTGTCCTGAAGAGCAATATCCGAGGAGCAGAATATTATATGTGGCATTATTCGGCAAATCGGCATAACACATATGTCAAACATCTGTTGAAGAACACCCTCGGCCTTGTCCATCACTTGAGTTTTGCACGGCCATCAATGATTGAGCTGTAAGTCACAAGATTTGGCAACATCCCCCGATCCAGCATTTCTTTAAATAGGATGTAAGCTCTGTCCATCTCCCCCTCTTTAAAGAAGCCATCGATGATGGTGCAACCTCCATCACCAGCCATCATGCGAATCAGCTCGAGAGCCTCTTCTCTTCTCATCGCAGAGCCCCTTGAGAGAAGTGTTGTAGGAGACTACATCGGGAGTGCAGCCGAGTTTGGGCGTACTGCAGATCAATACGTCCATGGCCTTGCCCACCCTCTTCTCGGCGCAGAGGCCCTTCAGCAGATGATTGAAGGTCCAGGTATCCACCTCCAAGCCCGTCCCAAGGATGTGGCCGAAGGTGGCGAAACCGAGGTCCAGGCGGCCCACGCGGCGGCGGCGGCCGATGAGGATGTTGTAGGTGCATATGTTGGGGGCCACCTTCTCGGCGCCGGCTCGCGCGATGCGGTTGAAGAGGGAGACGGCGAGCGCGGATCCATCGCGAGCGACGACGGCGAGGCGGCGGTTGATGGCGCTAATCGAGGCGGGCCCTGCTGCTTGCTGCAGCAATTCGTCGAACAGGGGGGGTGCATGTTGAAAATATAAGCACATGTAGGTTCAATTTATTCCATAAATTAATCATGACATCATGCACGCAAAATAACAGAACCATCACAGCCATAAAAGATCTAGACATGTAAACTATACATTAGATCTAATACGGAGAACATGACTGTTACGTACCGGCGGTTCTGTTCGGATTGGTTTATCGATGTTGATGCTGCAGGCACGGTGTGGATGACACGAAGTTGACGACGACTTGACGCCGAAACCGAACGACGAGGAAGACGAGCCAGATCGACAGCAAGCAGTCGCGCAGAGCGCTTCCCAAAAACCTTATTCGCCCTCTCCCGGTGCAGGACTTCGAAGGCGACGGTTCCGGAGACCTGCTCTCCCGAACGACAGTGCACGCCGGCGGACGGGACGGAGTAGACTACGTGGGACGGCGCAGCACAATGGAGGAGGCAAAACCCTAGATTGATTTTCGCGTCGTACTGTATGGAGGCGGCGACTCCGTATTTATAGAAGAACCAGGACGCGTGATCAGGACGCCTGCACGTTCTCCATAACTCGTAACCGAAACGGATTAGTTAGCGTATCCGATCCGGATTCACCGCCCCTCAAAACAGCAAAATAAAACTGCAAAAGAAAGCCGCATCTGCGCAAGCACCTGGAGCGGATTTTGGCGGACCATTCACGCAGGTGCCGTGCGCCCGCGCCCCCCGCCCCGCCCCGCCCCGCCCAGCCCGGCCCGGCGAGGCGAGGCGAGCGAGCGCGCGCGTGTGATCCTCTAATTCTCTCCCACACATGCCTCAAGTGGCTAGGAGTGCACCATTCCTTTTAAGTTGGTCTTCCTCTCCTAGAACTAGCAATGTGGTACTAAAGTTCACATGCATGCCTCCTTTGCATGAGTGGGCCTTTGAGATTTTAGGATTTATTCTTTTATATGGGCTTGGCCCACATAATCTAACAATCCCCCACCAGATCTCAAAGTCCCACAGAGATTTGCCTGAATTCCAATGTACTGTTTATATATCAGTGTTTCGATGGAGACCGATTAAGGTTGAACATCCACCTAGAACTCCAAGCTACACTTACTCACAACTTGAACAATGGACTACGCCTTGAATTGCAAGTTTGGTGCAAGCAAGCTTCACTTAAAGACTTAACTGATACTAGGCCGCCAGTAGGCTACCCCTCGGTTGGAGCGTATAAGTCATACTCCTTGGTCTCTTCATGAGCTTAGTAGGAGATTTTCCCAAGATCTCCATAGACTGCGACTAACAGTCGGGCTCATATAGGTGTGTTCTTTCAAGAACGTTCTGCAGGATAACGTCTTCGCTTTTGAAAGCCAATGGAACACATTAAGGCCTTAACCAACCTGCCTTGCAGTTTCTGAGAGTATTGCATCTTCACATAGAGAGGGTTGAAATTACTCTCCTCCAGTTAACTAATGGCTTGTTTTTCCCAGATCCTAATTCACGGGATCTCCGATCACATAGGTTGGGTTACTACCATAGATAACTCACATGGGTCTCATTCCCATCTCCTTCGATGCACTATCTATCACATTCCGTGATAGTCCCTTTGTAAAGGGATCTGCCAGGTTTCTATTTGTTTGGATGTAATCCAAGGTTATAACTCCGGAGTTTCTCATTTTCCTGACAGACTTCAATCGTCTCTTGACATGCCTAGACGATTTCATATTATCCTTAGAACTGTTCACCTTAGCGATAACAGTTTGATTATCACAGTTCATAAGAATAGCTGGCACTGGCTTTTCCACTGTAGGCAGATCCATCAATAGATCCCGTAGCCATTCTGCCTCAACAGTAGCAGTGTCTAGTGCCGCGAGCTCTGCTTCCATGGTTGACCTCGTCAAAATAGTCTGTTTACAAGACCTCCATGAAACAGCACCACCACCAATAGTGAAAACATATCCACTAGTGGCTTTGATCTCATCAGCATCCGAGATCCAGTTGGAATCACTATAACCCTCCAGTACCGACGGGTACCCAGTATAGTGAAGTCCAAAGTTCGAGGTACCTTTCAGATAGCGCAACACCCGCTCAAGCGCCTTCCAGTGATCATCTCCTGGGTTAGAAGTAAACCGGCTTAACTTGCTCACAGCAAAGGAGATGTCTGGCCTTGTTGCACTAGCTAGATACATAAGTGAGCCAATTATCTGAGAGTATTCCAGCTGATTCCTAGCAATTTTCTTATTCTTACGAAGTAACACGCTAGGATCATAAGGTGTTGGAGAAGACTTGCTTTCAGAATAGCCAAACCGGCTCAAGACCTTCTCCACATAATGAGATTGTAATAATGTAATACCATCCTCACCTCTAACCAATTTAATATTTAGAATAACATCAGCCACTCCCAGATCTTTCATATCAAAATTTTGAGACAAGAATAATTTGACCTCATTTATCACATTGATGTTTGTCCCAAATATCAAGATGTCATCCACATACAAGCATAGAATAACTCCCTCACCCCCACCATAGCGATAGTATACACATTTATCTGCCTCATTGACAGCAAAGCCTGCAGACGTCAGTGTTCTATCGAACTTCTCATGCCACTGCTTAGGGGCTTGTTTCAGACCATACAAAGATTTCAATAATTTTAACACCTTGCCTTCTTGACCTTCTACTACAAATCCATCAGGATGTTCCATGTAGATTTCCTCATCCAGCTCTCCGTTAAGAAAAGCTGTCTTAACGTCCATTTGATGAACGAGAAGACCATGTGAGGCAGCCAAAGCAAGTAGTACTCGAATTGTGGTCAGTCTAGCAACAGGTGAGTAAGTGTCAAAGAAATCTTCGCCTTCTTTCTGAGTATAGCCCTTGGCAACAAGCCGAGCCTTATACTTTTCAATAGTACCATCAGGCCTAAGCTTCTTTTTGAACACCCACTTGCACCCTACAGGTTTGCACCCATAAGGTTTATCTGTCAACTCCCAGGTTCCATTAGCGATAATGGAATCCATTTCACTGCGGACAGCCTCCTTCCAATAGTCTGCATCAATAGATGCATACGCTTCTGAAATAGACTTGGGAGTGTCATCCACAAGGTACACAGTGAAATCATCACCAAAGGATTTGGATATCCTTTGTCTCTTGCTCCTTCTAGGAGCTCCACTGTCATCTTCCTCATTGACAAGTTCATGTGTATGTTCAAAAGGTTCAGGTGGTGTGATTGAACTGGGAATTATTTCAGAAGGTTGACTAGTAGTGTTATGTGTATCCTTTATTGGAAAAATATTCTCAAAGAACGTTGCATCTCGAGACTCCATAATTGTACCAACATGCATGTCAGGTACCTCAGTTTTAACTATCAAAAATCTATAGGCAATGCTATGATTAGCATATCCCAGAAAAACACAATCCACAGTCTTAGGTCCAAGCTTGCGTTTCTTAGTTATTGGCACATTAACTTTTGCCAAGCACCCCCATGTACGCAAGTAAGAAAGTGATGGTTTTCTCCCAATCCATACCTCGTATGGTGTTTTGTCCTTATTTCTGTTAGGAACTCTATTTAATACATGATTAGACGTTAGCAAAGCCTCCCCCCACCATGCCTTAGGTAAGCCCGCAGTGTCTAACATGGCATTCACCAAGTCAGTCAACGTGCGATTTTTCCTTTCGGCAATCCCATTTGACTCGGGAGAATAAGGAGGCGTCCTCTCATGTATAATGCCATGTTCCTCACAAAATAAGTCAAATTCGTTTGAGAAATACTCTCCACCACGATCTGACCTAAGTCTTTTTATCTTTCTGTCTAATTGGTTTTCAACTTCTGCCTTATAGATTTTAAAATAGTCTAAAGCCTCATCTTTCGTTTTCAATAAATACACATAACAGAACCTAGTTGCGTCATCAATCAATGTCATGAAATATCGTTTTCCACCCTTCGTCAACACGCCATTCATCTCAGAGAGATCTGAATGCAGGAGTTCTAGTGGTGCCAAGTTTCTCTCCTCGGCGGCCTTGTGAGGCTTACGAGGTTGCTTTGATTGCACACAACTATGGCATTTAGAACTTTTGTTGATGGAAACATTTGGAATTAAATTCATACTGGAAAGCCGAGACATTAAGCCAAAATTAATATGACATAGACGTGAGTGCCAGACGTTGGCCTCATCATCCACACTGCCACAAATATGGTTCACAGACTTATTGCAGAAATCTGAAAGGGAAAAACGGAACAAGCCTCCGCACTCATAGCCTTTACCAATAAAATATCCATGTTTAGACACGACTACTTTATTAGACTCAAAAACCAACTTAAACCCGTCTCTACATAAACGGGAGCCACTAACGAGATTCTTGTCTATAGAAGGGACATGCTGCACGTTCTTCAGCTGCACGATCTTTCCCGAAGTAAACTTCAGATCTACCGTGCCAACACCATGAACAGTAGCATGTGACCCATTCCCCATTAGGACGGAGGAATCCCGGGCGACCTGATAAGAAGAAAACAACGAAATATCAGCACACACGTGTACATTAGCTCCTGTATCAATCCACCAATTGGTAGATTGACTAACTGAAAGAACAGTAGGTAAATTACCATACCCAGTCCCATCTCCAGTCTTGCCAATGGTCACGTTAACAGACTTAGAAGTCTGTCCTGCAGGTGCCTTCTTTCCTTTGCGTTGTGGGCACTTCTTGGCCATGTGACCAACCTCACCGCACACAAAGCAAGTTCTATCATCCTGATTGTTGTTGTTCTTCTTCTTCTTGAAGTTGGTTGTCTGTTGCGCTTTGACAAATTTCCCTTTGTTCTTGCTTGAGGGTTTCTGTACCACATTGGCACTAGACTGCCCTCCATCACCCTTAGACACGGCGTCCTTTTCCCGAGCTTTCTCCTCAATTTCAAGAGACCCAATCAGACTCTCAACAGAGTACTCTTGTCTCTTGTGTTTGAGTGCTGTTCCGAAATTCCTCCATGAAGAAGGTAATTTCGCAATAATACATCCAGCCACAAACTTGTCGGGTAAGGCACACTTCAGGAGTTCGAGTTCCTTGGCAATGGCCTGTATCTCATGAGCCTGATCTACTACAGAACGGTTATCAACCATCTTGTAGTCATGAAATTGCTCCATGACATACATGTCATTGCTGGCATCAGTAGCACCGTATTTGGAATTCAGTGCATCCCATAACTCCTTCGCGTCTGTCATGTGCATATACACCTCGCACAGACGGTCAGCAAGAACACTAAGAATGCATCCAACAAAGAGAGTAGTGGCAGTCTCGAATTCTTTCTGCTTTTCAGCATCAAGAACACCTTCAGGCTTGCCATTACTAACCCAGAATACATTCATAGCAGTAAGCCACAGAGTGACCTTGATCTGCCATCTCTTAAAGTGCACACCGGAGAATTTATCCGGCCTCAGTGCATCGGCAAATCCAGCCATAGTAAAACCACAGTGCCTACAATAAGGTTTTTGGATTGTTGAAAATATAAGCACATGTAGGTTCAATTTATTCCATAAATTAATCATGACATCATGCACGCAAAATAACAGAACCATCACAGGCATAAAAGATCTAGACATGTAAACTATACATTAGATCTAATACGGAGAACATGACTGTTACGTACCGGCGGTTCTGTTCGGATTGGTTTATCGATGTTGATGCTGCAGGCACGGTGTGGATGACACGAAGTTGACGACGACTTGACGCCGAAACCGAACGACGAGGAAGACGAGCCAGATCGACAGCAAGCAGTCGCGCAGAGCGCTTCCCAAAAACCTTATTCGCCCTCTCCCGGTGCAGGACTTCGAAGGCGACGGTTCCGGAGACCTGCTCTCCCGAACGACAGTGCACGCCGGCGGACGGGACGGAGTAGACTACGTGGGACGGCGCAGCACAATGGAGGAGGCAAAACCCTAGATTGATTTTCGCGTCGTACTGTATGGAGGCGGCGACTCCGTATTTATAGAAGAACCAGGACGCGTGATCAGGACGCCTGCACGTTCTCCATAACTCGTAACCGAAACGGATTAGTTAGCGTATCCGATCCGGATTCACCGCCCCTCAAAACAGCAAAATAAAACTGCAAAAGAAAGCCGCGTCTGCGCAAGCACCTGGAGCGGATTTTGGCGGACCATTCACGCAGGTGCCGTGCGCCCGCGCCCGCGCCCCCCGCCCCGCCCCGCCCCGCCCGGCGAGGCGAGGCGAGGCGAGCGAGCGCGCGCGTGTGATCCTCTAATTCTCTCCCACACATGCCTCAAGTGGCTAGGAGTGCACCATTCCTTTTAAGTTGGTCTTCCTCTCCTAGAACTAGCAATGTGGTACTAAAGTTCACATGCATGCCTCCTTTGCATGAGTGGGCCTTTGAGATTTTAGGATTTATTCTTTTATATGGGCTTGGCCCACATAATCTAACAGTGCATGCTGGGCGCCAATGTCTCCCGCGCGGAACCGGACTCTGACGACGCGCTCCAGTCGGTCCTGGATAACGCGCTCCAACTCCGAGCGGGATCCGTGGACGGGGAGGAAGCGGCGGGAACGCAGCCATTAGCCAACCCCAAGAAGAGGTGGAGGAAAAGAGAAGATGGCGCACGTCCACGGCGTGACGCGTCTGTGCCCTTGCATGCGCCGCTTGTTGAGGGAGGTGTAGGAAGGCAGCCGCCGGGAGAGCGGGCGCGCGAGGCCGCGACGGAAGGGAGGACATGGCCGAATAGTGACGTCACGGGAAGAGCGCAGAACTGTTGCCTTTTTGAGAGAGAGTACAACGAGGGCATGCCACATGTACACCCTACATACGCGCGTAGGCATCCACCACACCACACACAATAGAAATTTTTACGGAGGTTTTATGGTTTCACGGAGCACGACATGTGCTTTCTTATTAAACATATACGTATATATACTCTAAATAAATACGGTATACTCTATATCAATCCTAAGGATGAACCCAAATAAATTCCTAATGAACTCTCACAGTCTCACTACTAGACCACTGGCCCATCCGTGAAATTTTGTACTTTTGAGTCTTTGTATTTCTTTTTTGTTGGTATGGTAATGCCGAAATGCATCTGTCCGTTTGGTTGGACCTAGAAGTATAAACATTAAGTAATCCTTGTGTTGTGGTATTTGGAGAGATGAGAAATAAATGATATGATAATATCACCGATTAAGTTGGCGACAATCATCTACCAACGTCTCCATAAGTACTGACCAACAAGAACCTATCACTAATTTAAACGGCAACAGTATACTACCACATCTCACTATTTTAAATGGAAATAGAATATTATTACTCAAATTTTTTCTCGGTGGTTTATTTCTATAATACTAATAAAAATATGTTATTTAAAAACGTATGCACCGTGCATTTTTTATTTTCATAGATGCCTCCTGCTTGTTTCAATTGTAGACTACTCTTAAAAATTTAGCAATCTTCTCGCCACTCAGCAATATGTTGCTTCCGGTTCAAGGCTAAGAGGTAGGGTTAGAGGTTTTATCCACTAGACACTATTGGAAATGTAGCAATTTCTTCACGTGGATATTCTTAGTTACATATGATGTATATTAGTCATAGCATGTACGCCAGTTGGCACAAATGATGCACGAAACCACCTTATTTTTGCACAATCTTTGCATGTGTTGTTTTCTTCTTAAATCAACAATTGTATTTAGTTGCGTCAAATCAACAAATGTATTTAGTTGCGGCGTACATGCCAACTCATGGTTTATCTCCATCCCCTGACGAGGAAACTTAGGGGGCACCACCGATCTCTATCTCTCTCTCTCCTCCTCTAAGGTGGAATGCATTTTAATCTTGCATACTAAATTGAACATACCTCATATATTGTCCGAATTATGATCTTCAATCGAATCGGAGACATTTTGATAGGATCATATTTTAGAATTGAATTATAGAACCTAAGATCTTATCTGATTATATTATAAATACATTTTTATTTTGCAGTGTATTTCAAAGAGTGATATAAGTATTTATTTAGTCATTTGACACCTAATTTGATTAATTATATCTATCTTATTCACAACTAGAATAACAATTTTGATTCCACATCATTCGGAGCTATGAATAGAATATCGATTTTAACAATCTTGCCATTTCCTGGCCATTTTACACTTAAAAAGTAAAAGAAATAAATAATAAAATTGATTTTTATTATTCCAAACCTTTGGATCTTAATATCTAAACTATTAATCACTTAGTCCTTACCACACAACTTAAATTAAGGGCTAAAATATCACCAAACACATAAGCCTTCCATAAACTGAGGAGATGTGTGATCCTAAACGATTCTACTGTAGTTTTACTATGATCCTACGCGATTCTATGATTAGGATTGCGCTTCTACCACGATCACAACCATTACAACTCAAGGTATGATTTGAGTCGGTATTGGTGTTGGTGAGATCGTAGGATCATGCGATTCTATGGAATTGTGATTTTAACAACCTTGATGTTAACGCATAAGAAACAAAAAAACATGGAATTTAAAAAAATGAATTGATAGGCCACTTTGTAGAGTATTATTTCAGACAAAAGATTATACACACGCACACGTTGTACTCCAACTTTCCCATGTCAGGTCGTGGAAACCCACCGCATACCATCTCTCTCTTTCTTTTTCTCTAACGTGTAATGCATCAACCTACCATACAACCCGACCATGTATACTTTGTCCAATACACAATACACAAAACCATAAAAAACGCACAAACTTGGAATTTAAAAAAGGAAATCGCTAGTGCTCGGACGCGCTCTCGATGAAACATTTTACAGCCACACTTGCAACATTATTCTTCTTATTGTGAGTAGTCGGTGTCGAGTACTATGTAGTCGAAGATCCCGGAGTCGAAGAGCAGTCGGAGACTCTGAAGTAGAGTACTTGTGTGTCGAGTACTATGTAGTCATAGAACCAGTTGTAGTTACAATGTACCGCTCGTAAGTTGAGTGGTCAATGGTCGTAACTACAGTGAACCGCTCGTAAGTCAAATGGTCGATGTTCGTATCTACAGTGAACTAGTTGTAAGTCGAGTGGTAGGTAGTCATAGCTACAGTACATGGTCGAAGACACTGTGGTCAAAGATACCGTTGTCGAGAAGCCGTTGTCGAAATATTCGTAAGTCGGGTAGTAGCCGTGGTTGAAAAGCTGTGGTCAAAGACCCTGTTGTCGAAAAGCCATGGCCGAAGTACTCATAAGTCGAGTAGCAGCTGTGGTCGAAGACACCGTGGTTGGAGTGCCGTGGTCAAGAGACTCAAAGGACTCGAAGTTGGTCAAATCTGTGAGTAGCAATAGACTTGGTCAGGTAGCAGTGTGTCTATACCGGACTTATCAATTACCTATGTGTGTTGGTTAGTGGAGCGAGTATTTTGAATAGTGTGCGGTGTGTGCTGGATCATAGGGAATCATGGCGGCAAAATCAGATCACAAGAGACTAACTAGTGGAGTTAGTGGTGTAATCAGTGGCTGCATGCAACGGAAGCATTAGTGGTGGTAACGCATCATCAAAGACTTGTAATCGTTTATTGTATTCAGTAGTATAAATAAGAAGAGAAAATGGAAAAGATGTATGGCGTTATGCAACGGAAAAAACTGTGTGTCCGAGTTGATCCCAAGAACTATGTATGTCTAAGTTGCTCGAAAGTGTTCATATGTGTTGTGACCACGAAGAGTGTGTTTTGATCTGGCTGGGCCAACAATTGGTATCAGAGCTTGGTGATTCCTGTGTGTCGGAGAATTAGAGTTTGGTGATTCCCGTGTGTCGGAGAATCAAAGCCTTGGTGTTCTTCACATGCCAGAGAAGAAGCTAAGGGAAGACCTCCGTGTGTCGGAGAAGAAGCCCAGGTTATCTCCGTGAGTCAGAGAAGAAGAAACCGAGGGAAGACTTCCGTACATCGAAGAAGAAGTCTTGGTAATTTCCATGAGTCGGAGAAGATGCTGAGAGAAGGAAGAAGTTTGTCTCCGACCACAATGTGAGGCCTGCTACGAGGTGATCTGTCCACTTCGCAGGTGGTGGAGAGGGAGAGCACGGTGACATTGTCGTACCCGCAGATCACATGCACGAACTACACGATTTAGGCGATGAAGATGTGAGTCGCTCTTTAGGCTAAAAATGTGTGGGAAGCAGTCGAACCTGGCGCTGCTGAGTACTAGAAGGACCAGTTGGCATTATATTCATATACCAGCCTGTGCCAGAGGACATCATGTCTTCCCTCACCAGGAAAGACATAGCAAAATCAGCGTGGGAGGCAATCAAGACGACACACATGAGGTAGGAACGCGTGCGCGAAGCCAAGCTGCAGACCTTCAAGAGAGACTTCGAGGGGCTGAAGATGGAAGAAGGGAAGACCGTTGAAGACTTCGTTGGTTGGGTGACGTCCGTCATCACCAGCATCCGTGCGTTGGGTGATATGACGGTGGATGAAATGTCATTGTTCGCAAGTTTCTTCGTGCTGCCCCAGCGCGCTACATGCAACTCATCACCTCCATCAAGTAGTGCATGAATGTGAAGACTCTCACCACTGAAGATCTCGTCGGACGGTACAAAGCCTACAAAGAATGCATCCGATTCAGTTTTAACGATGCAAAGAAGAGAGAGCATTTGTTGCTCACGCGCAAACAATGGGAGACCCTCAACAAAGAGAAGAATAAGAAGAACCGTGACCGTAGCGGTAGCCACGACAAAATGGGTGGCAATCATAGAGACGACCATGACGATAACAACGAGGACGATAGCATCTCCGACACCAATGAGCGCAAGTTCAATAGGAAGAAGGTGAAGTACTTTAAATGTGGCATACGTGGGAATGTTGCTAGTGAGTGCCACAAACCGAAGAAGGAAGAGGCGCATCTCACTATGGCGGATGAAGAACCGGCACTTCTCTGAAGATCGGCAAAGATGTACTCACAAATAAAGACAACAAGATTAGGGTGTTGATTGCTGGAACTAATCTTGTTGTTGTGTGTAGTCGGTGTCGAGTACTCGTATGTCAAGTACTAGGTAGTCGTGTGTCGAGTACTCGTGTGTCGAGTACTAGGTAGTCGTGTACTGAGTACTCGTGTGTCAAGTACTGTGTAGTCGAAGATCCCGGAGTCGAAGAGCAATTAGAGACTCCAGAGAAAAGTACTTGTATGTTGAGTACTGTGTAGTCGTAGAACCGGTCGTAACTACAATAAACCACTCATAAGTCGAGTAGTCGGTGGTCGTAGCTATAGTGAATCAGTCGTAAGTCAGTGGTCGATAGTCCTAGCTATAGTGATCATGGCTACAGTACCTGGTCGAAGACACTGTGGTCAAATATACTGTGGTCGAAGTACTCGTAAGTCAAATAGCAACCGTGGTCGAAGACACTGTGGTCGAAGATACCATGGTCGAGAAGCCGTGGTTGAAGTACTCGTAAGTCAAGTAGTATCCGTGGTCAAAGACACCGTGGTCAAAATGTCATGGTCGAGAGACTCGAAGGACTCGAAGTTGGTTAAGTCTGTGAGTAGTCGTAGACTTGGTTAGGTAGCAGTATATCTGTACCAGTCGTATCAACTATCTCTGTGTGTTGGTTAGTGGAGCGAGAATTTTGAGTAGTGCGCGGTGTGCACCGAGTCATAGGGAATCGTGGCGGTAAAACCGGATCACAGGATACTAACTAGTGGAGTTAGTGGTGTAATTAGTGGCTACATATAACGGAAGCATTAGTGGTGGTAATGCACCATCAAAGACTTGTAACCATTTGTTGTATTCGGTAGTATAAATAAGAAGAGAATATGGAAAAGATGTACGACATTATACAATGGAAAAAACTCTATGCGTTTGGGTTGATCCCAAGAACTCTGTGTGTCTGAATTGCTCAAAAGTGTTTGTGTGTGTTGCGACCACTAAGTGTGCGTTTTGATCTCTCTAGGCCAACAGGCTACAACAATCGTGCAACATTAGAGAAAAGAGCTGCAACAAAATCTAAAAATGCGTGCAACAACCTACCGGAGGGTGGCGAGACTCGATGTCACGCCGGTGGATGGCCTCGGCAGCAGGATGAGCCTTCGTGAGGAGCTCACGCATGCTGCTGACCGAGGGCTACGATGGCGTTGTGTGCTCGGGACGCTGGCTTGGTAAGGCGCTGATCTAGTTTGTGGTCACAAAGAGAGCGTCAACGCTGGGTCGTGGCGAGCTCGGAGGATCATCACCGCATACTTCGCGGCTGCGCTTCACGAGGGGCTCCCTGTCGCGGTAGGATCTAGGCCGCTTCGGCTTCTTGGCGGCAGTAGTTCTCACGAAGGTGGGCATGAGGCAGAGAATTTTTTGAACGGATAATCCATTTTTTATTCGAAATTACATAAATATACCCGCGGGAAAATTTTTTACAAAAATAGGCTCCAGTCGCCTAATGGTTGGGCGACTGGAGCCTTTCGCCCAACCACACGGCGACACAATATATCTCGCTGCACAGTAGAGCGACTGCATTAAATCGCTCTTCCGTATGGCGACTGGCATGCAGTCGCCATACCGTTAGGCGACTGGCATGCAGTCGCCATCCCGTTAGGCGACTGCAGGTAGCCCCCGTGATTGTTTTAGAATTTGTGAATTTTGTAACGTTGAACCGGTAAAAAATACGGTGAAGTTGTAATAAAAGTTTATGTTCATTGTATATTGTAGGTGTGTAAAAAGTTTTTAAAATTTTTTTTTGAAAGATTGAGTAGAGAACGATCGATACATACACTGTTAAGTGAGATAGTTTATATGCGGAAAGAGATGATAGACTTATGTAAATATAAATAAACTTCATAATATAACTGTGAGTAACATGGCGCATGTATTTTCATTACATGCATAACATATATAGCATCTGCAGCACGCCTCACTGGTCACCCTGCTGTGCCCCGTCACCGCGCCCGCGTCCTCCCATACGGCCTCGCTTGGCCCTCCTCCGGTGCAACGGATTAGGACGATCCGAAAAGGTAAAACAAGGAGGAGGGTGTCTATCCCGCCCCTGCGCTGGTGGAGTCAGCTGCACCTCTGGCTGTGTAATCTCCGGTGCACCGGGGAGGGCACTGGCAGAAAGAACCTGCGGTGCGACGTCGGGCGACGGCGCGAAAAACTGGTCCACATCCTCCTGACCTGGGGAGACGTCGTGCTGGTAAGTACCTGCAATATTAATATCGTTAGTGCGTTGCATGTCGTCTTCGGATAAACACGGTATAAGACCCTATGCGTACCCGTAGCTGGCGCCATGGAGGAGGCGTACACCCCCTGCGTGGGGAAGACAGGGGTCTGCGTAGGAGGCGTGAAGTGAACCGGTGTAGGAGGCCCTGCCCAGGCTGAACCCCCTGGCTGCTCCGGGTGAGGTGGTGGAGGACGTGTCCACGTAGGTGCACCATAGTAGTGCCACGCTGGTGGAGGTGGCACTGGTGGACGAGCAGTCGTAGCGGGGGGCGTGGAGACCGCCGGTAGCCTCGTGCAGGACAGTAGGCTAACGATACGTCTACACCCCTCATGCACCCGACGCGCAAAGCTGAGGCCCTCCTCATGGGTCAGCTGCGCACCACTGGCGAGCCTCTCCAGTACTGTGCCGGACTCGGCGTATAGGTCAGAACCGACGTCAGCCTGGACACAAAGACATAAAATGGTCGATTATGGAAACGACATTACCATTTGGGAATCTTTGAAATGGCATGTAACGTACCGCGAGGTGAGCGTCGTGCGCGAAGTGCGCGGGGTACGTGTCCGTCGGAGCGGCGACGTGTGTGGCAGGCGGGTCTACCACATATACGAGCCTGATACGGGTCTGCGGCTGGTACCAGCGCAGGTACTCCGCGTACTCCCTGCTGTCGTACGGTCGGTCCTCGTCCACGCGGTCGTCGAGCGCATCCTGCCACTGCTCGACCCAGGGCTGCATTCTCACCGACCAGTCCGTGCCTCTTTTCACTCCCTTCCCGCTGTGCCTGCGTATAAAACCATTACGTAATGTGAGATACTTGCGAACGCAGTAGTAAGTATGTACATATTTAGCAGAAACGTACACTCACCCGTGCACGTGCGGCGGAAGCGATGGTCCGACTGGTACAGGAACCGGCTGCCATAGCCCGAACTGCCGCATCACCCGCTGGGGTGCGTAGTCCTCCACGTAGATGAGGTACACGAGCTTCCGGCGGGTGAGCCAGAAAGCCCGGTCACGCCAGCAAAGTGAAGACAGACCGCCAGGAGCACGGGCCTGCACTGCCGTATCAGCGTACGGCTCCCAGCGCACGTCGTCGGCTGTGATGCGGTCGAGCTGCTCCACAAAGACCCGGTACGCCCGCGTGACCTGCACGTGCGCGAACTGTACCTGCAAGAAAGACAAGTTGTTTACAATGACGATCGTCAATAAGAAAGAAATAGTTAACTGTGATAAAACTTACTCGGCGACGGCACCACATAGAACCCATCGTCGGCCGGTCGACTTCTCCCCCCGGATACATCTCGGGCCCGTACGGACCCACGTCGTCTAGCACAGGTCGTCCGACGCTTAAGCGCTCGAACGACCACAACTGTAGTAGCAGGGGACAACCCGTGAGGATCGAGTTCGGCTTGACCCTCGTGCACGCATCGCACAGCGCGCGGTACGTCGCGGCAAGTACGGTCGATCCCCAGCTGACCTGGTGGGGCTCGCCGTCAGCGATCGCCCTCGCATAAGCGATAAGGCGCGCATCCACCGAGTTGCCGTGGCTGGTGGTGAAAAGCACCCAACCAAACAGCCACAGCACGTACGCCTCTAGGTGTCGCGAGACCTGCTGATCGTCTGCCTGCGGAACCATGCGCTCCACCTGAATGCAAAAAAGTTGTTATTAGTACGTAATACCACAAATAAGAGCTTCGAAGATACGATCGATTTTATATACCACGTACCCGGTACTGTCTGAGCCACCTCAGTGTCGGCCCATGGGTCTGCGCCTCTCCGAACACGTGGTGGTCAGCGGCCGGTGGAACGACACCCTCGAATCTGCTGAGCAGGTCAGCGCGCCAGTCGGCCGGGGCCTCCGGTAGGAAGACAGCGTCTCCCGCGATCGGAAGCCCAAGAAGCAGGGACACATCCTGCAAGGTCGGCGTCATCTCCCCGAATGGGAGGTGGAAAGTGTGCGTCTCGGGCCGCCAACGGTCCACCAAAGCCGTCAGCAGGGAACGGTCGAACGGAAATCGTCGTGATCGATCCCCGCCCGCCTCGTCCCCGCCAGCGGCTCCATCCTCCTCTGTGGCCTGCACCATCCGGGCAAGAGGGAGTAGCCCGGCATCCCGCAGCCTGCAAACAAAGTGAAGGTCAGCACGGAACGAACTAACGGTCGCACTAAACGCTGGAATAGTGCTCACCTGGCAGTCCAACGAGGGTCGAGTCCCCAGGCCACGCGAGGTGTCCGTGTCCGGACCACTCCCAGCTGAGGCGGCTCGTCCGTGCTCCCCGGTGGCGGCACTAGATGGGAAGCGCGATGAGAGCGGTCCACGTGCTCGTCCAACAGCGCGAACCGCCACTCCGAGTCACGTCCAGCACGAGTCATACCTGCAAAATTTGTACAATACTTTCAACATTAAATTTTCTGCATCTAAATTTGTACAATAATTTCAACACTAAATTTTATACATCTAAGACTGTACATTAAACTTGGTACATCTAAATTTCTACATCTAAACTTGTACATTATACTTTCTACATCTAAATTTGTACAATAAATGGTACACAAAATTTATAAACTAAATTTTCTAAACTTTATTTCTAAACTACATTTAGTACACAAAATTTGAAAATTAAATGTCTAAATTATATTTCTATATTTAATTTCTAAACTAAATTTTGAAACTACATTTTCTAAACTAAATTTGTAAACTAATTTTCTACACTACATTTTCTAAACTAATTTTCTAAACTAAATTTCTAAACTAATTTTCTACACTACATTTTCTAAACTAATTTTCTAAACTAATTTTCTAAACTAATTTTCTACACTACATTTTCTAAACTAATTTTCTACACTAACAAAAAATATAACACGAAAAATTACCTGAAAATCGCGCACTCCCCCTCCTCTTCTCCTCCTCCCCTTCTCCTCCTCTCCCTCTCCTTCTCTTCCCCTCCTCCCCTTCTCCTCCTCTCCCTCTCCTTCTCTTCCCCTCCTCTTCTCCTCCTCTCCCTCTCTTCTCTGCGACGGCGGCCGAACGACACAGTGACTGCTTGGCCGAGCGCGATATATA
The DNA here is from genome assembly GCA_017311315.1 of Dendrocalamus latiflorus. Taxonomy (NCBI): domain Eukaryota; kingdom Viridiplantae; phylum Streptophyta; class Magnoliopsida; order Poales; family Poaceae; genus Dendrocalamus; species Dendrocalamus latiflorus. The sequence continues at coordinate 21,204,691 of CM029675.1, forward strand.
TCTCACTAGAAGTCGCTGAACCGTTGAGCGACTGAAATGCAGTCGCCTAACGGTTGGGCGACTGGATGGAAGTCGCCCAACCGTGGGGCGACTGCAATTAATCGCCCAACGGTTGGTAGATTCATTAAATGTCGCCGTGTGGTTGGGCGAACGGCTCCAGTCGCCCAACCATTAGGCGACTGGAGCCTATTTTTGTAAAAAATTTCCCCGCGGGTATATTTATGTAATTTTGAATAAAAAATGGATTATCCGTACAAAAAATTCATGAGGCAGATGCGGTTCGGGAGACCGGCGGAGGTGAACTCGCTTTTGTTGTTTGTGCCAGAAGAACTAGTTTGGGTCCAACGGGAAATGTCCGGATCAGACATCTAATGTGTATCATTTCCCTTTAAAAAATGCCAATTGGCAGTTCACTTTGGAGAGTATTATTTCGATTTTTTCATGTTAATGTTACATCAGTAATTTGCAATTTTGTACCAGATATTCTAAGTACTTATCTATGTGTACATATATGGAACACTGCAGCCTATGTATGCATTTTGAGTAATTTCTATTGTGATTCGTGGTAAGCCCATTGATGTTCTTTCTACTCCATCGTTGCGCGTGTTACAACAGACAGGACACGCCAGTTTGCAAAGCAAAGGTGTCCCTTCCCTTTGGTTGCCTCCTCAAATGGTTGTGCGCGCGCCTCCGGTCTCCACTCCGGCCACTCCCCCGCACGCATCGGCAAAAGGGCGCTGCCTTCCAGGTTGGAACCCACGGCGCACTGCCACATCTGTCGTGAGCGCCCGGTGGCGCGTAGCTGGGAGGTCACACCGACCGCGCTGCCACCGCGCGCGCGGCCAAAACGCCCCCTCGCCGAGAGAACCGCGCGGCCGAGCCTTTCCCTGACGAAGTTTACCAAGCTGAACTGGCGTGAGACACGCATCGAGAACCGGAACCCCTCCCCCGGCTTTCCCAACGTGGCACGGAGCCAACGACCGGGGCTATATATTCCCCGCCATTGCCGCGCCCTCTTTCTCCGCATGATCTCCATTCCGCACCGCCTGTGGTGGGAGGTTCTTGGATCCTAACAAACCAAGAGTCCAAGACTGTTCGTGTTTGGGAGAGTTTCTTGGGTTCGTTCCGTTTCCCGATTGGTGGCGAGGACGATGCCGGTGAGCATGGTAGGGATGCCCAAGAGCCCGCCGGCGGTGGGGTTCACGGCGGCCACGTGGGTGGGGGAGCGTAGGAAGGTTCGGTTCTGCAGGCCCGCGGCGTGCGGCGGGGCCGAGCAGCCGCCGCCGTCGATGGCTGCGGTGCCGGCGTCTCTGCGCGCGATTCAGGCCAAGAGGAAGCTTGCGGCGGCGCGGCGCGGGGTGCAGCGGGCGGCGGCCGCCACGAGCGCCGCCGGGTGCGCGGTGGCGGCCCTCGTCGCGGCTGCCGGGGGCGCCGCCGAGGCCGCGCGCGGTGCCGGGGACGCCGTGGCGTGGATCTTCCGCAAGGTGCACTTCGAGTCGCCGGACCTCGCTGTCGGGCTGCTCGGGCTGGTCGCGTCCTGCCTCGGCACGGCCGTGGAGATGGAGATGGAGATGGAGCCGATGAGGGCGAAGGTGGCCGAAGCGTCGGCCAGCAAGGAGGAGCCCGACGACGACGGGGACACGGACGACGACGACCTGCCGGAGCTGGTGGAGCTGGACGTGGAGAACGAGCTGTGGGGCAGGATCGGCATCCTGCACGGCGTTCTGCATGGCGACAGTGACGTGCCGGTGTTCGTCGACGAGGACGAGGAGGAGGCTATCGACATCGCCCGCGCGCATCGGCGGAAGGCGGCGTACGAGAGGATCATTGCCACCGCCGAGGCGAACTCGCTCATCCTGTCCAACTACGCGCAGCTCCTGTACCAGTTCGACGCGGATCTTGACAGGTACACATGCCGCCATGGTTGCACCCTTACAATCACATTCACCTGCTTGTTAGGATCTTGATTCACATGCATGCCTGAATGCACCTGTACGAGTCTCTTAACGATTATCTCGATCTCGGTGGCAGGGCGGAGGAGTACTTCAAGCGGGCGGTGGGCACCGAGCCAGTGGACGGCGAGGCGATGAGGAGGTACGCCATGTTCCTCTGGCACGCCCGCGGCGACCTCGTCGGCGCAGAGGACATGTTCACCAGGGCTATCGAAGAGGAGCCGGAGAGCAGCCAGCACCGGAGTAGCTACGCGTGGTTCTACTGGATGACCGGCGGCGTCGAGACTTGCGTCGTCGACACCGGCAACAGTGGCAACGACGTCAACGGCGCCGAATGAATCATAAAACCGTCAAAAACGCCGCATTTCCAGCCAAAAGACGAGACCTTTACCGGCAGGTGCCCGGCGTCGGGCCGGCCATTTAGATGGTGCGTCTTCGTATTGCTAACGTACGCTACCCGTGAGTAGCATCGGTCCACCTTGTAGGGGCCAGCACGCTAGAATGCGCAGCCATGGCAGGAGCAGCCAAGGAGCCAACCACGGAGGCAATAATGTTGGCAAGCAAGCGGACAAAGTATTGTAGGGTGTGCTTACTAGCGGTGTGGAATAAACCATGCATGCATCCAGGCAATGCATCATCAGTAATGTTATTACTGAATTGTGATTAGTGAACAATATATATGTTGAAAGCACAGCCCTTCCTTGTGTGTATGTGGTATTTGGGTATTTGCACAAGATTACAGAAGTGCGGTACATTTATTGCTGAATATTTACGATATACAGAGGTTTTTACATACATATATATATCGGAAAAAAGGGTACATCTTGTCATGTTGGCTCTATAGAGTACAGACAGACCTGACTTACTTATCGAACGATGTCAACATTAACATAAACATAATGATAGGGTGGAATTAATTATGCTGAATCATCTACAACCCAGTTCTGCTCTTCCTTCTGCGCTGATGGAGGTGTTTGTGCATAGCTTCTGAAGGTCAATGTAGCCGATGATTGTGTCCTCAAACACAGCATCTTCCAACTTAGCATCACCAAAGGTCGATCCTGACAAGACCGTGTTCTTGAAGATTGCCCCTTGGAGATCGGCCTTCTCAAAATTGACACGGTCTATCACCGCATTTGTGAAGTCGGTTCCTAAAGACATTGAAAAGAGAAGCATTTATGTTCTGTTTCATAATGTAGCATGATCAATGCAAAGGTACATCTGAAAGGTTGGTATTTGGAAACAATGCAACAATACAGTGTAATGAATAACAGGATTATACTTTTGAAGCTTGCCCCCACAGCATAAGCTTTGGACATGACAACTTCTGACATGTCAGCGCCATCAAACTTTGCGTCGGACATCAAGGCCGCAGCTAGAGACCTGCCCTTCAGATTGGTTTTCTCGTTTGTGTAATCACAGAACCGGAGATCAAGTGGCTTGTCATACACACCATTTGCCTGACCAATTGTGTTCCCCACAAATGCACGTTCGCATCTGTTTGGCTCTGTTGAGAGTGGAGGCAGCCTCTAAGAACCAAAGCAGACAGGGAATAATGTTATCTCAGAAAAGCATAAAACAATCGGAGAAAAGAGAACAAACTTTAAAGTTTGAAGCCACAATGAAGTTTCCAGGAATAATATTATAGTACCAACTACATATTAAGCTATACTTTTAGATCATAAAATGAAGAATACTTTTCAGTCTACATTCTACACTTCGCTCTTAGCGAAAATATCAGTGCTTCCTAAATGAAATTTGGCTTCAGAAATACAAAAGACACTAGCATACTTCTAGAGTGAAAATGGGCACACTTTACTCAATTCATCTCATTATTGATTGCAACCAAAATGATGGTTTCTGCAATGAACACTTTCTTTCTTCTCCATATCTGTATATCAGAACCAACTTCTATATGCACATGCAAATCTGAATTCACATATACTGATATACAATATACTAATCAAAAACAGAATTTCTAGCTTGAAACTAAAAGGTCTCGATAAATTTAGGGATGCCCAATAGAGAATAGACTACCATATTAATGAGCGTGTTGCAGTAATTCACATCAAATGTTGTGGTAATTGCTGTACTAAAAATATACTAATTTAAGTTGAATAACATTAACTCTTCTTTTATAGCCTTCGAACAACTATAACATCTTTTATAAAAAAAAAAATCCTATATTTAGCTAATCCGACGACATTCCAGATTAGAGTTTTCCATGGAGAGAATATCAACATTTTTTTGGAGAGAACAACCTTATATATGTTTAACAACATTATTTTTGCAATGGAATTAAAAGCAGCATTAGATAGCGACTAAATTTGACCCAAGTTATGCCAAATCCAATACATTTGCTTATTATCTACTAGCGAAATCGAACAAATGCTAGCTCAATCTAAATTCATGCTAAGAGTAACATTTGGCAGAGATTAAAATTCGCTCCAAATTAAGTGATTTCCCAGATCAGGTGCCTAATTCCAGCAAAATGCGAAGCCATTGCAAGTCAATATTCGTTCCAAAGATCGTCGGATTCATCTAACTAGGTAAGAAAAACCACTGGCCTCAACACGCTCCACAAATCACATCACGCAAATGCCACACAGCTTTGGAGGAAATCACCAACCTGGCTCGCGGCAATCACAGGGTTGGGCGTGGAGGCGACCGCCCAGGCCGCGAGCACGCCGCATGCGAAGCCGCCCACCGCGTTGGGCCCAGCGGCCAAGAAACCCGCCGCCTCGGCACGGCCGCCGTTGCTCCCCTTGCCCCCCGCGTCGGCCAAGCACGTCACGCGGCCCCTCGGCTGCAGGCGGATGGCGGCGCGCGCCGGCGAGGCGAGGCAGGACGAGACCATGCCCAATGGTCTCGGCACAGCAGCCGCTGGCTGTGAGGAGGGGAGGAGAGGGTGGCTCGCTACGTGCGGCGTGGTGGTGAGAGGGAGAGAGAGAGAGGTCTTCTGATCTTATCGAGACTTATCCGTCTTCTCCCTGTTTCGTCTCTCGTCCGCTCGACGCCAACGGGGCCCACGTGATTCTCGAGGCATCCCGCGGCGCAACGGCCCAAGATAGCTGGGGCCTGTTTTTTCTATAGCTCGTGGCTGTATTTATGGTTTTGATTCTAGTAGGAACGTGAATTAAAAATCGATTCTAAAATATTATTCTAATAAATCATATTTGAACAGCAGCAGAGAAATTATTCTAACTGTTTGTTTGTGAAAACATATTAACCATAAGCTGAAATAATCCACGGTCCAAGGGACGTCTCGGCCGGTGGATAGAGTGGACCGGCCAGCCTAATTTGGGGTGAATTCTGCTGTTTTGAGTTTTCACACGTTGTCAGTTGATCTTCATCTTCATCTTAATCCGTTGATCTACTTGTATAGTTGTATCTTAGCGAAAAAAGTGTCATTTTTAAGGAGAACATGGTAAAATCTCCCATTTTCCCATCTGGTGGGGTTTGGATAAAATGGGTTGTTGATAGTTGTGTTGTTGGATAAATGGCCTTAGACTGATCCATGCAGTCAAGGTCTTCTTTAGGATGCGAGAATTCTAAAAAAAATACTAAGTATAAATTATATTTATTTTGTTTAAAAATTTTGTATTACTAGCTAATTGTCCATGTGTTGCAACGGATCTAAAATAATTGATAACACGAATAAGTTCTAAAAGAAATTTAACATATTGCATGTAATTGCAATCTATAGCATATGTAGGGCGATGAAGCTCACGGGATCATGGAGGAAAATTCCTGAATAGATTGCGATATCTTAGATTCAATGGTACCTTTGACAAAAGCATACGAAAAATAGAGGTTTTTTATAACCATGGAAGCCGTCAGATTTAGCATGCTAATATCTGTAGAACTTGCACATGTCACATAAAAACTGTACATAATTCCCTTTTGAGTTCTTTAGCTCCAATACATCCTCATCTGTAAGAAAGAAATATTACATGGTGAATTAATAATAAACCCCCACAACTTGAACTATGTAGATGAGAGTATCAAGGCAGCAAACCTGTAAAACAGACTTGAGTTATTATGGGGCTGTTTGGTTGCCTGCATCGGGGTGGCTCGCACCAGTGCATGCAGGGAGATGGTGTTTGGTTGCCTGCATCGGGGTGAGAGCCTGCATGAGCAGATGCAAAAAATCAACTGGAGCCAGGCTGAGGAGAAACGCGGCTGAGGACCTTCTCTACTCAACCTGGCCACACTCATGCAGCTGCATCAGCTCATGCAGGCAACCAAACAGGCCCTATGTTAATGCCCACCACAACAATATTCGCTCCTGAAGTACTGTTTGGTTCACGTACGAGTAGAGCCTGGCTCGTATCTGAGAGCCAGGCTCTCGTGGGACAGGTTGAGCGCATGCAACGCTGTCGTGTTTGGTTCACGTACGAGTAGAGTCTGGCTGAGAAGAGATATTGTTTGGTTGCATGTACGAAGATATGTTGCATGAGATAAAAATAATATAAGATTATGATTATGATTATGAAGATATGTTATATGAGATGTTCGTATCTTATTATATCTTAAACTTCTTCAAAACACGTTAATAATACTTGATATTTACTAATATACACTAATAACATCATCAACTGACTAATCACCTGCATCCCGCGAGCCTGGCTCCTCAGAAACGCCCGATTCCCACGTTTCTCCAGAGCCTGGCTGCGGGGGGAATCTTGCATGAGCAGAGCCAGGTTGAACCCAGCGACCAGGCAACCAAACAAGGAGACCCTGCATCCGGCCAGCCTGGTTCAACCGGATGCAAGCAACCAAACAGGCCCAAAAACTATGTCAGCTACTTCTGGATCTCCATAGATCTGCAGTGTTATGCACGCATGATTTAATACTTGCTTTACTGTCTTTGCATGTTCATATATGATGCAGGATTCTAATATGCAATATGTATGACATTGCAATCAATCAGCGAAAACATACTCATACTTATGGGCCTGTTTGGTTGCCTGCATCAGCGAAAATATCAAGTATTATTAACGTGTTTTGAAGAAGTTTAAGATATAATAAGATACGAACATCTCATATAACATATCTTCATAATCATAATCATAATCATAATCTTATATTATTTTTATCTCATGCAACATATCTTCGTACAGGCAACCAAACAATATCTCTTCTCAGCCAGACTCTACTCGTACGTGAACCAAACACGACAGCGTTGCATGCGCTCAACCTGTCCCACGAGAGCCTGGCTCTCATATACGAGCCAGACTCTACTCGTACGTGAACCAAACAGGCCCTATGTTTTTCGATTAAAATCGATGACACCATCTCCAATTCTAAGCCTCGATTCAAGTTCCTATAATAAATAATCATCTATGAAATATGGCGTGCCAAGCCTTGCAAACGGATTTAAGACGGTTGATAGACTTGGATGGCAGCCGTGACAGGATGTTGAAGATCACATCATGAGGGACGTAAGGTAGGGAGAACCTTGACCATGACTTAACAACAATCTGCATCAATCTTCCATGGCTGAGGAGATACCGGGACATGTACATATCTTTTGAATGCCATGACCAAAATCTTTCCATCTGCAAAAGATGAGAACGCAAGGAAGAGTTATGGTTCTGCATTTATATAGATGGATTGTTTCCTTATGTACATCGAATTCTATCAACAGTCAGACTCGAAATTCTGAATTGACGAATCAGAATTCAATTCAATCTAGTTAGGCAGCGGCGATTTTGAAGAAAAAATAGGAATAAAACTTTTTTCTTCGTTTGCGCAAGCAAATCTGCAATGGATCCAATTCATTTGAACATAAATCGGTAGAGTGAAACACTCCCATCTACACAACCCAATCTCCTAAGCTAGCATCTTTAACAAGGGAAAAAATCGAATCGTTTTTTAGTCATAGATGAAATTAAACCAAAATGAACAAATAGGATCATCCAAAACTCGCCTCTAATTTTCACTGATAGTAGATCTCACCCGGCTGTGCTGGCCGCCGCTGCTTTCACATCGACAAAAACGGATCATGTTGGCTAGAGAAGGTCCTCCTGTGTTCATCGACGTCGTGTTGCGAGAGACTTGCTCCTCCACAGGCTGATGGCTGTCAGTTGGACCATGGCTTATGTTGTCCTCAACGAAGCTTCGCCCTGACTAGAAGCAGTCCATGGTGACCAGAAAAGAACCTAACAAATCCAGTATCCAGCATTCAACTTGAAGATCTTAATCTTTATGCAAGCATATTGCCTGGTTAGATACGGCAATCCACATATCTGTTATTTCTAAGCGAAGTCACAATAGATTTTCTCATATTATTTTACATATGAATATATGGACGGATATCATTTATCTCGCATCCTATTATATATATATTTTTCTTGAAGTGAAGATGCGTGTTTTTTGGAAGCTAGAGGTCTGGAGCTATGTGCTGCTTCTCTAATCGAAGCAATGTTCCTTACAAGAATGAAACATCCAAGTTTTCCACTTATCTTTCTTCTCTAATCAAATATAGGACGTGGATTGGTGAAGAAGTGAGGTGGCCATTGGTGAAGAAGTGAAGTGGAGTCTCGTTTGGCACAGCTCTAACTCCGAGATCTATGCTGGATCTGTAGTTTGTTGACTAAATTAAAGTGATTTAAATATTTTTATTTAATATATAATATAAATGAAATGAGTCATGTAAATGCACTTAACATGCCTGCAACTCTAGATCCAGGATTTCTTAGAGCTACAGATGACTAGCTCTTCCTTTACCTGAGAGGACCGCGCGCTTGCGAGTTCTTCCTTTACCTGAGAGGACCGCGCGCTTGCGAGTTGGGATACGGAAGAGAAGGGATTAGGGGTAGATGAAGAAGAAAGGGTGACGTGGGTTTGATCCAATCCGTAGAAAACAATCAATAGCTAGGATTTGCTGGAATTCATGTGGCGGATTTAGGGTAACTCCCGGAGATCCGAACCCGTACTGGAGGCTTCTTCTTCCCTTCCCCTTGCCCAATTTTGGAAGAGAACCACCACAACTGCCAAAAAAAAAAAAAAAACCGAAGGCAAGCGCAAGAAATCACCACCGACTCACCCCATCCCCCCCCCCCCCTCGGTTCCGGTCTTCGTCGGCCTGAGGCAAGGACGGCAGCCATGGACGGTGGCGGCAACGGCGGCGGGATCCTGTCCTACGAGAAGCTGGAGGGTTGCGCGATCTGGGTGGGCGCGAGCGTCGCGTCGGCATTCTTCGCGTCCATGGAGCGGTGCTCCTGCATCCACCTCCACACAGCGGACGACGACGGCGACGAGGACCCCGAGGAGGCCAAGGACCGCCCCCTCATGTTCTCCCGCCCCCAGGCCCTCCCCGAGTACTACTACGACCGATCCGGGTCATCCGCCTCCTTCGCCAAGATGTGACGGGCCCTCTCGACCGAATCGCGAACCATTCTGCGTGATCCGCTCCTTTGATCTGTTTCTTGATTAGTTCTTGTGTCTTCTTGTGATCCGGCCGTGTATGATCCAATCGTGTTCTCGCGGCGGGGCTTTCAAGAAATTCAGGCCGACATTGTTCATGCCTGAATCGTGAACAGTTGATTTGGTTTGTAATTCTGTATCGTGTGTTCGTGAATCCCTTAATTTGGTTCCAGGATCGCATTGTGTTCTGTACTGATTTCTGGCCTCTTTGCAAATTCCATACACGTGTGTTGCGTCATATCGGGCATTGTATCCTACAGATCTCCGGCATTGTTTCTACAAATGAATCGAACTAGTGCTCATGTTAAAATTGGGCATGTCAGCCTAAGCATTGTCCTTTGCTGAATAAATGCCCTCATGTTGTTGATTGTTATAACACCTAGCCAAAACCCGAATCTTGTTAGTTTCAGATTAGTGGCGAGGTGGCCAAGAGGTCAGATTAACAGCAAGAAATCATAGGAACTTCGCAATCTGAACGGCAACGCTGCTAGCGAGCAGGTAATAAGAACCGAAAAGGTGAGAGGAGAAAATGTCAATCTTCGAACACCACATACAAATTAGTCACGTCTCGATTCCAATCCGTAAAGGCTTTTGTGCAAGAACGATGGTCGTATTGCGAGAGATTTCAGTGGGCCTAAAGCCCACACTCCTCATGTCTCCTGTCTGGTGCCACACCTCCTCTTGGGCATCCGTGATGGGTCAGGCTCGGACGCTGTTGCACTTTGGGCTGAGATCAAGGCCATCTATGTTGGGCTTCTTCTATTAAGCTTCGAGCCCAATCTTCCGCGCAGCGCGTGCTGTGCCTTCGTTTAGTCCCACATCGCGCAGCGAGAGCGAACGGCAGGCGGAGGCTCTCTATATAAGGCGACCCCGGGCGCCGTGGCAAAGCATACCTTTCTCGGCCTTTTGGCTAAGATCAAGTGTAGTATCTGTTCTTATCAGTTTAATATCTGATATGTGGGCCATGCGTCCACTTCGATATTAAATCAATTTTTTATGGGGGAGGGCTCACCTACAGTAGCTTGCTGCTGGAGCCCTCGCGCGTCGCCCAGGCGTTGCACTGCTGCCCGGGCCTGGCGCACCCCGCCAAATCCCAAGCTTGAAAGTTGTCATTTGCAAGAGTTAATCTTTCATACAATTTCGTAAAAGGGTATGTAAATTTAGAGATTATTGTACTGTACTGCGTGGCAGATTAGGATTATTATCATCGGGCGGCTGCTTCGCCCTAACCGCTTCTGTTTCGATTGCGGCGTTTTTTTATATATAAGAAAAAACCTGTGGGCGGCGCGCGACAGGTCCGTGTTCCTACCCGGTGGGCGTGGCTGTGGCGTCGTGCGGTCCGGTCTCCTCGCCGCCGCCGCGAAGGGAGGGGCCCCAGACGGAGGCAGCGCCGGCTACGGAGCCGGTGGAGGTGGGGGAGATCACGGAGGAGCTGCGGAAGTACGTCGGGTCTGACCCGAAGAAGCCAATTCTCATGGCCATGAAGGGGCAGATCTACGACGTCTCCCAGAGCAGGTCGCTCTCCCTAAGCCATGGCGTCTAAATCCTCCATGTAAAGCAACTCTGCTGCTCTCATCTGTAGTTTTTATTCTCTTGCTACCTCTAAATGATGCAAAGATGGGCTGTAAATCTTTTGATATGACTGATCAATGATAAAGCACTGATTTACCATGGAAATGGTATAAAAATAGAGTCATGTAAGAAATGCATTATGAAGTGAAGCAGTGTTCTTAGTTTGAAGAGTTCTTCTATGCTACTAATATGAAGTGAAGGTGGGAATGATTTTAAAGAATTGTAGGTAATCAGTAATACCTAGTAAAAGGATTGAGGCACATATGGAGTTGAGCACATATCTTCTTCTGGAGACTGGATTGTGCGAATTGCAGCACATGTTTGCTTGAGAAATCAATGTGTGTACTGTAAATATTGTTCAATTTGTGCGTGGAATGTGGCTCTTTGTGCCCTGGCATGGAGCTGTGTAGCTGTTGGTATTTTTGGAGTTTGTTAAATTTATTGAGTGGACCTGGGTTCAATTATTGAACACAAATCCACATACATATCTGATATTCTTATCCTTGCCAGTGAACTCAGATAATTAACTAGTTGGAACTGTAGAGAACTTTGATATGCCAAAGAAGTATTATTGCATACCCGTGCTGCTTTTCTATGGTAGTATCAGCTAGAACAGAGTTATGTTGTTTTGTTTCTTCTGTATAAATTTGAAGTTTGCTGGTTTGTTCTAATAGGCAGTAAACTGTGGGATAATTCCACTTGGAAAACCAACACTGCACTTTTCCATAAGTTGTACAGCAATTAGGATTTTGTCCAAAACAAGCTGCATATTCAGCTCAATTTTTCTATAGGATCATCGGTGTTCAGTACTCCCGTTATCTGATTTTGTGTGCGACCTAACGAAGTTGATGACTGCTGCAATATTGCAGTGACAACTGTTGAATATGAGAGGGCATATTGGGAATTTCCCAATTGATAAGAGTGGAAGGGAGCCCTAAAAGGTGGGGCCCACCTGTCGGTCTCACGGAAAAGAGATAAGGGGGAGGAGACTTTGTCTCCTCCCCGATCCGGTTGGTGGCGGCGCCTCTCCCGTGCGTGCGATTTGGGCGCGGCGGTTTCCACCCAGATCCGGATGCTTCAGCGCCGTTTGGAAGGAGGCGGCGAGGGAGGCGAGAGATGGAGGCGCAGCAGGTCCGGGCTCCTCGGGGCCGACCGCACGCGCCACCCCTTGCAGACCCCGCTTCCTCTTCAAAAGGCCGAGGTCCTCCATGGGTGTAAAAGTAGCTTTTTCCAATCTGGTTTTGCCATCTCTTGCATCTTCTTCTACCTCTCCGATTTTGGGTTATGAGGAGATTGGAGGTTTTCAATTCCATCTCCGATTGAGGGCTTCTTCCTTTGGTTTTCGGCTGCCCTTTGCGGGGGAGTGATTCTGGAGGATTGAAGACTGACCCGAGGTGAGGGAAGAAGAGAGTGACAACTCTCTGCGGTTCTTGTGCGCGCTCGGCCAGTGTGCATATTGTGGTCTTGTGCGGCATCTCTGTACCTCGGCTTCTTCTTTGGTGTTCGGCTATAAGGAGAAGTGCGGCATTGTATCTCCGTGAATCATCCACTCGCTTGCGACAGCGGGTTGATAGATTTTCTGGGACAGCGAGATCTTTGTGCCTTGCCATATTGATTGTGACCTTCGGCTTGATTGCTTCTTGACAGTTTTGAGTACTGTCAGTTCTGTGAGTATACTCGGTTCTTTATCATTTTCAGCAGTATATCTTGATCTGCAATTTTAATCAAGTTATTGAGGGCTGTTGTTAATGATTGTGGATGCTATTGAATGCTCTGTGATGAACTTTGTCATATACTAAAGTTGATCTAAATAACAGACTTAGGCTTGAGCTCTAGGGTTGTTCTCTGCTGGCTGTTATATAGCTAATTATATTTCTGTCGTTAGATCTGATTACATGCAGTTGAAATTGTTAGTAGTGCAGTAGTTTATTATCCTGATCAATTTCATTGTCAGTGTGACAGACTTGTTGGTTCAACCTGCTTTATATCTTGTGTATCATTGCAATCCTTCTTGCTCGGCTAGCTATTGGTTATCTGGTTTGTTTAATCTGCTGTCACTCATTTCATTGCTTGTAATCATTTAATAGAACAGAATCTGCCAGAGGTATATTTCCTTTTGTTTCTGTTGGCAGACAATCAGTTAGAGCTCAAGTTGTAATTTCTAGTTATTAGATCAATCATGGAGAGTTATGACCTGTGCATGAGAAGGCCAAAATCTATGATTTTGTGCAACTCTGTTCTGAAAGCAATCATGAAACAATTATTTTGTTCTGTGCTAGATTTAATTGTTTCATTGTTGCTATTGATATTTTGCTGTTTATTTTCAGCAGTAATCATGTTATATTCTTTAGATATATCTATGATTATGAATGGCAAGTTAGAATTTCATATTTATATGCAATTTATGTCATTCTTATTATGCTGGAAATATATTGTTTATATTATCTTGGCTGGAATTAAATGTGCAAATATGCTTATACCGCAATATTTACAACAACAACTGTCTCAAAGTCTAACCTGACTATCCCTATTGGATGGCATGCATGTGGAACTACTGGAGGTTTGGAAGAGCAGCAATACCTATGACAAAAGATTATATATAAGCTGCGTTGAATTTCTAATGAGGCTTCTTGAAACGTACACATATGCCTATTTTCCCCAATGAAAATCAACTAGCTAATGTACCCCTTCCAATATGATGGTTTTTCTCATTTACAGTTATCTATTAATTTTCTGTCTGTTTAAAGTTTTCAAAATCACTGTACCTTTTGTCTGAAAGATGACATTTACCATTTACTGTCCATAACATATTGCGTTTGACACTGGTTAATATATATATTTTTTTCACTGAAGCTATTTCAATTTGCTCTATGCAGAATGTTCTATGGACCTGGCGGACCATAGCATTGTTTGCTGGTAAAGATGCCAGTAGGGCATTGGCCAAGATGTCCTTTGAGCCACAGGATCTGACTGGTGATATATCTGGCCTTGAGCCATTTGAACTCGGTGCCTTGCAGGATTGGGAATACAAGTTCAACAGCAAGTATGTGAAGGTTGGAACCATAAGGAAAACTGTGCCCGTAGAACCGGGTGATGTTAGCACTTCCTCTGAAAACCAGGAGGAAGCTGCTGAGGCTGATGTGGAGCTGAATGAAGACAAATTACCCGGAAGACTAAGAGATCTACGATCTACAATAGAACATTGAATGATTGAATTTGAAGAGGTTGATGCCTCATCCCCACATCCAACAAAATACTTCTGTTGAATTCCCTTTGTTTAGACTCGAAGAATATGTTGCCATGTTATTAGTTGGCTGCCCTGAGCATCAATACTCAGCAGTATATCTACCTGTCTGCAGAGCTTTTTTGTTATTTGTTCTCCACGTCTTGTCAGCTTTCTTCATTCTTACGTTGCCCTGTTATGCTTTCTTGTGTGCACCATGCGATTACTGGAATAGTTAACACTTCATAAATATTTTGACTTTTGAGGTGTGCAGTGCATGTCACCATGTCAGGTGCATCTGATTTGAGCAACAACCTAGCAGAGGAATTCAAAACATGCAGCACCATACCAGAAGAGAGAAACTTAAGCATAATGAGTAATGCCATGCATATACAGGTACGTCATTCTTTGATTCCTCTCACTTTGTTCATAGAAGGCAGAATATAATTTATTGCAGAATTTCATAGTAATGCTAAGCACATTATCTGTTTACCTAGCTGACATCAAAACAAGCAGTTCTATGATAATGTACATGTTTGCTGTACAACATCTAGGCGTGTAATCTAGAAGCTCAGATATTCTATTCATTGCAATAAGCTTGCAGAATACATTAATCATTGCTCAATGAAGAAACAGTCAGGAATCGTTTTCTGGTATACTCTGTCAAGCAGTGGCGGACGTAGGAATTTCAGAATGGGTGTTCGAAGTTGTAAAAATATTTTTTAATACAAAACATAAAGATCTACAGTAGCAATAGTTGACATACAATTGTTCGTACTAGAGATAATATCTCAAATAATATGAAGATATTACAAAACAATTGCAAAAGTTCACATACAAGCTATAGCTCATTGTCAATGGAAGGAGAATTCGTCTTATTCTGAACTTGGCTTTCATTAGAAATCGGTTTTGTCATCGAGGTGGATGCTATCTTCTGTGTCTTTCTAGCTCTCTCCCACAAAGATTTCAGATTTGTAGACTTCTTTATTTCTTAAAGCTCAAAGATCTATAAAATTATAAAATACAAGTGTTACAAGATTCATTAAAATTTTCAGTTGGACGGCAGACAATTTGTGATCATTGATGAATAATATGAAGCATATACTCACAAGCATTGCTCATTTTCAACACACTCACATACTGCATACTCACATACAAAACTTTTTGTGTTCTTGTGGCCACTATTATGCATCTTTTACCCGAAAGAAGCTTATGGGCAGTGGTAGCATTGCTGTTCCATGATTGGAGATTATAATTTCCTGAAGTAACTATTGCTATTCTAAATACAGAGCTAATATGTATTTACTTCTTGTGTTCTCTGTTTCATAGTGTGTCACTAAACAAACCTTAATTAAGATAACCGAATGTTGCACACGAGCTCATGAAATAGTATGTGAAAAAGTTGACCTCTGAAGGATGAATCGAACTAGTGCTCATGTTAAAATTGGACATGTCAGCCTAAGCATTGTCCTTTGCTGAATAAATGCCCTCATGTTGTTGTTTGTTATAACACCTAGCCAAAACCCGAATCTTGTTAGTTTCAGATTAGTGGCGAGGTGGCCAATAAAATTTCCGCCAGCATGATATGTCCCTTAGTTTCAGGTTGGTTGTTGTTTCGCTGCCTGAAGTTTGTTCTCTTTGTGTTCTGCAACTGTCTTGAACTCTTGATAGTGCTGTACGGATGGACCGTATGGTAGCCTTGAATTTGGCAAGCTGCTAGGCAACTTTGCAGCTATGGATCTTCTCCGATGCTCTTAGCTAAGGTACATGTGGAATGCGGTATGCTGTGCAGCACCTGTTGATTTTGATCACTTGGTAAGTACTTGGCTTGGTGAATTTAAATGGAAAACTCAAAAGTTGTTGCTGGAGAACCAGGTACTCTGCTTGTTTACGTTTTTAAATTACCAGATGATCTCACTGCTGTGATGTATAATGTTTGCAATCGGATTGGTTCAGTTGCTGGGCAGCTTTGCAGGAGGAAGGGCAAGAAATGCGTTCACGGGAGCACAAGGACGAGGGCCGCTGTTCGACGCATTACAAGCTGGCCCTACTTACTTTCTGATTGGGGGAGGAAGATTTGTGGAAAGAAGAGGAAGGGGACAAGCCATTGATTGAGCGTCAGAGGCTGAAGTTGTCGTTCTGAATGTTGTTGTAACAGCTGCCTAAGCTGAATTGGGCAAGCTGCCCTTGGATGTCTTTTTCATTTCGTAGTTGCCATTTTGATGTACTGGATGATTCTCGGACCTGGAATCGTAGCGTTGATTAACAAAAGATGAGGGGGATCCTGGCCTCTCTTGTTTGGATGAAAAAGTTTACTTGACTGTTCATCTAAGAAGCAACCTATGCAATAGAATCAAACATATGGAAATGTGAACCTGGCCCTCGATGCTTCTCCCTCCCTCTTGGCTCTTGCTAGTGCTTTGCTTCTTTCGAACTTATTGCAAAATCAGCAAAGAGAGCAAGAACCTGGGCCTGGATGCTACAATACAAGTATAGAACAATTAACAGCAAGAGATCATAGGAACTTAGCAAGCTGAACGGCAACGCTGCTAGCGAGCAGGTAATAAGAACTGAAAAGCTGAGAGGAGAAAATGTCAATCTTCGAACAAATTAGTCACGTCTCGATTCCAATCCATAAAGGCTTTGTGCAAGAACGATGGATGTCCCACAAGCACCGATTGCTGAAGCGGCTGACGCACCAAGTGCCAGGCTCGTTTTATCGTCTGTATTGCGAGTGATTTCAGTGGGCCCAAAGCCCACACTCCTCATGTCTCCTCTTGGGCATCCGTGATGTGTCAGGCTCGGACGCTCTGTGTTTGGGCCGGGACAAAGCCCATATATGTTGGACTTCGTCTATGAAAGCTTCGAGCCCAAACTTCCGCGCAGCGCGTGCTGTGCCTTCGTTTAGTCCCACATCGCGCAGCAAGAGCGAACGGCAGGCGGAGGCTCTCGATATAAGGCGACCCCGGGCGCAGAAGCAAAGCATACCACGGCGTGCTGTGCCTTCGTTTAGTCCCACAGTGTCGCATGTTCAAAACATAAATTCAATGATATCTGTATTGTTTTTCCCCCAGTTGTGTAAGGAATGTGTTTGCGTTTGCGAAGCTTGTTGGAGAGTCTTACGACCTCCTAGGATCTCTTTACGACTAGTTGTAGTCGTTTACGACTTGTCCAGATCGTTTACGACTTGTCCAGATCAATTATGATCAGTACAGGTCGTTTACGACTAGATCTGATTGTTTGCGACCAGTATAGAGGAGTTAAGACCACTTTAAGCTGTAGTCGTACTTCTTCAATGTAGTCGTAGCCTTCTTCGACTACGTTCAGCGATTTTACGATGTGATCGTAAAATCACTGTACCTTTGCCGTAATCGTAACACCTCTCGCTTATCGCCGACTATGCCTTGTCGTGGTCGTAGGTACTTACGACCACGGTTGTCGTGGTCGTAAGCAGACTTCGACCACGTCTGCGAGATTGCCGATCACACAAAACTTGCTCTTTCCTCCCCTCTATTACTCGCAAATACTTTGCGTCTTTACACGACTTGGTTGCCTTACTCAGCCTTGGTTCGATTCTTAGATTACAGGACTACTCCACCTTTTATACCTGGCTTTACAACTTACACTCGGGTACGACTACGAGACTAAAAACTGACTCCGACTCCGATTCCAAGTCATATTTTACGACTACGACTCGAACTCGGTTTCGACTTCCGAAAACCCGACTTCGATACGACTTCTAAAACAAGATTATTTCCAACATTCTCTCCCTAATCTTGTTTTAGTAGCTTCCATCATGTTGATCTTCTCCTTCTCGATCACGTCGATCTTCTCCTGCACCTGTTTCTTCCTTGGATGTCTTCCTCCACCAACTGCTTGTTTCACTGTTGCGTGGTCTTGCTTTCGACCACCGTTCTTCACGTCGTGCTTTCTCCTGCCAACTCGGGATCCAAACTCCAGGCTTTTGACTGCTTCGACCATCCGGGCCGATCCTGGGACCTGTTTGCTGTGGTCGAACGATTTCTTGACCACGTCCAGTCTTCATTTGCCGTGGTCGTGACACTTGCCGACCGTGCTCGATCATCTTTTGCCGTGGTCGTGGTGACTCCCGACCACGTTCAATCTCCATTTGCCGTGGTCGAATTTCTTCTCGACTACAGCCAAAACCTTCTGCCAACCTTCTCGTTACGACTTCCAACTCTTCCGACTTGTTGTTTACGACTTCATGCTGTTTTTCGATCACCAGGAGATGAAGTCTTTCAGGCTCTGGTTCCTTTAGATCATCTGGTCTCCAAATTTTCAGCGGTATTTTGTACAACCGATTTGCTGATTTTTGTGCTCTCATCAACAACTGCTCTCTGCTGTCAAAAACCCTCAGATAAACTCCTTTTAATTCAACTCGGCACCCTTCTTCAGTCAGTTGGCCCAAGCTTATCACGTTGCTGCAAAGACTTGGTATATAATATACATCTGACAACGGTCTTTGACTTCCATCCTTGCACTTTAACAGGATTGTTCCTTTTCCTTTGATTTGAACTGTTGAGCCGTCTCCAAACTTTACTTTACCGAGCACTCTCTCGTCTAGTTCATGAAACAACGAGTGTGTGCCCGTCATGTGGTTGCTTGCTCCGTTGTCGAGATACCAATCTGTTGACTGGTCTTGAGTCTTCTCTCCCTTCTCCATCAAACTAGGAAATACTCTCCCTTCATTTAGCATCACCATTGTCGGTTCAGCTACAGTACATTGCGACAGCAGCAGAGTCGGTTCCATCTGAACCAGATTGACTTCATCCTCTCTCTTCTTGTTTCTGCAATTCGCTGAAAAATGCCCATACTTTTTGCAGTTGTGGCATTGTATGTGGCTTCGACATTCAGCAGCGTAGTGACCGAATTTCTTGCACTTGTGGCATTGTATACTCGATTTGCCGGTTTCAGAGTTACGCCCACGACTGCTCCCGTCGTTGCGTCCTCCACCTCTCTTCACATCGTCGTTGTGACTTTCATGGCTCTTATTCTCGTTCAGTGCTTCCCACTGAGCACGAGATAGCAGCAGCTGATTACCTCCTTCCTTGTCCTGATGCCGTCTCTTCTGACTTTCTTCAAAGATTCGCAAGCGACCGACTGCCTCAGTTAGCGACATCTTTGTCATGTCTCCAAATTGCTCAATTGTGCTGATAATTTGGAGGAAACTGTCGGGGACTGCGCTGAACAATCTCTCAATAACTGTTGAGTCTGGCAACTCAACACCCAAAGCTCGGATTTTGCCAGCCAAGCTCGTCAGTTTTTGTGAGAACTCACCGACGCCTTCGGTCTCTCCCATGACCAGGCGATCGAACTGCCTCTTCAGCACTTGTGCTCTTGCCTTCTTGACGCGTTCTTCTCCAATGTGCATCTCCTTGATAGCTTCCCATGCTTTTTCTGCAGTCTCCTTCTCTGCAATGGTCATCAAGACTTCGTCGGGGACAGCCTGCGATATGACGGCCATAGCACTTTGGTCTTGAGTCTCTTCGACCGGTGCATCTCCTTCGATAGCCGTCCATACTCCCAGAGCGCGCATGACGATCTCCATCTTCACGGCCCACAGGCCGTAATTTGTGTCGGTCAGCATAGGAAATTGGAATGGTACCGAACCTCCTCTCATCGGTGCTCGTGGTGGAAGCTGCGGTTTCTTTTCACCGGAGCCTTCCGCACCTGCAACTTTCTTCTCTGCAGACTTGTCCTCCATTGCTTGCTCGCTCTGATACCAAATGTTGGAGAGTCTTACGACCTCCCAGGACCTCTTTACGACCAGTCGTAGTCGTTTACGACTTGTCCAGAACAATTACGACCAGTACAGATCGTTTACGACTAGATCTGATTGTTTGCGACCAGTATAGAGGAGTTAAGACCACTTTAAGCTGTAGTCGTACTTCTTCAATGTAGTCGTAGCCTTCTTCGACTACGTTCAGCGATTTTACGATGTGATCGTAAAATCACTGTACCTTTGCCGTAATCGTAACACCTCTCGCTTATCGCCGACTATGCCTTGTCGTGGTCGTAGGTACTTACGACCACGGTTGTCGTGGTCGTAAGCAGACTTCGACCACGTCTGCGAGATTGCCGATCACACAAAACTTGCTCTTTCCTCCCCTCTATTACTCGCAAATACTTTGCGTCTTTACACGACTTGGTTGCCTTACTCGGCCTTGGTTCGATTCTTAGATTACAGGACTACTCCACCTTTTATACCCGGCTTTACAACTTACACTCGGGTACGACTACGAGACTAAAAACTGACTCCGACTCCGATTCCAAGTCATATTTTACGACTACGACTCGAACTCGGTTTCGACTTCCGAAAACCCGACTTCGATACGACTTCTAAAACAAGATTATTTCCAACAAAGCTCCCATGTAGTTCAATATATGTAACTATAATTATATTTCTAATTTCATTTCTCACATTTTGTCTGCTCCGTGCAGAATGTTCTATGGACCTGGTGGACCTTATGCGCCATTCGCTGGTAAATATGCCATCAGAGCTCTAGCCAAGATGTCCTTTGAGCCCCAGGATTTGACCGGCGACATCTCTGGCCTTGGGCCATTCGAGCTCGACGCACTGCAGGACTGGGAATACAAGTTCGTGAGCAAGTACGTGAAGGTCGGCACCGTCAAGAGGACGGTCCCTGTTGAAGACGGCAACACAAACACATCCCCTGAGACGAACGAAACCGATGCTGCCACCGAGGCGGAGTCCGAGAATGCGCCGGCAACCGAAGCCAGGCCGAGGGAGGCCGACCTTGGAGGTGCTGGTGCGTTATCATTAGTAGTCGGTACTGGAGTTCTAGACATCTGGGGTGTGCGGCCCCGTCTTTGTTGAAGCGTATGTTAATACTTTTGGGTGAATAATATAAGCTGCTCTTTAAAGAATCACATGGGACGTTGATGTTGGCTTTGTCAATTCCACGTGCACGGTTGTACCTGGCATTCGAACTGGTGGGGATGGCCTAATGCGGAGTTCTGTATAGGAAACTAAAAGTATTTTCTGTTCTTACCCTCAGCAATTGACACTTTGGCACGCTCAATACCACAGTTTTTTCTCTCTCCCTTTTTACATCAAGATGGTCAATACAGTATTCACGCTGAAGTTCTAGAGGGAGTACTTTTTTACATGTAGAAAAAGATGACCTTTTAGAATTCCAGATGAAGTACTTTTTTTAGAGGTGTAGAGGAAAAAAATACTCGGAACGAGAAGAGAAAATGGCACCCGTGATGTGATGTGCGGCTCGGACGCTCTGTTGCAATTTGGGCCGGGATCAACGCCATCTATGTTGGGCTTCGTCTATTGTGCTTCGAGCCCAATCTTCCGCGCAGCGCGTGCTGTGCCTACGTTTAGTCCCACATCGCGCAGCAAGAGCGAACGGCAGGCGGAGGCTCTCTGTATAAGGCGACCCCGGGCGCGATAACAAAGCATACCTTTCTCGGCCTTTTGGCTAAGATCAAGTGTAGTATCTGTTCTTATCAGTTTAATATCTGATATGTGGGCTATGCGTCCACTTCGATATTAAATTAATTTTTTATGGGGGAGGTCTCGCCTACAGTAGCTTGCTGCTGGAGACCTCGCGCGTCGCCCAGGCGTTGCACTGCTGCCCGGGCCTGGCGCACCCCACCAAAGCCAAGCTTAAAATTCAAAGGCTTCGTCCCAGCGAGGGGTGACCTAGAAGGCAAGAGTGGCGTCGTCTCCCAGGGCAGGTCGATTTCCCTCGGACATGGCCTCCTAATTCCTCAGGTAATCGGTGTTCTTTGCTTCTATGCTACTTATATGAAGGGGGGATGTTAAACAATTGTAGGTAATCAGTAATACCTAGTGAATGGATTGAGCCACATATGGAGTTGAGCACATATCTTCTTCTGGAGGCTGCATTGTGCGAAGTGCAGCACGTGTATGCTTGACAAATCAATGTGTGCACTGCAAATATTGTTCAATTTGTGCGTGGAATGGGGCTCCTTGTGCCAGGCGTGGAGCTGTGTAGCTGTTGGTATTTTTGGAGTTTGTTAAATTTATTGAATGCTAAGCCATATGCCTGTTTAGAGTCGACCTGGGTTCAATTATTGAGAACACAAATCCACATAGATATCTGATATTCTTATCCTTGCCAGTAAACTCAGATAATTAACTAGTTGGAACTCTTCTGAACTTTTGATATGCCAAAGAAGTACCATTGCATACCCGTGCTGCTTTTCTACGGTAGTGCCAGCTAGAACAGAGTTATGTTGTTTTGTTTCTTCTGTACAAATTTGAAGTCCGAGTCGTGCGGGTTACATGCGCCAGACACAGCCTTCAGACGACTCGGTGCAGTTTATTACAGAAACTTGGTGGTACACAGAACCGACCATGCTATGTAGTAAAACAAACGGCTAAATCTAGATTACTACTTCCTGTGGACACGGCCAAGCGTGGAGGGCTGGAGGCACGGTTTGGCCCGGTTTGCAGTGCCTGCTGCGAATGGCGGTGGTCGCGGCGGCGAAGAGCGGATGCACAGCGCGCGCGGCTCAGGCATGGTCGGCAGCCGGCAGGACTATTTCGTCCACCTGTCATTCCGCAGCGTTTTAGTACCACATCGCTTATTCATGTCTTCAATCACCAACTCAAATACACGCTCCGCCGATCATTCCTCGCTGAGGCAAGTAGGTGGCTTGTAACCCGAGCGGGGGGCATTAAGGTGGTGCGGGATACCTGGTGTGCGGCCGAGTTTGGTCGTTCCATGTCGTGTACCATGCCGAGGCGCCCCTTCGTTCTCGGCCCATGCGGCAGACTACCATCCTTTTTTGCAAATCCATTTTTCTGGAAACAATCGCCCAACTCTTTTCAACTTATGATTTGTGCATTCCATCGTCTTTTCAGAACGGTTTATTAAGATAGATTTTTCAAAATAGTTTATCGGTATTTGATTCGTTTATCCAAGCGCTCATAAGCCCCAGCAAAAAAAAATACCAATCTTTTGCAAATCTTAGCTTCTTGTTGTTCTTCTACATACAACTAGGGCGACGCGATCACCATTTTTTTCCCTTCTCGATGATTGTTTCATAAGAAACAAGCTGAAAGGCTCAAACTATTCAGTATTTCACCGCAGTTTGATCGATGGCTACAGTATATCTGCATGCCATACACTATCATCTTTCAAAAATATCCGCAGTTATGCATATACTATCTACAACACATCTGCGTGAGAACTTGTACTGACAGTATAGCAAACGGAGATAAAGAAGAACCTCATCAGTTGTGCAGGTGGTTTGAACCTTGAGGGAGGCTCCGGTCTCTCGGAAGATTCGTACATCGGGCTGGACTCGTTGACAAGAGGTTCTTGTGTTCTTGGCAACTTGTCGAGCTGCTCCACTGAAGATGCTGAATGCTCGCCTTCTTTGGCCATCATTCTCCTTCCTTGACTGAGACCAGCAAACGAAAAGAACGGGCCTAAACCACGCGGACACACTACCTAACTCGGCGGCAATGAGACCCGATCGACGTACCTGAACATCCTCCTCCCTGAACTGCTCGTGATGTGACGAAGCGAAAACGATGGAGCCCGTGTCAAAGGGTTCACAATGATCACCGCCCGGTCGCTCGGTTTCCTCTTCGTCGCCGTGAACAGACTAGAGGTGGGACTTGGGCCGGGCTTCTTTGGGCCAGCCCGAAGCACGGCCGGCACGGCCCGGCCCAAGCACGGCCCGGCCCGACACGTGGCGGGCCGTGCCGGCACGGCACGAACGGTGGGCCGGGCTGGGCTTCAAAATCCGGCACGGTGGGCGGCACGGCACGGCAGATCGGGCCATGCTCGGGCCGGCACGGCACGAAGAGCACGGTTGGCCAGAAACTATTTAAAATTGATTTCTTAACTATACTAAATTGTACTCATGATTCTCCTTGAGCTTTTCTATTTGACTAGTTGGGTAGGCCTATGCTAGATTGTCGGGCGATGTCCACGTACGCCATAGTCTAATTTGCACCAAGATATGCATTCCATTGGACTAGATGACCAAGTTCGAAGGTGAAATGGCATAAGACAATAGAATCGAATTTTAAGTAGGTTTTTAATAAGGCGGATACAAGAGAAAGGAAGATAGCGGCCACCGCTACCATTGTCGCTATCGTTTTTGTCGTGTATAGTTACTTTGGGCTGGGTTTGGGCTGGCACGGCACGAACGCTGGCACGGTGGGCTTTGGGCCGTGCTTGGGCCTGGCTGAAGACGAGGCGGGCCAGCACGGCACGGCACGACGGGATGACTGGGTCGAACCGGCACGGCACGAAGCGGCCCGAAGCACGGTGGGCCTGGGCCGGCACGGCCCAATTCCCACCTCTAGAACAGACAGCGAGGCGGTGGCGCAGAAAGGGTGGGCCCGCCGAATCTGGCTAACCTGCTAATCTCACGTCATACGGCCCGCGTGTCGTGACGTGGCTAGCGGGACCCGCTTGTCAGCAGGGCCCTCGCGCCGCCGTGTGGCCGCGGTGCGATGGAGGAAGCTCTTTCACGAGCCCGCGCCTCTCGTCTCTTGCAAACCCTAACCCTAGCCCTAGCCATGGATGTCATGGCCCTAGCCCGTGTTCACAGGCGCCGGCGCTGGATCCGGATCCAGATCTGTAGGCCATTCAGGGGGGCGGCCTCTTAGTCAGGCGGAGAGTCGGCAGAGCAGCGCGAGCGAGCGGCGGCGGAACCGGAGGGGAAGGAAGAGGCGCACGCGGAGATGCAGAGCGGTCAATCCCTGGTGCGCAAGCAAGCCCCTCCTCGCTCCCCTCTTCCCCAGGGGTGACGGCGAGTGGCACGAGGCGGCGGATCCCGAGTCCGAGGCGAGTGCTCCTGCTAGGGTTTCGCTTTCGCCTGAGGCCTCCGCTTCTTCCATCTCCGCCGCGACGGAAGCTTCCTTCGCTGTGAAGCGAAGCGAAGCGAACGAGCAGGAGGAGACGTATTGCCACGTGACGTCACCGTCTTGTCCGAGTACAAATGGGCCTAGTGGGCCGAGTAGAGTTTCTAGCCCACTTCGACTCTGCGAGTATCTGGCGGCCCTTGGGCTTATGAATCACATGAACTCGTGGTCGATGATGCCCATGGTTAATTGGATTAAAAATAATTATTATCTAGGTAACCCCGGCTTGATCAAGAGTAACAAGCACTAGGGCTTTGGACCGGCTCGATCCGGACCGTATGATGCCGATCCGACAGTCGACGAGCGCGGAAACGGGCAGAGCCTCCAGTGCTCACCAATTCCTTCCACTTGGGAGGAATATTTACGAACCGAGGAAATACTGACGATTTTGCGCTTATACGAAGAACAGATGAACGGTGCAAATTTGATTAAAAGAACACTGAAGACGAGACAACTGACCTCTAGAAACAGATGATTACTTTAGAATTGTTAAACCTCGAGAGTTTAAATACAAGGAGCTGACATAATGGTACACAGTAATACAAGCTTACAAAGTAGTATAGGGCCTGTTTGGTTGCTTGCATGAGCTGATGCAGGCTGCATGAGCGTGGTCAGGCTGAGGAGGGAAGCTCCTCAGCCGCGTTCCTCCTCAGCCTGACTCCAGTTGTTTTTTTGCATCCGCTCGTGCAGGCTCTCTCCTCTCTGCAGCCAACCAAACACCATCTCTCTGCATGCGCTGATGCGAGGCACCCGCATGCAGGCAACCAAATAGGCCCATAATGCATCAAAGGCATCAATGAACACATTGACTGATTCCTGTTTATTTGGTCCAAATAGCGTATAGTACAACTTACAAAATGGGGGTTCTTGCCACAGTAATGTACAACAGCAGATGGAGCAGAGAACTTTCGCTATAGCTCAAGACAGATTTCAGCGGCTGCCATGGTGCTAATTCACGACACAGTTGACGAACTCAGCGACAGTAAGCGCAAGTTACAAAAAAATGGAATTAGAATGTCGGGACAGATTGGGATTTTATGTAGATATAGAGGCAGAAAATTGTTCTCCTGGTCTCAGCTTTGGGTTTTCTCCACCTTTGCCTTGATCTTCTGCTCAATGATCGCCTTCTCGGTGTCGAGGCTGAACATCCTGTTGAGGGCGTGCATGTTCTCGAGCGTTTCGTCGAGGGTGCGGCTGTCGCTGCCATCGCTTCTGAGGTGCTGCAATGGGCCGTGGAGAAGCTTGTTCACTATGCCGGTGCTGAGCTCCTCGATGGATCGCTTCATTTTCTTGGTGAGAGCATCTTCTCCGATCTTCTGCAGGCACTTCTCAAGCTCTGAAGCCCTGATCCTGTCGGCGTATGACCTCAGCTTCTTGATAGTCGGAACGGTCTCCAGTGAGTCCCTCCATGCCTCGAACCGTTTCAGCTCTTGGGTGATGATTGTTTGAGCCTCCATTGCTTTCCTGAGCCGGTCTTCCTTGTTGGCTTCCACCACCTCTTTCAAGTCATCAACATTGTATACTTGCGCATGGTCAACATCGGACACACAGGCGCTGACATTCCTAGGGACAGATATGTCGACAAAAAGCCGAACACCACCCATAGCATCTGAAATAGGAGGAAGTGCCTCTGCGTGCTCCTTCGTGAACAATGGGGTTTCAGATGCGGTGCTTGTGAACACGACATCAGCATCAGCAGCGGCTTCACACATCTCTGTGAGAGGCCTGTACAAAATCTCAATGCCCTTCATCTCGTTGCGAATGGCATCCACCCTTTCCACCGAGCGGTTCACCACAACAACCTTCTTGCATCCTTTGGCAAGCAAATGTTTGATCACTAATTTGCCCATTTTACCAGCACCAATCAACAGCATCCTAGCTGACAGGCACTCGGACTTTGGAAGCTTCATCAAAGCCAATTCAACTGCAGCTGAACTGACAGAGACAGCACCAGATGATATGTTAGTCTCACAGCGGACACGCTTTCCAGCTGTGATTGCATCCTTGAACATCCTATCAATGTTCTTTCCCAAGCCTCCACTGTTTTGCCCACTTCTGACAACTTGTTTAACTTGAGCAAGGATTTGTCCTTCTCCAAGAACCAAAGAGTCAAGCCCAGCTGATACCTCAAATAGATGGCGTGTAGCATCACCATCACGCAGCATGAACAGGTGTTCCCTAAGCTCGGAAGCGGGGATTCCACTTTTCTGCAATAACCCAACGATACAGGCATTAGAATTTCTTTGCCAAACTGTGTTCTTGAACGACCAAAAGGGAAAAACTGGGCAAAAATACTACAGACAGAACAAACGAGCATTTGATGAAATGATTCTTACCTTTGACATCCAGTCTACTACTTCTCTAATACCGCGGTTCCACGATAAAGCCACCACATAAATTTCCATTCTATTGCAAGTACTAAGAACAGCAGCCTCTTCAATATGATTCAGGCTGGTGAGTTCTGAAATAGCACGGGGCCATAGTTCCTCTGCAACAGCAAGTTTTTCACGCATCTCCACTGGTGCTGTATGTACACTGAGGCCTATTACAGCTATGCTACTCCTTTCCTTCATGTACCCTGGTAGTCAAAATAAAAAATTTGTCAAATATTGAAGAGAGATGCATATAATTTTGTACTGAAAGAATGGAATTGAATTTGACTACACATAACAATAAAGCTTTCTCAATTTAGTTGCTACACACTTAAATGGAGATATTTCTTCCTTGAATCAACTTCATGCTTACACTAGGAATAGCACGTATATACATTATGAGTCTTTAATGATTGCAAATTTGGAATCGCTAATTTTTAGTACTGACGGGTGACGGCCTGAAAATCCAGAACAAAACAACAATGAAAACAAGAGAACCCAATTTTTTTTCCTGTGCCATATACTTGACCAATATCTGATACCAAAAGCATGCAACAACTACTGTCCATTCTCATCATCTTATGGTATATGTATGTATGTGAATATTTGGCATCTTTATCACATTGCATGCCTCCTTCGTGAGGCCTGCGATACTAATAACACCGTTTTGTTAAGCTATCGTTTGGCTACTTATTATGAAAAGTTCTTCAGGTAGAAATAAGAAAGACAACCGTTATTTCATCACCAACGAACGTACAGATATGTACAAATGCTCCGCCAATCTGCAAAGCACATGGCTGTAAAATCAGTTACCACTACAACTAACCCGCAAAAGCAGAGTT
This sequence comes from Dendrocalamus latiflorus, assembly GCA_017311315.1. Taxonomy (NCBI): domain Eukaryota; kingdom Viridiplantae; phylum Streptophyta; class Magnoliopsida; order Poales; family Poaceae; genus Dendrocalamus; species Dendrocalamus latiflorus. Next base: position 21,232,986 of record CM029675.1, read on the forward strand.
TCCATTTGCTATCTTCCCATAACTCACTGCAGAAAGAAAACTAATCGATGTTTTCGTCAGGGTAGATTTCCTCATCTCCAAGACCAATCCTTCTCTAGAGCCGCAAACCAATCCCTCTCTAGTGCCACAGCACCTGGTCTCCTAGACTCCTATCTCACAGACTGATCGCTCTCCTCTCAAATTTATTAGCCAGATGAGATGACCAGATAGGCTGTGAACACAACTCCTTGGAAACAATAACCTGCAAAAATCCTACCTTTGCTCACGCCAATCAAAGCAAAACTGGAAGAGAACAGTGCAGGGTTCCCACCTTTTCCTTTTTCTACTCCAATTACCCACCAATTGACCTGAACCACACCAAAACAAAAACCAACTCCTACTATATCCAACCAAACTAGCACAATCCCACACCAAAGGGTCACAGGAAGGTTAGGTTAGGGAGGCAAGGAGCTCACGGTCGGCGGAGATCTTGAACTGCTCGAGCGCAGCTATGCCGGCAGCCTTGGACGTAGCCTGCGCCTGGGCCTCCACGCCGGCGTCGCACCGCACCACGCCGGAACGCCGCCGGCCGCCGGCGGCGACCCTCGGGCAGGCGGCCGCGGCCGACCCCCGCGGCTTGGCGGCCGCGGCGAATGCGCCCGCCGCGGCCGTCGCTGACGTCGTGCTCGCCAACATCGGATCAAGAAAAGCAGCAACCGCAACCTCCTCTCCACAAACCGGTTTAATGGCGGCCAAGAACTGCAGATAAATCAGATACACAGAGAGAGAGAGAGAGAGAGAGAGAGAGAGAGAGGAGAGGAGAAATCCTTAATACGATTCTCTCTCTATCCCCCTCTCTCGCTCCACAAGTAACCAGTGTGGATTCTCCGGCTCCGCGTTCTTGGACGGAGCCGAGGAGGAGATGTGGAATTGGTTTTCGCCTCGCGCTGGTCCGAGGAAGAAAGGCCGGAGGCGCATGGGGCGTGTGGGGCCCACGCAACAGCGCGAGGCGTGTGGGCTAGGTCTCGGGTCGGCTCTGAATTTTCTACTGCCAGAGTTCGTTTTGCGGCGAGGCCCTCGTCTTAATGCGAAATATCACATCGCCTCATGTAAGGGTTGCAGATTCCAAGGCTGGTTCAAAGTGAGCTTCGAACATTTTCAAGCTCGAACACTTCGGTTTTGATCTATAAACGCCTTGGCTTACGTAGCCTCGAGCTATTGTGTAACAACAAGGGCTCGTTTGGAAAGCAGCAGCCTCACATGAGTCGATTCATTTCTTACAGGGATCGAGAACGCCTACGGATCTTAACCGGTGAGCTCAAAATCTAAACACTTTCGTATTGTTGTAAAGGAAAAAATAACGAGTCGATTGGTAATTAGCTTCCCTTTGCATTGGCATAAGATGGTTGTCCACTGTAGTGGAACAAAGATGGTGTTTATTTAGACTCATAAGTTCAAACTTTTAACTTTTTTTACTGTAATAACTAAAAATATGTCATATTCTTGTAAGATTTTTTAGTATAATTAAATTTTAAAAAGCAAAAAATATATATCATCACAAACAATAAAAAAATAAAAGGCCAAAAAATGAAATTAACAAGTTAGAAACAAGAACTCATTAGGCAAAATATCTACCGTAGGCTCGACACAAAAGAGGACCTCTCTGCAATTGCAAGACCTTGGAGGTTCTAAAACATGCTAGTGCCTCAAAATTTTCGAAGCTTCGTATGCCCATGTTGGGTTTGGTGGGGGTGGTTTGGCCGTGTAGGCGCGCGCAGCACAAGTGGGAGATGCGCCGGAGGATGAGAGGGTAGGGGGAGTGTGGTGGCCTCTGGCCTCTGATTGGCTGCAGCTGCCACATTCTATCCGCAGCTTATCTCTTCCCTTTCCTCGTTTTCTCCTCTCTGCGTCCGTCCTCATGTTATTATTTATGTGTACTGTTGTACCTACAGATGAAATAGTTGAGAGAGGATCCATAAAAAGAGAGCTAACAGAAAAAAAATGTATATAGGAAATGAGTGATCCTTCTTATCATGCTTCTTTTAGGGGCTTATATACAAAAGTAAGAGAGAATAAGGAATGTCCATTTTATCCCTTAATAATTACAAAAAGTAAAGGTATATTTATACATTCTTCTATACTATTGGTCATATTATATATTGGGTCAGTTGTAAGGTTCAACCACGGAGGTTGAGCCACCCCTACGACAGCTAACAGAGTAATAGAAGCCACCCTACAACAGCTAATAGAGTAATAGAAGCTCATGTATGATTTCAATTGATATAAATGAAGTTATTATAATATATACAATAATCAACTTATAGATTTTACTTTAAAAAATACTCTATTTAAAAACTAATTAATATAGAAAAAAAATTAAAAATAGTTTTTAGAAGCGAAGAAAGATCCTTTGACCCCAGTTGAAAATTGCAACCATCAATCGATCGTGTTTTTTTTGTATGGCATGCGAGCGAGGTGGGCACACGAGTGCCTGTGGTCTCCGCACGCACACCTCCTGTGGCTGATGGCGAAGCGTGTCGACGTGGTGGCCACGCTCTCCTGTTCTACGGGGCCTAACCTGTCAATCTCACTTTCTTTCAGCGCATTCGTCGTCTTTTTTTAGACACTGGTATATGATAGAATGTATCTGGTTGTGCTTGCTTCTCACTGAGGATCTATTTGGGATGTGATTTTTTTTTTCAGATTTCCTCGAGATTTCAATTGTTTCTTGCAAAATTTCTACGGAAATTTTGTTTTTGAAATAGGGCCCAACTGACTGGTGCACGGGATGTATAAGGTATCACGAAAAAGAACGATGGGCGTACTAACACGAACCAACACACGTTTGAAGTTTGAGGCTTTGAGCCTAAATTAGCTGTAATTTTTGCTCTTCGTGCTTTATCTACGAGGAAAGAATATATATAACACTCTAAATTTTATTTGAAAGTTCATTCAATAAAATTATGAAACCAGATATTTGACCCTTTAACTTTACAATCTGGTACAAATAACAACTTGACCTTGTTTCGTATAACGGTATTGCCTGCGTGACATGATAAGTAGATAATTTTGCTACGTAGAATGACACGTTGGCCAAGTTAGATCAGTGACATGTGGAACCTACAAGGACTTCTCCCCCAACGAGCTTCCAGTTGTGCTTCTATGGCTAGCGCCCCTTGTAGTTCCATCCCTCTCTGTTTAGATTTGGGAGAGAATACCATGTGGGCGCTACTTGTCATTCACCTACCCCTGTAGTTCTTTCCATCTCTGTTTCGATTTGGGAGATAATGCCCTATAGGCCCCACCTGTCATTCACCTAAATTTGACCAACGTGTCATTCTACGTGGTAAAACCGTGCACTCATCACGCCACATGAGTAATACCACCATCCGAAACCATATCAGAGTGTTATTTGAATTGGATTACAAAATTCAGGAGATTAAATGTTAGGTTCTATAGTTCAGGTGCTAAACGGATTTTCAAACAAAGTTGTGGGTATTAGAAGGACCTTTTCCTATCTACAGTGACAACCAATAACTGCTTCTTCAGAGCAAATGTATTTGCATTTTGCCGGCTTTCTTTTTATCACGCCGTTGCTATTCAACCCAATGTTTTGGAACATGTTCAACAGCGATATGCTCTTTTGTTCCGGTCGAACTTTCGTCAGAGCGTGCAACGAGAGCGTAGAAACGGCGACATTAAGCCAAGCTCCTATTTTGGTAGGACATGAACGACGCCTTTGAGCGCATTGGATATGCAGCTTCCTTCAAGACGAACATTGCAATTGTGTAACTTCAAAGAGAAACTTGAGTAACATGTCGTATAGTACACTACAATCTAGTCTAGGGTTCTTATCTTCTTGCCGTTTGTTCTAAGGATACAATGTATCTTGCAGCGTTCAATTGGAATAGTATAGTTTTTTCCCCTGTAAGTATAGGAGAACTACATGTCTTTGCAATTTTGCATCAAGAAGAAAATCAAACAATCTGGTTGAGTGGTGTATCCTCTACCATTATGTAATACGCATGTAGTTCAGAACAGTTTGTGCGTATAGAAGTTACCATGTGGTAATGGGTGGCACTTTCCTAACCGATGGATCAAATAATGAAATTCGGGAGCAAAGGAGATATCGATACTATAGCAGCTTCTAGCGATATAGGAAATCACTGTAGCGATTGATCACATCCTTTGATATGATTTTTTTTAACAGAAACCCTGGTATGATGTTTAGTGACCAGAATAAGACTGAACCAATGTCATGGTACAGTTCACCTCCATTACCACATAATGGTAGATGATCGCTTATGCGAACAAATTAAATGTCGATAAGTCACTTTGAAAAGATGACGAAGAAGCCGTTCTGTCCATTTGTTTTAAAAAAAATCATAAATCATAAGAAAAAAAATAGCAACAAAGGCAAATACTAACCTTGTCGTAAAAAATATTTTCGAGAAATAGAACCACCTCTATAGGCAGTAAGGACATGGGACCTCTCAACTACACCGGATTGAGGGCCTGTTTGGTTGGTGCCTAAGCTTGTCATGCCTAAGCTTAGGCAATGTGTGGCTGCCACAGAAAGTGTGGCTAACAAAATCGAAGCCACACTTGTGGCAAAGTTTGGCAAGAAACTGAGTCTATGACGTGTGAGGCCGGGTGCTAAGAAAGTGTGGCATGCCACAGTTGCGTCAGTGAACCAAACAGCTACCTAAAAACTGTGGCACGCCTAACTTGTGGCTAGGCAACTTCTGGTCATGAACCAAACAGGCCCTGAGACTGCATAAACTAATAAGGAAACATTCTCAACAAGAAAAGAAAAATCAAGAGAGGCAGCTCACTACACTGTTACACGCTACACATTGAGAGAAGAACATTGTAGTTGAACCTTCCTCATATTTTCTTCGCCATTTGACATCTTCGTGGTGCTGCATACATCTGTGTTTCTACACGTTTTTAGTAAGACGCGCTTAATTTGTCAAAGCTGCTAATGATATTTATGTTATTTCCTATTGTTTAGGGTTTGAATCCTTGTGCATCTCATGTACTATATAAGCCCATGGGTTATTGCAATATACTCAAGTTTCATATTTACCAGGTATCAGAGTCTAGGTTTTAAATCTAGCTCACCTCAGGTTGAACCTTTCGCTGCTGTCCCTAGGAGGAGCTAATCTCAGGGTGGCCATCCTTGCCGACCGCCGCACCATGCCCCGCTAGCCGCCACCGACCGCCGCGACTCCCTTACCTGCCTGCACTCACGCCCTGCCGCCAACACGTCATCGAGTCCGTGCGCACCTCTGTGTCGCACCGCCGCCCAAATCTGGCCGCCTCTGACTCCGCCAAGTCCAGATCTGGCCACCTTCGAGCCGGATCTTGTCGTCTTCGCCGCCGTAAAGCTCGGATCTGGCCCATCTCCCGCCGACGCCAACCCTCTCCGCTGTCATCACGCCGTGCTAGGCCACTTGCGCCTCCGGCAACCCGAGCCCGCGCCAGCACCTCCTCCTGGCCGTCGCCACATCCAGTCGTCTCCGCTCCGGATCCGCGTCGCCTAGAGATGGCAACGGGTAAATACCCATCGGGTATTGCCATTCTATACCCGTACCGGCTAGGTGTAAATTTACCCGTCGGGTTACCCGTATCCGCACGCGGGTAGGAAAATTTACCCATACCCGTACCCGCGCGGGTATTACTACACGACGGGTAACCCGTACCCGCAAGCATACCCGGTTCAACACATAAGAATATCATCAATTTAGACATTCATTAATCATACATGCCAAGCACAAAAGCGTCTAATGATCAAAATTAGTACATCATATAAACATACTTGACATGACCATATCAACATATGACAAACAAATAAACAATCAACAACAAGTAGATAATAAAATTAACATTTGAGTGGGATGTCTAGTTGTCTAATGCGGGTATTCATTACCCGCAGGTAGGCGGGTATGGGTAGTATATACCCACACCCGCACCCGCCTACCCGTGGGTACATAAAATTTTTCATACCCGTCTCTTTATCGGGTAAAACCCGTCGGGTATTCGGGTATCGGGTACCCATTGCCATCTCTAGCGTCGCCCCAGCCTGGATCCGGCCTCCCCGCGCGCGGATCCATGCCGTCTCGGGCCTCCACCTCCTTGCCCGGATCTGTGCCGCCTACGTCAAATTCGGCCTCGCCTCGCCCAGATCTGGGCGCCTTCGCCCTTCCCGGGCTGCTGCCCTTGCAGCTGCCGTCACCACCTCGGATCCAGTGACCATCGCTTCGGATCCGGCTGCCGCTACCTCGAATCCAACCGCCGCCGATCTTCCTCCGCTAGGATCTGGCTGCCTTCGACCTCCTTCGGGCTTCAATCTGTGCCGCTATGCATCTATCTCCCTCTTCGGCTTGATTTGACAGCTCTCTCTGTGTTTATGTCACTTTCCATATCCTCTTCATTGTGTTACTGCGGTTGACTTTGCTTCTGCTTACTTCTACATTCCCGACCCCTGCACTTTGTGCTTTATGGGCTGCCATACGATTTCGGATGGGAGTCGATCTTTTCAACATAATTTTCCAAGAGCTATACGTCATGACAACGTCTTTAAGACTTGGATTTTGAATTTTTCTCTATTTTAGTATTAACCCTTTTCAAATATGCTGTTATTGCATACACCTTACATTTGAGGGGGTTTTGAGGGTATTTAGGTCATTTCCTATTATCTAGGGTTTGAATCTTGTGTCTCATGTATTATATAAGCCTATGGGCTATTGCAATATACTCAAGCTTCATATTTACAAAAAGCTGGGATCTTCTGCACAAGATGACCCGCTCGACGCATCATAGCGTATGATGCGACCATTTCAAGTCGAAACTGGAAGTCGGAACGCTGCAAAAAGCTGAACAGGTCAAGAACGTCCGAAAGATCATGCCGCAGAAGATCCCTACTCGTCAAGAAGCCTTTTCCATGGAGTGTGGCTGGGCTTTGACTAGAATTTTTGCTCTTTCTTTGATTCTTTTTTCATCTGTTAGCATCTAGCTTTTCACACTGAATGGCAAAACATCTCACCTCTTCTTTGAATGGTACAAACTTCTATTCCATAGTAATACCGTACATGGGTGTTGGACTGTTGATGTTAGCAGGTCATTGTAGTACTTAGAACTACAAAAGTTTCAAATTTTGTGCTGTAATTGCTTTATTCTCTGGCTATCCTATACCTTAAAGTACAGGAAATGTTAGCACTTGGAATTATCATTAAAGAGAAAAAAATTGTTCGTCAGTTGTCATGCCCCACATTAACCAAAAAGCAATGAGAAAAGGTAGAGACAAACCAGCATCAACTACCCATTGAAACTGAACAATCTTGGCAAATGGTGGTGATTATATGAATGTAGTTGACTCCCTGAAATCGTGAGTTACGTAAGTCCTGAGATAAACAAAAGGCTCCTTTAGGTTGTTCATGCACTGTCTACCTGTCCTTGACAGAGTATACCAGAAAACGATTCCTGACTGTTTCTTCATTGAGCAATGATTAATGTATTCTGGAAGCCCATTGCAATGAATAGAATATCTGGGCTTCTAGATTACACGCCTAGATGTTGTACAGCAAACATGTACATTATCATAGAACTACTTGTTTTGATGTCAGCTAGGTAAACAATAATGTGCTTAGCATTACTATGAACTTCTGCCATGGTTATCACGGCGCTTAGGCGACGCCGAGTCGTCCTGGCGGTCGGAGGAGGACGCCAAGGCCGGTCGCCCAGGACATTTCCCGCCTCCGGCGCCGATCTGCGGCTTTCTCCCGTTGCCGACGCCGATCTGCGGCCTTCTCCGCCGCCGGCGCCGATCTGGGGCATTCTCCGCCGCCGGAGCCGAGGAAGGGGCGGAGAGGCGGGGCTGGCGCGTCGGAAGCAGAGGAGGCGAAGGGACGCAGGCGCGCCGGCGGCGGAAGCAGGGGAGGCGGAGGGACGCGGGCGGCGGCGGAAGCAGGGGAGGCGGAGGGACGCGGGCGGCGGCGGAAGAAGAGGAGGTGGAGGGGAGGGGAGGCGGTGGGGAGAGGAGGGCCGGACGCGGGGAGGCGGCGGATCGGGCGCAGGGAGGGGAGGCGGCGGCGAGAGAGAGATGGGGGGAGAGAGCGGCGTTGGCTGGCGGCGGTAGGGTTAGGGCAGGGGGAGGGGTTATATTTTCTTGCTTTGTTGCGATTAAGTCCTCAGAGTTTCTAAAATTACGAATAGACCCTTTTTCAATAGATTTCTTATAATTTAGACCTTAACAGTTTCTAAAAATTACAAATAGACCCTTTTCTCAATAGATTTCTTCTAATTTAGACCTCCTGAGATATGATTATTTAGATATTTATGCTATTACGCTGCATGATTATTTATTTATTAGTCATATAAGGTATTATTTGTCATCTAACTACTATCGTCTAATCGTCGCCATGGCGGGCGCCTAGTCGACTAGGCGTCCAGGCGCTCCGGCCTCGCCGCGACTTGCCGGAGCGCCGTGACAACCTTGACTTCTGCAATAAATTATCTTCTGCCTTCTATAAACAAAGTGTGAGGAATCAAAGAATGATGTACCTGTATATGCATGGCATTACTCATTATGCTGAAGTTTCTCTCTTCTGGTATGATGCTGCATGTTTTGAATTCCTCTGCTAGGTTGTTGCTCAAATCAGATGCACCTGACATCAGACATGCACAGCACACCTCAAAAGTCAAAATATTTATGAAGTGTTAACTATTCCAGTAATCTCATGGTGCGCACAAGAAAGCATAACAGGACAACGTAAGAATGAAGAAAGCTGACAAGACGTGGAGAACAAATAACAGAAAAGCTCTGCAGACAGGTAGATATACTGCTGAGTAATGATGCTCAGGGCAGCCAACTAATAACATGGCAACATATTCTTCGAGTCTTAACAAAGGGAATTCAACAGAAGTATCTTGTTGGATGTGGCGATGAGGCATCGACCTCTTCAAATTCAATCATTCAATGTTCTATTGTAGATCGTAGATCTCTTAGTGTTCCGGGTAATTTGTCTTCATTCAGCTCCACATCAGCCTCAGCAGCTTCCTCCTAACATCACCCTGCTCTACGGGCACAGTTTTCCTTACGGTTCCAACCTTCACATACTTGCTGTTGAACTTGTATTCCCAATCCTGCAAGGCACTGAGTTCAAATGGCCCAAGGCCAGATATATCGAACCACCAGTCAGATCCTGTTTTTAGATAAAGGATATAAAATCCGGCCTCTATATCCACGCGGGATATACACAGTCAAAAGATACACGAGCTCTTAGGCTCAAATCCTCAAAACTGAGGAGCTAAAAACAACAAAAAGATCTCTTAAGGACTATGAAAAAAACTAGAAAGACTAAGCTTCAGAACTTCTTCTCCGTCCTTGCTCTCAAACAAGTCCCTATCCCCAACCGACTGCGCCATCCAAACTTCGGTCTACTTTGCGTGGAGAAGGACCTCCGAGGCGACGCCTCCAAGTAGGCGACTAGGATCGCTGACGCCGCCCGCCTTACCGAGGCAAGGCTTTCACCCGGAGATCAACATACATGAGGGTTATGGAGTGTCATGACAACTCCTTCAGGAAGGAAAATGGCGCCCGAAGGCGTCATCGTTGTCGAAACCGGTAAGAACACCGGCAAGGCTTTCGCCAGCACTTCCACAGCACCCCATGTACTACCCACACACAAAAAAGACCGCCACCAACACACCGGAGTCCTGCACGCCTCAAGGCCATGGCATAGCCACCCATGAACTCCACAATGAGCCGCTTCCTGCAATGCTCGCCTCCGAAGAAACCACTACTTGGCGCCTACGAGCCACCACTGAGCAGATCTAAGAGCACGAACCACGGAACAATCCTATATCAATCACAATGCGACAACGTCGCGCCATGGTCTCCTGCTTGAGCTAACGCCGCACCATGGCTCGAGGACTAAACGCTGCAGCGCCTGACTCCCAGCACCAATGCCAGCTTCGCCTACTCCGGCCGCCGCGGGATGCCTCAGGAACCCAACAGTCGAACCGCCTGCCGCACGACAGGACAAGCACTGAAACGTCACAGCAGAGGAAGCCGCCGCCGACAAGGCGACCCACCGGCGACGCCGCAGCCAATCGAAGACACGCCCGCTGCCGCTCAGCCTTCCCCACAGGCGACGCTGCACCGGCACCAACAGAGCCGTCTGAAGCCACCGCCGACCACCCGGCTGCACCCGCCGGCAACGGGCACCGAGCCCGCGCCTTGCCGCCGTGGCGACCCGAAGCCGCCCGGCCAACCCAACCCACCTGCGCCGTCGCGCCCGATGCCGCCCACCGGCCGCCTCTGCTCGGCCTATCCCTCCAAGGGCGCCAACATGCACGAACCACCAAGACACCGCATACACGCCCGAGGCCGCCTCCGCACGCTGCGCCCTAGGAGCTCGCCTCCAGCATCCACAGCGAAGACACGCCCCAGGCCGCCCGCCGCCTCTCCACCTCGCAGAACTGGGCCGAGAGACGCCAGATCCGACCACCAGGCCGCCGGATCCGCCGCCGGCGAGGTGAGCCGCTGCCAGGGAGCACTCCGGCGATGGCGAGGAGGCGGGATCCGGGAAAGCGGGGGCGCTGCCCTCTGCCGACTGAGGGGAGTGGCCCGAGAGGGGAAAAAAGTCCCGCCGCCGCCCTCCTTGCGGCCACCGGCGACCGGTGGCGCGCTCCGGCGACGGCAAGAAGGCGAGATTCCGGACGGGGGGTGGGAGGCGAAGGGATGTGGGCGAGCTGTGGACCGAACTCACCAGTCAGATCCTGTGGCTCAAAGGACATCTTGGCCAATGCCCTACTGGCATCTTTACCAGCAAACGATGCGTATGGTCCGCCAGGTCCATAGAACATCTGCATAGAGCAAATTGAAATAGCTTCAGTGAAAAAAAATTATATATTAACCAGTGTCAAACGCACTATGTTATGGACAGTAAATAGTAAGTGCCATCTTTCAGCACAAGGTACAGTGATTTTGAAAACTTCAAACAGACAGAAATTAATAGATAACTGTAAACGAGAAAAGCCATCATATTGGAAGGGGTACATTAGCTAGTTGATTTTCATTGGAGAAAACATGCGCATATGTGTACGTTTCAAGAAGCCTCATTAGAAATTCAATGCAGCTTATATGTAATCTTTTGTCATAGGTACTGCTGCTCTTCCAAACCTCCAGTAGTTCCACATGCTTGCCATCCAATAGGGATAGTCAGGTTAGGCTTTAAGACAGTTGTCACTGCAATATTGCAGCAGTCATCAACTAAGTTAGGTCGCAGACAAAAGTCAGATAACGGGAGTACTGAACACTGATGATCCTATAGAAAAATTGAGCTGAATATGCAGTTTGTTTTGGACAATCCTAATTGCTGCACAGCTTATGGAAAAGTGTAGTGTTCGTTTTTCAAGTGGAATTATCCCACAGTTTACTGCATATAGAAAAAAGCAGCACGGGTATGCAATAATACTTCTTCGGCATATCAAAGTTCTCTTCCTACTTATTACACACAGTACTTACGAACTACACGAAAGATTAGATTAAGCAAATCAAAAATTTAAGCTTGGATTTAGTGGGGTGCGCAGGCCCTGGCAGCAGTGCAACACCAGGGCAGCAGTGCAACCCCAGCAGCACACTTCGGCAGATGTACCCTCCTGATTGTATGAAAGATCATATTACGAAAATGACAACTTTGAAACTTTTCGGATTTGGCGGGGTGCGCCGGGCCCGGGCAGCAGTGCAACGCCTGGACGACGCGCGAGGGCTCCAGCAGCAAGCTACTGTAGGTGAGCCCTCCCCCATAAAAAATTAATTTAATATCGAAGTAGACGCATGGCCCACATATCAGATATTAAACTGATAAGAACAGATACTACACTTGATCTTAGCCAAAAGGCCGAGAAAGGTATGCTTTGCTGCTGCGCCCGGGGTCGCCTTATATAGAGAGCGCCCGCCTGCCGTTCGCTCTTGCTGCGCGATGTGGGACTAAACGAAGGCACAGCACGCGCTCATCAAATGTTCCAACTTTCAAAAGATAAGATTACCTGGATGGGGCCAAACAGGCAATGTAGGATCTCCAAGTATTGGCTGCCGCCCAAACTCACCATTCCACGCCCTCGGACAAATCATGCAAATCATGAAGTCACTCCATATGAGGGTGAATTCGCCATTAGAAAAATCCAACATGCATTCATCATTAGATAAATCCAGGTTTAGAATAAGGACATCGGCGCACTTGAGAGTTGAGAAGAACTTAGTTACGGAAAATAACCTCCAATTATTGTCGATCAACTCACCTGATTGATTGGCTTGGACGTCGCTCCAATCCCATCTTCTTCTTCTTTCCTTTCCCACTCCATAATCTCCACATGAGGATGCCGACATGGCGCATGCTACTTCTCTTCTTTGCATGCATGTTAGTTGCAGAGTTTGCTGGTCTCAGTTAAGGAAGGAGAATGATGGCCAAAGAAGACGAGCATTCAGCATCTTCAGTGGAGCAGCTCGACAAGTTGCCAAGAACACAAGAACCTCTTGTCAAGAATGTACGAGCCTCCCTCAAGGTTCAAACCACCTGCACAACTGATGAGGTTCTTTTTTATCTCCGTTTGCTATACTGTCAGTACAAGTTCTCATGCAGATGTGTTGTAGATAGTTACGCATAACTGCGGATATTTTTTGAAAGATGATAGTGTATGGCATGCAGATATACTGTAGCCATCGATCAAACTGCGGTGAAATACTGAATAGTTTGAGCCTTTCAGCTTGTTTCTTATGAAACAATCATCGAGAAGGGAAAATATGGTGATCGCATCGCCCTAGTTGTATGTAGAAGAACAACAAGAAGCTCTTCACCGCCGCCGCAACCACCGCCATTCGCAGCAGCCACTGCAAACCGGGCGAAACCGTGCCTCCAGCCTTCCACGCTTGGCCGTGTCCACTGGAAGTAGTAATCTAGATTTAGCCGTTTGCTTTTACATAGCATGGTCGGGTTCTGTGTACCACCAAGTTTCTGTAATAAACTGCACCGAGTCGTCTGAAGGCAGAGTCTGGCGCATGTAACCCGCACGACTCGGACTTCAAATTTGTACAGAAGAAACAAAACAACATAACTCTGTTCTAGCTGGCACTACCGTAGAAAAGCAGTACGGGTATGCAATAATACTTCTTTGGCATATCAAAAACTCTCTGGAGTTCCAACTAGTTAATTATCTGAGTTTGTTGGCAAGGATAAGAATATCAGATATCTATGTGGATTTGTGTTCAACAATTGAACCCAGGTCGACTCTAAACAGGCATATGGCTTAGCATTCAATAAATTGAACAAACTCCAAAAATACCAACAGCTACACAGCTCCATGCCAGGCACAAGGAGCCCCATTCCACGCACACATTGAACAATATTTGCAGTGCACATATTGATTTGTCAAGCAGACAACGAGACACGTGCTGCACTTCGCACAATGCAGTCTCCAGAAGAGATAAGTGCTCAACTCCATATGTGCCTCAATCCTTTTACTAGGTATTACTGATTACAAACAATTGTTTAACATCCCACCATATAAGTAGAATAGAAGAACTCAAGCTAAGAACACTGCTTCACTTCATAATGCATTATTTACATTTTCTATACCACTTCTATAGTTAGTAAGCGTTCATCATGATCAGTTTTATCAAAAGATTTACAGCCCATCTTTGCATCATTTGAAGGTTACAGAATGAAACCACAAATGAGACCAGCAGAGTAGCTTTACCCGAGGATTTAGGAGGCCATGGAATAGGGAAATCTACTGCTGCTCTGGAAACATGAGGAGTGTGGGCTTTGGGCCCACTGAAATCTCTCGCAATACAAACGATAAAACGAGCCTGGCACTCCATGTTCTTGCACAAAGCCTTTATGGATTGGAATCGAGACGTGACTAAATTGTATGTGGTGTTCGAAGATTGACATTTTCTCCTCTCAGCTTTTCAGTTCTTATTGTTAGAGATATATGTATAGTTTGTTATTCCCCATTGTTATGAGGGGTTCTTTGCATATTTACCTCCTGTACTTTGTGTATATATACTGGCCCATTGGCCTCATATGAATACAAGCGCTATTCATAACATGGTATCAGAGCCAAAACTAGGGTTTTGGCTTACCTAGGGTTCCGCGCGCCCGTGTGCCGCCTCCGTCGCCGTCGCCGACTCCCGGCCTCCGCCGCCGTCGCCGACTCCCGGCCTCCGCCGTCGCCGGCCTCGGCGCCTCCCCCGCCCGGCCTCAGCGTCTCCGCTTCCAGCCCGGCGCTTCCCCCGTCGCCGCTGCCGCCTCTGCTGCCGTCGGCCCCGCCCGACTCCGCCCGAGCCCGCTCGTCTCCGCTCCTACCCGGTCGCCGGCCGCCGGCCTCCTCCGCTCCCACCCGGTCGCCCGATCCGCCCGCGAGGCTGGTCGGCCACCGACCCGGACGCCGCCTTCCCGACCTCTCCGCTCGAGCCGCCTCCCCAGGCCGCGCCGCCGCCTCCCGGACGCCGCCGCCTTCCCCAGGCCGCGCCGCCTCCGCCCGAGGCCGCCGTTGGTGAGGCCGCGCCGGCTCCCCCGCAGTCGCCGGCTCCCCCGCCGCCGCCGTCGCCAGCTCTCCCGCCGCCGCCGTCGCCGGCTCCCCCGCCGCCGTCGCCGGCTCCCCCGCCGCCGATCTAGTTTTTGGCCAGGGGAGCGGTTACTCGGTTTTGTAAACCGATTGAGAAAAAAAGAGCGAAAAAAAGAGCAAAAAAAACGTCGTTCTAACCGCCGCGTCGTCCAGCGCCGCCTGTTAGACTTTGTTGCCTTGATCGCCGCGCCGTCCAGCGCCGCCTACCAATGGGCACCGTTTCCCTCCCTCGCTGCCCGGTGATTTTTGATGGTGTTAATTACACTGACTTCGTGTCTCACATGCGCATTCACATGCATGGTCTTCGTCTCTGGGGCGTCCTCTCTGGCGATGTCACCTGCCCGCCTTGCCCTATTCCTCCGACGGAGCCTACGCCTGTTGCATTGCCTCCGACAGCCGATAAGGCTGCTGCTGATGATGAAGCTGGTGATAAAGCTGCCTCTGCCTACCAGGAGGCTCTGGATTCCTACAAGGATCGTCTGACCGTCTACACTCAGTGGTACGATGACGACGCTCGGGCTGCTGCTGTCTTCATCGCCAGTGTCCAGCCTCAGTTTTCTTCTGAGGTTGTGGGACTCCCTTCGGCTTTCTAGATGTGGACACATCTTCGTCAGCGCTACGAGCCCTCTGGTGATGCCTTGTACCTGTCCGTGGTCCGCCAGGAGCACTCTCTTCAGCAGGGTGATGCTACTGTTGACGCCTTTTACGCTCAGAGCTCTGCTGTTTGGCGTCAGTTGGACTCTCTCCGCACTGCTGGCTGTCGTACCTGTCCGTGCTGCCTGGAGGTACGTGCTGACTTGGAGTTTCAGCGGGTTTACAAGTTCCTTACTCGCCTGCGTCCTGAGTTCGAGCAAAGGCGTGCCTAGCTACTTGCACGCCACCCTCGTGTCACTCTCCTGGAGGCTCTTACCGAGATACGCGCGGAAGAGACTCGTCTGAGTGGTGCTGGTCTGATGCCACTCCCCTCTGTGCTCGCCGCTCGTCCGCCTGCTACACTGCCTCCTCCAGCGGCTACCACAGGTGGTGGTGGCCGTCCTCCGTCTGGAGGTGGCCGTCCTCACTGTTCCTACTGCGACAAGGATGGCCACACTGAGTCCCAGTGCTACAAGAAGAAGCGGCATCTTTCACGCCGTTCTTCTACTGGCACTAGTGCTTCTACGCCGACGTCTGCCTCGACTTCTTCAGCAGCTTCTCTCACCGAGCAGGAGATAGCCAGACTTCGACGCCTGCTTGCCGCTTCAGGTTCTCCCTCGACAGGTTCTGCAGGTTCTGCTACTGACTCTTCGGGCACTGAGAGACCACCTCCTACACAGTCAGGTACCTCCCCGTGGATTCTTGATTCTAGAGCATCTTTTCACATGACTCCTGATCCTTCCACTCTGTCTTCTATTACACCTCTTGATTCTCCTGTCAGTGTTCTTACTGCTGATGGTACATCTCTTTCTGTCTCTGGTCGAGGATCTCTTAGCAACTCATCTTTTCATGTTCCTTCTGTTGCTCATGTTCCTCGCCTTACCTTGCAGCTTCTTTCTGCTGGGCAGATTACTGACCTTGGTTATCGGGTGATTCTCGACTCTGACTCTTGTTGTGTTCAGGACTGCCACACGGGAGCTCTGGTTGGTTCTGGCCCTCGGCGCCGTGACTCACAGCGTCTTTGGGAGCTTGACTGGCTTCACCTTCCTTCCGCTGCCACCATCGCTGCCAGTCTCTCCGCTTCTGCCACTTCGTCTACCGGCTCTTTCCAGCAGTGGCATCACCGTCTTGGCCATCTGTGTGGATCTCGTCTGTCGTCCTTAGTTCGTCGTGGTCTTCTGGGGTCTGTCTCAGGAGACGTGTCTTTAGATTGTCAGGGCTGTAAGTTAGGTAAACAGATTCAGCTTCCTTATCCTCATAGTGAGACTGTGTCTCAGCGTCCTTTTGATCTTGTTCATTCAGATGTTTGGGGTCCGGCTCCCTTCGTTTCGAAAGGGGGTCATCGTTATTATATTATTTTTATAGATGATTTCTCTCGCCACACATGGATATATTTCATGTCTTCTCGTAGTGAGGCCTTGCCTATCTATAAACAATTTGTCACTATGATACACACACAGTTCTCCACTCCTATTCGTGTCTTTCGTGCTGATTCTGCTGGCGAGTACCTCTCTCGTCACCTGTGCAGCTTCCTTGCTGAGCAGGGCACTCTCGCTCAGTTTTCTTGTCCTGGTGCTCATGCTCAGAATGGTGTCGCTGAGCGCAAGCATCGTCACCTCCTTGAGACGGCTCGTGCTCTGATGATCGCCGCCTCTATTCCACCTCACTTTTGGGCCGAGGCTGTTTCCACTGCCACCTATCTCGTCAACATTCAGCCCTCTTCTGCTCTTAAGGGTGCGATCCCTGTTGAGCGTCTCTGTGGTCTTCTTCCTGACTACTCTGCCCTTCATCTGTTTGGCTGCGTTTGCTACGTTCTCCTCGCCCCTCGAGAACGCACCAAACTGACCGCTCAGTCTGTTGAGTGTGTCTTTCTGGGGTACAGTGCCGAGCACAAGGGCTATCGGTGCTGGGATCCTGTTGGTCGTCGGATACGGGTTTCTCGGGATGTGACTTTCGACGAGTCTCGTCCATTCTACCCACGTCCTGCCTCTCCTTCGGCTTCCTTTGTGGAGTCTCTGTCTTTCTTGACCTTTCCAGATACTCCTATATCTGTTTTGCCCTCGTCCACCTGTCCTACTGAGTCTCCACATATTCCCCCTGTGGCCTCTCCGCCGTTGTCGCTGCCTGTGTCGTCTCCTACGACTCCCCAGGCTCCTCCCACTATCGTCTACACTCGTCGACCTCGTATTGAGAATATTTTAGATGAGCCATCTTCTCCTGATGTTCCATCTTCTTCTGATGCTCCATCTTCCCCTGATGGGTCATCTTCTCCTCGCTACGCTCTCCGCGATCGCCAGTCGATTCGGCCTCCTGCCCGTTTTGCCTTTGCTGGCGCAGCTACTCGTGAGCCTGTCTCCTACCGGGATGCTGTTACTCACCCTGAGTGGCAGCTTGCCATGGCCGAGGAGATTGCTACCCTCGAGCGTACTGGTACTTGGGATCTTGTTCCTTTTCCATCTCATTCTCATCCCATCACATGTAAGTGGGTCTATAAGATTAAGACTCGCTCTGATGGCTCTCTTGAGCGCTATAAGGCGCGTCTTGTTGCTCGTGGCTTCCAGCAGAAGCATGGTATTGACTACGACGAGACTTTTGCTCCTGTGGCCCACATGACCACTGCTCGCACTCTTCTTTCGGTGGCGTCTGTTCGCCACTGGTCAGTTTCTCAGCTTGATGTCAAGAATGCCTTTCTTAATGGCGAGTTGCGTGAGGAGGTCTACATGCATCCGCCACCTGGGTATTCTGTTCCTGAGGGCATGGTCTATCGCCTTCGTCGCTCTCTCTATGGCCTTAAGCAAGCCCCCCGTGCTTGGTTTGAGCGCTTCTCCTCTGTGGTCACTGCTGCTGGTTTTTCAGCTAGTGATCATGATCCTGCGTTTTTTGTCCACATTTCGTCTCGTGGTCGGACTCTTCTTCTCCTGTATGTTGATGATATGATCATTACGGGAGATGATTCTGAGTACATTGCCTTTGTCAAGGCTCGTCTTAGTGAGCAGTTCCTTATGTCGGATCTTGGTCCTCTTCGTTACTTTCTTGGGATTGAGGTTACTTCCACTCCAGATGGTTTCTTTATGTCTCAAGAGAAATATATTCAGGATCTTCTTGATCGCGCCTCTCTCACTGATCAGCGTACTGTTGAGACTCCCATGGAGCTCAATGTTCACCTCCGACTCTCTGATGGCGAGCCTCTTTCTGATCCGACTCGCTATCGTCATCT
This sequence comes from Dendrocalamus latiflorus, assembly GCA_017311315.1. NCBI lineage: Eukaryota > Viridiplantae > Streptophyta > Magnoliopsida > Poales > Poaceae > Dendrocalamus > Dendrocalamus latiflorus. The sequence goes on from CM029675.1 coordinate 21,251,452, forward strand.
TGTTGGGAGTCTTGTCTACCTTGCTGTTACTCGTCCGGATATCACTTATCCAGTTCATATTCTGAGTCAGTTTGTTTCAGCTCCCACTCAGGTTCACTACAGTCACCTTCTTCGAGTTCTGCGATACCTTCGTGGGACTATCTCTTGCCGTCTCTTCTTTCCACGTTACAGCTTCAGGCCTATTCGGATGCTACTTGGGCCAGCGATCCCTCTGATCGCCGGTCTATCTTTGCTTACTGTGTTTTTCTTGGTGGTTCTCTTATTGCCTGGAAGACGAAGAAACAAACTGCAGTGTCCCGTTCGAGTGCAGAGGCTGAGTTGCGAGCTATGGCTCTCTTGACAGCAGAGATTACTTGGCTACGGTGGTTACTTGAGGATTTTGGTGTTTCTGTCACTACACCGACCCCTCTCTTGTCAGACAGTACAGATGCTATCAGTATTGCTCGTGATCCTGTGAAGCATGAGCTCACCAAGCACATTGGTGTTGATGCTTTTTTCATGAGGACTTGTGTGCATGATCAGGTGATTACTCTTCAGTATGTGCCTTCAGAGCTTCAGATAGCGGATTTCTTCACGAAGGCCCAGACTCGAGCACAGCACAGCTTCTACCTCTCCAAACTCAGTGTTGTTGATCCACCATGAGTTTGAGGGGGGGTGTTAGAGATATATGTATAGTTTGTTATTCCCCATTGTTATGAGGGGTTCTTTGCATATTTACCTCCTGTACTTTGTGTATATATACTGGCTCATTGGCCTCATATGAATACAAGCGCTATTCATAACACTTATTACCTGCTCGCTAGCAGCGTTGCCGTTCAGCTTGCTAAGTTCCTATGATTTCTTGCTGTTAATTGTTCTATACTTGTATTGAAGCATCCAGGCCCAGGTTCTTGCTCTCTTTGCTGATTTTGCAATAAGTTCGAAAGAAGCAAAGCACTAGCAAGAGCCAAGAGGGAGGGAGAAGCATCGAGGGCCAGGTTCACATTTCCATATGTTTGATTCTATTGCATAGGTTGCTTCTTAGATGAACAGTCAAGTAAACTTTTTCATTCAAACAAGAGAGGCCAGGAAACGGGAAGAATCCCCCTCATCTTTGTTAATCAACGCTACGATTCCAGGTCCGAGAATCATCCAGTACATCAAAATGGCAACTACGAAATGAAAAAGACATCCAAGGGCAGATTGCCCAATTCAGCTTAGGCAGCTGTTACAAAAACATTCAGAACGACAACTTCAGCCTCTGACGCTCAATCAATGGCTTGTCCCCTTCCTCTTCTTTCCACAAATCTTCCTCCCCCAATCAGAAAGTAAGTAGGGCCAGCTTGTAATGCGTCGAACAGCGGCCCTCGTCCTTGTGCTCCCGTGAACGCATTTCTTGCCCTTCCTCCTGCAAAGCTGCCCAGCAACTGAACCAATCCGATTGCAAACATTATACATCACAGCAGTGAGACCATCTGGTAATTGAAAAACGAAAACAAGCACAGTACCTGGTTCTCCAGCAACAAGCCAACAACTTTCGAGTTTTCCAGTTAACCTCACCAAGCCAAGTACTTACCAAATGATCAAAATCAACAGGTGCTGCACAGCATGCCGCATTGCGCATGTACTTTAGCTAAGAGCATCGGAGAAGAGCCATAGCTGCAAAGTTGCCTAGCAGCTTGCCAAATTCAAGGCTACCATACGGTCCATCTATACAGCACTATCAAGAGTTCAAGACAGTTGCAGAACAAAAAGAGAACAAACTTCAGGCAGCAAAACAACAACCAACCTGAAACTAAGGGACATATCATGCTGGCGGAAATTTTATTGGCCACCTCGCCACTAATCAGAAACTAACAAGATTCGGGTTTTGGCTGGGTGTTATAACAATCAACAACATGAGGGCATTTATTCAGCAAAGGACAATGCTTAGGCTGACATGTCCAATTTTAACATGAGCACCAGTTCATTATGCAGCTTGTTTTGGACAAATCCTAATTGCTGCACAACTTACGGAAAAGTGCAGTGTTGGTTTTCCAAGTGGAATTATCCCACAGTTTATTGCCTATAGAACAAACCAGCAAACTTCAAATTTATACAGAAGAAACAAAAACAACATAACTCTGTTCTAGCTGATACTACCATAGAAAAGCAGCACGGGTATGCAGTAATACTTCTTTGGCATATCAAAAGTTCTCTAGAGTTCCAACTAGTTAATTATCTGAGTTCACTGGCAAGGATAAGAATATCAGATATCTATGTGGATTTGTGTTCAATAATTGAACCCAGGTCGACTATAAACAGGCATATGGCTTAGCATTCAATAAATTGAACAAACTCCAAAAATACCACCAGCTACACAGCTCCATGCCAGGCACAAGGAGCCCCATTCCACGCACAAATTGAACAATATTTGCAGTACACACATTGATTTGTCAAGTAAACATGTGCTGCAATTCGCACAATGCAGTCTCCAGAAGAAGATACGTGCTCAACTCCATATGTGCCTCAATCCTTTTACTAGGTATTACTGATTGAGTTTTGGTTCAGTACATTCGCTTGTTCTCAGCCGTTCAATATAGCTCATCCAACGGTTCTCATGATCTTAACACCTCCGGTGCCTCTGAGTGGTGTGTAGGAGTGGTGCTAGGTAAAGTGGGTAAAGATGTAATTTCGTCCGAACAGTTACAACGCTGAATGCACCTCTAATCTCTTGCACAGTTTGGGCGGCATCACTGCGTCGTCACGTTTAACAAACTGACACTGCCCAATGTTGAACAAGGAAAGAGAAAGACTTCATGATCAGATCGCACGATGGGGACATACAGTTAGTTTTTGTTTTAGTCATATTCCCTTGTTTGGTACTCCTATATGGTGGAAAATTTCGAGTGAGAAAATTCGAAGCAGACTTTTATAAAGATACCTTATGCACTTTAGAAATGACCCACTGGACATGAAATTCTTTGACGACCTGATGTGCATGGTCCGTCAAACTCACGAAGCCATGGGCCGAGCGATGAAAACATCCAGGCGAACAGCGCGGTGGTTGTGAGATTACAGCGGCGGCGCTCGTCAACCATTGAAAACTGCGTGCGTGGTCCGGCAATAAAAGGGGTGGCGAGGAGGACCGAACCAGAGTTCATTACTGATTACCTACAATTCTTTAACATCATTCCCACCTTCACTTCATATTAGTAGCATAGAAGAACTCTTCAAACTAAGAACACTACACTTCATAATGCATTTCTTACATAACTCCATTTCTCTACCATTTCCATAGTTAATCAGTGCTTATCATCGATCAGTCAACCAAAAGATTAACTGCCCATCTTTGCATCATTTAGAGGTAGCAAGAGAATAAAAACTACAGATGAGAGCAGCAGAGTAGCTTTACATGGAGGAATTAGAGGCCATGGCTTAGGGAGAGCGACCTGCTCTGGGAGACGTCGTAGATCTGCCCCTTGATGGCCATGACAATTGGCTTCTTCGGGTCAGACCCGACGTACTTCCGCAGCTCCTCCGTGATCTCCCCCACCTCCACCGGCTCCGCAGCCGGCGCTGCCTCCGTCTGGGGCCCCTCCCTTCGCGGCGGCGGCGAGGAGACCGGACCGCACGACGCCGCAGCCACGCCCACCGGGGAGGAACACGGACCTGTTGCGCGCCACCCACAGGTTTTTTCTTAGAGTCTTGGTTCAGTCCATGTAGAGGTGTAGGAGGTGTTAGCACCTCCACCACAGCTTACCGTTAATTAATCAAGGGTAAAACTGTACAATCACTCCAAGAGCCTCTGTTTTTTGGACAGTTAGTCAGTTACCTAAAAAAAGGAAGGAAATGAAACACTCCCCGTTCAGTTCCGTCTACTTCTCTTACTTTTTTGCTCACTTCGCTAGCACCACCTCTTCGCACCACTCAATGACACTGGAGGTGTCAAGGTTATGACAGTCGTTGGATGGACTATATTTAACGGTTGAGAACAACTGAATGTATTGAACCAGAACTCTTTTTCTTATGTATAAAAAATCGCCGCAATGGAAAAAGAAGCGGTGAAGGCGCAGCAAGCAGCCGCCCGATGATAATAATCCTAATCTGCCATGCAGTACAGAACAATAATCTCCTAAATAATTTACATACTACTTACAAAACTGTATGAAAGATTAAATTATTCGCATGACAGCTTTTAAGCTTGGGATTTGGCGGGGTGCGCCAGGGCCGGGCAGCAGTGCAACGCCCGTGCGACGCGCGAGAGCTCCAGCAGCAAGCTACTGTAGATGAATCCTCCCCAATAAAAAATTAATTTAATATCAAAGTGGACACATAATCCACATATCAGATATTAAACTGATAAGAACAGATACTACACTTGATCTTAGCCAAAAGGCCGAGAAAGGTATGCTTGGTTATCGCACCCGGGGTCGCCTTATATAGAGAGCCTCCGCCTGCCGTTCGCTCTTGCTGCGCGATGTGGGACTAAACGAAGGCACAGCACGCGCTGCGCGGAGGATTGGGATGGCCTTGATCCCGGCCCAAAGTGCCTCCAGCCCTCCACGCCCGGAAGATTACTGGAAGTAGTATTATCTAAGATTTAGCCGTTTGCTTTACATAGCATGGTCGGGTTCTGTGTACCACCAAGTTTCTGTGCACCGAGTCGTCTGAAGGCTGAGTCAGGCGCAAATCTATGTGGATTTGTGTTCAATAATTGAACCCAGGTCGACTCTAAAAACAGGCATATGGCTTAGCATTCAATAAATTGAACAAACATCAACTCCAAAAATACCAACAGCTACACAGCTCCATGCCAGGCACAAGGAGCCCCATTACACGCACAAATTGAACAATATTTGCAGTACACACATTGATTTGTCAAGCAAACATGTGCTGCACTTCGCACAATGCAGCCTTCAGAAGAAGATATGTGCTCAACTCCATATGTGCCTCAATCCTTTTACGAAGTATTAGTGATAACATACAATTGTTTAACATCCCACCTTCACTTCATAAAAGTAGCATAGAACAACTCTTCAAGCTAAGAACACACTGCTTCACTTGAACTCTTCAAGCTTAAGAACACTGCTTCACTTCGTAATGCATTTTTTACATGACTCCATTTCTACACCATTTCTATAGTTAAATAAGTGTTTATCATTGATCAGTCTTATCAAAAGATTTACAGCCCATCTTTGCATCATTTAGAGGTAACAGAATAAAACTACATGAGAGCAGCAATGTCGCTTTACCTGAGGATTTGAGAGGCCATGGCTTGGGGAAATCAACCTGCTCTGGAAGACAACGCCATTGGCCACCTCCACTGGCTCCGCAGAAGGCGCTTCATCGGCTCAGGGCTCCTTTGCTGGGGTTTGTAAGCTTCTGAATTTTAGGCTTGAATTTGGCGGGGTACGCCGGGCCCGGGCAGCAGTGCAACGCCTGGGCGACGCGCGAGGGCTCCAGCAGCAAGCTACTGTAGATGAGCCCTCCCCCATAAAAAATTAATTTAATATCGAAGTGGACACATGGCCCACATATCAGATATTAAACTGATAAGAACAGATACTACACTTGATCTTAGCCAAAAGGCCGAGAAAGGTATGCTTTGCTCCGACGCCCGGGGTCGCCTTATATAGAGAGCCTCCGCCTGCCGTTCGCTCTTGCTGCGCGATGTGGGACTAAACGAAGGCACAGCACGCGCTGCGCGGAAGATTGGGCTCGAAGCTTAATAGACGAAGCCCAACATAGATGGGCTTGATCAGGCCCAAAGTGCAACAGAGCGTCCGAGCCTGACACATCACGGATGCCATTTTCTCTGCTCCTTCCAAGTATTTTTCCTCTACACCTCTAAAAAATGTACTTCATCTGGAATTCTAAAAGGCCATCTTTTTCTACATGTAAAAAAGTACTCCCTCTAGAACTTCAGCGTGAATACTGTATTGACCATCTTGATACAAAAAGGTAGCGAGAAAAATCTGTGGTATTGAGCGTGCCAAAGTGTCAATTGCTGAGGGTAAGAACAGAAAATACTTTTAGTTTCCTATACAGAACTCCGCATTAGACAGGACCCATCAGTTCGAATGGCGGGTACAACATCAACGTCCCATGTGATTCGCGCCCTTTGAACACATGGCTTTGACTTGAATCAGTCCGTCCTGCACAAGTGAATCAGCGGTTGTTCATTTTGGATGCTAAAATAAATAAAAGTGGCCGAAAGAAATGCCACTAGAAGAAAAAAGATATGAAGATGGAAAAAGTGATAAAGAGATACATACGTAATATGAAAAAGAGAGAAATAGAGAAACAGAGAAACCACTTCAAGAATACAGATGATCATATTGGTTGTGATCAAAATGGCTTGAGCTTTTGGTTTCAGCTTATTTTTGCACTATTCATAAATTTCGTCTTTTTCTGAACTTTTGGCTTTTTTTTGAGTTTTTTTACCGGTTCTTTTTTTCCTCGTATTTGTTTGTATTATACGTAATGGGCTAACATGTTTTTTCTATTTTTAAATTTTTTTAAATTTAATTATGGTAAATAAGCCTCTGTCAGCTACAGTGCTTTTTTCAGCCAGCTACAGTGTTTTCAGCCATAAGCCACGGGCTTTTCAGCCATTTTGATCACAACCATTATCTTTTAGCTTTTCTATTCAGAAGGTAGTATACACAGCCCCTCAGAGCAGACAAGTAGATCACATCTATCGGATGCAACGCAACAACCGCATGATTTACCTGCAGATGGGAGGATTTGCAACTTAAGCAGGGCCATAGGAAAGCAGCTATATTATTCACCCAAAAGTATTAACATACGCTTCAACAAGAGGGGCCGGCCGCACACGCCAGATGTCTAGAACTCCAGTACCGACTAGTAATGATAACGGACCAGCACCTCCAGGTCCACTGTGCTGGTGCCAATTACATAATCGAATTACACGAATTATTGCTGCAAGGAGTACTGGGTTGTTCTAACTTTCTTTGGCACCTGCCTCATCAGCTGCGGCGGCCTCCTTTTCTTTCACCTCCTCCAAGGTCGTCTCCCTCGGCTTGGCTTCGGTTGCTGGTGCATTCTCGGACTCCGCCCCGGTGGCAGCGGCGGTTTTGTTCGTCTCAGGGGATGTGCTTGTGTTGCCGTCTTCAACAGGGACCGTCCTCTTGACGGTGCCGACCTTCACGTACTTACTCACGAACTTGTATTCCCAGTCCTGCAGTGCGTCGAGCTCGAATGGCCCAAGGCCAGAGATGTCGCCGGTCAAATCCTGGGGCTCAAAGGACATCTTGGCTAGAGCTCTGCTGGCATCTTTACCTGCGAATAGCGCATAAGGTCCACCAGGTCCATAGAACATTCTACACGGAGCAGACAAAATGTGAGAAATGAAATTGGAAATATAATTAGAGTTACATATATTGAACTATATGGGAGCTTCGCAGACGCAAACACATTCCTAACACAGCTGTGGGGAAAAACAACACAGATATCATTGAATATATGATGAACATGCATCATGTAAAGCACACCCTCACCTAAAAGGCCACAACTTTACATGTGTTTTGAATTGGAAGAAGTGCACTGCAGAAATGATTATCATTGGGAAGTACAGGCACAATGCAAGTTAAAGCCTCCTTATAATAGATCCAAGAATTCTTATATTAGCATTATCATCTACCCACAAAATATGCGTGCTCCACCAGCAACTGCATCTTGCATACCAAAAGATAAAGAAGAGAAGACACATATCTTATTTCATTATTGAAGATAACTACAAAAATAATATAAAAAAGTAAAGACCAACAAACAACTTTCCCAATTTCTTTCCAGATTTCCAGTGCAGAGTACCTAGCTTCTAAAGAAAGGGGCCTTCCTTTTTACTTCCATGAAGTCAGAACGACTCAACAAGCATCAAGACAACAATATTTTTACATTTCATTTTTATATTTTTAACAAATAATTGTAATGTTAAGAAGAGAACCAGGTACTCTTTTTATTTTTTGGAGACAAGGAGGCACTCTTTTTACAACCCAACTTTGTTCTAGCATGTAACTCTTCTAGTATCTGACCTCAAAAGATAATTAGACCCCCTCCCTAGAATATTTGCAAGTACAAACTAAGGAACCAACAAGAACAAAAGAATATAACACAACTTATGTAGAGAACAAGGCCATAGTTCTTCAAACACAAATAATAAAGATGCGATTAGACAAGCCTAGCATCCAGTATCAAATCGATATTTCTCCTTTTCCTGACTATGAACATTGAACCTCAATATCCAATTATTACGAAAACATCCCACCACCTGCCATTTTTCTCACTAAAGTAGCAGGTTTTCCTGGTATCATTCCTGCTGGCATACAGTCAACTGATGATAAAAAGATTCTTATAAAGTATAGAAATCATCAAGATATAACAAGCTTAATTAATCACTAAACACTTAAAACGAAAAAGTTAAAGTAAATATATCAAACATTAGACACCCCACCGCCCGCCACGCTTGGCTGGGGGTACCCTTCCTGCTCCCGGACAAATTCTACAAACGCACCTCTTTTGAACTCAACAAGCTGAACCCGATAATGCAGATAAAAGCTACCAAATCCTTCAGATACCGCACCATCTACTCCTAGCGTACACCATCAAACAACAGTACAGTACAGGCTATTTCCATCTCCCCTATCCCCTAATCGACGGCCAACCCCAAATACGATGAGAGACTGAACGAACTTCACACAAATCCCAGCAAATTTATCGCCTAGAGTACTCCCAGCATCCAAAAGGACAAGCTTTATGGCTACATCTACGAAAAGTTAGACGATTACTAACTACAGGATAACCGGACAACCACATCCCAAAATAGAAGCACCAGAGCAGCGATTACAAAGGAAAAGGTAGGGTTTCGGGGTAAGGAAGGCACCTGCTCTGTGTGACGTCATAGATCTGGCCCTTGATGGCCATAAGGAGGGGCTTCTTGGGGTCGGACCCGTCGTACTGTCGGAGTTCGTCCTCCGTGACCTCTCCCAGCTGCACGGGCGGCGGGAGCGGCTCCGCCTCGGGCTCCTCGCGCTGGCGCGGCGGGGGCAGGGGCGGCGCGGCGAAGAGCCCCGACACGACGTGGTACAGCGCGGCAGCGACCGCCACGGCGGTGAAGAAGGCCGTCGGGGACAGCCCCGTGTACGCCTCGATCGCCTGCTTCAGCGTCTCCCACAGCTCGGCGACAGCCACCGCCATCACCGCCTCCTTGCAGCTCCGGTCGGACTCGCCGGCGAAGGCTAGGCTCTCTCCTCTTCCGACGGGTTTGACTCCGGGGAGCGGGGGTATTCTGGTCTTTTCGTAGATTTCGAGCCCGAGCGAAAGATGAGGTAGAAAAATATCTTCGAGTTTATGAAGGCCCAAGGGCATCGAGTGAGCTTGGCGTAGAAAGGCTTTCTTTCTTTTTTTTATTTGGGCGTGAAGGGTTCGTGATGTGGCTGACGAGTGGGCCATCGATTTGTGGGGTCCATCATCCCGGACAATGGCGGAGCTCTCGAGGCGGAATCTTCCGTACGCGGAGCACTTTTGGAAATCCGGAGCCAGGTGTGAGTGGAATTGGGATCCGCTATGCTTTAGCACGAGATGTGGATCCGGAATTCCTCATGATTTTTGTTGTTTTTAGTCCACTCATTTTGAGTTGAACTTTTAACTTCTCCTTTATTTTTATTATTTCTAAATTTCGTTTTTTCTATTTTTTTAGTTTTTTAGCTTTTTTTGTCGGTTCCGTTTCGTATTCGTTTGCATTATCTATGATGGCTAATCTATTTTTTATTTTAAAATTTAATTACGTTAAATAAGTCACCATTAGCTATGGTGTAATCTCAGCCAGCTACAGTATAATTTCAGCCATAATCCACTTTTTCATCCAAAATGAGCGGGCTGTTAAACCTTGTATCGATGACTATTACTAATTGAATACATTGATGATTAACCTAGATTTGATATACTTTCTTACGAGGGCATAATTAGCTATGTTCTTTTTAGTTTTTCAGTTGACTTTTAGTTTTAATTTTTTAGCAATCACTATTTATTATACTAATAAATAGCAAGCAAAAGCCATAAACCGCAATATAAAAAACAGATCCATGTACAATCACTCTTCAGCGCCAACTTTGTCTTCCTCCTTATCGTCATCTCTGACTCTATTGGCTATTGCCTTCTCCGCACCGCCCATCACACTTCTATTATCATCGTCTTCCACGGTTGGGCGACGTTTCGTCGCCTCACTGTGTCTCCTCCAAACTACTCCCACCTGCTGGCCTCAAAACCTAACTCCCTAATCTCTACACTGCGGTGCCACTCAACGCCCTGCTTCAAACTTGTGGCCACGATGCTCTCATCACAACCAGCAGTCTTATCGCCAATCGCCATCATTGCAGGAGAGGACACTCACATGGACTTTTAGTACATTTGGCCAATGTGCTACCAACAGCGACAAAGTGTTTCCTTTTTAAAAACTAGTTAGGTGTCCGTACATTGTAACGGAAAACTATTATTCAAAGGAATAGAATTTTGATGATGTTTGACTATATCTACTAAAATCAGTTGAGAGCATTGATTGATATGATGACCATCAAACTAATTGCAAAGAAAAGGTGAACATTTCACATACGCTAACATTTGTGATTCAAAAGCTCCAAACACATATATTAGTTTTCTTTGTGAAGTGTACGAAATGCGCACAAGATGGAGCCTTGTGTGCACTCTCCTCTACTCATTTACTCATATTTCACATTTTTGAGTAGTTGAGAGTATTGAAGTGCATTGCATCATTTGTTAATCATTTTGGCACTTGTTTTTTCCTTAAGCAAACATTGTGATTTATTACTCTTGATGCTTATCGGCACTCAAATGGCTTGGGAGGAGTTTTGCACGGTTGTTTTTTCAAGAAGATTGTGAAGAGGTCCGACACTGATAATAAGTGATGTGGTACTCGCCATCTTCGGAGCAGAGGAAAAGCACCCTAGTGGACTTGAGGTTGTTAGATTTAATTCGTGAAGCTTGTCTAATTCGTTTAGACTTACCTCAACGTAGACTAGTGAAGATCGGCAAGTCTTTAATACCACGAAAAAAACATTGTGGTTATTTCTTATCTTTACTCTTTCGCATTTGCTTTTCTAGCTATTGAATTGATATATCTTGTGTAGCTATAATTGTACTTAGTAGAGACATAGCTAGTGATGCCATAGAGAACTTAGAAAATCCGCTCTTGACTTGTGCTAGGTTCATTTATTGATCCTTGTTAGAATTAGAGCGAAAAAAATTTAGAACCTGCTATTTACCCCCCTTTAGTCGGTTATCCTTATTCCTATAAAAGTAAAGACTAGAAACTTATGCTGAGTAAGGTACACAAAAACCACTCAACTATAAGTTTTAACTTGCCAGACCTAGTTTAGTAGCTGCTCGCTTTGATTGAATACCTATATGATGGTTTGCTTTTCTAAAGGTTGGAATGGCCCACGTACAAGGGGTGGTATGAAGGCTGGACTTGAAAAATATCCTCTCTATTTCACAACGGTAGGTACACCTAGGGTTGATTCGCGGTTTCCGCTTTTGACCAGTGAATTACTTACAATGGGTGTCTCCGAGCGTACCAGGTAGAAGCTAAAAAGAAGAGTGCAGTAAAAGATCTTGTTATCTTAACACAGTTGCACATTAACATGTTGCATGCCTATAACATGACATTATGAGTCTGAGATATCTTATGGGTAAAGTTAGGTAGCTGCATGGTATAATAAATAGAATTCGAATACGCCGTGCTCCAGCTAATGGGGTTGTATTTCATAGGTGATCCCAACAATAAATCATAAGTAGAATTAGGAGAATTTTGATATGAAAATTGTGGATAAACAAACCCCTTTTTATTAATTAAGGGTGGGTTGTTTTGAACTATGGCTTATGGCTGTGATTTTTGAATGTTGGTCTGTTCATGAGAGGCAGTACGTATAAAAAAATAATCGTATATGATTTTAGCCAGTACACTGAACTTAGTACATTTTTACTACAATGAACATTAAGACTCCGCATCAAAAAACACATCATTTTTTAAAAATATACTGTAGCTACAGTACATAAGCACAAACGAACCCGTCCTAAGTATTGTTTTATTGTTTTAAATGTAATGTTCTTTGCCAACAAATTCGCATATAATATTTTCATATTACAATATGTGACTATCTATTTGAACTCCTCGCATGTTAAGTTAGATAGTCTTTCCGTATGGTTTGCTGAGTATATAGTATATTTAATCTTGCTTATTTTCATCAGATCGGAAAGAAGAAGAAAATGTGTTAACTAACATGTTAGAGTTACGATTGCACTCAAGCGCTCTTGTGGGTTTTTTTGGACCTTCTAAATATAAGTTAAATTTTAGACTTAGATGCTCGTAAAGTTATTAAAGTTTGACCGTTGGATTATATTTTAATCAAACTAATCATTTGTAAATATCGTGAGCAGACATAATGTCTTTTTTGCCCACAACTCAACTATTAGGCTGTTGCAAGAACTTAACGGTTATGTTCCCAAAAATGGGGTCATTACAACGTTGCACATGATGATTGGTTTCAAGAATCTGATGCTTACTCATTTCAGTGTAATATCACAGGAATAATCAGCAATTTCATTGAGCACATTTCATTGACGCAACCTCAGACAATAAGTAGAGAAGGAGCGAGACACAACCTGCAAATGGAGATCTAGTTCAAAAACAAAACAACTCGGAAGAAAACTACATGAAAATTCAAAGGCCCCAAGGACCGGTTTGGAGCACAACAGTTTCACTGGAATTTCGCAGGAAAAGGAACATCCGCGGAGCTCCTTTGCTCCCCTCTGGCTCATCTTTCAAGGCAGCCCACCCGGCCTAGAAAAAGCCAAACCAGCGCATGAAGCAACACGATGAGTCCATGTCCCATGCAACATCATTTTAAAGCATATGGTTTGGAGTTTCACATTCTAGTCATCATAGAGATGATCACAACACCTTCAAACAAGACAGACTATTCATGCATTTACAACATAAGCTAACCACACCACCATGCATGCGCATTATTGTTATCATTATTTCTCTAGGGTTATGGATTCTCGGTGCTTGCTATGATTTATGAATGACTGGTCAACAAGTTTCTACAATAAGGAGGCAGGTTTCAATGCCGGATCAGCATCTAATCCACAGATGTCAGCATCTCGCACTCTGCGTCAAACACCTTCCCGTAATCTTGCAGATCAAGTGAGCTCACCTCATCCCGGCGCCAAAACCAATCCTCATACCTATACCACCGCATGATACCGTCATCCATCATCATCCGCTGGCATGCAAGGCATGATCTACTCTGGCAGTGGTGGAACTCCCGCAGCCCGGAAGCTTTCTCAAGAGTTTGGTCATCCAGCTCATGAATCACTTGCCTCCGCCCATTCGCCACGATCTCAAACAGCAGGCAGTGGGAAATATTCAGAACCTCAAGATATTCCATGGAGTTCAATAAACACAGCAAGGCACCCATGGCCACTTTTGAGCAACGAAGGCTTAAGACTTTCAGCTTTGGAAGGTAGGTGGTAATCGCTGAAGCGAATAGGAGATCAAATGAGCCCATGACCTTGAGTTCTGCAAAGTTCTTGCAGCTCCTGGCTATCTCTTCCATAATATACGGAGGATGCCCAATGGTAGGCATAGTCAAGGACTCCAGCTCTTCCCACCTTTGAATAGCTTGGCATATTCCCATTTTGGTAATGCGGTTCCATGCTGGCATAACCAATCGTTTTATGTGAGGAGACCTGTTAAACATCACACAAGTACAGAACTATTTAATATTAGCCTTCTTCAATGCAAAATGACATACCATAGAACTTGAGTGTCCAAGAGTTTCGTCAAGGTATGAGAATAATGATACCAAAGAAACCAGAGTCCATTCAACTTAGAAGGTCCTCAAATAACCTTATCTGGACCTGTACTAGTTTGAACAACTATAAAATGGCAGCTATGCTGGTGTCGAAAGCCAATAATACAAGACAGAATGGTTAACGACAATAATATTTAATCCAGTTACCGCTTCGATGTACAAGCTTGATTCAACTATAGAGCTCATCTAGCCCTTAGCTACAATACATTTAGACAGAAAGCCATAAGTTGTAGCTTGCAAGTCAATTAATGGGCCGAAAATCAAATTGTCAGATTTAATATAGAGATAATACGTCCATATGAAGGAATATAGAAACAGAATGTTCATAAAATATAAGACAAGCTAAAAAAGAGTAGTTACCTTTCTGAGATGTAATGTAGGTGCTCATCCTTCATGTACAAATTGTAATGGAATATCATGCAATTAACATTTCCACAGCTAATTGCCATAGCCACCCGTAGTATTCTTGTAAGTCTCTTGTCAGACCTATCATCAACCCAAATATATGGAGATGCTCTTGTTTGAATAAAATTGGATTTTAGCAGCCCAAAGTCAAGAGTGCCCCATATAAGTGGATCTGAACAGGCCAAACGCCACAAACGGCAAACCTGAGATACTGGTGACAGCTCAACCAAGTTTAACTCCTTGAATATCTTCACAAGGACATCAGTGTCCATGTCCTCCCATCTTTTTCCCATCCATTTGTTCTCTCCCATTATTACCAAAATCCTGCAAACCAACAGAAACACATCAATTAGTGAAAATCAAACTATCTCACCAGGCTGCTGCCATTTACAAGGTGGTAGTGAAAATACATGTGCCCAACCATGAGAGTGCCTATAAACACATATAAATGAGGGCACTTATGATACAATGAAACAAGGAAAGTTCACAAAATCAATATAACAGGAAACCAGTTCGACCATCACAAATTCTACTTCTAAGATAAATGTGATAGCTAGTCAGCTGAAATATGGGGACCCTCTGCATCCACAATAATATGGTAGGTAGTTAAATCATCATAAGTAAATGGCACACATTGTATCTTCAAATGTTGAATCCCTTTTAAATCTACGGATTAGAATTTTCTAAAATGATGATAACATTGCTATGAAAATGGCCCAAAAGCAAATAAACCAATCCCAATTAGGAAATTACTTCCATGAAAACTCAGATAATAAGGTGCTAACTGCGATGTGTTAGCTTTTCAGCCGAACCAAGGGCATTCCCAGGCCATCACACCACCACAACCAATTGTTTTAATCCCAGGAATGAGGCAACTAGCACTGCCACAAACCAAACTACAAACTGTCTTGCTGATAACAGAAAAAACATCAAGTCCTAACATGCCATCAATCTCAAAAAAAAGAAGTCCTAATTCCTAACAGGCCATATACAGAGCTATCAGCCAACAAGAGAATCCAATTTTTTAAAAGAGAGAAATAGGAAATGTGCTACTAACGCAGCTAAGTAAACAACAATCAAATTTGACAACACAAACTCAAGGTTACATGCAAAAATCTAGGAGTTGCCTACTGAAGAAAGGTAGGGACAATGGAATAAGCAGGAAATGCAACTCAACTAAAACTCTAGCAATCACAGCACAGACAAGATGCAAACTAAAAATCTTTTCAAAGAAAAAGGGGAGCAATTAGATCCAGTGAATTCGTAAGTTGAAATCACTGGGAACTAAAACCAACAAAAATACAAAAGTGACAGAAATGCAGCCTTCTCTTACAATGCTCCACAGAACCACTAATGACGTAATCACGCCTAAAACGCACCCATACACCAACATGTGAACACAATCTCGGCTTAAAATTCGGTCCCCTCGCAAAGCTATCCACAAAACTACGAAATCAACCGCTAAAACCTAATGAGCCATGCTTTCCCACAAACGCGCACAAAGAGAAATCCTACAACAAGGGCGGCGCGGGGGGGGGGGGGGGGGGGGGGAGCATTAGGCTCTTTTCTTCTCCCTTGATACCACAAGTCCTAAGAGCACCAAAACGACACGAATCGCCAGATAGAAACATGAATCTTGAACAATTTTGTAACCCCTCCATCGTCCCCATACTCCCAGCGCAAGCCATCGCCACCGCCCGACCACCCACACACGCACAAACAACTACACAGGCACCAGTCAAACTACCCTATGGCTACGAATCACACTAGCAACAGCAGCGAATTCGCGGCAAATCGGACAACACAACACCCGGCCAAGGAATCTCGCAGGAACGTTCGATTCAATCCCTCGCGGCACGGATTAGGGGAACGCGAAACCAATCGACGCTAGGGCACACCGAGGGAGAAGAAATATTACCCGGCAGGATCTCCGGGAGGAGGAGGCGGTGGATGGGGACGACAAGTAAAGCGGCCCCGACCGCGGGGCCGGAGAAGGAGATCGAGGTCGGCGGTCAACTACGGAATTGCTCCGGTGGAGGCGGCCGGAGACGAGCGGCGGCGGCGGCGGAGGGGGTGGTGCATGGGTCTCTCTCTCGTCCCCCCTCGGCCGGGACGACGAGAAGGGGGAGGACTGGGAGCGTGCGGGTATCGGCCGCCGGGGTTAATTAAGCGGATCGGGTTTGGGTCGGCCTGTGTGGGCACGCCGTGTGAATCGTGGCTTCTGGCTTTGTCTACGTGGAGTATTACTGTTCTTCATGGGGATGATTAATTCGCGTGGGGTTTATTAAGGGAAATAAATAAAGATGCTGTTAATTCCATTGGTACGGAGTGCATAGATTGGACGATTGATGCCGGATCCAACCGGACCAGATTTCTATGTATTTTGATTGAGATTGTAGGCGGTGGCCATTAAAGATGGCAATGGGTACCCATAACCCGAAACCCGATGGGTAATTACCCATTAGGGTACATATATGGGTTAAAATGTCTACCTATGGGTCTACTAATGGAGAAAAATAGGACCCAATGGGTACGCGGGTGTGGGTATGGTTTGATACTACCCATACCCATTACCCAATGGATACCCGAGTATTTATGGACCATCTATTTGTAGCCCAGCTCACACAACAAATAATTATATTTGGCCCAGCCCAATAGATGTAAACTAAAACCCTAACCCTATTCCCCAGACGGCCGCCAGACCCCAATTCCCCATTTCACAGCCTCCAAGCCGTTCGGGGCTTCGGGCGCCCTCCATGCCACTGCTGCCGCCCTCCAAGCCGTTCGGCGCCGCTGCCCCCCTCGCCGTTCGACGCCGCCGCCCTCCAAGCCATCCTCGCCACCCTCTGCCAAGCCGCCGTCGCCCATCTGCCAAGCCGCCGACGCCCATGGCGGCACTCTCCGGCTCGACGAACGACGACAGTCGGTGAAGCTTCCTCGCCTCCTTTAACCCTTGTTTCCATTGCAGGAAGCTTAATACTAACCCTAGTCACCACTGCATCCAATCCACCCATCCCATCCCGAAGGGACGTTGACGTGCATGAACCTGACCGGCAGCCGCTAGATCCAATAGTTTCTTCTCCTACTGTCAAAGAACTCAATGTGGCCAGTGGTCCGAACAGCCGCCCCTGTCCAAGGCCAAATGCTGCCGCCGTCCCTGATCCAAAGTGGCGCAACACCAAGATTCAGAACAAAAAAAATTGATCCTTAATCTTGTATATCATGTCTCGGGTATGGGTTACCCGCCGAGTTTATTTCACCCGCGCGGGTATGGGTTTGGGGGAAATGTTGTACCCGCCTGTGTTATTGGGTCCTCCAGCGGGGATGTTTTTGCTTAATGGAGGTGAGTTTGGGGTGGTGAAACCCAATGGGTATAGACCCATTGCCATCTTTAGTAGCCATGGCTTCGCGGAGACTGGGCTCCAACTGGGAAGTCTCGATCTCGCAAAAGCACACCGGGAGGTAACTCCCGCTTTTGTCTATCTTCTCTCATATGACTTGTTGCAAATGAATTCGGTTTCTAGTTTTTGGAAGCCAGAAAAACACTTGAATTTTTTTTCTTAATTTTGATTTTTCTGGTTTTTGGCTTTTTATTTTTCCCCCTATATTCCTTGGGATTGTCCATGATAATATAATAGTTTTTATCTTTTTCTCATTTTCCTCATTATTTTTTCTTATTTTTTGACTCAAAAAAGCTAACACCCTCTATAGTGCATTTGTAGCTGAAAGCCAACAGACAAAATCAGAAGCTGAGACTTTCAAGTCGGTTGGATAGCCCTTTAACGTTGACACTAAAGGCAATGGATTCGATGGCGGTGTTTCGTAGGGTAGAAAATAGATACGAATTATTCATATTATTTTGTTACCGTATTCGATATGATATGAATATGGTATAAATTTTTTCATCCACTTAACAATTTCTCTCCTGCTCGTATTCATATTAGAAATTGCATAAAAATATGGATACGAATATGATATGAACTTTCCTGTAGATGTCCTTGGTTTCCGTCGGCGACCTTCGCTGACGCTCAATCGGTTGCCACCGTTACTACTCTGCTCTGCCATCCTGTAACACCAGGAAGGAGGAGGAGGGGTAGGAGATGATGACATGACTCAATCTCGTCCGTCCACACCACCATCATCAGTCCTGGCGCGCGCTGGTTGGGCTGATTTGGTTATACATTTTGGGCCGAGCCCAGTACTATTGAGCACTGTTCATCGCAAACCTGACCCGCTACTGTTTGAACCAAGTCCATTTTGCACAATAAATCGATCCAATACTATAGCCACCCGATCTGCAATGAACAGTATTAGAATCGTTATTGTTCATCCGAAACTCTAAAATCACAAATACCTCCATTTTGACCATTTCAGCCCCGTGAACCCATTTCCGATCTCCGTTTTGTCAAAGCAAGCCTCGATAAAATCTAAACTCACACTACTCTAAAATCAATCCTCCACTTCCAAAATTTATCCAGCACGTTTATAACCTTTTTGACTGTCCCGAGCCATCTGGTCCAACTCTAACCCTGTCAACCAACCCAAGCATTGTTGAACTCCAACCACCCAATCCATTTCCTTTATGACTTTTCTTATTATTTAATTTTATTTTGTTCCTAGTTTGCATTTTGCAAGGCAGGAGCTTGTTTGACCTCGTTTTCCACGCTAGTGAACGGATCAAGCTAGTTGGTCAACAGAAGAGTTGCAAGAGCAATTGAAGTAAACTTGAAGTCGGCAGAGAAGACCAAGAACATCGGGAAAAAGGGAAGTCACATGTTTTTGATCATGTTGAACCTACATGTTGTTAATTATTTACTTATCAGTACTTCCATTACTTCATATATGCGTTGGTATTTTATGTACAATAAATATTTAGAATAACATGATACATAGTTACATCTTACCACTGAAAAAGCCATGTTTACTTCAATGGCCATATTCACCTTGACAAAAGATCTAGTAATGTTAAATCTACTACTTAAATAACCATTGTAGTGTAAGAAACTCAATTATTTTATACTACTGTTTAGCAGATCATTTTGCCAGTAATTTTGTAAAAGTGTTTCTTAGAAAATGATTATCATGAGAACCATGTGTTGATTGAGTAATGGTGTCGTTGAGCACTATGATTTGTTTTTAGAATCAAAAAATGCCTTAGAGTGAAGTGACAGTAAAGTTGGCGAAAGTAAGGATGACCTTATGCTGAGCAAAGAACATAGTTATCGCCCAACCATAAGTTTTGACTTATCAAAACTAGTTTAGCAGCTGCTCAAATCGATTGAATTTTTATAGGAGTGAGAAGTGTTACTATGGGAGGGGGTAAAGCCATACTGAACAACGGTAGATTCCTCTTAGGACGGGCAGAAGATATCTGGCCGTGTCGGCGGATACTCGGGTCTGAGTTGGAGGTCTACCGGGTAGAGCCTATATAAAGAGATGAGCAGTGAAATGACCTTATTTTCTTAACCCAATCATGAGAGTTAAGAAATCTTATGGGTAAAACTGGACAACTCTACGGAGTAATCATAATGGTATCTCGAATACGTCATGCTTCCGGTAAAAGAAGCTATGTTCATGGATAATTCCAACAGTGAGGCATAAGTAGATTTGGAAGTGATTTGAAAAAAATGTTAAGGTTTGTTAATCAAGTCTTGAAACCCTAAATCCTTAAATAGTTATTATTCTTTTGTGTTTAAAAATGTTTACAAACAAAACTACATTCTCATATCATAATGAAACAACTATTTCCCATCACCTGAAAGTCCTGACAAGTAGTTATATAGCATTTTTCAATGTGATTTTCTAAGTATGGTTGATTGTACTTAGTATTGCAATATTTTCACCACAATAGATACCAAAAGAAAAGAGGATGTTGCAAGTTTTCGTGTTAGGGTTACGACTGTTCTCAAGCGTTCCTGTGGAGTTTTTTTGGTTCTTTTGAATGTAACTTAAATTTTGGGCTTAGACTTTTGTATTGTTGCTAAAGTTGACCATTAGGTGTTACTTTAATCAAACTAACTTCTTTTAATTGTTCATGAGCAGACATGATACTCTTTCTATCCGCAACTGAACTTCTGGGCTGTTGCAGAAGGTTCGACGTTCTCGTTCCCAAAAATAGGGGCATTACATTACATGT
Organism: Dendrocalamus latiflorus; assembly: GCA_017311315.1. NCBI lineage: Eukaryota > Viridiplantae > Streptophyta > Magnoliopsida > Poales > Poaceae > Dendrocalamus > Dendrocalamus latiflorus. Next base: position 21,271,867 of record CM029675.1, read on the forward strand.
GAATTATATTTTGATCTTCTACTTACTATCCACCAGTGGACAGACATGCAGTATATTAATGCTCTTCTCTCTCTATTCCACAAGTGAATTGATAATAACAATTTATTTACAAAAGGTCAATGGCAAATACTATGCCAATCTATTATAATATTAAAGCAGAAACAAAAGAAACCACCATATTCGCTCCAAGGGATAAAAATTATCACGTTAATAAAAAAGAGAGATAGATCTATACTGTCGATTCTAATGGGCCAAGATTACGACGGTCTAAATTAAAAGACAGAGTCTATATCAGGTACAATCTAGAAATAACTAAAATCCAAAATAAGAAATAAAATAAAGCTACAATTTGATTTCTATAAGGAATCCTAAGTAAAATAACTAAATAAATATAATTTAGAATGAAATTTTTTAAAAATAGCAATTTGATTTATGTACGAATTCAACCAAAAAATAACTAAAGTTCAGGATAAAATAAACAAAAAAATGGCAATTTGATTTTGATAAAAAAAATCCTAAATTAAAATACTTAAATAACTTTAATTTGGGAAAATAAATAAAAATAGTAATTATATTTGTATCTGAATTTCAAACAAAAATATTTCAAATTCGAAATTAAAAATAAAAGAAAATTTGTAATTTGATTTTCATATGAACTATCTATTATATTATTAAAGCAACGCAAAAGGAGCCACCACGTTTGCTCTCATGGGATTAAAATTCTCCTGTTAATTGGAGGAAAAAGACAAAGATATGCATAATTGATCGTAATGGATCCATATTATAATGGTTTGGATTAAAAGAAATAGTCCATATCAAGTACAATCCAAATAAAAAATAAAATAAAATTAGCATTTTGATTTTTCATATGAATTTCCAAGTAAAATCCCTAAATAAAAATAATTCAAAATAAAAGTAAATAAAAATTAACAATTGGATTTGTATATGAATTTCAATAAAAAAATAACTAAAATTTAGAATAAAAATAAAATAAAATAACAATTTGATTTCAATACGAATTATAAAGTAAAATCTCTAAATAATTAAACAAAAATAGGAATATGCAGCTACATGATCCATACACGATGGACAATGCTTACGTTTTTAAGAACCTTAACAACTTAGTATGCTCAATAATTTTCTTCCATCAAGCTTATACTTTAATTGCATTTCTCAAGTTGTATTTTCCTTTGAGCTGGTCATTTACAAAGTCTATGATGTCTTAAAACCCTAAATAACCTATAAGATACGTAAATATATTATTAAATATATATATGTTATATTATTTAATACTAAAAATTTAAAATAAATTTAGCCACACAAATACACGGACCATCCTGCTAATTCATTAAAGAATGAGGTAAGCATCTTGGACAGTCCTAAAACTCGAAGCCGGGGTAGACGAGATGTTACACAGACTCCCCACGCGAGCTGTATCTTGGTAACAACATATTTCAGACAAAAAATCTCTAAGTAGTTGAAAATTTATATTCAAACAAAGCACTCCGTTCAATATGGACTTCAAGTTTGGATATCAACCGTCAATGCACCACGTCTAGAGGCTGAAAAACGGTCACATTTGGGCCGGTTAAATTCAAGCGTCAGGACTAATCATCAACTTATCAATATTTAATTTATTCATATAAACATAAAAAAAACATTGTCATAATCATCAAACATCGACATAGCGACCGTTTCCCTCGCGCCCCTGCAGTGACCTCACCGGTCTCTCTCTAAAACGTCAGCGTGTTGCCGTCTGTCTGTCTGGCTCACCTGTCTTTGCCGTCTACTTTTCCTCCCGTGGCTCTTCCTTTGAAAGTGAGCTGCTTTTGCGTCATGCGTTTGTGCCTTAGCCGTGTGGACAGTGGGGATGTTCAGACGAAGCACCAGTACTAATAATTGATGCAGATTTTCTTAGGGGTAATCACAGAAGTACCTGTTGACTTGCCACTTTACTTGGGTTAATGTATGTTGCTGTAAAAATATTGTCGGTCGAATAATTGTGCTTTTCTTTTCGACTTCTAAAACATATTTTTTTTTAAATTTTTGCAGTAATTAGCTTTCAAACGAAATATCTTTTAAGATATATTTTATAAATTTGTTATAGTACATACTACCACAGCCATTTTCCGTGAATGGGTGAGTCAGAAGTGAAAGCTCATCAACTGTCATGACTTGCGTGGCCTGCCGTTTCTCACATAATAGAGACCAGTTCAGTTAGCCTCCTCACATGAAAGCTAAGCTTGGATCAGTTTGGCCAACACATTACACATGTTACATCCACACACCTCACAAACCACACCGTAGCTCTTAACTTTTCTAACTTTGCTTGCTGCTATGATTTATCTTAATAATTATTATTTGTTAGACCAATAAATTATATGAAAAACTATAAACTACAGTATCGAAGAACATGTCTTATGTCGTGCTAGAAGACACTGGACAAGCGGACTAATGTTTGAGAGTTGTGTTGTTTCTTCTTCCGTTTTGACTTTTGATTCGTTTGTCCTGTGTGTTTCTCTCGCGTGCACCTCGCCGCTGCCGTCGGAAACATAGGCATGATTTGACATTGGGAAGAAAAAGGAGCGGCAGTGTCTAAGTGTCTTGTGCTTGTTTTTCCCTTCCGTCGTTCGGTTTCTAGCAGGAAACCCAACCAGTACAAGTTTGTAACTAGCAAATGCTATAAATTCCAACTTACACAGTAAAGCACTATTTAGAACGCATGATTCCCATGGGAACTATTTTTCTATAAAGTCTTAGCAAAATTTCTATCTTCCAAATAAGACCTAAGTCTTAAAGAAAAAAAAATCCACTGTAGTATAGAAAGCTTCCTAACTTTTTTTTTGATAGTTTTTGGCTACGGATTCTTCGGAAGCCGAAATAAACAAGACAGTTTCTCGAAGCCGCTTTCTCAAACAACTTTTTCGAGCTTAAAATCGTGTATGCCGTCCGTGTCTCTACCATATCGAAAAACACAGACAAAAGCTATCGGCTTGTTAGACCATGTAGTGGTCGTGCACTTTAGTGATGATAAATAATTGACATTTGGGTTTTATTGGAATTGCGTTTGTAAATATTCTGGTCGATGCGCTCTTATTGCCAGAGTATTCAGATTAACAGGTCTGGTCGGCAGGCGTCGACCACGGTAAATCGAATACGGTAGCTCGAGCATGGAATTTCGACCACGACAAGGTAATCAGTAGACTTCGAACTAGTAACAGTGAACAAGTCGTGAGATACAGTGAACTGGTCGAAGATTGTAATCTTGTCTATTCAGTAACCGGTCGTCGGTCATAGCTACAGTATCTTTTTGATGGCCGTAGCTACAATGCTTTTTCATAGTCTTAGACTAGAAGTTCTACGATACTTGTGATTCCCGAGTGTTCTAAGCGGAGCGATAGTAATTCCTAAGCACTTGTGTTTTCGAGTACTCGATGAGCTTCATAATATGTGATTTGAGGCTAATTTCTGGAAAGCGATAGGTTTTATGATCGTGGCTGATCTAGTTGATCTTGTTAGATGTATAAGGGTGTGATATGAGTGTGTGGACTAATGTTGATCAAGTTATGAACAACTTGTGCCAGGGAAAGCATTATTTTGTCTTTGCATATGTAGGGTGGCATGGAAGTGATTATGGTCGGTGACGAGGAGGACCGGGACTAGAATGGGAAAATATAAGGTTTAGACGGTCGAGTAAGTCACACGATGTAGTCAGGCTCATACTGGAGTATGTGGAGATCAAATGTGGTGATGCGTGGAGAAGATACAATAGGTGCTATCCTGGAGGCTTCGATACGTAAGGTGATGGTACATGATAAAGATATAGGAGATGCTGTCCTGGAGGCTTTGTCATGTAGTGAGTTAGGAGTTGCGGAAGGAATCTATAATTGAGATTGAAAGAGTTACGGATAGAGTTCGTAACTTGGAAGGTGTAGAGATTTGAATAAAATTCATGTTCGGAAAGATTTTGGGTTCCTTGGTTTTCAGAAGAGATAAAATTTTGAGTCCATATTTGAGGTGAACACGGTTTGGATGCTAGCCTATAAAAGCAGGGAGAGATTACGGGTTAACATGATGGTTCTAAGAGAATTTTGAGAAGGTTTTGATTTTAGATTTTGGCTAGGGCGTTTAGGGGTGCTTGTGAAGGCACTTTGTAGATCCACAAAAATTCAGCAATAAATATCATTTTGAATCAATCTGGTTCATGATTTGTTAAAGATTGTGATTGGGTTAAAGCATTCGACCACGTACAAACCGGTTACAGACAAAGCGATCGAAGCGGTCGAACAGAGTGATCAACAAGTAGTTGAAGCTGAGCGATTGTTCGGGCAATTGTGTGAGGAGCGATCATAATCTTTATCGACCGTCAGGAGAATGTAAAAAGCGGCGATAATCATTCATCCCCTTTGATTATAGTATTCAATACTACACGGTTGCAGTTAAAATCTATTAGCCGTAACTTCAAAGAACATAACTTAGAATTTTTGTGCCAGATCGATAGCATATCATCGCTTAAGATCCATCCATCGATCGATCGAGAGAGATGCTGCCATGTTTCTCGTATTTGTTTGTATTATACGTAATGGGCTAACATATTATACGTAAGCTGCCTACATATCGCAGTACTCAATTTATGATATTCTTGTGCAAGTTTTCCTGTCATTCATGAAATGTTGGCACAGATACTGAGATATAAGAACTCCGGATTGCAGGAGAAAAGATGAAATGATGTAGAGACCAACAACTCGTGTCTTGAGGAGATCAAAAAAGATGGGCAGCAACACAAGACTAATGGATTTTTTTTTCTTCAGCAACACAAAAAAGACCAGCAACGCGTGTCTTCAGGATTTTCATTACATCAACATGGGAACATGTACATGCCTGCGTGCATCACGTGTAGGTTCTTCTTATAAGTGCTCCTGGTCCTCTACGGCTTCCGGCACCTGCTCCGGTGATGCTTCTTCCTTGGTTGCCTCCGTCTCACATAATAGAGACCACTTCAGTTAGCCTCCTCAGATGAAAGCTAAGCTTGGATCAGTTTGGCCAACACATGTTACATCCACACATCTCACAAACCACACCCAACGGCCACAGTTCATAGGGTTTGGATCTGCCGGTGCGCGCGGCTCTTTTCTCTCGCTCTTAACTTTTCTAACTTTGCTTGCTGCTGCCTCGTCTTATATCTCTATTTTTTTAGCTTTTCAATAATTATTAATTTATCTTAATTATTATTATTCATTAAATTAATAAGTCGTATCTAAAAAACCATAGTACAAAAAGGACATGCGCTATGTCGCAATAGAAGATACTGGACAAGCGGACTAATGTTTGAGAGTAGTGTTGTTTCTTCTTCCGTTCTGACTTTTGATTCGTTTGTCCTGTGTGCTTCTCTCGCGTGCAACTCGCCGCTGCCGTCGGAAACATAGGCATGATTTGACATTGGGAAGAAAAAGGAGCGGCAGTGTCTTGTGCTTCTTTTTCCCTTCCGTCGTTCGGTTTCTAGCAGGAAGCCCAACCTATACAAGTTTGTAAATAGCAAATGTTATAAATTCCAACTTACACAGTAAAGCACTATTTAGAATGCATGATTCACATGGCCCATGGGAACTATTTTTCTATAAAGTTTTAGCAAAATTTCTATCTTCCAAATAAGACCTAAGTCTTAAAGAAAAAATCCACTGTAGTATAGAAAGCTTCCTAACTTTTTTTTTGTTTTTTGGTAGTTTTTGCCTACGGATTCTTTGGAAGCCGAAATAAACAAGACAGTTTCTCGAAGCCGCTTTCCCAAACAGCTTTTCAAGCTTAAAATCGTGTGTGCCGTCCGTGTCCCTACCATATCGAAAAACACAAACAAAATCTATCGGCTTGTTAGACCATGTAGTGGTCATGTACTTAGTGATGATGAATAATTGGCATTTGGGTTTTTATTGGAATTGCGTTTGTGAATATTCTGGTCGATGCGCTCTTGTTGCTAGAGTATTCAGATTAACAGGTCTGGTCGGCAGGCATCGACCACGGTAAATCGTGTACGGCAGCTCGAGCATGGAATTTCGACCACGATGAGGAAATCAGTAGGCTTCAAACTAGTAACAGTGAACAAGTCGTGAGCTGCAGTGAACTGGTCGAAGGTTATAATCTTATCTATTACAGTAACCGGTCGTCGGTCATAGCTACAATATCTTTTTGATGGCCGTAGCTACAATGCTTTGTCATAGTCTTAGACTAGAAGTGCTACGATACTTGTGATTCCTGAGTGTTCTAAGCGGAGCGATAGTAATTCCTAAGCACTTGTGTTTTCGAGTACTCGATGAGCTACCGATCATAATATGTGATCTAAGGCTGATTTCTAGAAAGCGATATGTTTTATGATCGTGGCTGATCTAGTTGATCTTGTTGGATGTATAAGGGTGTGATATGAGTGTGTAGACTAATTTTGATCAAATTGTGAAGAACTTGTGCCAGGGAAAGAGTTATTTGGTCTTTGCACGTGCAGGTTGGCGTGGAAGTGATCATGGTCGGTGACGAGGAGGACCGGGACTAGGATGGGAAAATATAAGGTTTAGACGGTCGAGTATGTCACACGATGTGGTCAGGCTCGTACTGGAGTATATGGAGATCAAATATGGTGATACGTGGAGAAGATACAATAGGTGCTATCCTGGAGGTTTTAATACGTAAGGTGATGATACATGATGAAGATATAGGAGATACTGTCCTGGAGGCTTTGTTATGTAGTGAGTTAGGAGTTGCGGAACGAATCCATAATTGAGATTGAAACAGTTATAGATAGAGTTCGTAACTTGGAGGTGTAGAGATTTGAATAAAATTCATGTTCGAAAAGGTTTTGGGTTCCTTGGTTTTCGGAAGAGATAAAGTTTTGAGTCCATATTTGAGGTGAATACTGTTTAGATGTTAGCCTATAAAAGCAGAGAGAGGTTACGGGTTAACGTGATGGTTCTGAGAGAATTTTGAGAAGGTTTTGGTTTTAGATTTTGACTAGGACGTTTAGGGGTGTTTGTGAAGGCACTTTGTAGATCCACAGAAATTCAGCAATAAAAATCATCTTAAATCAATCTGATTCGTGATTTGTTGAAGATTGTGATTGGGTTAAAGCATTCGACCACGTACAAACCGGTTACAAATAAAGCGATCGAAGCGGATGAACAGAGCGATCAACGAGTAGTTGAAGCTGAGCGATTGTTCGGGCAATTGTGTGAGGAGCGATCGAAATCTTTATCGACCGTCAGGAGAATATAAAAAGCGGCGATAATCATTCATCCCACTCTGATTGCAGTATTCGATACTACATGGTTGCAGCAAAAATCTATTAGCTGTAACTTCAAAGAACATAACTTAGAATTTTTGTGCCAGATCGATAGCATATCATCGCTTAAGATCCATCCATCGGTCGATCGATCGAGAGAGATGCTGCCATGTTTAAGCTACCTACATATCGCAGTACTCAATTTATGATATTCTTGTGCAAGTTTTCCTGTCATTCATGGAATGTTGGCACAGATACTGAGATATAAGAACTCAGGATTGCAGGAGAAAAGATGAAATTGATGTAGAGACCAACAACTCGTGCCTTGAAGAGATCAAAAAGATGGGCAGCAACACAAGTATCGGATTTTTTTCTTCAGCAACACAAAAAAGACCAGCAACGCGTGTCTTCAGGATTTTCATTACATCAACATGGGAACATGTACATGCCTGCGTGCATCACGTGTAGGTTCTTCTTATAAGTGCTCCTGGTCCTCTACGGCTTCCGGCACCTGCTCCGGTGATGCTTCTTCCTTGGTTGCCTCCGTCTCTTGATCTGCCTTCGCAGCCACCGCGGCCTCGGGTTCGCCATTCTTCTTCGCCACCGAGGCGGGATTAAGCAAATTGTTGTAGCTGCCCGTCTCCTTGAACAGCTGCCAGAAGTGATTCTGGCAGTAGAGGATCCCGTTGAGGGCGGCGTAGGAGGCGGTCGTCAGGAGGCAGCCGCCATGAGCGCACTTGAAGCAGGTCTTGTGGTAGGGCTCACCCTCTAAGGTCATCTGCAAAGGAATTGAAATGATCAGACTTCAGACATGCAATCGGAAAGCATGGCAAGACGAACTCTTAAAAAAAAACAGAAATAGGCGCATGTGTATACTGTCAAAACTTTAATCATGAAATCTGGTTAAGTTTGACATGATGCATTCGTACATGCGTGTGCATCCTACTTTATTTTTGTTTGGCAAAAGTTGAGAGATGAACATTTCGCTCCATTGCCTTGGTGTATAAGTTTCCACTGCTTTGTCAACCGACAAAATGATACATAAAAACTGAGATAGTTCGATCGTTAGGAAAGGAGATTTTGTACCTTCTCCAAGGGTACACAGTCTTCTTGCAGGCAGCACACTTATCCTGAGTTCCACAGAACAGAGAGGATAGCTTGTTGGGGACCTTAGACTGTTTATCATACAAAAACAGATTGCATGAGCTGCAATCCATGACAAATTTTAAAATGCATGATATTGCTGATTGTACTCCATGAAATATTTGAATCGACAGCACGGATAGCCAACCATACTGGTGGCTTTTTGGAGATCATAATGCCTATTTGTTTCATAGCCTTTTTTTTAGGGAACGCGCAGAAGAATTGCGCGCCTTTGTATTAAGAAAGCAAACAAAGGGTTAGCAGAGGGGTGCAAATATTTTACAGGGGTGCAAAATATGAACTCTGGCCCAGAGGACGGCTAAACAAACTTTCAAAGCAATCAGAAAGATGGTGATAATGCAGTACCTGGTCATTGTTTGCCTTCGCACCTGAACAGCAAGAAAAGAAGTATATCAATAAGATTCCTGTTGTGATTTCATAACAGTAACAGGGGAAGAGAGATGCAAGTCAAGCGTACCTGTTGGGAAGTTCTTGGCGAAGGTGCCTGTCTCCTTGAAAAGCTGCTCAAAATGGGTCTTGCAGTAAAGAAGCCCATCCATGGAGGAGTAGTTGCACATCTAGAAATAGCACAATTTAACATCAGCTCATGCACAACATATAATTCAGAAAATCATAGAGGGGGTGTGAGAAACTGATGCTTTGCATCACGGATCGCAAATGTCAAGAAGAGAGCATACCGAAAGAGTGCCTTTGCAGTGGCTGCATCTGAAGCAAGACTTGTGGTAGGGAATGCTATCCGCAGTAAGGAGATCAATGAAATGGACAGTCTTGTCACAAGCCTTGCACTTGTCTTGTGTACCAGAGAACGTCATCCTGATATTCTAAGTGGTAATGCCTAGCAAAATATGTTGCTCAGTTGCTGATAAGAGTTGGCTGGCACAACCCTTCTGATGATGTCAATGTAACTTGCCTTCGACTCTCAATCTGCAACCGGATAGATGCCGACGAAAGCCAAAGAGAGGGTGGGCACAAGAAATGATGGAAGGCTTTAAAATGCAATGCCCGAAACCTGATTTGGGGAGGCAGAAGGTTGGGGGAGAAATAGAAGAGGCTAGGTTCCAACTCCAAGCCAGAGGAAAAGGTCAGAAAGGTGAGATTAGATGTGTCACGTCATAAATGCTAACTTCGGAGTGTTATTCTCCTACACACAGTGTTCAACTATATTAGTGTCCAAGGATAACTAATGACTAATAATAGTCCAAGACATCAGCATACGTAATAGGAAACTAAAGCTGGTGTAATCTGTTGGTCAATCTTCTTTTCCTTTTTTTTAGAAAAGAAGTAGTCATCTATTATTAGGGTGGATTCTTTTGGACAGATGGCTTATGGCTTAAATATTTAAATTCTAGCTATTCACGAGAAGTAGTACGCACAGGAAAATAGCCACATACGATTTTGGCCGGTACAGTTGAATTCAGTACACTTTTTACTACAATCTTTTTTATGACCCAGCCTTAAAAAATACACCGTTTAAAAGATAGTTACTGTAGATAGTATGGGTATAAGCCAGCTATAAGCTGATTCGAACCCAGCCAAAGTTCACCCAGAAAAAATACCCAGAAATATGTGCATTCTTAATAAATCCAGTAAACACACATAACATGTTCATGTGCACACATACGATGAATATTAAAGAGTAAATAACGTACACTTCATTGTACAATGAGTAAACGTAAAGAACATGTCATTGGCCTTTTCATGAATTGTGACCCTGAACACGAATTACATTTCAGCAATAAAGAAGAATGAAAAATAAGCTTATGGAATGATCTGAACAGAAGTTAGTTTTCTAGTAACTATAGACTGTGAACTGGAAGAACAGCAGAAAAGGTGGTGTGGCGTAGGACTCACATTATCTACCTACCTTTGATCTCTCACCTGAAGTGTGGAATCTTCCTTTGCTCGGGCCACCGGCAAACAGGATTACTTTTTATCTGGCTTGAAGTGCCAAGAATTCATTCTGCAACAGAGAGTGTACTCATGTCAGTCGTGCTTCTGTGCAAAGTAAAATTATCATGGATATGCAGGGAAATGCCAACATTGACAATTTTCCACTTTAGTTTCTATCTTCTAACAGGTGATGCAAATGCAAAAGGTATATGCAATTTACCACAACAAATTTTATAGAATGGAGAACTTGCAAAAACACTGCTATTCCAGATATCATACTATTCACTGTTTGTACATTCCAAAATTGGGTGTTATTCTTCTGAACAAAAAATAGGCTACAGTGGCACACATTGCCCAGAAAGGCAGAAACACAAAAATGGAGAAATATAACAAGTTTGCTGTTGGTTAGCATCAGAATCAAAACGCCTTTCAATTCTTCCGACGAGGTTGTTTTACTGTGGGTCCCAATAAATTAATGCAGGTTCCAGCTTACGGTTTCTGTCTTCTTTTTTAAACCAAGCAGCTTTGGTTTCATTAGCAGCCACTTCAATCTGAACCATGTATCATTCCAAACAAAGTTACTTCTTGAGCAATCTCAAGACATCACCAACGAGATGCAGTGAGCCACTAACCAACACCTGGTTCAAGAGCAAATGCAAATGTATCAGCGTCAAGTGGCCAAGCAGCTGCAAGAGAAGAAATACAACATAATGACAGGTTCCTACATCATGGAATAGCAGAATCAAGAAACATAAAACAAACACACACACACACAACAAAAATGCTAGATGTTCCATATCATGGAATAGCAGAACCAAAGAACAAACAAACATACACATGCACGCAGTTGCACACAAGCATGCACATTGAAAGGATCGAAGAATACAGGACAAAAAGAATGATGATGAAGTAAATGAATCAATGATGGTTACTACAACATATATATGATAAACTGACAATTAATTCTGCGATGTCCATGAGACAGTAGCTAGTTATGAATGGATGAAATATTCCAGTCGCGCATATTAGTATATGGTACTGCTATGGAACATTTCAGATAACAATGCTGAAAGTATAGCCTAAGATTTTGCCTGAAATGAAGTAGCTTGGTTTTGTTGAACAGCTTCCCTTAGCCACTTAATTGCCAATGGAAGAGATTCAAGAACTGAACTAGTCCCACTTGAGTTTGCACTATTTAGACCGGCACCATTCCCATTCGAGTCCATATATCATCTTCAACTCAATGGACTTGTCTTTCAAAAGAAAACACATGCTGACAATAGAACACAGTTTCGATGGTCAATTGCAATTAAGATTAGAACAACCTTTATTGCTATGAAGAAGGCTTTCCCACACCCTCTGAAGTAAAAATTGCCAAGACAAATCAATTTGCTCACGGTCTGAAGGTGGTGATGAATGGGAACCAAGCTTGTTGTATTGCGTTTGGTTTGGCACAAATAAGGCCTGATCAAAGTGCAGCCCTGAGCAAAACGAGTGCTCATCATTACGGATGTAGGACCGAAATGGCGACAGAGGGGGGGTGAATGTCGCTCGCTTAAAATCGCCCCTGAGAAATCGAACACTGATTTTTCAAAAGATGCAAAACAACGCAACTCACAAAAAAACTTAAAATTAATTTTGCTGAAATCTTGGACGCATGCGATACCAAAAAATTCAGCATAAATCAGAGAGTACTCAGTAAAAATTTCAGCTGAAAATATCGCAGTTTGATCTGCAAGAAAAATCGCCAAAGATCAGCAAAAGAAAAAATTCTTATGTACATTTGCTCCTGCTGGCCGCAAGCATTGAGAGGAATCAATTTTCATTTGTTCCTGCTGGCCGCAAGCATTGAGAGGAATCAACTTTCTTTTGCTCTTTTTGGACTGCAGGGAACAATACGCTTGATGAAGCTTTAAATCCCAAAAGAGAGGAATCAGTCGAATAGGCTACAGACCATCGGAAGGCATCAGAGGGAACTTTAATATCTGCAGAACCGAAAAACCTGAGAGTGTTGCTAGCAGACTTGACAAAGAAGACCGAAAACACTCAGATCTTGGGAAAACAGAGAAAAGGATGAAAACCCTCCAAACTTTACAGAACACAAACTCAAGAATAAGTTCCAAACAACCTTGGGACAAAAAGATTGCAAAGATTTCAACCAAACATCAAGAATTTCAGAACTTTCCCAAAACTGAAACTTTTCAGAGGAAAGCACGAAAACTCAAATTACTCCCCAACCTTTGATCCTATGGCCATGAAACTTTGAGGATATGTTAGCAATAGCCATGTGATAATCCAGATCAAATTTCATGCCATTTGTCCAAAGGAATCAAGATTTCACTAAAACCCTAGGAGAGGAAATACATGAACAGAGGAGCTCCAAAGAGAAAAAGTGAAATTAAACTTAGTTTGCTCATAGGATTGACTAGCCAAATGGCTTTTGAGCATCTCCCATGTCATAGCAATCCATTTTGGTACTCCTCAGCAAGCAAGAACTCAAATCTCACAAAATCAAGAAATCAAGAAATGAAGAACAGGAGCTAGGAACAGAGAAGAAGGCAAACTTCAGATTCTCATTTCTTGGAACACAATGAATACAGAGGAGTCCCGATACCCCGACTTGATACAAAAGGAAAGATTACAAGGTTTCTCTACTCAATCCCTCTCCTCACTCTCTCCAATCGCAAGAACACCACTCAAGAACACATGGAGGAGAAGTCTCACATGGAAAACATCGTAGAGAACAGAGGGAGCACTACTCTGTCACCTCTACCCACTCTCAACAACTCACCAACTAAAGCCTAAAGCAACCACTAAAGACTCTTTTGACTCTAGCAAACCCTAATTCCACCCAAGTGCTCAAGTGGGCATGCAGCCCCTCAATCCTATTTATAGCCTTGGCTAACGGGTCTCCGCCCCGTTACGCCTGCCAAATCCAACGGCGCCCGCTCCCGCTTGTGCAGCCTCGCGAATTTCCCGATTCGCCCCTCCTGCACCTTCCGGGAAGCTTCCGCGCTCCTTGCCTCGCACGCCTCGCAACCACCTCGAGTCTACGTCGTCTTCGACACATCCCGACCGTTCTGACCTCAGCGCCACCTGCGCCTAGTCCGGTCCACGTGTCTCGCCACGACTCCACCCGATGTCCTGCAGCCACACAGACAAAGAACACATCAAATAGCACCGCTCGATACATGAAAGTGTAAATACCATAATACTTACCATAATGAAGTCCAAACCTGTCGAATCATCGAAATATGAACATAAACCCATACGACCAGGAATGACCAAGTCCGACCGAGCCCGACTGCGCCATGCAACGACTCGACTCCGAACTACGCAAACCAAACTCGACTCACTTAGACCAACGTCAAATACTCATCATTCACATGGAGTCACGACCGCATGGTCTCTCAATCTCCCCCTTGATGAGTATATTGACAAACTCCGAAAAAGCATGAAGTAGAGTTTGATTTGCAAAGTCCAACATGGTCCAAAGACGGGAATGAAACTAATGACCATGTTGACAGAAGGAAGCACTAGAGCAGCAAGCTGAAAGAGCAAATTTTTCTCCAACGCTCTAAAAAGCTCCCAAAAGACTTTTTCTTCTCTATTCTCCCCCTTTTGGCAATAAACACATCAAGATGCAAACGAGAGAATATGACATGTCAATGAATGAATATGGCTGGAGTTTGTTTATTTTAAGCATTTAGAGCCATGAGAATTATCCATAATAACCATAATGTAATACACCAAGCCATAACTCAATAAAACGCTATCTAGATCATGACAACATATATATAAACCAGCTAGAGCACATAGATGACAATCTGAAATGTAATGCATTTAGTGAGCAAGTCAAGTCATTAATGAGCAAAGTCTAACTAGGATATCCAAGGATGATGCAGGCCATGTCAATAAGCTAAGCGGAAACAAGAAGCTAGTGTTGAGACAATTAGAGTGCTACAAGCTCAAGAGTTTATCATTTGGTTAAGCACTCTTCATCTTTAGGTGATTAAGCAAATCTTGCACATTTGACATATTTTCTTTTAAAGCTTATAGCTGTTTCCAACCAAAAATTTTATCATGTGCTAGATCTCAAGCCTTATGCGACTACTCCAAGCGAGAAGCTTAAGAAGATAGTCCAGGTCATCCAAAACTCCCCCTGAGTTCATGCCTAGTGCAATGGCAAGCCGTCTCATGAGAAAGAATTGGTGAAATCAGTTTTTTCGCACATAAAAAGAGATCCTTTTGCTTTTTAACAGATTGTGCTAACTCATGATGTATCAAGATGCTAAAATAGCTCAATCTAAGATTCAACCTAGATTCAAGACTCAACTCAGCCTATTTGACATGGTATGAATCATACAAGGATAGCTAAAGATAGACTAAACTCAAATGCTAGCATGACAAGTTTTAATTTAAGTTGAGCAATTTTAATTAACTTATCATGGCAGAAAGCTAGTCTACACATATAAAGTCATGATAAATCTAGCAAGTTAAGCACAAGTCATGGCAAGGTGTAAAGCATTGTAAACATGTCATAGCAGGATAATAATCAAGGCTCAATGTAGTTATATATTACAATGCTAAATGCTAAAATGCAGAAAAATCCAGCTCCCCCTCAACATGACATGCAACTTTTAGTTCAAGTTGAGTTAAGTCACAATTAAGCTCCAGAAGCTCCCAAAAGAACTCTCCCTGAACCAAAGCAATAAATCGAGAAGCTGGCAAATAAAACCAAAACAGGCAGTCCTTAAAGCATAGATAAGATATAGAGACAACTATGGCTCAGACTGACTCTCATCTACCCCATATGACTCCAGGACAATCAGCTGACAGTAAATCACACACTAGAGAGCAAACACGTACCCTGTCTACCCGAGGGTGGCCCAACCCTCGCTAGAACCTACAAGAAGTGAGTGAGCTCGACCTAGTGAGATAAGAAGCAGCTAATCCTGGAAGCACAAGATAAAAGTTAGAAGTCTAAGCATCTCGGCAAGAGAAGCACTCTAACCTATGCTGGAAGGACTAAACCCAAATGCACCCCGAGTGCAATGCAACAGAAATGAGACAGAAGCATAATCAATATAGTAAAGCAGTAAAGCCCAAAGCTCCCCCTCACTACAATCCGTAAGGACACACCACCCCAAGCTCTCCCCGCAGAGCTGAAAACCTCGAACTATCCAAAGGCTTGGTGAAGATGTCAGCCAACTGGTGGTCACTCTCCACAAACTGGAGCACTATATCACCCTTCTCTACATGGTCTCTAAGGAAGTGGTATCGGATATCAATGTGCTTGGTCCGAGAGTGCTGCACTGGGTTTTTAGCAATGTTGATAGCAGACGTGTTATCACAAAAGAGTGGAACACTGTCTAAGGCTAACCCAAAGTCCCGCAGGGTCGAAACCATCCAAAGTACCTGGCTGCAGCAACTGGCAGCAGCAACGTACTCGGCCTCTGCAGTGGACTGTGCAACACCGGACTGCTTCCTCGAAGACCAGGAAACGAGAGAAGTGCCAATGAATTGGCAGGTGCCAGAGGTGCTCTTCCTATCTATCCTACAGCCCGCAAAGTCTGCATCCGAGAAGGCTCTCAAGGAAAGACAGGATGAGGAAGAGTACCAGATACCACAGTCAATGGTAGCTCAAAGGTACCGAAAGATGCGCTTCACCGCCTGGCGGTGAGATATGCGAGGAGAAGCCTGAAAACGAGCACACAGACACACTGAGAAGTGTATGTCTGGTCTCGAGGCAGTGAGGTAAAGAAGGGAGCCGATCATACTTCTGTATTCTTTCTGATCAACTGGCTCGCCGTCCTCATCTGGGTCAAGATAGGCTGTAGAAGCCATGGGAGTTGACACAGGCTTACCATCACTCATGTCGAAGCGTCTCAGGAGGTCACGAGTGTACTTTCCCTGATGAAGAAATGTACCCTCCCGAGTCTGCTTGATTTGGAAGCCAAGGAAGAAGGTCAACTCGCCCATCATACTCATCTCAAACTCGGTGCTCATGACATCCGAGAACTGTGAAACCAGAGTATGGGAAGAGCCGCCAAAGATGATGTCATCGACATAGATCTGGACGAGCAGAAGGTCACTGCCATGACGGCGGATGAACAAGGTCTTGTCTACTTTACCCATTTCAAACCCATGACTCAACAAGTAGGACTTAAGCCTCTCATACCAAGCTCTGGGGGCCTGCTTAAGTCCATACAACGCTTTGGAAAGCTTGAAGACATGGTGTGGGTATTTGGGGTTCTCGAAACCTGGAGGCTGTCTGACGTAAACTTCTTCCTCAATGACTCCATTAAGGAAGGCACTCTTGACGTCCATCTGGTAGAGCTTGAAACCCTTAGAAGCTGCAAAGGCAAGCAGGATTCTAATGGCCTCAAGTCGAGCTACAGGGGCAAAGGTCTCCTCGAAGTCTAGACCCTCAACTTGGGAAAACCCCTGAGCTACCAGTCTAGCCTTGTTTCGAATAACCACTCCATCCTCGCTCTGCTTGTTCTTGAACACCCACTTAGTCCCAATAATATTGTGACCTCGCGGGGGCTCGACAAGCGACCAGACCTTGTTCCTCTCGAAATTTTCTAACTCCTCATGCATGGCATTGACCCAAGACTCATCGGAAAGAGCATGAGAAATATCCTTGGGCTCAAAGGAGGCAATGAAAGCAGAGTGGAGACAGAATTGAGATAAGCCAGATTTTGAGCGAGTAACACGCTCGAACAGGTCTCCAATCATCTGCTCAGAAGGATGCCTTTTCTGGATATGTCGGGGAGGTCCAGGATGAGATGAAGAAGTGGCCTCTACCTCGTGAGCTGACGAGGTAGGAACAGAGCCACTAGCTCCAGAGGAAGCAGAAGGCATGGGCTGATCACCTGGAGGTGCGGTAGAAGACGGCACCTCAAGGGGTGGATAAGGGACTAGATCGGGTAGACAACCCTCATCTCCATCGTCCTCGTCATCCACGAAGATAGTCTCGGACTGCTCTAAAGAACCTGAGATATCAGGCCTAGTCCCCGGACTGGCCTCGTCAAAGGTCACCTCACAGGTCTCTACCATTTTGCTAGACTCGCAGTTCCAGACCCTATAAGCCCGCGAAGAAGGCGAGTAACCTAGAAAGATCCCATCACAAGAACGTGACTCGAACTTATCTAGGTTCCCGGACTTCAGAATAAAGCACTTGCAACCAAACACACGAAAATGAGAGACGCTGGGCTTTCGCCCGTATCTCAACTCATAAGAAGTGCGGTGCAATTGTGCCCGAAGAAAAACTCGATTTGAGACATGGCACGCGGTGGCTATAGCCTCAGCCCAAAACTTCCGCGGTGTAGAGTACTCATCAAGCATCGTCCTGGCCATCTCGACCAAGGTACGGTTCTTCCTCTCCACAACGCCATTCTGCTGAGGGACGTATGGAGAAGAGAACTGGTGCTCTACACCTGTCTCACCACAGAAACTCTCAAAGTAGGAATTCTTGAACTCCGTGCCATTGTCACTGCGGATCGCTCGTAAGGCACCTGGGAGCTCTACAGAAAGCCTACTGAAAAGACCTCGGAAATGCGAAAACGTCTCATCCTTCGAGGCTAAGAAAAACACCCAAGAATACCTCGAGAAGTCATCGACCACAACAAGAACATACCACTTCCCTCCTGCTGACTGCACTCGAGCTGGTCCAACTGTGTCCATGTGGAGCAGCTGTCCCGGTGCATCGGTCATAGTAACGGTGACCGGAGAATGAGAAGCGGCAACCATCTTGCCGTGCCGGCATGGAACGCAAACAAGATCTTTGACCATCTTGAGTTTCGGCAAACCACGAATGAGATCGTGGCCGCTAACTCGGGTCAAATGGTCAAATCCGATATGACCAAGTCTCCTATGCCAGAAAGTCAAGTCGCGGGACTCAGAAGCAACTAAACACTTGAGAGGATCACCAGAAGACTCAGAAAAATCAGCACGAAAGATCCTCCCAAAACGAGAAATCCCGCAAACCAGACTACCCAAAGAATCAAGAATTTTGCAATTGTTTTTCTTGAAGCTCACCTCGAAACCGTCATCGGTAAGCTGAGAAACAGAAAGCAAATTGTACTGCAGCTTACTTACCAAGGCAACATCCTTAAGAATAAAAGATGCATTAATGCGCACAGTACCTTTGGCGATGACGCGCCCAGATGAAGCATCTCCGAAGGTGATCGTCTCATCACCTGGAGCACGGGCAAGGGAAGAAAACCAACGGGAGTCTCCGGTCATATGACGAGAACAACCGGAGTCTACAAGCCAAACCTTCTCCTTCCCTACCCGGCGAACCTGAGTCAAACAGAGAGTAAAGTCTCAGTACTGGGATAAATCAAGAGAGATTTTGGCACCCAATACTGAACAACACGTCGAGCAGATGAAGTCGTCAAGCACGACTGACCTCTATCTACCCTACGCTCTCTGTGACTCAAGGATGCAGAAGGTCTGTGTGCAGACCTGAAGCTGTTGCTAGGTCCGACTGCTATGGGAAAGCGAGTCGAAACACCGGCAACCTGCTGAACACGCCGCGGGTAACTGTCTCGATGGGGGAAACGAGATGTACCCTCAGGACGGCGGAAGTCATGACCAGGAGCAGCATGAGGACGAAAAACAGAAGACTCAGAAAAACCAAATCCTCGATGCTGCCCAAACCCATCAACAGCAGTAAACTTAGACCTCGTGCTGGTCCTAGGTGCACTCAGGATCTGGGGCTGACCCTGAATACGCCTAAGAGACTCAACACGGTCTCTACGCGCGATCTTGGCACGCCTGAAGCATCTCTCGATCGAGTGCCCATCCTTCTGACAGAAGGTGCAGTGGTACCTCACCTTCGAAGAGGTGGAAGTAGCACGCGAGGACTTCGGCTTCTGAGAGGCCGAAGTAGCAGGTGAACCTACCTTGCTGTCAGAGATCCCTTGGACAAAGCCCGCTGATTTGAATTTGACCTCATCAAATCTGGGCTCGACCTCGATCACACCTCCCACTATGGGTCTGAGAATAGCAGGAGGATGCTTCCTCATATCCTCATAGAAATCATATCCTAGACCTTGATTGAACTTACAAATCTTGGATTGGTCTAGAATAAGATTAAGCTTCTTCTTGCCTCCTACAAATCTCTCGAGAGTGTTCATAAGATACTGACACTCCCGAAAGAGAGAGGTGCAAGAAGAGCAGGGAGAAGAGGGAACAGCAGGTGGTAAGGGAGCAGAAGAAGAACCAACAGTAGAGGAAAGAATGGCTTGTGCACGCACAGCCGACTCTGAGGGGACAGTCCTACTACTAGCAGGTTGGTTCGCGTCTCTAAGCGTCTCATCCTTACCCTGGGGCTTCTCCCCCACACCATCAATCACATCACAACCAGATTGTGGCTTCTCTAGTAAGTCCTTAGTTAGCTTCACACATTTGTCATTCAAAGCAACGAGTTCAAGTTTTAGTTTATCACAACTAATGCATGGTGAGCTAACAGGATCCTTAGTCGCATACTGAGCTATTTTCTTGTTGTTGTCAATCATTTCTTGAAACTGTTTTGAGACAGATTCAAGTTCAGCAGTTAACTTTGGACAATTCAAACATGAATCAATAGGCTCAAGTAAAGAAGCACTCAACTCAGCAATCTTGTGATCTGCCCGTTTTAGGTTCATCTTCAAGTTATTGCAATTTTCACAAGACTCGGGCAGATCAAGGAGCATGGCATAAGGTCCTCTAGCAGCAACGTCCTTATCCTCACATGAGGTGGGAGAAGTAGTCTCATCAGTAGTAAGTAGGGTAACAGCCATCCTACTCAACTCTAACTCAGCAAGCAGACTAACATTCTCCACCTTAACAATATCAAGCTCGGAGGACACACTATCATGAGAGGTCCTTAATTTCTCCATGTCATCAAGCAAGGCACAGCATGTATCACAGTCGTCACGGGAGGGAGCAGATGTAAGTGAAGTAATCTCCCGTGACAGTCTATCTACTTCCTTCTCTAACTCGGTACACCTAGACCTAGCTCTAGCATGAAATCCACCTAGCTTAAGAAAAGCATCATTTAGCTGGTCATAAGAAGGGAGTACCTCATCCGAGTCGGAGTACAGCTCGCTGTCGCTGAGTTCGCCCTCGAGGGCCATGAAGCACATGCCGGAGAAGTCGTTGCCGCCATCCTTGGGCTCTTGGTCACCCGTCCCGTCGTCGTCGCTCCATCCCTCCACCTCGCTGAGGTCGAGGTCGTCGAAGGCGGTGAGGACGCGGTGGAAGAGCTTCTTGGCCTTCCCGAAGTTGCGGAACTTCTTCTTTCCCGGCGTCGGAGCTGGAGGCTTCTTGTTGCGGTTCTTGTCGGTGTAGTCGATCTTGCTCGAACCGCCGTAGTCGTTCTTGCCCTTCTCCAGCTTGGGGCAGTTTGCCCGAATGTGGTTGGGGCCACCACACTTGAAGCAAATCACGGGTCCTCCTCTCTTTCTGTCTCTCCTACCCTTGTAGGCATGTGAAAACCTTCGGGCTAGGAGGGCCAGCTGATCATCCGCAAGCTGCTCTAACTGATCATCAGTTATGTCACAGAGAGCAGCGAGGGAAAAACCGCAAGAAGAATCAGAAGAGAGATCAGAAGCAGAACTGGGATCGGTGACCAAAGCCATCGACTGTGACTTCGACCGACGAGAGACAACGTCAATCTCGTGAGTCTTGAGGCGTGAGTACAGCGCGTCAAGAGTCAGGGTCGAGAGGTCTGTCGTGTCTTTGATGGTGGTCACTTTCATCTCCCACACGCGCAGATCGAGTGCCGCGAGCATCTGACGAGCGTTGTCCGAGTCGGGGTATGTGAGACCGACCGCTCGGTGGTTGCTCAAGATTTTGTGAAATCGCGAAAAGCACTCGTCCAGGGACTCACCAGCAAGCATCTCGAATTTGTTGTATTCGCGCTTGAACTGGTCCTGTCGAACCGTCTTGATCTGGGTGGTGCCCTCATGGTATGCGTCGAGGGTCACCCAGATGTCGTAGGCGGACGACAGGTGAGATATACGGTCAAACTCGCTACGACTCAACCCCTGGATGATGATGTTCCTTGCCTTTGCATTCGCCTCAACATCAGCCATGTTCCCGGCATTGATGTTCTCATCGGCAGGAACAACGAATCGTACCTTGACCTTCCGCCAGATGGCATACCCCTGGGCCTGGATGTATGTCTCCATTCGGCTCTTCCAGAAGGGGTAATCGATGCCATCGAACACGGGCGGCTTGGTCGAGTACTTGTCCGTCGCCATGGCTCTTGAGACCGGTTAAGATCTATGAATTAGAGCTAACCGGCTCTGATACCAATTGTAGGACCGAAATGGCGACAGAGGGGGGGTGAATGTCGCTCGCTTAAAATCGCCCCTGAGAAATCGAACACTGATTTTTCAAAAGATGCAAAACAACGCAACTCACAAAAAACTTAAAATTAATTTTGCTGAAATCTTGGACGTATGCGATACCAAAAAATTCAGCATAAATCAGAGAGTACTCAGTAAAAATTTCAGCTGAAAATATCGCAGTTTGATCTGCAAGAAAAATCGCCAAAGATCAGCAAAAGAAAAAATTCTTATGTACATTTGCTCCTGCTGGCCGCAAGCATTGAGAGGAATCAATTTTCATTTGTTCCTGCTGGCCGCAAGCATTGAGAGGAATCAACTTTCTTTTGCTCTTTTTGGACTGCAGGGAACAATACGCTTGATGAAGCTTTAAATCCCAAAAGAGAGGAATCAGTCGAATAGGCTACAGACCATCGGAAGGCATCAGAGGGAACTTTAATATCTGCAGAACCGAAAAACCTGAGAGTGTTGCTAGCAGACTTGACAAAGAAGACCGAAAACACTCAGATCTTGGGAAAACAGAGAAAAGGATGAAAACCCTCCAAACTTTACAGAACACAAACTCAAGAATAAGTTCCAAACAACCTTGGGACAAAAAGATTGCAAAGATTTCAACCAAACATCAAGAATTTCAGAACTTTCCCAAAACTGAAACTTTTCAGAGGAAAGCACGAAAACTCAAATTACTCCCCAACCTTTGATCCTATGGCCATGAAACTTTGAGGATATGTTAGCAATAGCCATGTGATAATCCAGATCAAATTTCATGCCATTTGTCCAAAGGAATCAAGATTTCACTAAAACCCTAGGAGAGGAAATACATGAACAGAGGAGCTCCAAAGAGAAAAAGTGAAATTAAACTTAGTTTGCTCATAGGATTGACTAGCCAAATGGCTTTTGAGCATCTCCCATGTCATAGCAATCCATTTTGGTACTCCTCAGCAAGCAAGAACTCAAATCTCACAAAATCAAGAAATCAAGAAATGAAGAACAGGAGCTAGGAACAGAGAAGAAGGCAAACTTCAGATTCTCATTTCTTGGAACACAATGAATACAGAGGAGTCCCGATACCCCGACTTGATACAAAAGGAAAGATTACAAGGTTTCTCTACTCAATCCCTCTCCTCACTCTCTCCAATCGCAAGAACACCACTCAAGAACACATGGAGGAGAAGTCTCACATGGAAAACATCGTAGAGAACAGAGGGAGCACTACTCTGTCACCTCTACCCACTCTCAACAACTCACCAACTAAAGCCTAAAGCAACCACTAAAGACTCTTTTGACTCTAGCAAACCCTAATTCCACCCAAGTGCTCAAGTGGGCATGCAGCCCCTCAATCCTATTTATAGCCTTGGCTAACGGGTCTCCGCCCCGTTACGCCTGCCAAATCCAACGGCGCCCGCTCCCGCTTGTGCAGCCTCGCGAATTTCCCGATTCGCCCCTCCTGCACCTTCCGGGAAGCTTCCGCGCTCCTTGCCTCGCACGCCTCGCAACCACCTCGAGTCTACGTCGTCTTCGACACATCCCGACCGTTCTGACCTCAGCGCCACCTGCGCCTAGTCCGGTCCACGTGTCTCGCCACGACTCCACCCGATGTCCTGCAGCCACACAGACAAAGAACACATCAAATAGCACCGCTCGATACATGAAAGTGTAAATACCATAATACTTACCATAATGAAGTCCAAACCTGTCGAATCATCGAAATATGAACATAAACCCATACGACCAGGAATGACCAAGTCCGACCGAGCCCGACTGCGCCATGCAACGACTCGACTCCGAACTACGCAAACCAAACTCGACTCACTTAGACCAACGTCAAATACTCATCATTCACATGGAGTCACGACCGCATGGTCTCTCAATCTCCCCCTTGATGAGTATATTGACAAACTCCGAAAAAGCATGAAGTAGAGTTTGATTTGCAAAGTCCAACATGGTCCAAAGACGGGAATGAAACTAATGACCATGTTGACAGAAGGAAGCACTAGAGCAGCAAGCTGAAAGAGCAAATTTTTCTCCAACGCTCTAAAAAGCTCCCAAAAGACTTTTTCTTCTCTATTCTCCCCCTTTTGGCAATAAACACATCAAGATGCAAACGAGAGAATATGACATGTCAATGAATGAATATGGCTGGAGTTTGTTTATTTTAAGCATTTAGAGCCATGAGAATTATCCATAATAACCATAATGTAATACACCAAGCCATAACTCAATAAAACGCTATCTAGATCATGACAACATATATATAAACCAGCTAGAGCACATAGATGACAACCTGAAATGTAATGCATTTAGTGAGCAAGTCAAGTCATTAATGAGCAAAGTCTAACTAGGATATCCAAGGATGATGCAGGCCATGTCAATAAGCTAAGCGGAAACAAGAAGCTAGTGTTGAGACAATTAGAGTGCTACAAGCTCAAGAGTTTATCATTTGGTTAAGCACTCTTCATCTTTAGGTGATTAAGCAAATCTTGCACATTTGACATATTTTCTTTTAAAGCTTATAGCTGTTTCCAACCAAAAATTTTATCATGTGCTAGATCTCAAGCCTTATGCGACTACTCCAAGCGAGAAGCTTAAGAAGATAGTCCAGGTCATCCAAAACTCCCCCTGAGTTCATGCCTAGTGCAATGGCAAGCCGTCTCATGAGAAAGAATTGGTGAAATCAATTTTTTCGCACATAAAAAGAGATCCTTTTGCTTTTTAACAGATTGTGCTAACTCATGATGTATCAAGATGCTAAAATAGCTCAATCTAAGATTCAACCTAGATTCAAGACTCAACTCAGCCTATTTGACATGGTATGAATCATACAAGGATAGCTAAAGATAGACTAAACTCAAATGCTAGCATGACAAGTTTTAATTTAAGTTGAGCAATTTTAATTAACTTATCATGGCAGAAAGCTAGTCTACACATATAAAGTCATGATAAATCTAGCAAGTTAAGCACAAGTCATGGCAAGGTGTAAAGCATTGTAAACATGTCATAGCAGGATAATAATCAAGGCTCAATGTAGTTATATATTACAATGCTAAATGCTAAAATGCAGAAAAATCCAGCTCCCCCTCAACATGACATGCAACTTTTAGTTCAAGTTGAGTTAAGTCACAATTAAGCTCCAGAAGCTCCCAAAAGAACTCTCCCTGAACCAAAGCAATAAATCGAGAAGCTGGCAAATAAAACCAAAACAGGCAGTCCTTAAAGCATAGATAAGATATAGAGACAACTATGGCTCAGACTGACTCTCATCTACCCCATATGACTCCAGGACAATCAGCTGACAGTAAATCACACACTAGAGAGCAAACACGTACCCTGTCTACCCGAGGGTGGCCCAACCCTCGCTAGAACCTACAAGAAGTGAGTGAGCTCGACCTAGTGAGATAAGAAGCAGCTAATCCTGGAAGCACAAGATAAAAGTTAGAAGTCTAAGCATCTCGGCAAGAGAAGCACTCTAACCTATGCTGGAAGGACTAAACCCAAATGCACCCCGAGTGCAATGCAACAGAAATGAGACAGAAGCATAATCAATATAGTAAAGCAGTAAAGCCCAAAGCTCCCCCTCACTACAATCCGTAAGGACACACCACCCCAAGCTCTCCCCGCAGAGCTGAAAACCTCGAACTATCCAAAGGCTTGGTGAAGATGTCAGCCAACTGGTGGTCACTCTCCACAAACTGGAGCACTATATCACCCTTCTCTACATGGTCTCTAAGGAAGTGGTATCGGATATCAATGTGCTTGGTCCGAGAGTGCTGCACTGGGTTTTTAGCAATGTTGATAGCAGACGTGTTATCACAAAAGAGTGGAACACTGTCTAAGGCTAACCCAAAGTCCCGCAGGGTCGAAACCATCCAAAGTACCTGGCTGCAGCAACTGGCAGCAGCAACGTACTCGGCCTCTGCAGTGGACTGTGCAACACCGGACTGCTTCCTCGAAGACCAGGAAACGAGAGAAGTGCCAATGAATTGGCAGGTGCCAGAGGTGCTCTTCCTATCTATCCTACAGCCCGCAAAGTCTGCATCCGAGAAGGCTCTCAAGGAAAGACAGGATGAGGAAGAGTACCAGATACCACAGTCAATGGTAGCTCAAAGGTACCGAAAGATGCGCTTCACCGCCTGGCGGTGAGATATGCGAGGAGAAGCCTGAAAACAAGCACACAGACACACTGAGAAGTGTATGTCTGGTCTCGAGGCAGTGAGGTAAAGAAGGGAGCCGATCATACTTCTGTATTCTTTCTGATCAACTGGCTCGCCGTCCTCATCTGGGTCAAGATAGGCTGTAGAAGCCATGGGAGTTGACACAGGCTTACCATCACTCATGTCGAAGCGTCTCAGGAGGTCACGAGTGTACTTTCCCTGATGAAGAAATGTACCCTCCCGAGTCTGCTTGATTTGGAAGCCAAGGAAGAAGGTCAACTCGCCCATCATACTCATCTCAAACTCGGTGCTCATGACATCCGAGAACTGTGAAACCAGAGTATGGGAAGAGCCGCCAAAGATGATGTCATCGACATAGATCTGGACGAGCAGAAGGTCACTGCCATGACGGCGGATGAACAAGGTCTTGTCTACTTTACCCATTTCAAACCCATGACTCAACAAGTAGGACTTAAGCCTCTCATACCAAGCTCTGGGGGCCTGCTTAAGTCCATACAACGCTTTGGAAAGCTTGAAGACATGGTGTGGGTATTTGGGGTTCTCGAAACCTGGAGGCTGTCTGACGTAAACTTCTTCCTCAATGACTCCATTAAGGAAGGCACTCTTGACGTCCATCTGGTAGAGCTTGAAACCCTTAGAAGCTGCAAAGGCAAGCAGGATTCTAATGGCCTCAAGTCGAGCTACAGGGGCAAAGGTCTCCTCGAAGTCTAGACCCTCAACTTGGGAAAACCCCTGAGCTACCAGTCTAGCCTTGTTTCGAATAACCACTCCATCCTCGCTCTGCTTGTTCTTGAACACCCACTTAGTCCCAATAATATTGTGACCTCGCGGGGGCTCGACAAGCGACCAGACCTTGTTCCTCTCGAAATTTTCTAACTCCTCATGCATGGCATTGACCCAAGACTCATCGGAAAGAGCATGAGAAATATCCTTGGGCTCAAAGGAGGCAATGAAAGCAGAGTGGAGACAGAATTGAGATAAGCCAGATTTTGAGCGAGTAACACGCTCGAACAGGTCTCCAATCATCTGCTCAGAAGGATGCCTTTTCTGGATATGTCGGGGAGGTCCAGGATGAGATGAAGAAGTGGCCTCTACCTCGTGAGCTGACGAGGTAGGAACAGAGCCACTAGCTCCAGAGGAAGCAGAAGGCATGGGCTGATCACCTGGAGGTGCGGTAGAAGACGGCACCTCAAGGGGTGGATAAGGGACTAGATCGGGTAGACAACCCTCATCTCCATCGTCCTCGTCATCCACGAAGATAGTCTCGGACTGCTCTAAAGAACCTGAGATATCAGGCCTAGTCCCCGGACTGGCCTCGTCAAAGGTCACCTCACAGGTCTCTACCATTTTGCTAGACTCGCAGTTCCAGACCCTATAAGCCCGCGAAGAAGGCGAGTAACCTAGAAAGATCCCATCACAAGAACGTGACTCGAACTTATCTAGGTTCCCGGACTTCAGAATAAAGCACTTGCAACCAAACACACGAAAATGAGAGACGCTGGGCTTTCGCCCGTATCTCAACTCATAAGAAGTGCGGTGCAATTGTGCCCGAAGAAAAACTCGATTTGAGACATGGCACGCGGTGGCTATAGCCTCAGCCCAAAACTTCCGCGGTGTAGAGTACTCATCAAGCATCGTCCTGGCCATCTCGACCAAGGTACGGTTCTTCCTCTCCACAACGCCATTCTGCTGAGGGACGTATGGAGAAGAGAACTGGTGCTCTACACCTGTCTCACCACAGAAACTCTCAAAGTAGGAATTCTTGAACTCCGTGCCATTGTCACTGCGGATCGCTCGTAAGGCACCTGGGAGCTCTACAGAAAGCCTACTGAAAAGACCTCGGAAATGCGAAAACGTCTCATCCTTCGAGGCTAAGAAAAACACCCAAGAATACCTCGAGAAGTCATCGACCACAACAAGAACATACCACTTCCCTCCTGCTGACTGCACTCGAGCTGGTCCAACTGTGTCCATGTGGAGCAGCTGTCCCGGTGCATCGGTCATAGTAACGGTGACCGGAGAATGAGAAGCGGCAACCATCTTGCCGTGCCGGCATGGAACGCAAACAAGATCTTTGACCATCTTGAGTTTCGGCAAACCACGAATGAGATCGTGGCCGCTAACTCGGGTCAAATGGTCAAATCCGATATGACCAAGTCTCCTATGCCAGAAAGTCAAGTCGCGGGACTCAGAAGCAACTAAACACTTGAGAGGATCACCAGAAGACTCAGAAAAATCAGCACGAAAGATCCTCCCAAAACGAGAAATCCCGCAAACCAGACTACCCAAAGAATCAAGAATTTTGCAATTGTTTTTCTTGAAGCTCACCTCGAAACCGTCATCGGTAAGCTGAGAAACAGAAAGCAAATTGTACTGCAGCTTACTTACCAAGGCAACATCCTTAAGAATAAAAGATGCATTAATGCGCACAGTACCTTTGGCGATGACGCGCCCAGATGAAGCATCTCCGAAGGTGATCGTCTCATCACCTGGAGCACGGGCAAGGGAAGAAAACCAACGGGAGTCTCCGGTCATATGACGAGAACAACCGGAGTCTACAAGCCAAACCTTCTCCTTCCCTACCCGGCGAACCTGAGTCAAACAGAGAGTAAAGTCTCAGTACTGGGATAAATCAAGAGAGATTTTGGCACCCAATACTGAACAACACGTCGAGCAGATGAAGTCGTCAAGCACGACTGACCTCTATCTACCCTACGCTCTCTGTGACTCAAGGATGCAGAAGGTCTGTGTGCAGACCTGAAGCTGTTGCTAGGTCCGACTGCTATGGGAAAGCGAGTCGAAACACCGGCAACCTGCTGAACACGCCGCGGGTAACTGTCTCGATGGGGGAAACGAGATGTACCCTCAGGACGGCGGAAGTCATGACCAGGAGCAGCATGAGGACGAAAAACAGAAGACTCAGAAAAACCAAATCCTCGATGCTGCCCAAACCCATCAACAGCAGTAAACTTAGACCTCGTGCTGGTCCTAGGTGCACTCAGGATCTGGGGCTGACCCTGAATACGCCTAAGAGACTCAACACGGTCTCTACGCGCGATCTTGGCGCGCCTGAAGCATCTCTCGATCGAGTGCCCATCCTTCTGACAGAAGGTGCAGTGGTACCTCACCTTCGAAGAGGTGGAAGTAGCACGCGAGGACTTCGGCTTCTGAGAGGCCGAAGTAGCAGGTGAACCTACCTTGCTGTCAGAGATCCCTTGGACAAAGCCCGCTGATTTGAATTTGACCTCATCAAATCTGGGCTCGACCTCGATCACACCTCCCACTATGGGTCTGAGAATAGCAGGAGGATGCTTCCTCATATCCTCATAGAAATCATATCCTAGACCTTGATTGAACTTACAAATCTTGGATTGGTCTAGAATAAGATTAAGCTTCTTCTTGCCTCCTACAAATCTCTCGAGAGTGTTCATAAGATACTGACACTCCCGAAAGAGAGAGGTGCAAGAAGAGCAGGGAGAAGAGGGAACAGCAGGTGGTAAGGGAGCAGAAGAAGAACCAACAGTAGAGGAAAGAATGGCTTGTGCACGCACAGCCGACTCTGAGGGGACAGTCCTACTACTAGCAGGTTGGTTCGCGTCTCTAAGCGTCTCATCCTTACCCTGGGGCTTCTCCCCCACACCATCAATCACATCACAACCAGATTGTGGCTTCTCTAGTAAGTCCTTAGTTAGCTTCACACATTTGTCATTCAAAGCAACGAGTTCAAGTTTTAGTTTATCACAACTAATGCATGGTGAGCTAACAGGATCCTTAGTCGCATACTGAGCTATTTTCTTGTTGTTGTCAATCATTTCTTGAAACTGTTTTGAGACAGATTCAAGTTCAGCAGTTAACTTTGGACAATTCAAACATGAATCAATAGGCTCAAGTAAAGAAGCACTCAACTCAGCAATCTTGTGATCTGCCCGTTTTAGGTTCATCTTCAAGTTATTGCAATTTTCACAAGACTCGGGCAGATCAAGGAGCATGGCATAAGGTCCTCTAGCAGCAACGTCCTTATCCTCACATGAGGTGGGAGAAGTAGTCTCATCAGTAGTAAGTAGGGTAACAGCCATCCTACTCAACTCTAACTCAGCAAGCAGACTAACATTCTCCACCTTAACAATATCAAGCTCGGAGGACACACTATCATGAGAGGTCCTTAATTTCTCCATGTCATCAAGCAAGGCACAGCATGTATCACAGTCGTCACGGGAGGGAGCAGATGTAAGTGAAGTAATCTCCCGTGACAGTCTATCTACTTCCTTCTCTAACTCGGTACACCTAGACCTAGCTCTAGCATGAAATCCACCTAGCTTAAGAAAAGCATCATTTAGCTGGTCATAAGAAGGGAGTACCTCATCCGAGTCGGAGTACAGCTCGCTGTCGCTGAGTTCGCCCTCGAGGGCCATGAAGCACATGCCGGAGAAGTCGTTGCCGCCATCCTTGGGCTCTTGGTCACCCGTCCCGTCGTCGTCGCTCCATCCCTCCACCTCGCTGAGGTCGAGGTCGTCGAAGGCGGTGAGGACGCGGTGGAAGAGCTTCTTGGCCTTCCCGAAGTTGCGGAACTTCTTCTTTCCCGGCGTCGGAGCTGGAGGCTTCTTGTTGCGGTTCTTGTCGGTGTAGTCGATCTTGCTCGAACCGCCGTAGTCGTTCTTGCCCTTCTCCAGCTTGGGGCAGTTTGCCCGAATGTGGTTGGGGCCACCACACTTGAAGCAAATCACGGGTCCTCCTCTCTTTCTGTCTCTCCTACCCTTGTAGGCATGTGAAAACCTTCGGGCTAGGAGGGCCAGCTGATCATCCGCAAGCTGCTCTAACTGATCATCAGTTATGTCACAGAGAGCAGCGAGGGAAAAACCGCAAGAAGAATCAGAAGAGAGATCAGAAGCAGAACTGGGATCGGTGACCAAAGCCATCGACTGTGACTTCGACCGACGAGAGACAACGTCAATCTCGTGAGTCTTGAGGCGTGAGTACAGCGCGTCAAGAGTCAGGGTCGAGAGGTCTGTCGTGTCTTTGATGGTGGTCACTTTCATCTCCCACACGCGCAGATCGAGTGCCGCGAGCATCTGACGAGCGTTGTCCGAGTCGGGGTATGTGAGACCGACCGCTCGGTGGTTGCTCAAGATTTTGTGAAATCGCGAAAAGCACTCGTCCAGGGACTCACCAGCAAGCATCTCGAATTTGTTGTATTCGCGCTTGAACTGGTCCTGTCGAACCGTCTTGATCTGGGTGGTGCCCTCATGGTATGCGTCGAGGGTCACCCAGATGTCGTAGGCGGACGACAGGTGAGATATACGGTCAAACTCGCTACGACTCAACCCCTGGATGATGATGTTCCTTGCCTTTGCATTCGCCTCAACATCAGCCATGTTCCCGGCATTGATGTTCTCATCGGCAGGAACAACGAATCGTACCTTGACCTTCCGCCAGATGGCATACCCCTGGGCCTGGATGTATGTCTCCATTCGGCTCTTCCAGAAGGGGTAATCGATGCCATCGAACACGGGCGGCTTGGTCGAGTACTTGTCCGTCGCCATGGCTCTTGAGACCGGTTAAGATCTATGAATTAGAGCTAACCGGCTCTGATACCAATTGTAGGACCGAAATGGCGACAGAGGGGGGGTGAATGTCGCTCGCTTAAAATCGCCCCTGAGAAATCGAACACTGATTTTTCAAAAGATGCAAAACAACGCAACTCACAAAAAACTTAAAATTAATTTTGCTGAAATCTTGGACGTATGCGATACCAAAAAATTCAGCATAAATCAGAGAGTACTCAGTAAAAATTTCAGCTGAAAATATCGCAGTTTGATCTGCAAGAAAAATCGCCAAAGATCAGCAAAAGAAAAAATTCTTATGTACATTTGCTCCTGCTGGCCGCAAGCATTGAGAGGAATCAATTTTCATTTGTTCCTGCTGGCCGCAAGCATTGAGAGGAATCAACTTTCTTTTGCTCTTTTTGGACTGCAGGGAACAATACGCTTGATGAAGCTTTAAATCCCAAAAGAGAGGAATCAGTCGAATAGGCTACAGACCATCGGAAGGCATCAGAGGGAACTTTAATATCTGCAGAACCGAAAAACCTGAGAGTGTTGCTAGCAGACTTGACAAAGAAGACCGAAAACACTCAGATCTTGGGAAAACAGAGAAAAGGATGAAAACCCTCCAAACTTTACAGAACACAAACTCAAGAATAAGTTCCAAACAACCTTGGGACAAAAAGATTGCAAAGATTTCAACCAAACATCAAGAATTTCAGAACTTTCCCAAAACTGAAACTTTTCAGAGGAAAGCACGAAAACTCAAATTACTCCCCAACCTTTGATCCTATGGCCATGAAACTTTGAGGATATGTTAGCAATAGCCATGTGATAATCCAGATCAAATTTCATGCCATTTGTCCAAAGGAATCAAGATTTCACTAAAACCCTAGGAGAGGAAATACATGAACAGAGGAGCTCCAAAGAGAAAAAGTGAAATTAAACTTAGTTTGCTCATAGGATTGACTAGCCAAATGGCTTTTGAGCATCTCCCATGTCATAGCAATCCATTTTGGTACTCCTCAGCAAGCAAGAACTCAAATCTCACAAAATCAAGAAATCAAGAAATGAAGAACAGGAGCTACGAACAGAGAAGAAGGCAAACTTCAGATTCTCATTTCTTGGAACACAATGAATACAGAGGAGTCCCGATACCCCGACTTGATACAAAAGGAAAGATTACAAGGTTTCTCTACTCAATCCCTCTCCTCACTCTCTCCAATCTCAAGAACACCACTCAAGAACACATGGAGGAGAAGTCTCACATGGAAAACATCGTAGAGAACAGAGGGAGCACTACTCTGTCACCTCTACCCACTCTCAACAACTCACCAACTAAAGCCTAAAGCCTAAAGCAACCACTAAAGACTCTTTTGACTCTAGCAAACCCTAATTCCACCCAAGTGCTCAAGTGGGCATGCAGCCCCTCAATCCTATTTATAGCCTTGGCTAACGGGTCTCCGCCCCGTTACGCCTGCCAAATCCAACGGCGCCCGCTCCCGCTTGTGCAGCCTCGCGAATTTCCCGATTCGCCCCTCCTGCACCTTCCGGGAAGCTTCCGCGCTCCTTGCCTCGCACGCCTCGCAACCACCTCGAGTCTACGTCGTCTTCGACACATCCCGACCGTTCTGACCTCAGCGCCACCTGCGCCTAGTCCGGTCCACGTGTCTCGCCACGACTCCACCCGATGTCCTGCAGCCACACAGACAAAGAACACATCAAATAGCACCGCTCGATACATGAAAGCGTAAATACCATAATACTTACCATAATGAAGTCCAAACCTGTCGAATCATCGAAATATGAACATAAACCCATACGACCAGGAATGACCAAGTCCGACCGAGCCCGACTGCGCCATGCAACGACTCGACTCCGAACTACGCAAACCAAACTCGACTCACTTAGACCAACGTCAAATACTCATCATTCACATGGAGTCACGACCGCATGGTCTCTCAACGGAACTGCAACAAAAGCATCCAATCAACTCAGAATACAAATATATTGATCTTGAAAAGTGAGCAAAAAAATAATTATGCCAGTAACTTCACACACTCCTCAACTAGCTGGTGGTTCAACCATTCATCATGCAAATGAACAATTCTAGTACAATCTTGGTTTTCCATACATGTTAACTAGCTACAAAAAGAAATCATTATATGGTTCAAAATCATCAACACAGCAACAAGGAGTCTGATTGTAGGATTATATGGCATAATCAGAGAGAGGTGAATAATTGTCTCCGCTTTTACCACCTGAAAACAAAACACAAAGAAACAAACGGGAAGTAATCTGGTTACCAAACAGAGACAATGATTGCAGCTGCTGCTCGTACGTGGTCGTAAGCCTCTGTTGCCTGACTGCTTTGAATTACCGAACGACCGTAGCTACTTGTACGTGGTTGTAAAGCCTCTGTTGCCTGACTGCTCGTTATGACCAGACGTTACGATCGCTCGTCCCAAACGCTTGTTATGGCCACTCTTTATGGCCGCTCGTCTCGAACGTTCACTTACGACCGCTTGATTACAACCGCTTGCTTATGACCGCTCGGATCGATCATCCGCTCATTTCGATCACTTGGCACGACAACAGATCAACCGCCTGCTCGTTCTGATTGCTTGGTACAATAATGGATCGACGGCATGCTTGTTTTGATCTCTCTGGACGACAACTCCGCACGTGGTCGTGACTTCCTTCTGCCTGACGACTTCAATCGTTCGACCACCGCTCGAGCGAGTACACACTGACAAAAAATAGAACACGTAAAGCAGAGAAGAAAACAAGTCACCGAGAATCTTTTTCTGGAAAGGATTTGATCTACTATTTCTCCATCAAGTTCTTGGCTACAACGCACCTCACGACACCCCTAAAAGCCTTCTCCACGAAAGCCCTAAACTTTATACGCTAGCCTACAGCCTCCCTTGCTTTTATAGGCCAGCAACAAAGTGTGTTCCACTAGAACACCACAAAACCATGCCCTTAACCACCTGGATACGAGATCTTATCTCTTCCTCAAATCAAGAGACTCGAAACCCTTCTTAACACTGGTTTTAACCAACTCGTACAGGTTATGGACTCCATCTACAACTCCATTCAATACACACGACAAAGCCTCTAGGATATCCCCTCCTGTATCTCCATTGCGCACCATCACCGCGTGCTCTCGCGTGAGCCCGATCACCTCGTGTAACCACCTGACCGCTTGGGCCTCAGATTACCCCCTCCTAGTCCCGGTCCTCCTTGTCACCGACCATGATCGTCTCCACGCCTTTACGCAGCATCCACCTTTGACCTCCATGTGCTCCAGAATGAGCTCGACCACCTCGCATGACATTCCAACCATGTGTCTTGAAGCTGAGGTTGGACGTGGATTAATATTTTTTAGATAAAGGATATAAAATCCGGTCTCTATATCCACGAAGGATATACATAGCCAAAAGTTACACGAGCTCTTAGAGCATCTCCAACAATCCCCCTAATCTCCCCCTAAATCAAATTATTGAGAAATTGTGTAAAAAGTCTTCTCCAACAACTCCCCTAAACACCCCCCTATTTCTATTCCCCCCCAAAACTCTCCCAAAACCCAGGTAGAAATCGGGAGAGTATTGGGGTCCCGTATCCTCGCTCCCTCCGTCCGCGCGCTGAGAAAAAAAAAATTCGCGCTCCTTTTTCCCAGCCACAGCTCGCCGCCCCAATCCTTTTTCTCCCCTCTGCAGATCGACCTCCCTTCTCCACCGGCGCCAGCACTCACCACCTCTGGCCGCCGCGACTTCTCTCCTCTCCTCTTCTCCCTTGGTCTCCCCCTTCATCCTCTGCCCTTGCGCCGCCAGTCCCCTTCTCTGCCTTCTCACCCGCACCGCCGGCCAACGCCGCCGCTCCCTTCACTCCGGCGTGCGGGCGTCGCCGGCGCCGGCCCGTGGATCACCGTCGGAGCATCCCCTGTCCCGGAGCTCCTCAGCTTGCGCCATCGAAGCCCCTCGGCCGCGCCGCCAGATCCCCTCCGTAGCGTCGCCCCCCTCCACCTCCTCCTGCCGGCGCCGCCCTCCGCCTCCTCCGGCCGACTTGGCCTCCCTTCGTCGTCACCTCCGACCGACCCCGCCCGCTCTCGCCGCCTCCCTCCGCCGAGGTAAGCCTCGATCTCCTCTCCTCAGTTCAGATGTGATCAACATTTCATCTTTTGCATGTCCATGTCCATGTGTTCGTTGTAGACTACAGGGATAATTGGATCAGGAGTAGAAATGCATAGGTCGATCAAGAGTCGTATCATGCTACCCATCAGCTAGTATGTGACATGGTTCATTTTCCTTTTCTGTTTTTTCCTGATTTAGGTCCATCCGCTGCCCATGAGTATTCAGTAAAAAAATCCCAACCCGACGCCTGACGCCCTGCGGCCTCCCGACGTGGTAACCATCTCGTATCTGTACTCCATGTTTTGAGATACTTGATGCATGTGGAAGTATAGGAAATTGGAGATGCTCTTACATCCAACATGAAATCCAGGGACACATCCCGTTACAGTAGACATGTTAACTGACTTTAGTTATCATGCTGAAAGCAAAAAACATAGCATTATTTGATCTTAACCCAAGAAAAATGGCATAGTGCACTGGTGCACAAAATCTGAAACTATAGTGGAAGCAGACAATGAATTAGTAAACACAACCACTTCAAATCTCGGCGCAATCAAGATTTCAGGAACGTAAAAATTGCAGGTTCAATAGCTAATTGAATGCAATATTAGAATTTCCATCACTACTACATGGCAGCTTAGCAATAATCTGTCGTAGTTAGAAATACAAGTTTTTAAGCAATATTTGCAAACAAAATGCTTTTTCCTAGCTGATATTAGTCCTGCATATTTGGAGATGATATCTCATAGCTTAGGACTTTGCTAAAGAAAAAGGAGGTGAACAGTTTCCAGTGTTAAAGGGTACCATGGAAAAGTATGATCGAAGATGTACCGAAGCACTAGTTATAGGATCGGAACTTGTGCACTGGTGATCGTCACCTACAGAAGCATTCCTACTGAAATGCAGGTCCCTTGTATTCAATAGATGGACGAGTACCTTCCTGAAATCATGTGGGTGAGCAACTCCGATTATCTTTGTATCATCACTAGCAGGCCTTTGGGCACCAATATTCTCAATTCTGATTGACTATACCCCCAAAAATGATCGCAGGTAACCTACAGAAATCATGTGAATGCAGTAAATAACTGAACATATTTTGCAGCAACAATGTCTCTCGTTTATAAAAAACTAGAAGGAACTGTTTGCCATAGCTTCTCAAGTCAAAAACCAATGTCTGTATCCAATCTATATCATTAGAACCGAACCCCATTCCTTACTGTTTCTCAATTTTTTTTGTCAATGTTCAGTGTTTTCTTTTCTTGAAATGCTAACTGTTCTGTACTATTTTAATAGGCATTTTCTGCAATGGAGGGACAGGGCTATTTCATGGGTTTGATGAACCAGAGTCCAGGAAATGTCGGAATGGAATAGGATGGCACAGGAAGCCCTCCGGAAGAGCAACCTGAACCTACTCCCACAACAAAAGGGAGCACAAAAAGTAGGAACAAGAACTTCAGCGAAAATGAAGATATACTACTCGTGAAAGCTTGGTTGAACACCAGTACAGATCCAATTCCAGGAACAAATCAAAAGCGTGGGCCATATTGGACAAGGGTACATGAAGCCTTCATTTGTGAAAAGGATGTTGTATTAGATCGTACTCCAAATTCTCTATCACATCGGTGGACAGTGATTCAAGAGTGTGTCAATAAGTTTTGTGGGAGCTTTGCTGCAATTGAAGGAAGAAATCAAAGTGGAAAGACTTTTGAAGATAAGGTACATGTTTTGATCACTATGTCTGATTTCTATTAATTTCGGTTGGCAACTAATATAATTTTTTTGTAGCTTATGGATGCACGTGCTTTGTACAAGGCTAAGGATAAAGAAAACAAATCCTTTACTCTATTGCACTGTTGGCACGTATTAAGATTTGAACCAAAATGTCATGACAAGATGGCTCAACTGGCAGCTCAGAAACCTACCCAAAAGAAAAAAAGGGATCTTGGAGATTCAATTGTGGATTTGACAGGTGATGGAAATGAAGAGAATCTGAATTTTGCTAATAATGTCAACTGTTGCCCAGATCCTCCAGTTCCGAAGCGGCCAATTGGTAGAAAGAAGGCTAAACAACAGCTCCGTAATGGAGTAGGTGATGCTTGCATTGAGGCATTCGATAATATGTGGGAGAAAAAGAAGATATCCGATGATTACAAAGAAGTAAAAAAGGATAAAAGGTTTAACAAATCCTTGCAAATTGAACAAGAGAGGCTGCAAATAGAGAAGGACCAATCGAAGCTGAAACTTATGTTAGAAGAGGAGAGAATCATGACAATGGACATTAGTGGTCTGCCTATTGAGCAGCAGCTTTACTATAGGAGCCTACGGAGTGAGATACTCACTCGTCGAGGGATCAACAGTATGGTCTGATTTTGGTCCTTATCATTCAGTATCATCTATTTTCAGTTTATTTCAATCGAACTTTGTTTAGGTAATTGATTCTGAACTTCCAGGTTTATTTACCATTTTGCAGTCATATAACTTTATCACGACGAATGATGATATATGGAAGTATATGAATATACCAGTAGGTTCACCAAGAGATCTCTATCTGTCAGATGCTCTGAATGATATTACGTCATTTCTCATAGAAATGCTATACACAATCAAGCAGTAGCTTTTGCAGAATACAGATAGATGCATAATACAACTACACAAGCATGTGTATTAACCTACAGATATCTGTACAAATAACATGCTACCTTGGTGTCTAAATTGATCACCGTCAATTATATAGTGCATCACTACATCTTTTCCTTGTCGATCAAGAATCGAACTATCCAGATGACTATCCATGCAGGGCAAACGTTCATTGGCCTGTTGCCTTTCATTGCTGAAATAATCTGTTTTATGTTGGAGTCCAATTATGTTATGTCAGGCTGCCACTGAGTACTGCAGATGTGTGTGTGTATTCGCAAATTAGTAGGCCCTCCCAGATGTCTGATGTGTTGTATTATTGTGCTCTGTGCTGTGGTCTGATTGAGTGGTGTGCAACATGGTATCTATTTGTTACTAAAATTCGTTGACAAGTCTTTAGAGTTACTAAAAAAGAAATATGCTAAAAATGCTTACAAAAATAAAACATCAAATCTTAAAAAAAAAAATATAAATCTAGGCGTGATGATCAATATGTATCCGGCTTATGTTGCCATAGGTGCTCTATTAGGTCTTCTCGTAGTTGATGATGAACTTCTTTGTCTCTTATTTTTTTCCTTGTCTCAATGAACTCCATAAGATCAACAGTATAGTTATGAGAAGCTCGGACATGTTCATCTTCAGAATCAAAATGTTCTTCTGCATCTACATCACCCTCGTCCTCTATAATCATATTATGCATGATAACACAAGCTTTCATAATGTATCCTAATGTCTCTTGATCCCATAAACGAGCTTGACCTCGAATTATGGCAAAACGAGCCTGTAAAACTCCGAAGGCTCGCTCGACATCCTTTCTGACTGCCTCCTATGCTTTGGCAAAATATTTTTGCTTATTGCCCTGTGGTTGAGAAATGGTCTTCACGAATGTTGCCCATGATGGGTAAATTCCATCGGCAAGATAGTACCCCATTGTATAATCATGACCATTGACTGTATACTTGACTTCAGGTGATTGACCTTCAGCTAATTTTGCAAAGAGTGGAGAGCGTTGAAGAACATTGATGTCGTTGTGTGATCCCGGTAAACCAAAAAAAGCGTGCCAAATCCACAGGTCTTTAGAAGCAACAGCTTCTAATATTATAGTTGGCACTCTGACATGTCCAGAATACATACCGTGCCATGTTGTAGGACAATTCTTCCATTTCCAATGCATACAATCTATGGATCCTAACATTCCTGGAAACCCTCTGTCTTCTCCTATTGCCAGTAAGCGGGCCGTATCCTTCTGATTTGGCGCTTTCAAATACTCATCTTCAAATATTTGAACAACTGCAATGACAAGCCGTCTCATACTCTCAATAGCGGTACTCTCTCCAATACAAATGTACTCATCTGTGGAATCAGCTGATACCCCATAAGTTAGCATACGAAGTGCTGTTGTTACCTTCTGTAAACAGCTTAATCCAAGTACATTACCTGCATTTCTTTTTTGCACAAAATACTCATCATGATCCTGTACCGCATTCATTATACGCAAAAAAAGAGGCCGGCTCATTCTAAACCTGCAAATTAATACAAAATTATTACAATCAATAGTAACTAAAATATTTAAATTAAACAGTAAACATGACACAATACGAACCTACGTCTGAAGAATTCTGGTCCATATGTAGGATCATCGGAGAAATAATCTTCATATAATTTTTGGTGTCCTTCTTGTCTCTTACGACGAACAATTTTATGCCCAGGAACAGAACCACCCTGTTTAGGTGCACTCATGGATGTATAATACGTACGAATTATAGATGCGGACTGGATAAAGAAATCATCATCATCATCCGATGAGGACGAGTCCAGTACTTGTTGCAACAAAGACTTGCGCCCGCTCATAATTCCACGTATCTACAAGGACGCACCAACCTGAAGCAGCAACGGGAGATCGAAATCGGGCGCGGTCGCCGGGCGACGTCCTGTGCGGAGCGGCCGCCACCGTATAAATACATGCACGGCACGGACGGACTTTGTATCCAAATCTGTGTTGAGTTCATGCCTTGTATCCGAATCTGTGTTGAGTGCAAACCGTATTCGCATCGTACACGGAAGAGCTAGCGCTTCGGCAAACCATTTTGACATATGCTGGGGCGGAGATTTAGCATTACATGCAGTAGCTTGAATAAGTACAAGACTACATTATTGTCACGTGCATCTTACTTGTGAAAGCAAATACACAGAACTAGAAAAGACTGTGTACATGAAGTGATTCAAAAGTCTTTGGGCAGAAATGTGTAAAATTTGAGCATCAGAAAATTCAAAATCGTCAATGAGTTGCGCATACATATGTGCAGCAGTCAAATACGTACACCAAACAGACCACGTAAAAAAAAGATCACCTGGAGTCCAGGAGCTCCGCCAGTGCATCGGTCTATATCGGATCGCTCACGATCAAAATAAGGTATCGAGCAAAGTAAATGGACCGGTTGTTAATGTTGGGCCAGATTCAAAATACTATTAGGATATATTTAGGGGAGCTGTTGGAGGAGGGGACTAAAATAGGTTAACAAATTTTTTAGGCTGCCCCTAAAAGGTGTCTTTTGGGGTGGGTTTTTAGGGGGATTGTTGGAGATGCTCTTAGGCTCAAAGCCTCAAAACTGAGGTACATAAAACAACATGAAAGATAGCTTAAGGACTACGAAAGAACTAGAAAGGCTAAGCTTCAGCACTTTTGCTCCGTCCTTGCTTACATCCAAGCCCCTAACCTCATCCGACCGAGCCACCCAAACTATGGTCTGCTTTGCGTGAAGATGGACCTCCGAGGCGACGTCTCCAAGAAGGCGACGAGAGTCACCGACGCCACCCGCCTCACCGAGGCAAGGCTTTCACCTGGAGATCAGAACACATGAGAGCTATGTAGTGCCACGACACACCTCCAGGAAGGATAATGGCGCCCGAAGGCGTCATTGATGTCGAGACCGGTAAGATCACCAGCAAGGCTTTCGCCAGCACCTCCACAACACCCCACGCACTACCACACACAAAATAGACCACCACCAACACTCCGGGGCCCTACACGCCTAAAGGCCATGGCATAGCCACCCTTGAACTCCACGACGAGCCGCTTCCTGCAACGTCCGCCACTGTAGAGACCACTAAGCGACGTCTAAGCGCCACCATTGAGCAGATCCAGGGACATGAGCCACAGATCAAACCTACAGCAAAACAACGGAAGGGCCTGGCACAAATCTTCCTGAACGCCTTACGGAGCCTGAACGGCACGTGGATCACCACCGCCTTCTTGCTCCCGGCCGCAACCAACTGGAACTCGGAGCTGATAAAGAGGACCTTGAGGTCGTTCTTGAGCTCCGACCTTACAGCTTGCATATGAGTGCGTGGGATCCCATCAAGGATAAATCCAGATTCACCCCTGTAGTATCCCTCCTCAAGACGCTTTGTCAGCAATCCAAATATGATGTCCTCCGGCACAAGCTTCCCTTCATTCACTGAACTAGCAATCTTCTTGTAGAGCGAGGAGGCGGGGTTGAGCTCCTGCCTGACGAGCGTGCCCATGGAGATGTACGGCATGGCGAGCACCACCGCGAGGCGCGCGGCGTAGGCGTGCTTCTGCGGGCCGGGGCGGCCCATCACGACCCACTGCACGCCCCTGGGGCCGCCGCCGCCGGGGCACGACTCCGCGGTCGGCGCCGACGCGCAGGCCCGCCATCGGCGCGCCTCCTCCTCCTCCTCCCACTTGGTCCAGTACACCTCCTCCTCCACCACGGCCACCGCCGAGGCCGCGAGCCTCCGGAGAGGGAGCCCGCCCGCGGGAGCGAGCGCGCGGGAGAGGGATCGGGCGGCGCCAGCGAGCCGCAGGAGGCCGGCCATTGTGGAGGAGGAGGCGGCGGCCAAAGAGTCAATGCCAGTGGAACCAGCCAACTGTGGACGTGCCCAAACCGAAGCGGCTGCCTTCGTGCCGACCTCCGACGCGCCCCGAAGCCGCTCGCCGCCACCTAGATCCTGCCACATCCGCACAGATCCGGGCGCGATGGCCCCGCCGCTGCCTTCCTAGCGCCCGCGCGAGGCTTGGCGGCGCGATCCAGCAGCGGCGAGACGAGGGGCGAGGTGGGTGCGGTGTGGCGGCGCTAGGTCTGGTGGCCGCCCGTGCCGCCTCGAGCGAGCGACGCGGGGGCTCCAAGTGGCCGCCTTCGAGCCGACCTCCGACGCGCCCCGAAGCTGCTCGCCGCCACCCAGATCCGGCCACATCCGCACAGATCCGGGCGAGATGGCCCCGCCGCTGCCTTCCTAGCGCCCGCGCGAAGCTCGGCGGCGTGCTCCAGCAGCGGCGAGACGAGGGGCGAGGTGAGTGCGGGGTGGCGGCGCTAGGTCTGGTGGCCGCTCGTACCGCCCCGAGCGAGACAAAACTTACATCGGACGTGGATTAATATAGGAAGACAATGTTTTTTTTCACTTTTGAGATCGCCTTCAAAGAGTATCGGTTGATCTTCTTTGTTGTTGTTTTTTTTGAGCGGAACTTCTGGCTCATGATAAGATGTTTCATTGCAAAATTAGGCCCAAAATTTTGACCCAGCTCAATAGTAAATTTTAGCCAACAAATCAGTCGGGATGGCCTGGTAGGCCTGCCATGTTCCTGGGCCAGGCAGAGAACGGCATATTTATCTGTAAAGAAAAAAAAGCACAGCGTAGCAGTCGCCACGAGAATTTTTTGTACGGATAATCCCTTTTTTATTCGAAAATACATAAATATACCCGCGAGAAATTTTTTTACAAAAATAGTCTCCAGTCGCCGCTCCATTGGGCGACTTCTGCCTTTCGCCCAACCGGGAAGCGACAAAATATCTGTCGCTCGATGATTGAGCGACTGCAAGTAGTCGCTTTCCTGTTAAGCGACTTCATAGTAGTCGCCCAATGGATGGGCGACTTATAAGCGCAGTCGCCCAATGGATGGGCGACTTTAGGCAATCCCCGTGAAATTTTAGAGTTTTTTCAATTTTGTAGTTTTAAACTGGAAAAAAATATGGTATAGTTGTAATAAAAGGTTATGTTTATTGTATATTGTAGGTGCATTTAAAATTTTGCGAAATTTTTTTAAGAACAATTGACTGTAGAACGTTTGATATATACATTGGTAAGTGATATTTTTGTGTTACTAAAAATTAGTGTACCAAGAGTATGTTAATATTGTTAAATGACTTGCTATCTGAATCATTGAATGCGAACACACGAGATAATAACCTTATGTGAATAGAAATAAACTTCATAACATGCCGCGTACAATTTTATTACATGCATAACATATAGCATGATATGCGACTAACCCACCCAACTGCTCGTAACATTTTGTCTACTGGGTGTAGCGTGGTTGTTTCCCCTTTTTATCGCGCCTTGAAGATGGCTCCGCTGCATCCTTTTTCCTGTCATTCTTGGACTTGAGAGCTGCCTCCCGAGCTTGAAGCTCTTCCTCCTGACGCTTGATGGCTGCTTCACGCAGACTTAGCTGCTCCCACCTCCTTTGCAGCTCATCCTCCTTGCCCTTCAGACGGATTTGGTCCACCCTCACGCGGCGCTCTTGCTCACGCCGCATCTGTCGTTCCACCTCGCGAGCCTGAGTCATCTTGACAAAGTATTGTCCTTTGTTTTCCACCTCCACTGCCTGGTTATGTGGCCATGTCGGCGACACCCGATCCACCCATTCGATGAACCTGCAAGCCTATGTGTGGCATGGTAGATGTCATGGATCAAGTTGAAAAACGACAACGAGAAACAAATGATTTAGTTGTCGTCGTTACCATGAAATCGTCATCCAGGTTTGGACACTTGAAGAACCTACGGCCGTATTTGGCTCGCTCTTCTTGATCCGTCCAGACTCCCAACATCGTCCTAAAGCCGCAGCGGCACTTCGGGCGCTCATGCCACTCCGGCACTCCAAATGGGTCGGACCTCCAGGAAGACATTGTTGTGTAGTAGTATTGTGAAGGCTTGAGGAGGAGATGTGGTATGGAAGACATAGGAGGCCTTTATGTAGGCAGGTTATCTGGTGCAGTGGGCATAGTCCATGGAGAGGAGGTAGTACGAATCTTTTCGCTTTTTCAGGATTCCAGTGTAGCAATAAATGTCCGTATGTAGGCTTTTCAGAGCGTGTAGCCTATATTTCTGAAACAACAAGCAAAGGTGACATGAAAACTCACTGGAAAGGATACATGCCTATGACGTGAACACTCACTGTAAAGGCTACAGCCTACGCCCCTATTTTGTTGGTTTCAGTAGCGATAGGCCTGGCATGTGTTGTCATCTGACTGAGCAAAGCTGCCCCGATTTGTCATATCACTGCGTAAAGCTGGCATGTGTTGTCATCTCACCGAGTAAAGCTGAGCGCTTTTGTCATG
Source organism: Dendrocalamus latiflorus (assembly GCA_017311315.1). Lineage (NCBI taxonomy): Eukaryota > Viridiplantae > Streptophyta > Magnoliopsida > Poales > Poaceae > Dendrocalamus > Dendrocalamus latiflorus. The sequence continues at coordinate 21,316,368 of CM029675.1, forward strand.
TCTCTGGGCAAAGCAGCCATCTTTTGTCCCGCCATTCGATATAAATAGCACGGTAGAGGTCCCATGAAGTTGTAGCCAGAAAACCCTGTAAATCGAACAAAGAACATACCATGGCGGAAGATGAGGGGCCAGTCGGATATGGGTCACCGAAGGAAGACCTTCCCTTGGAAAGGAGGGAGATGTTCGGACCACAGTACCGCTTGGTACCAAGCCGGCGTGCGCAACCAGCGTGGCCGAAATGCAGACACAATGAGTACGTGGTCGTGCAGGTCCTGGAAGGGCCGAACGATGGCGGGCGCCGTTTCTTCCGATGCCCACGCTCCAGGGTACAAATTACTAATAGTACATTTTTTTATTGCTTATGGACCCTCCATGTTTACTGTCATTTTTCGCAGATGGCGAAATGCGACTTCTCCCGCTGGATCGACCCTCCTCATGAACGGTATATTGACCGTTATGTGGGTACTTTATGGGACCGAATAATGGACTTGGAGTACCGAATGGAGACTCTCAATGAGGAGAACAATGAGCTCCGCCAACAGATGCAACGCGAGAGGGGAAACGAGGAGGTTGTCAACATAGGAAGCTCTTATGATTCCACATGTTGCTGCGCGAACTCGAGCTGCATATGTGCGTGCCACTACCACGATGGCCAGCCCCGTCCGAGGCGGCCCCCTCAGCAGTTCTCCATGTGGGTGCCACGAGGCTCGTTTGGCATGTAGGCCACGAGGGTACCGAATGTATTGATGCTGTGCCAGTAGGACTGTTGTGTTGATGTTTTGAGTGTAGAACTTTCCATAAATTCTGTCTGTATGTGCAATGTATGTGTTGTTTCGTGTTGTAAGTGCGTGACGCCTTCATTTTCTGTGACCTTCATATTCTGTGCCCTCTTTCTATAACGATGTAATGTGCAACGTTGTTAAGCATGTGATGAATTGGTTGTTATGTACGTGGAGTTGTTATCACAAGGCAAAAAAATTGCAATACTTAAATGGTACATACTTAAATGACATTGTAAATAAGTGCATTACAGAAAAGGGATATAACATACAAGGTTTACAAATGGTACATGAAATTTAGCATGCATTACAACACCAACTACTGATCCGGACATGCATTGCATCGTCTAGCTGTGTGCCCCTCCTGACCGCATCGCTCACAACGTGCACCAGATGTTCCAGCTTGTGATTCGTCCATGTCATTTCTAATACGTCGGCTCTGTCGCCGACCCTTCCCACCCTTTAGCATGTTAATATCCGGAACCCAGGTCTTCGCTGAAATGTCCAAAGTGGTGAAGTTTCCCACCGCCCTGAACCCCCGGAGCTCCCCACACCAAGCTTGCAGTATTGTCTCCTTAAAAAAGTACTCGGACACGAAGTTGGAAAGATCCATGCCCACGGTTCCGCATGCAGCGAGGACATGAGAGCATGGCCTGTGTAACAACTTAAGCTTGTTGCATGTGCAGTTAGGTTCGTTTGCATGATCTCCAAGGCATACCTCGTGAGTAATAAGTGAACGAGATGTCCCAAATCCGGCTCTGTCACGGAGTATCACATCGAAACGATGCTCCCTGTTGCCCATGACATGCACTGTGTGCAATTGACCCTTTTGTGCCTTCGTCTCCATGTACGTGGTAATTTTTGACGAATACAGGGCTCCGGGATTGGCCGCATGAAGTGCGGCACTCGCGTGCCTCTCCCTGAAGTAGCGGATTGTGCTGTGAAGAACACCTTCCACGATGGCGACGAGGGGCTGAGAACGGAGACCCCTGAGAACCCAATTGTACACCTCGGCAAGGTTACTTGTCATTATTCCGTACCTTGCGCCATCCGTGTCGTGCAACAACGACCACTTCTCCAATGGTTCGCCCTCGATCCACTGCGAGAAGCACTTGATGTTTCGCGCGCTCCTCCTTCTTGGACCACTTGGGTTAGACTCATCAATTGCTGCCAAGCATTGCGGTTGTGCCGCCCCATGAATGACCGGCCCCTTGCTCCTCTCGTCGACGTTCTTCCTGGTGTGCTCACCCAACAACCCCCATAAAGCATCAAATTTTCTTTGCTGGTTCTGCCTAGCCAGCCTCTTGAATAGCTTCATCAAAGATTGTTTCGGGAATTGCTTGAAAAAGTTTGCCCCTAAGTGACGACTGCACCACCGGTTCCTCATGTCCGGCCAAGGAACGCTCTCCTCAGGGTCTTCTTGAAGTTTTCGTATCGCCTTTATAATCCCGGCGTGGCGATCATGGATTACGCACACACCAGGACGGCTGCCTACAACTCCAGCCTTCACATGTCTGAGAAACCACAGCCAGCTCTCATAATTCTCGCTCTCCACAAATGCAATAGCCAGCGGCAATATTTGATTGTTACCGTCAACGCCTATGGCCGTCAAGAGCTGCCCTTTGTATTTGCCTGTCAAGAAGGTCCCATCTACAGAGATCACTGGCAGCATGTGCTTGAATGCTTCAATGCTAGCACCAAATGCAAACAATGCTCTCTGCAACACTGCAAATCCCGGTGGACTTATGGACGGCTTCTCGTGCACGGCGATGTACGTGCCCGGGTTCCTTTGTTGCAACACCTTAAGCATACGAGGAAGGTTGTCGTACGCCGCCTCGAAAGTGCCAAAACGTTTTTCCAACGCCTTTTGCTTGGCACGCCACGCCTTCGCGTAGCTAATCTTATACTTGAATTTATTCTCGATAGCTACCACAATATGCGTTGCCGCAATATCTCTCTTCTCCACTATCTCCCCATACATCAAATTGGCTATAAATCCGGACGTCAGGTTACGATGCCTCGCCAAGACAGTGTTCAGAATGCAGGAGTGCGGCTCCACCTTGGACACAATCCAGTGAGTGTCATACTTCGATCTACGTGCGTGCACCCTCCAAGGACAACCAGCCTGCTCGCACTTCACAGTGTACTGCTCCTGGCTTGATTTGACGACGCGAAATGTCCGTTGCATTGAGAGGGCCCAAAGCTTGATGGCATTCTGCAGCGCTTCCTTGTCAGCAAATGTAGCATGCACCCGAACCTCTGTCTCATGATACTCCCATGGTGATTCATGTTCATCATGGGCGGAAACACCCTCCGCATTAAACCGGTTCCATTCCTGGGGGATAGGAACTTCTTCATCATCCGAACTATCCTCCTCGTCGTCCTCTACAGCTTGCTCTTCATCACATGCCCTCTGGTCATCAGATTCCATCTGCTGCACGATATACTCATTATGCTCTCCTTCATCTGCTTGCCCAGTTCCGTCTCTATAGCTTGACAGCTGTAACTCTCCTCCATGTACCGCATTGCCTTCATCACGAGCAACTTCATCAGCTCCACCAACGTGCGGCCCGCCCGAGCTGCTAGCACCTCCCGAAGCATAGGCGGACGCACGAGCTTGCGCAACTGCTTGTAGTGAGCACGGTTGCACAAGCAGGACACACTCGTATCCACGGCGCCGGCACCCTTGCACAAATCCCTTCCACGAAGCTGAGCGCACCAATGTCTTCAACTCCCATCTGATGTCAGTGGGAGACCGGCTCCAAAGCCCTTGCACAACGACGCTGCACACCTCGGGGTCCAATGAAAAACTCTCGGTCAGCCAATGCTGCACATCTGTCATTCCAGCATTCTCGTCATCGGGAAGTACGAGAGTGACTTGCGGAAAATCGCTTAAATCCACACCATTCGGACCTTCACGAATCATTCCAGCACCATAATACACTCTCAATGTAGTACTGGCCATTAATGATGTAGACCTACATGTACGATTGAAATTTACGACATGTCAAATAACATCGTTCAACACTAAACTAAACTTTCCATACTAAAAAGGGTAGTCAAATTTCTATACTACAAAATGTATACTACATCTACAATTTTTACTAACACCAATATTTCATCTAAACAATAGTGTAAATATAACCTAATTAACAAAAATACCTGGATCCAAATCGATGGAATAGCTTGAACTCCTTCTTCCGCCCTCACCTCCTCCTTCAACCCTGTCCTCCTCTCCTTCTCTTCTCCCCTCTCCTCCTTTTCTTCCCCTCCTCCCTCTTTTCTCCCCTTCCTCTTCCTCCTCTCTTCTTCTCTCTGGCTCTCTGCGCAGAATGGGGGAAATGAGAGAAAAGTGGTTGCTAGTGGGCGGCAGGCGGTGGAATAAGTGGCATCCACTCCTGTCGCCCTACGGTTGAGCGACTGCAATTTCAGTCGCTCAACCATACAGCGACTGAAATTACAGTCGCTCAACCGTAGAGCGACTGTATAAGTCGCTTAACGGTTCACACATTTCCTAAATGTCGCTTCCCGGTTGGGCGAAAGGCAGAAGTCGCCCAATGGGGCGGCGACTGGAGACTATTTTTGTAAAAAAATTTCTCGCAGGTATATTTATGTATTTTCGAATAAAAAAGGGATTATCCGTACAAAAGATGCGTCGCCACGATGCCAATTGCCAAGCCGAGTTAACACGAAATCCAGTTCGACAAACTATCCTCTGCCAGACCAAACGACCGAAGGTTCGACGGCGGAAAGAGAATGGCGGGAAGCACACACCGCTAGCACAGATTTGGTGCGAAGCGGCGCACCAACGGTTCCCAGTGGAGTAGCTTCGCAAAGTCTAGCCACCCAAAATCTACCAGTGCAGAACAATGGCTCGGTTCTTTTTGTGTATAGCTTGTGACTTATGATTTATGCGACAGTAACTATTTTTTAAATAGTATATTTTTTAAAATGCGATCAACAGAAAAATTATAGTAAAAAATGTATTGAGTTCAGCTGTACCGGTCAAAATCGCATGCAACTATTTTCTTTTGCGTACTGTTTCTCGCCAACAGCCAGAATTAAAAAAATTAAACCACAATTTATAAGCCACAACCCAAAAGAATATACCCGATATATTTGGTGAGGCATCCAGTTCATGCCGAATGCCCTTAGGGCGATCCAACATGTGTTATTTTTGCGAGGACCTAGCTTGTGTGTTTCGCAAGCAATGTGGGGGTGACGCCTAGGAATTATTAACATCTAGGGGTTACCGCTTGTTCGTATTGATTTGGATTTTGGATGCGGCTGATGGCTTTGATTGAAAATAAATAGTATTGGCTGAAAGAAGTGGTTTTTAGAATGAGGACGTGAGCAGTGAGGAGAATGATGGAGAGATGCGTGTGCGAAATGAGAGCGAAAGGAGTGAGATACATGATGCGTCTACGACCCTTTACCTTATCATTGAAACGAGACAAAAATGAGAGAAGTGAGAAAGCCGCTTTAAATAACCAGATGTATAGGCCCTTAGGGTTGGTGTGAGCCTGAGTTGAGCTAAGACGATTCTCAATTTACACTCAGGTGAAGCAATATTGCAGCAGCAGACACGATAATCTTCAAGGCTTGTATAGGTTAAGGTCTTGCTCAACTTAGCTGCGGCTGTGGGCTGCGGGCTTTCAGGAGCTGTTACAATGATTGGAGCCGGAGCCGTACCTTGAAGCCGAAGCCGCCCTGAGCCTGAGAAGCTGCAATAACTTTAGGCCACCGACCGACGCTCCCTCAATCGATCCCCTCTGTGAAATGTGCGTCCCCGGTCGCCACCACCCGCGATTGCCGCCACTCCGCCCCTTGCCGCCCGTTGTGGCGACCGCATCGGCGGCTAGGGCTGTGCATTTTCAACCGAACCGAATCGGTCAACTCGGTTTGACCGGTTTTTGGTATTTGGTTCAGTTTTAAAATTTTGGGGTTTTTTGGTATTCAGTTTTTTCGGAAAAAACCGGCTAAAAACCGAAAATACCGAAAAAACCGAAAAATACTTTGCTCTACGTCAGCTCTTCGGCTCTGCTGTTCTTTGGTTCGCTGCCGGTTTTTCTTCAAAGAACCGATTGCAACCATACTTCTATTTTTTCAATTAAACGTCTGCCTTGACTAGTCCGGGCAATGGCCCATGAGTGCAATTGATCCAGGCGGGCTCTCAAAGTCTCAAAGAGGTAAACTGGTAAAGGTTGAAAATTTGAAATACGTCCGGCGGAGTGGCATGGGGATCCAGTGGTGTTATTAACGATTCAGGCGGCTTGATGTTTCTTTCTTTCTTTTTTCTTTGCTTTCTTTCTTTAGCAGTTGCGCTTTGGCTTTGGTGCTTTGTTTTACTAGTCGCTATATCGTTTGCAATTCGCGTCAACTTTGGTAAATATAGTATTTACCGATACCGCGCCGAAATAAATTGGGATTTACTGATACCGAGCCGTACTTCTAAAAATACCGTATATTACCGAACTACAAATACCGTATTTACCGTATATACCGAACCGATTAAACCGAAAAAACCGATTGCACAGTCCTATCCGCGGCGGCCTCGCGAAGCACCAGTTCCAGATTCGCGCCGACGGAGTACCGCGCCGTATCCGCAAAAGAAGCCACCTTCGATGAAGGGAGCTCCGCCGGCCGCAGGGCACCGTGTGTCGGGGCACCTACGCACGGTCCGGCCGTCCGTCCCCGTCCAAGCTCGGCCCGAGCGTCCCATCGGATCCGCCCAGCAAGCAGCGTCGCCGTGCGCCGGGTGAACGCCGCGCCCACATCGAGGTACTAGCTTCTCGCATGCCAACCATCGCATGCATGTCGTTCAACTGATTTGTTGCTGGTTTACGGTTCGGTTACCTACCGTGCACAACTTCCCCGATGTCCCAACCACGCTTGGCCGCAATGCCTGCAGATGGCCACGGCGACCTGGACCGACGAGAGTACCCACGTGTTCCTGCAAGTATGCGCCGAGGAGGTAGAGGCAAACAACCAGCCGTATTCGAGGTTGAACATGCAGGGCAAGCAAAATCTTGTCCGAAAATTTGCAGAACGAACTGGCTTGGCATACACAAGCAAGCAGATGAAGAACAAATGGGAGCAACTGGTCATGATTACAACAAATGAAAGACATTGAAACTTCGTGCGACGGGGCTTGGGGGTCAATCCTGCGGCAGGGAGCATCGACGTGAGTGACAACTGGTGGTAGCTGCCGGTGGAGTAAGTTACGATTTTGAAGTGCGGTGCTATTCGCATTACTTCAGGCGGGGCCGAACCCGCACTTACGGTTTGATATGACATTGTGCATTGCAGGGAAAGTCCGAGATGAGGAAGTTCAGGGCCATAGTCGCTCGAGACGAGGACCTCCTAGAAGTCGTGTTTGGTAACACCACCACCACCACGAGCGAGTGCGCATTCGTGCCAGGTGTGTGCCGGGTGGCTGGGCTCGGTGTACGACGCTCGGATCCTACAAGAAACCATGGCGAAGTACGGTGACCGCTTCCCACACCCCCAAGGTCGTATGATGGATTTAAATCGGAGTACTCCATACATTGTGACTCTTATACTAACTGATATTTTTGGTTGCAGACAAGTTCTACCTTGTCGACTTCGGATATCCGAATCGGTTGGGTTACCTAGCTCCATACCGCAACGCGCGATACCATTATCCGTGTTCGACAATGGAAGTATGCCGGAGGGGATGTAGGAGGTATTCAACTACCGTCACTCGCAGCTGCGCAACGCCGTCGAGCGTGCGTTTGGCATGTGCAAGGGCAAATGGCGCATTCTTGACAAGATTCCGAAATACAAGGGTCGCAGGCAATGCGCCATCATCACAGCTTCCATGGCATTGCACAACTTTATCATCGACTACGAGTTGCCCGGGGGGCAGCCGGCAACATGGCAGCGCAGGCTGCAGGACCTTCTGGGCTGCCGCAAGGCACGAATGTTGAGTTGATGAACATGACACGTGACTTCATTGCAACGTCATTGGTGGTTTCGTCATTGGTGGTTTAGAGCTACATGTGTCCCTTGTATGTTCCCTGCACATGTTCGACCGTTTGTTGCGTCTCACCAAATTCATGTGTATGGCGTTTCGGCCAAAGTAATGTCGTAGTTTTCATTTCGAACGTCATTACTACATGCACAGTGTTTGCTCCTGAGGTCTCAGTTTATTGGAACAGTAGTTACCTCATTTCAGGTGCTACAATATTTCCTTCAGCCACTACAATACTTCCTTTAGCCGCTACAGTATAATAAGCCAAAAGCTTTTAGCAAAAACCCCAACCAAGCGGGGCCTAAGTTTGGCTCCAACAAATGCTTGACATAGGTTAAGCTGGACTACCGAGCCAAGAAGCTTAGCTAGTAATGCTAAGCTGAAACCCTAATTGGTAGCGACTCAACTTAAACTATGGGTTGCGCGGCCCCTAGGAGAGATCATGGAGACGAGATCATCTCCCACAGCAGAAGCTATGGAGGAGGCGGCTTAGGAGCGATGTCGCTCTTATACCATGTAGGAAGATGAATATACTGCAAAGGATAGATGTATTGATCTACGATTGCGGTTTATATAGAGTACAAGATTGGAGGGCAAGAAACCTCTTCTAAAGATAAAGTCGGTATCACGAGATTACAAATCATAAATTATCAAATATAGAGATATGCTAATATACTCTAACAACAGGAACTATCAGACAAGCGCAAGGATGCATCTATGATCAATTAGTCTTGTCAAGTCTGGCGTTCCAGACTTCCAGTGTCATTTGCTTGGGAAGAACCTACCAATTACCACTTGTCTGGTAACTTGGAAAGGCCTGCCAACTGTGAGAACAGAAAGAACCTACTGATTACTGATTAGTCACTAATCAGTAGTCAGCGCATCAAGTGTTCAGATAGGAAAGCAGGGAATCTGACCAGCTCAAGGCGTTTATAGTATATACACCATTTCCTTGGCTTAGATACATGTAAGGGGCCCTCTTGTTTCTGGTGAGGATTGACGAGTTGACAGACACATACACACAATCGGGTCAGTCAGTCTTGTGCTTTCAGAAGAGATGCTCGCCTGGGCCCTCTTGTCCGCTTATGCCAGGTCGAGGTTCTTCTCAGCCTTGATTATGACTGTTGCCGATGTTTTTGGTTTTAGTACGACCATTTATTTTTAGTTCATATCGAATCATCCTAGCAGCCACATCCTAGCAAACACAGCAGATGAATGCGTTGGTATGTTGTCGCCAGTGCTGCGTAACGATCAGTTGACGCGAAACGGGGCACCCACTTTGCGTTAGAGCAGACCAGCATCTGCCTTTTTTGTATCGATCTCTTTCGTCCCCCCACTTAATCCCTGGTCATACTCTGTACTTGGATACATGTATGCAAAAAAAAAAAAAAATCAAGTACAAATTCAGAGAATGAACAACGAACTAGCCTATGCGAACATTTTTCATGGATAAGAGATTAAATCCTAGTGTAATTCAGGATGGCAGCATCCATCCAATGTGTCCTGTCCGGGAACAACTTCGCTGTGCGAAATGAAGGAAAAATATCTTCCATGAATACAACTTGTTAGAATGATGGCCGCACGATTCACAGACACGCCACGATCTACACAGGAAAGCAACACCTCACCACCAGCAGCCTGAAGATCTTCCCTTTGTTTTCATGCTTTCTGCTGCTGCAATGGCTGCTTAGGGGCCGCTTCAGGTGGATTCGGCTTCAAAAAGCCACTTGAAATATGTGACTTCTTATTTTGGTCTTTTGTTTTTTTGCCTTTTCTTTGTATTGTTCGTGAGGATATAATAATATTTTTAAAAAAATTTCTTAAATTTTTATTTTTTAATTAAAGATTTAGAAAAAACTAACAGCCGTTACATTGTAATTTTAGTCGACAGCCACAACTGAAAACTCAAGTCAATTGGAACAGGGCCTTAATGCTCGCTATGAACTTTCCATTAGAGAAGCCAAATAAGTTAAGATGCAATGCTCACTATGAACTACGACGAACAACATGTATGCAGGTCAGGGTAAAACGATGTGGAGTATGGACTGGATCTTAGGTGGTTTGAAAATGTGAATTATATTCGAGAAAGCATAAGTTACCTTACAAATCAGCGTCCTTTTTCCTTTTCTTTTTATAGAAAGCGAGTTTACTCTGTCCGATCAAAAGGAAGAAAATACAATAGAGGAGAGCCTCACGTAAAAACCCTCTTCATCCATCGTTAATCTAATATGGAGCCTGCTAAATCAACCGTGGATGAGAGGCCTCACTCCCCTAAAGAAAAGCGCTTTGAATCAAAAACCAACTTCTCCCAGAAGTTTACACACTGATTTTTTTCCCACGCCTCCATCGACCAATCTGAACCGTCGGATTCCCAATCAAACGGTCCTGTTCTTTTGAACCGGAGGCAGAGGGCGCGCGCTGGATGTTCCTCATTAGAGCTGGAACTTGGGTCTATCGTGCTTCGTGCCGCTTCGTGTTGTGCCTGCTCGGTCCAGTCATCTCATCGTGCCATGCCGTGCCGGCCCACGTCGCCTCCGGCCAGGCCCAAGCACGGCCCAAAGCCTATCGTGCCAGCCCAAGTCCAGCCCGAAATTACTAAACGCGAAGGCGGTGGTGACGGTCGTCATCTTCCTTTCTCTCGTACCCGCCTCGTTTAAAACTAATTAAAATTGAATTAATTGCATAAAAACATGGGCACGCAATGACATAAATATTTCGGGAAAAAGTGAAATTTCTTTGATATTTTAGAAATACAATGTTACTGCCTCGTTAAAAACCTTATGCCCCAGAGTGGGGTTTCCCGGGTAAGAAAAAGAGTACAGTAACAATATATGTATATACAAAATATTACAACATGCGTAGATAATATCTACTTGGCAATGTCTAGGTCAGCATACGTCTATACGATTTCGGGATCCTCCAGTTGATGCTGTTCCCGCTCTTTGGCTAATTCCTAGTTTTTGGCACATGTGATTGCCTTCACCATCCTGTGCGTAAGGGATGATCTTCTCTCTTCTATTATTCTCCCTACCGTACTGAACGTCGCTTCTAAAGAGACGGTGGACACTGGCACCAGGAGAACATCTTGTGCGAAATGTGACAGCACAGGAAAGATCCGCTTGTTATTCTTCCACCACTCGAGCAAGTCTATCTTGCCTCCATCAGTAAGATCAGGATCAATGTTTGCAAAATCATGCTCCAAATAGTGGTTCAACTCCAAGACAGAATTCCACTTGGAGGCTGCCTAAGAGGCTAAGACTGAGAGGACGAAGAAGTAGACTTGCTCTTTAGCTTCTTCCACAAGTGTGATGCCATGCTTATCTTTCCATATTGCGTTTGCTGTAAGGCATCCGATCTTCCGCTGCTACCAAACTTATCATGATACAAACGGAAAACACAAAAAAGCTCATTTTTGACATGTTCGAAAGCTTCTAAATAATCTAGGCCAAGATATTCACCTATCCCCTCCATACCTATCTGTAAATCTGTCAACTTTTCTTTGTAGGATCAAAAATAATAGCAAAATAATACAAGTATGAAAGAGAACCAAAATATTTAACAAATTTTTCTTCCATTGCTACGACGACATGGCCTAAAAGAGCATCATCCCTAGATTTAGCAATTTTATCTGCAATTAACCAAATAAACTCTATAGCTAAACAAGAGGTAGGATAATAAATACCAGATACAATCTTTGTTGCTTTATAAAAAGGTTTTAAAAACTCTCGAAAACGACTAGCAATTTGCCAATCTGAATTAGTAACTATTAATTCATTATTTTGACAGTTAGCATTGACAAAAACGGATATGATATTTTCGTAACCTTGTATTTTTTTAACATAATATATGTTGAGTTCCACCTCACCTTCATGTCAAGACCAAATTTTCTTGGCTCTTTCCCATTGGCTGCACAGTACTCCGTGAACCTGGCTATCACTTGTGGAGAACTTGCGAGGTAACGAATAGCATCACGGATACTGTTCAGATATGGGCCAATTATTTGCATACCATCTTGAACAACAAGAATCAAGATGTGGCATACACATCTCTGGTGGAGGACATAACCGCCAATATATGTTTGTGATTTTGGGATGAGGATGTTCATAGCCGTTGTGTTTGCCGATGCGTTATCAAGAGTTATAGAAATAATTTTATTATTTATCTTAAAATCATCAAGTACATATAGTATATGCTCGGCAATGGCCTTTCCCGTGTGCGATTCATTTATTAGTTTAAATCTTATGACTCTCTTGTTTAGTTTATAATTATCATCTAAATAATGAGCTACAACACTAAGGTATGCACTTCTTTGGTGGGATGATGTCCAAATATCGGAGGTTATGGCAAAAGAATACTGAATTTGTTGGAATAGTTCTTTTAACTCTACTAGTTCCTTTTGATACATCCGTAAAATATCGGATGTAATAGTTCTCCTACTAACATGTTGGTACTGTGGGCAAAAGCCATGTTGGATCATTCTTTCGAACGTACGACTTTCACCCATCCTAATCTGCTGATCTTCTGAAACAATATATCTAGCAATTTTCTTACGGGCATTAAGCGGGTTGTATACCCAAGTACTTATAGAGCCATTGACCTCGAAGTTTAGCTGTGTTTGTACTCCTCCTCCCCCTCGGCCCTGTGCCGCCATCTTGTGTAAGCATGCTTTGTAGTGGCGGTTCAAGTGTCCTGTCCCTACAGCTGTACGAGCACTTAATTTAGCATTACAGTAATTACAAGTTGCGATATCTACCGTTTCACCGTATCGGATTTCCTGGCTCTAGGTCATGTGCTTCCAGCAATTCGCCCTTTGTGCAGACCTGCCAATGTTGGCGTCCCGCGTCCATGGACGGGGGAGAGAATTCTGTTGTCCCCGTTGGCTCTGGACTGCCCTGGTACTCCTCATAGCACTCTGTACCATCCATATGACGGTCATCCATGCCGTAGTCTCCTATGCTTAGTGAGAGCCGACGAGCATCAATGGGGGTCGGAGGAGGACTAGGGGAGTGACGGCGAGAGCTTACACTAAGTCGTCCCGCTGTCCTTTTCGAGCTTCGATTCCTCTGCATACTGCTTGAGTGCTCCTTGGCACTGCGACTTCTTGGTAACATGGTGTTAGTTAATAAATAAGAAGTACAAATACAATAAATGTGCTCGTAAAATGAGAAATAAGAAATAAATAAAGAGTACAAATATAGAAAATATAGGAAATAAACTTGTGAAATGAGAAGAAATAAATAAGAAGCTCTGGGAAGAAATGTGAAGCGGAGGGAAGAAATGAAGCTCTGTGAAGAAATGGTGAAGTGCAGTGAAGAAATGAAGCTCTGTGAATCTGTGATTCTGTGAAGAACTTGCAGAGCGGAGGGAGTGGATTTATAAACATGGAATCCGAACGTTGCCTGCTATACGTTATATGACCGTTCTAGCTTTTTCACAGCGACCGTTCTCAATCAAATGTTCAACCATCCTCCTCCCTCTTTTTTCTGTGAAGAATTTTTTAGCTTTTCCAACTTTTTCCCATTCGACCGTTCCCCTCTCTTTTTCCCCGTCCGCCCCCTCCTCCTCCCTTTTTTTCCACCGGTCCACCACTCCCACGCTACCACGTCGCCCGGTCGCCCGCTCCCTTTGTCCTCCCGCGCGTGCGCGTCAAATCATCTTCTGCCGTGAGGTGAGCCCGTGACTCCCGTCCTTCTCGGTCCATCCCCCATCGCGCCCTCCCCCGCCGCCCCCTCCCCCTCTGCCCCCTCCCTCGCCGCTCCTTTGGCTTTCGCCCGCCGCCGCCTCCGCACCCTCCCGGTCCTGGCTCCCCCACCGCGCCCTCCCCCGCCGCCTCTCCACCGCTGCCCCCTCCCCCGGTGCCTCCGCCCCCTCCCCCTACGCCCCTGCCCCCGGCGCCTCCGCCCCCTCCCCCGGTGCCTCTGCCCCCGCCGCTCCTTCGTGCTCCGCCGCGTGTTCCTCCGCTGTGCCGCCCATGCCCGCTCAAGGCCCTCCGCTCCCTCGTGCTCCGCCGTGCCGCCCGTGCTCGCTGTGCCATGCAGGTCCGAGCACGACACGAATCGTCGTGCCGTGCCGTGCCGCCCACCGGGCCAGTTTTCCAGGCCTAGCACGGCCTGCTGTTCATGCCGAGCCGGCACGGCTCGCCATGTGCCGGACTGCCCGTGCTTCGGGCTAACCCAAAAAAAACACGACTCAAGTCCCAGCTTTATTCCTCATGGACCACAACCCACGAGAAACACGAACATATGAACTGATGAACCTGGAGGGCACTAGGCACCACAGATCCACATCGTTGGTCCGTCCTTGCATTCGCCAAGTCAGTCCTCTCCCATGTTCATCACGTTGCATTACTAGTCACACGGGGTGACTTTTTTTTGGATTTGGTGTTTGTGATTTTGTATTTTACTATAATACTAGATTTTAAATAATGTGTTTTTTAAATCGGAGTCTACAGATCGATTATAGTAGATACTGTACCAACTTCAGTTCTATCGGCAAAAATCGTACGTAACTGTTTCTCTCTTCGCTTTTGCTAAATCACAGTCGCCTGGAAATTCATTACGTTTCAGTCGATTTCGTGGCCATCCGATTTGTCGTGGGATTTGTGCTGCTGGAGCCATAAAGTAATTCTCTCTGACGGACAGCTATAATTCAAAAGTTATGAAGTAAAATCATAACACAGTACAAAAAAATCTACCCAGTGTAATCATAACGAATCAACATCATTGTTAGTATTGATTTGATCACACGCGCACACCCAATAAACACACTTGATTTGCAACTGCTCCCTATTTTTCCACTCAATAAACACATCTCAGCGTGCGTATGTGTATATATACGCGCCCTAGTGCAGCCCCCTTTCGCCACAGTGAACCTAGCAGCAGCAGCAGCAGCAAGCGCACGTACGCACTCCTCGCCTCCTCCTCGTTGTGCATTAGCTGAGACAGTAGGAATGGCGGTCTCGGCGGCGGCGTTGAGGTTCACGATAAGCAGGCGGCCGGCGGTGCTGGTGGCGCCGGCGGGGCCGACGCCGCGCGAGCTGAAGCGGCTCTCGGACATCGACGACCAGGACGGGCTGCGGTTCCACATCCCTGTCATCCAGTTCTACCGGCGCAGCGCGTCGTCCATTAACCGCGGCCGAGACCCGGCGCTGGTCATCCGGGAGGCCGTCGCCAGGGCCCTCGTGCACTACTACCCGTTCGCCGGGCGGCTCAGGGAGCTCGAGGGGCGGAAGCTCGCCGTCGACTGCACCGGCGAGGGCGTGCTGTTCACCGAGGCCGACGCCAACGTCCGCCTTGACCACTTCGGCGACGCCCTGCAGCCGCCCTTCCCGTGCCTCGAGGAGCTCATCTTCGACGTCCCCGGCTCGTCCGCCATCCTCGACTCCCCCCTTCTCCTCTTCCAGGTACGTCCTTACTACAAAATGTCAAAATGCTTTTCTTTTTCGTGAACTCTAACGCACACGTACGTATATACGACGTACGTGTTAGTGTGTGCGATGCATGCGTGATTAATTGTTGTACGTGCAGGTGACGCGGCTGGCGTGCGGAGGCGTCATCCTGGCGGTGCGGCTGCACCACACGATGGCGGATGCGCAGGGGCTCGTGCAGTTCCTGGGCGCCGTGGCGGAGCTGGCGAGGGGTGCGGCCAGTGTGGGGGCGCGAGCTGCTGGAGGCGCGGGACCCGCCGCGGCCATGCTTCGCGCACCGCGAGTACGACCAGGTGCCGGACACCAAGAGCACCATCGTGCCGCTTGACGACATGGCGCACCGCTCCTTCTTCTTCGGGCCACGGGAGGTTGCCGCTGTCCGGTCCCACCTCGCGCCGGGCCTCCGATCCGGAAGCGCGCCACCACGTTCGAGGTCCTCACGGGGTGCCTGTGGAAGTGCCGCACGGTGGCGCTGGCCCCCGACGCCGACGAGGAGATGCGGATGATCTGCATCGTCAGCGCCCGCGGCGGCAAGAGCAGGATCGGCATCCCCAGCGGCTACTACGGCAACGCGTTCGCGTTCCCGGTGGCCGTCTCGACCGCCGGCGAGCTGTGCGCGAATCCCCTGAGCCACGCCGTGGAGCTGGTGAAGAAGGCCAAGGGGGAGGTGGACGTGGAGTACATGCGGTCGGTGGCCGACCTTATGGTGCAGCGCGGGCGGCCGCACTTCACGGTGGTGCGCGCGTACGTGGTGTCGGACGTGACCAAGGCAGGGTTCGGCGACCTCGACTTCGGGTGGGGCCGGCCGGTGTACGGCGGGCCGGCGAAGGGCGGGGTCGGCGCCATCCCCGGGGTGGCCAGCTTCCTCATCCCGTTCAAGAACGCCAGGGGCGAGGACGGCATCGTCGTGCCCATGTGCCTGCCCGGCCCCGCCATGGACAAGTTCGTGGAGGAGATGAACAAGCTGCTGCGCACGGCCGCCGTCGACGTCACCACGGCAGCGCGGCAGCAACCCAACATGTTGTCCACGATCAAATCAGCTCTCTGAAACACCCGCGCGCGCATGGTTAGCGAGTAGAATCGATCCGCAGTTGTGTGCGTGGGGCGGGGAGCTCTGTTGGTTTGTACCATGCGTTGTGCGACAAACAGTGAAGGCTCGTCGGTTGCTTGCCTGCACTGCAGCGCCGCCGACGTGCACGGGTCGTAGTATACTTGTATTTGCGTGCGTTTGAGTAACTCGAAATCTCCAATGTGTAGCTACACTTTTTTGAGAGGAAGTCGAAGTCCTGTGCGTACCACTGCCGTACATATCCCATTGCTGTGACCGGAAAAACATGTCCAACTTTTTTGGTTGGGCCTTCCATTAGTTTGGCAGAGATAAATTGGGAGATCTTGTAAGATAGAATAGGCTGAGAGCGCTGGGTCCCTCAACGAGGCCGCGCACGGGACACATGCTAACATCGGCCGAGTGCCTTAAGTTTTTTATACCGTTCTATACGGTTTTAGTTTTTGATTTATTTTAATAAAAAAACCACTTAAAATATATTAGTTTTTTTAATTTCAACTTATTTTTGTCTTTTTATTTTATTCCTTTATATTGTCAGTAACGATATAACTTTTTTCTTCATTTGTTTTTATTTTTTAATTTTCTTTTAATTGAATGACTCGAAAAAAAGTTAACAACCGCTACAATGCAATTTCAGTCAAAAGCCAATATTCAAAACCATAAACTAAATGTTTAATTTTTTTTGGAGCGAGCCCTTAAATTGGAATAACGTCTAAATTACCCCTTAAACTTTGGAGATATGTCTAATTTACCCTCTTTAACTATAAAACCATTTAAATAGTCCTATAAACTGTGCAAACTCATCTAAATAACCCCAGATACGGTTTTGCCACTATGTCGGATGATGTGGCCAACGATGTATCAACAAACAAATAAAAAATTTCTTAATCCAAGGGTTTCACACTCTCGCATGCCAGTTTTTTTTATATAATTTGTGGAGTCATTGCCCCATTGTTAGCCAAGTCATCCGCCATAATAGCAGAATCAAAGAGACTATTTAGACGGTTTTGTTTAATTCAGAGGGCTATTGGATGATTTTGTAGTTAAGGGGTAGATTAGAAGTACCCAAAATTCATAGAGTAAATTAGATTTATTCCAAATAAATTTTGACAAAAAAAATGTTCTGGGCCTCCTCTTAGCAACCACAAAAAGCAAACGATAGTATAAAAAACAAATGACATTTTCCCCATATCTGCAGAAGATCGGTGAATAAATCCTTTGCTTCAATGGTTAGAAGAAGGCCCTGTTTATATTAGTTTTTATTTTAAAAAAGTCAAAAGTTAATATGAACAATTGTCTTCTCTACTTCTCTCGCTTCGAGTATAAAGTAGAGGTTACAGGTGCATCATGTACCTCACTACTCTCATCCCCATCACACATATACATCTCTTGTTCACTTTTCCCATCGCTCGTGTTTTCCTTTTTAAAGTCACTTCTTTCGATCACTGTTATTAGTTTTTAGCTAAAAACTATAGACCACAGCCAAAATTTATCAATAAAAGCCAATAAAAATGTCCCCCAAAAATCCTGCTCGTCTGCTGGTTGACAATGAAATGACCAAGCACGACGAACCTCATATCCTAGCTACATTGACAATGGACGCAACCCATGATGCGCGCACTTAGTTTCGAATTGAATTAGGAAGGCTAATTAATAGCAGCACTACAATCAGAACCAGCAGAAATACTATCACATCTAATCTTTTAATTTCCACGTGACAATGCATTTGTGTGTATCCCTTTCATTAATTTCGGATTGTATTTGGTTCGTCGAACGAACGCAATGGATCAAAACGAAATCTTCACTTGATTTCCATCACCTCACATAAACACCATCACAACAAAGCTCAAAACACCTCGCGCTTAGCTTGCTAGCAGCCATTGATCACTAAGGAAGCAAGAAGGCACGGCCATGGCGCGCAGCCTTCTCCTTCCCCTCCTCTCCATCACCGTCCTCTTCTGGGCGGCCAGAACGGCGGCCATAAGCGCGCCGCCGAGACGGCTGCTTCAGGCCCCCGGCGGCATGTGGACGCCGGACGCCGTCGACCCCCACATCCAGGAGCTGGGGAACTGGGTGGTGGGCAAGCACAGCAACTTCCAGAGCGACCACCTCGTGTTCTAGCAGGTCTCCAGGGCCCAGAGCCAGGAGGTCATCGGCACGGACTACCGCCTCCACATCAAGGCGGCCGAGTCCGCCGTCGGCACGGACTACATGCTTGCAGATTCAGGTTTTTTTGAGTGGAACTTTTGGCATACTGCCTCTCATGAACAACCAGAATTCAAAATTTTAAACCATAAGTTGTAAGCCATAGCTAAAAAAAATACACCTGATATGTTTGGTGAGGCAACCGGTTCGTCCCGAATGCCCTTAGGGCCACCCAACATGTGTTCTTTTAGCGAGGACCCAGCATTTGTGTTTGGCGAGCAATGTGGGGGTGACGCCTAAGAATTATTAACATCTAGGGGTTAGCGTATGTTCGTATTGATTTGGATTTTGAATGCAGCTAATGGTTTTTGACTAAAAATAAATAGTATTGACTGAAAAAAGTGGTTTTTAGAAAAAGGACGTGGACAGTGAGGAGAGTGATGGAGAGATACATGTGCGAAACGGAAGGGAAAGGAGTGAGATGCGTGATGTGCCTGCGATCCTTTACCTTATCTCCGAAAGAAGACAAGAGTGAAAGGAGTGAGAAAGCCGTTTTAAAAAAACGGATGTATAGACCCTTAGGCTTGGTGTGAGACTGTGACACCCCGGCCCATGTTGGCCCATGTGTGTGTGCACATGAATTTCTGGGTTAGTCCCACCTTGCTAGCTTAACTTGAGTATCTCTTACATATAAGCCTAGGAGTTCCAAAGGTAACACCCCCGGTTAACCGTTTTGCGCGAAGCGAGAATGAAAGTGCAAGCGGGTTGCTACGTGTGCGTGGCCTATCCAGAATGTGGTTAGGTCTGAGCCAGTTTGGACCCTAGGGCGTTACAAATGGTATCAGAGCCGACTCTCGCGGTTACATGGGCGCGTGCGGGTCAGGGGCGCGGGCATATGGCGCATGGCGCGTGTGGGCCCGTAGCGGACACACGGTATGGCATATGTGCTGGCACTGAACGTACGGACATGTGCTAAGAGAGGAGATCCTTATCATTTGCCCCGGTGTGGGTATGTTGGTCCGACGAGGACGTCGGGTCCTTTGAGGGGGGTGTATGTGACACCCCGACCCATGTTGGCCCATGTGTGTGCGCACATGAATTTCTAGGCTAGTCCCACCTTGCTAGCTTACCTTGAGAAGCAGTTATATATAAACCTAGGAGTTCCAATGGTAGCACCCCCGGAAATATTTATGCGTTGAGCCAAGACGATTCTCAATTTGCACTCAGTGAAGCAATACTGCAGTAGCGGACATGGTAATCTTCAAGGCTTGCATAGGTTAAGTTTGGCTCCAACAAACGCTTGACATAGGTTAAGCTGGACTACCGAGCCAAGAAGCTTAGCCAGTAAATCTAATCTGAAACAGTTTCCTTGTGAATTTTATGTGTTAAAACACAACTGAAACGAAACCGATTTTTGAAAAAGAATTCGAGTTTGAATTAGATTTGATTTCTTTTGCTTCCTAGCCCTATCTCACTCGAATATCAACACACTGCACCCTTGATCCTTGTCGGCATAGCTTGAACGGAGGGAATTAGCGCCTGCACTATTCCTGTCTGAAAAATCCCGTCACCGTCTAGATATTTTCACCGCCGCCCGATTCTTCCTTCGCCGCCAAGCCTTCCCACGCCTTCTCACGTCCGCTTGATGCTGCCAGCTCCGCTCTACCTGCTAGCGACCGTACCCCATCCTTAAATGCCCCTGCACCGGTGTCAGGCACCGCCGGCCACGCCCGCCACCGTCCGTCCCCTGTTTTTGCTCTCCCGGCTCTCACAGCCTCCCTTGCCGACCTAACACAGCCCGCCCCTTTTGACCACCGCTTTGAGTAGCCTGAGGCAGCCATAATCACCTGCTCTGCCAGCCGAACCGCGCCTTCCCGATCAATCCCAACCATGCCACGCGCCGCCGCCGCCTTGGCTAGCTCCCTGTGCTGAACTGCCTCCATAGCCCTATAAGTACCCCCGAGCCCCTCCATTAGGAGTCATCAACCCCTCAAAGCCAACTGAGCACCCCGAAGCTCCCCTCATCTTTCCCATTGCCGGCGATTGTAAACATCCCCAAAGGTGAGCCCAAGCTCAATGTTGCCTCCCCGGTCCTTAATTTTCCAATTAGTTTCGCCAGTAACTCCCCCATACCCCTGGAAACACCCCCAAACCATCGCCCTAACCTCCTGAGCCCCCCTTCTTCCCCAGCACCGAGACCCATTGCATGGTCGAACCATTTCACCGTGGCCAGCCCAACTTCGGCCACCATCGCTCAAATCGCCACTTCCACGAGCTTACCCTAGCCTCACAGATGCTCAAACACCAGCCCAATCACCCAATTAACCCTCAGCTAACCCCGCGCTGTTCAAAATTGTCCGCGGAGGAGAAAGCCTTGCCACCGGCGAATGCTGCCTCCCCTATCCTTGCCGACCCCAGAAATGGACTCCCCACATCACCAGCAACCCGACCATAGCCCCAGAAGCCATCGCAAAACACCCTATCCCCGATTGCTTCAGCACCTCCAACCGCTCCCCTGTTTCGGCTCCGACCACCGTGTGGTTGAAAGAGGCTTCGACCACGTTATCGCAAGTCCTGCGCAACCCCGCTCGGATGCCATTCGATGTCCCTAAGCCACTCATACACCGTTAGATACCCTTAAAGCCGCCTAAACACCACCCAAACCCCCGCAGCCACTCGTACACCGTCCAATCTTGCAAGTATCTCGTACGCCGTTCGACCTCCGTCGGCTTCCGTTACTCGATGGTCATTACGACCATGAAGTCGTTATGACCGTGCAGTCGTTACGACCACACGATCGTTACGACAACGCTATGGTCTTCGACCATGGTGTGGCTTCCGACCATGTTATGGTTCTCGACCGCTTTGAGGCTTTCGACCACGTTATGGTTTGCGACCACACGTGGTGCTCTGTTTTTGTAGTCGTTATCTAGCTACGACCACGCTTTCAGCCTCAACGATGCCACCGACCACCTGAGTACTCGTCAGATCTTCCGAGTATGTATAATAAAAAAACCCGCAATGAACATTAAACATATCCATTATTGTTCACTCGAAACCCAAAATACATATTTATACCCATTTTGACCGTTTCGAGCCCGCCGACCCATTTCTTAAGCCCATTTCATCATTTGGACCCTCCTAAAAGCCCAAAACCTTATTTATTTGATTTTTTGAATTTTCTTTCTTTATTCCTAGCTCAATTCTTTGAGCGTTGAATTAAATTTTATTTCTTCGCTTTGCGCTAGCACACGACGTTGAAGTTCAACCAAGTCAGGAAGGAGAAGATCAAGCCCAAGCTCAAGAAACCAAAGAATTTGAAATTGTCGAAATTATAAATCCGCAAGGCAAGTCGCACATATTTTGATCATGTTGAGCCTGCATTTCCCTAAGTTTTTATTTATCAATAATTTTATTATGTTATTTACAAGTTGTTATTTCATGTCCAATTACTGTTTAGAATGACATGATATTAGCTATGTCCTACCACCTGAAAAAGCCTAGTTAAATTTGATGGCCATATTCACCTCGACATGACATAGTAATATTAAATAAAATAATAATGTAACCATGGTAGTTTAGAAACTCACCAAAAACTTTCACTGTTAAGAGAGTTGGTATTTGTTAAAGTGGATCTAGGGTAAGCAAGGATCGCTGGTGGCCTTAAAAATACGCCGGATCCCATGACCTTATCCCAGAGTGAAGGCAAGGATTACGAACCAATGGCAGTGTAGAGGCATTGAACATGGGTTTGTGGGAGGAGGTTTCCTCAGTGAAGATATAAGGGCTAGACCCTTATACTGAGTAAAGAACATAGTGATCGCCCAACCACAAGCGTTGATACATCAAACCTGATCTAGTAGCTACTCAAATTCGATTGAACCTATACATGGGTAGCTGGAGGCCAAGTGTGAGTCCATACGAGAGGGGTTAAGAAGGGCCGTATGGAAGGTGGTTATTTTTATTGATTATCAGTTATCCACACAATAGTAGGCTGAGATAAGTTGGGTAGATCTGAGGGGTCACCTGAGCTTGTTGGGGAAGCCTACTAGGTGGAGGCTATATAAAGAATTGAGCAGTGAACAACCTTGTTTTCTTGAACCTGGATGCGGGAGTTAAGAAATCTTGTGGGTAAAGCAGGGCAACTTTGCAAAGTCATGACCAATTGTATTCAAATACGCCGTGCTTCCAGTAAATGAAGCTGTGTTTAATGGGTGAATCCAACAACAAAGCATAAGTAGATTTGAGAATGTTGAAGGTTGGTAATCAAATTTGAAAACCCCTATTAACTAAAGAAGTTGTCTTTCTTTCATGCTTAAAACTGGTTTATAACTAAAACTGCATCCACATAAAATAATAAACCTTTTTCCCCATCACATGTTAAACCCGACATGTAGTTAATAGCAATTTCCGTGTGACTTGTTGAGTACAGTTGGTTGTATTCAGTCTTGCTTTACTTTCCCCAACACAGAGATCAGCAGAGGATAGGATATTACAAGTTTTCTTGTTAGGGTTACGGCCGCACTCAAGCGTTCCTGTGGAGTTTTCTTTGGCTCTTCCGATTGTAAGTTAAGTTTTGGGCTTGGACGCCCTTAAAATTGTTAAAATTGTCTGTTAAGTCTTATTTTAATTAAATTAATTCCTTTTAAATGATCATGAGTAGGCATAATACTTCTTTGTTCGTAACTGAACTCTTAGACTATTACGGAAGGTAACGACGCTCCTATTCTAAAAAACGGGAGTGTTACAATAATTGAGTTAGCACTACATGTAGTGTGTCGAGAACTTGGGTACATTACTGTAAGTCTGCAACGCCAAGACTTCACTCTTGGTTGCAACAACAGAGAATCCATCCACCATTGTGAATCGAATCCGCAGATGTACTCGTCGCCGGTTGGACCCCGACAACGCCTTCACTAGTAGAGCCGCGTCCCGGCCTCCGCGCGCACCCCTCCCCGCACCGCAACCAGGCGCGCGCGCTCGTCGCCCTTTACACCCAGCAAACTCCCGCCGCGACCGGGGCCTCCTGTCCTCACCGCGAGTAACCGCACCGCGCGGCGTCTCTCTCCCAGGAGCTCGGTCTCGTCGTCCCGCAACCCCGAGACCATTGGACCAACGCCTCAGCTGATCTCGTGTGATGTGGCGTCCGACGGCGGCCCGACGGTCGGCGCAGATCTAGCGGCTCCTGTTGCCGTCAGCCCCTTCGGCCGGCGCCGGCGCAGCCTTGCCCGGCCTCTGCATTGTGCACAAGCGCGGCACCGACATCCTCCACGGCCCCTGGTACAGCAAGGTACCCACCCGCCCCCTCCCCGATCTCGCAATTCTCTCTCGCGCGCTAGTTCCGATGCGATTTCAGCTTTGATTTCGTCGGCTCAGGACACGGCGTTCCCCCTGACGGAGCGAGACCGCCTGGGCCTGCGGGGCCTGCTCCCGCCGCGCGCCATGTCGTTCGAGCAGCAGTACGAGCGCTTCAGTGAGTCGTCCGTCCTTCGTCTAGTTTGCCCACGAGATAACGCAATCTGCGATTAATCGCTAATGTGATGCGCGTGCGCTTGCTGTGATGCAATGGAGGATCCTGAACAAGCTGCACGACCGGAATGAGACATTGTACTATAGGGTAAGCTTCCACTGTTACAACACAATGGTGATTGATTGGCCTGAGTTCTATCTGTTTGACGTGTTCATGTGGTATGTTTTGGCCAGGTGCTAATTGACGAAATCAAGGATTTCGCGCCGATAATATACACTTCCAAGTTCCAACTGGTCTATGAAAACTACAGCGGGCTGCTCAGACGCCCCCGTGGGATGTACTTCAGTGCAAAGCAGAGGGGGAGATGATGTCGATGATTTACAAATGGCCCGCAGAGAAGGTACCTTGACTGCTTCAAAAGAACTGATTTTTTTAGAAAGTGCTAAACAGCACTAGTGTTTTTTATTAAGAGTATTTAGATTTTTTCCTTCCATGTATGCACTTTTTTCAGAAAAATAAGTGCTTCGAACCATAAAAAACAGTCAAATCTCCCTTCTCTCATGTATGCACCCTCTCTAGAAAAATGTGAGTACTATATCTCTTCTCCTATGTATACACCCCCTCCAAAAAATCTTAGTACTCTAAAATCTAAACCACAAAAAACATTTGAATACCTCTAAACACCACTTTTTTTCACCAATGTCATTAGTGCAGCAAAGAAAGCTGTGATTATTCCAGATAGCAATTTGATCAATGAGATATGAAATCAAATGAATGCAACGTCTGCTCACCTGTCTAGAAAAGCCAGTTCTGTAGTGACATACTTATATGCATGGAATTACTCTACAATGCTAACGATTTTCCAGAGCTATACTGCATGCTGGGTGTGTTTTCACATCCTCTTCAGCCAATCCTAAGAGGCAATTGCATAGTAATTTACGTTTAAATCTATTGTCTGTTTCCATATGTATTCTGTAACATATTGTATGCTTCATGCTTGATAGTAGATACTATATAATTCTGTCTCAAACCGTAGTATCAGTAGAATTGCTTCCAATTCTGCTTGTATTGAATTTCTTCATCTGATTGATCATTGCTTATCTCTGGTTTATGAAACGAAACCGAAATTTTCAAAAAATCTCGATTCCGTTTTGGTTTTGATTTCGCTTGATCCTTAGCCTAATCTAGCTCAATCCTTAGCCATCCAAGCTTTAAGATTCGTGCTGCATTGCCCCAAGGGCCAGAATGAGCGCTGTCACTGTTCCTCATCCGAAACAGCCGCCGCCCCTTGTTTTTTGTCGCCGCCGACCTCTCCCGCGCCCTCTCACTGTTGCCACCCCTGCACCACTTGTTAGAGGTCATACACCCGCTCTTAATTGTCCTGAGCCCGTGATAGAGCCGCCGGCCACGGCCGCCCCCGCTGCGCCCACGTTTTACCCCCTCTGCTCTCTCAGCGTGCGCTGCCGACCTGACCAGCTCCGACCACTTTTGACCACCGCATTCTCTCGCTCGAGGCAGCCATTATACTCCTCTCTGACCACCGCACTGCACCTCCCCGAGCTTTCCTGGCTATGCCACACACTGCCGTTGCCACTATTAAGCCACTGTACCGAACTGCCTCTGGCGCCCTATAAATACCCCCGAGCTCCTCCATTCGAAAGCATCAACCTCCAGTGTCAGCCAAACACCCCTGAAGCTCCAGCTGTCCTCCCCATTGCCAGCAATCATCGAAAATCCCCAAGGCAAGCCCTAGCTCAATTCCACCTCTCCGATCCAACATTCTCCAATTAATCTCACCTGTAGCCTCCCCAAGCCCCTAGAAGCACTTCCAAACTGCCGTCCTAGCTCCCCGAGCACCCCTCTTCCCTAGCACAGAGAACCACCTCCCGGCCGAACCACCCCACTGTGGCCTGCCTAACTCCGACCTCCCCAACCCAAACCACCGCTTCCACGAGCTTACCCTAACCCCACAGATGCTCAAAGACCACTGCCATTGCCGGTTTAATCTTCAGTTCACCCTATACCACCCAAACACCCCGCAGAGGATAAAGACCCACCGCCGGCGATCGCCGACCTCTCCATCCTTGCTGACCCCAAAATGGAACCCTTATGGCCCTAGCAACCCGACTATAGCCTCTAAAGCCGTCGTAGATCACCCAAACCACGCCGACCACTGTCACCTCTCTCCCCTGTTTCTGGCGCGCGTGTGGTCGAGGTGAGGAAGATGAACAGTAATGGCTGGATACTATTCATCCAACCCGATAACCTTTGAGCCCGAACCCGCAGTGAATAGTATCGGATCCAGCACAACCAGACCTGTAATTTAATTATTTATTTATTAGTACTTTCACTATGCTATTTATACAAGTTGTTATTTTATGTACAATAACTGTTTAGAATGATATGTTATTAGTTATGTCCTACCACCCGAAAAAGCCCAATTCAAATTGATGGTCATATTCACCTTGACAAGACTTAGTAGTATAAAATATACTAATAATGTAATCTTGGTAGTTTAGGAACTCAACAAATTCTTCCGCTATTAAAAGATTTGGCAATTGTTGGTGGAAAATTTTGGAAAATGGTTCTAGGATAAGAAAGGATTGATGGAGGCTACGAGGTGGTCGGATCCCATGACCTTATCCTAGGGTGGAGGCATGGGTTGTGGATTGGTGGCAGTGTCGCGGGCGCTGAATATTGGTTTGTGGGAGGAAGTTGCCTCCAGTGAAAATATAAAGACTAGACCCTTATGCCGAGTAAAGAACATAGTGTTCGTCCAATCGCAAGCGTTGATACGTCAAACCTGGTCTAGTAGCTGCTCCAATTCGATTGAACCTCTACACAGGCAGCGGGAGGCCAAGTGTGAGTCCGTACGGGAGGGGTTAAGTGGGTTCGTATGGAAGGTGGTTATCCACACAACGGTAGGGCTGCAACAAGTGGGCAGGCCCAAGGGGTCACCCGAGCTTGTTGAGAAAGCCTACTGGGTGGAGGTTATATAAAGAATTGAGCAGTGAACATCTTTGTTTTCTTAATTCTGTTGCGAGAGTTAAGTGATCGTGTGGGTAAAGTTGGGCAGCTCAGCAGAGTCATGATTAATGGTATTTGAATACGCTGTGCTTCTAGTAAATGAAACTGTGTTTAGTGGGTGAATCCAAAAACAAGGCATAAGTAGATTTGGGAATAATTTGGAAATATTGAAGGCTTGGCAATCAAGTTTTAAAACCCCAATATCTAAAGAAGTTATTATTCTTTTAAGTTTAAAGCTCGTTTACAACTAAAACTGCATCCACATAAAATAATAAACCATCATACCTATCTCATGGTAACCCTTACATGTAGTTAAATAGTAATTTTCATGTGACTTGTTGAGTACGGTGGTTGTACTCATACTTGCTAAAAGCATTAACACAGATAGCCTGGCCAAACATCGAGGAAATCTACGAAGGCGATGAGGTGGAATTCTACGAAGTAGATGACGCTTAGAATTAGGGTTGTTCTTTGCTCAGGCGTGCCTGTGGCGTTCTTTTGTCATGTATGGTATGTAAGGGCCGTTCGCCCCGCTATAAACTCGGCTTTTATACCTTTATACTGTAATTAAATTGGCTTTTATTCTTAAGCATGTGTTGGCAATGTTGTACACTCGGTTGATGTAACTCACAGCTGAACAATCCTGGGCAGTTGCAAGGGATTCACGATGCTCCTAGAAATGGGGGCATTACAGAGTGGTATCAGAGTTTGCTTGTTTGACCGTAGGATGACCCTAAGTATATTAGGTGTATTTGCAAAAACTATTTTAATCATAAAAATGAATTGCAAGTAATATTCCTGTATAACTCCTTTCCATGTCTACCTCATCTATACTAGTCTTGTATAAGCTAAGTTTTGTTTTCTATAAATATTTATATCTACTCTTGTCTAAACTCAAATCTGGCGATGTGAGCAGATGGTGCGATACGTCCATTCTGACCCAGGAGCTTTATGTGGATGGGTAGCCCTTTTGTGTAGGGAGCAAAAATATCTTTATGCAATAGAGTGGCACCGCCGATATTTTATGCTAGAGGACAGTTTATAAATGGGCAATTGTACCAATAGAAAGCCTAGGTATATTTGGAGCCTTTACCACTAAGGCCAGATGTCCCTCAGAAATTCACAGCATTCCGACTTAGAGAATCAGATGTTGTGCAAGAGGTGGCCAGAAAGGCAGTGCTACACCTTCGTCGCTATTATGACGCTGAATTTGATGAGTCACCATTCCACTTAATACCACAAGATGACGAGGAAGGATACAGCTTCATAGTGCCTCATCCGGATAGTGAGGAAGATCCACGAGTAAGATAGGCCGTGCTACATATTGCCTATCAGGAAACTCTGTATTCCCGAATGGTGGTGGAATGTCAGGATTTACATCTTCAATTATACTTGGCCCAACAAGAATTGGGGATCTTGAAGTGGAATCTATAGTGCTACGAGCAATTAGAAGGAGAAGCATCAAGATGTGATGAAACACCTGATGACTCCGCTAGAGCATCCAAAAACCTAAGAAGAATGTCGGTGCCCAGTACCGTGCATTCTTCAAAGGATCGTCTTCATTGATTCTAGAAGAGCCTAATGCTAACAATGAAGAGTCCAAGGGAAAAGTGCCAATGATTGAGGATGAAGAGGAGCCGGAAGAAAAAGAGTGGTGTTCATCAAGCAACCCTCCACCTGGGCAAGGAAATTAGAAGGAGTAAAGTTGTGTTTTTAGTGTAGTTGGACCCTTTTGTAGTAATGTCTTTTTGGTTGTGTAAAACAAGTTGAGATGTATACCTTGTATGAATGGTGTGTATCCAACTTGTATAATGAATAAAAACTATCTTTGTCTATCTGATAATTTGTTTGCTATAAGTATCTCTAGTCTACCTCTTCAAATTCCAATCTTTCTATTTCACTCCAGAAGTTCTTATCTATTTTATTCCAATCTTACCTTAAGTCTGAATTCTTACTTATCTATCTAACTTTCCAAAAACTCATTGTAGACCTAACTCCAAATCTCATCAAGAGCAGTCAAGATGGTAGGGAACGAAAACGGATCACAAGGACAAGACAGCCCTCATCATGGAGAAGTGCAGCAACCCAGTCTAGCTGATTTTTTTGGCAAAATGGAAGAAAATCGACATCAAGCAGAATTGGACTAGGATCAAATGATGGAGACCAAGACGAAGAAAATTTAGCGATTTAAGGAAGGATTGCAAAAGTCTTTGAAGTATCACATCTCAGCAATAGACTTTAAGGATTTGTTTGCAATGGTAAATAAATTAACCATGTCAAAAGAAGCAAGAAATGAGCTAGAAGATACCTGTAAAAGGAAAGTAATACAAAGAGTGTCGTCGTTATATGCACCTCGGAATCCATCGATTTGTGCCACCATAGTCCAATTCCTCCCCACCGGAGCATCCTCAGAGCACCACGATGCCGTCCCCCTTCTCGGTCGAACCTCTCATCGCCCGAGCTAAGCCTGCACTGTGCGCCTCCTCCGCCAGTCGCCGTCGCACGCCGCCAACTCGCCACCATCTCTCCCGAGCCGAACCAACCCCCGAGGTAGCTTCCCACGCTCACCGAGATGCTCTCCTAGAAATTAATTAAGCTTCCGTGCCGTGCGCTGCCGTGGCCATCTTTCCCTGTTCCATCGCCACCCACGGTCGTTGTCGGCCAACGCCTGGCCAAATTGGCCGGCGAGGCATCGCTCACGGGTAGGCGCGGGCATGAGCAACCCATTTTGGGGGTGCTTAGCTCCAGCCGCCATCTCCTCTGTCGGAGGTGAGCTCGCCGAGCGTCGGCTGGAGGAAGACGATGCACGAGTACCTGGTACTCGTTATGACCACACAGTCATTTACGAACACACATAGTGGTTTACGACCACACACAGTCACTACGACCACACACAGTCGTTTACGACCACACCCAGTCGTTTACGACCACACATAGTTGTTTACGACCGCACATAGTCGCTTACGACCACACATAGTCATTTACAACCACACATAGTCATTACGACCACACATAGCCGTTTACGACAACTTATAGTTGTTTATGACCACATAGTCGAAGTTATGACCACGAAGTCGAGCCTACGACCACGTAGTCGAACTTACGACTGCGTAGTCATTTACGACCACATTGTCAGGCCTTCGACTGTGCAGTCGTTTACGACCACGTTGTCAGGCCTTCGACTGTGTAATCGGTTACGACCACAAAGTCGGACTTATGACTGTGAAGTCTATTATGACCACCCAGAGCTACGACCACATTGTCGTCAGTAACCAGCCCCACCTGTCAGTTTTTTAATTATTTTGCGGATTTATTCCAATGAGAATTTCAAAAAGGCATAAATTATCCATCCTAACTCCAATTGAGTAAAACAAATTTCTAAATTCATCTAAAATCAAGATCTATTCAATGGAACTGAAATCATGAATTTGGAGTTCATTTGAATTTTCTTGTGAGAATTTATTTGGTTTGCTGATTTATATCCGAATTTTTGCGCACGTAAAAAAAGCATACGAGGCCCAAGAGGAGGAAGCTGAGGCTGAAGCAACTTTCAACGATCAAGACCAAGCCAACTGTGACCAAGGCAAGTCAATACTTTGATTATGTTGAACCTACATTTCTGCAAAATAATTTCGTTTTAAATTATCAAATTACATGCTGTTATTTTATGTGCATATTTATGTTCAATTTCAAGCTGCTACTTATATACCTGAACTTGTTAGTATTTCTCTCATTTGAAACCCTTGAATATCTGAGCCTTGTCACCTTCACGAAAACTATAATGTTAGAACTTTTGAAAATAAGTCTACAGCTATTCTCCATGCTTAGTATTGCTTAGATATTCGGGGCACCAAAAATGCTTCAAAACATTACTTTCAATCATGAGAAACTGGTTTGGGAAGTCATGGTGGAAATGATTAGAAAATTTTGATATGATTATTTTATGCTCCTCAAAACCTCAAATTGCTTAACTATCTGGGCGGATGGTTCGGAGGTATGGTGCAGCGGTGCACGAGAGTGTGGTTAGTGATAGAACCGCCTAGATAACCCTAAGGACTAAATCTTGTCATGACCTCCTGTGTAATACAAGTGCAACCATAAGTCTGTAAAGTACAACTTGGCTTAGTAGATTTACCGAACCCTGAAAGTCATCTCATCGGTGGAGGAGGTGAGGTAGTGCAAGTGGCTGTCTGTGTGACGACTTGAATGGGACACTCACAGAGGGTGAAGTTTTCCGCGGCGTGCTAGTCAGTGTGGGTAGTCCAGCTGCTAGCCGCATAGGGGAAGAACATCCCGCATAACTTATGAGACCCGCCGCAAGTGGGAGAAGCCCATATGGGTGAGATGATGGAAGGGCGAGGTATTTTGAACAGTTACCGCGATGATCTACTCGACCACATGACTAAGGAATTGTGTGGAGCAACGAGCGGATTGTCTCTTGTGGGGAAAGTGTGCAAACTCTGCAGAGTCAAAACTATTCAAATAGTTGTGCCCACGGTCAAGGGCGGACATGGTAACTTAACTAGATATAGTTCTATTTAAATAAAGTGTGGGTGGAATTGGAAAAATAGAGGGTGGTGGAAACCCTGATTTGTGTTTCCCTGGGTGTCGTCCTAGTGATAATGTAAGCGGCTATAACGCTAAAATATTAGCATATGGTGCAGAAACCATGTAACGGTGGATGGTATCTGGATCGCTATTATTGTTGCCTTATTTCACAAATTATGTTTGAAGTCAAGCTGCTAGGTCTTAGGGGATTTCTTAGTAGTATATTTAAAAGCAATTTATAGCAAATAAAATAACTCGAGCCTTTCCTTGATAAGCCATGCATGTTAGTTATTGCATCCTGTGTATTGGCTCATAGAGCACGGTGGATTTGTGCTCACACTCGCATTACCAAAAGCAGAAACAGGAACCCAAGACCACTACGCTTGTGAAGATGCCCCTGCTGCGGATGAAGCAACCAACGAAGGAAACTAGGGTGGCTATTGTTGGAACCCGGAGCAACGACTTCTGGATCTTCTGTGTAAATCGCACTAGTCCAGGATTAGCTAGTGCACACAGTGAACAACAAAGATAAATATCAGCCATAATGACATTTATTTAATTTAAAGAGTACAACCTTATGGCCAGCGTTTACATCATCGCACATTGGCAAAAATAACTGCAAAAGAAACCGCGGAAGCGAAGCTGAAAAGACGAAGCCCAAGCCTGCCCACAGGCAAACAACTACAAGACGTGGCCTACTCATTCTGGTCTTCACCGTAGTCGAAGTCGTCTCCCTCTGTGTGGAGATAGCAACGTGAGTACAAACTTGTACTCCGCAAGTCACATGGAGAAATGCAATATAATGATAAAGGCTTCAATGGAAGGCTCATAGGGTTAGTTTGCATAAAACAACATTTAATGAAATATAATAAATAGATTGAAACGGCTGAATTTAATACAATACGTAAAGACAGTACTTGTAATTGAAAATATTACCGTCAGTGCAGGCTCCGACCAAACACCAACCTATCCACGGGCATCCCACCCGGACCATCTTTTCCAAAAGATCACGTATGGATTCCATCCATCCACACGCTTTCACTGCGCAACTCTGATGAATTCCATCCATTCACCAGATTTCAATCTCTCACGGATTCCATCCATCCGTAAGGTTTTCGTCTCTCGTGGATTCCATCCATCCACAATGTTTTCGAAAACATTTTTGAAAGACAAAGTCTAATCCATGAAAAACTTTTACTCAGCATGCCCATGACCGTGGGCACGGCTATCCAGGATAGGTTATACACTCTGCAGAGGTTGTACAGCTTTACCCACAAGACACGATCATCCCATATTGCCACCGGTTTACACACTTCCTTTGGTGTGCGGCGAGGAGTCGTGACAAGGCCTTTACAATGCAAAGCCTTCAACCTGGTCAAGCCAACTCTAAGGTTTCACCCCAGTAAGGAATCCACCAGACCGGGACCCCCTCTTGAGCCGAGTGAGATTTCTCATGGCCTACGCCACGCTCACTTTCATCCTACGACATGACCCAGGTTGGGACTGACACATTATTCAGCCAGGGCTGTCCCATACCAGTCTTGTGGTAGTACGATAGGGCTTTGCAACAGTAGCTCACAGACCGGTCCTTAATCTGACTTAGGCCCAACCATAGACCCCCGTGCACGACAGTCAACCCTGTGTCTCCGAACAACAGGGCATGCCTGCACCCACCACCTAACCAATTGCCTAAGTCTAAAACAGGTTTTTATATTTTGTTTTCAAAATATTTCATAATCCTTCTTGACTCACCGAAGTCAAGAATACTGTTCAAAAGCTTATCATTTTATGTTAAAAGGTATCCCAAAATCAAAATTATGTCGAAGCAGATCTAAGCATTTGATTTAAAATTCTCTAGCCAATACTAGTGTATTGACTAGAGTTTGATTCTAAGGTGACAAGGTATAAGGATTTGCAATATCAAAGGAGATAATAACAAACAGGTATTAACTAAATTTAAAACTGAATTGAAATACGCTGAATAAAAATATGCAAGCAATATAATTTAAATCAACATAATTTTATTTGCAATCTGGGATCAACATGGTCAGGGAGTGTGACTTGCCTTGCTCTTCAACTTGGTTTGAATCTTCGTCGAAGAAATTTCTCGAATCGTCGAAGTCTACACATCAAAATAACCCATCAAATTCAAATTAAATTCAAGTTGAACTCAAATATTTTAATTGAGGCTAGAAATGGATAGAGAGGAATTTTTGATGAATTTAGAAATTTGAATGGGCTCAATCGGAGTTAGGATGAAGAAGAACGGGCTCCGGGAAATTTGAAAAGAAAGAAAATAAAAAAGATTAAATTTTGGAATTATTTTTCTACTGAAAAAGGGATTTATGGCGTCAGCATTGCATCAGCCACGGGATTTTTATTTTCGGCCGAATTATTTTTGCACTGGAAATTAGAGGGGAGAGGATGACATGTGGGCCCTGGTCCATGGACCAGGCTCACGGATCACCAGGGGCGCTGAGTTGGCACGGGAGGGGTCGGGTGCGCACGTGGCGCTGACGGGGCAGGTGGGAGCCGATGCGGCCGGGGAGGTGGCGCCCACGTCAGCTCCGGCTTCTGACGTGGCCTGGCTGGCCGGAGCAACGCTCGGCCCGTGGAGCTCGCCGGCGCACGGCGGCTCGTCAGCGGCCGGCGATGGGCGAGGAAGGGAGAGGGGAGCGCGGCGATCCCAAGGAGGGGCGCGGTTCTTACCGGCGGTGACCGGAGACGACCGGCGGCGAGGGTGGTGCGGCGGTGGCTCGGGTCTCACGGTGCAACGGCGGTTCGGCGGCGCTCGAGCCTCCGGGAGAGGCGGGGGAGCTGCGCACGGCCACGGGGAGGCCGAAGGAGGCGACGGCGTGGCGCGAGGGCGACGGAGACGGCGGCGATTGCTCGCCTTGCTTTCTCCGGCGCTCGGGGAGATGCCGCACGGAGCGGGGCGCTTGGGAGAGGGAGAAGGAGGCGGAGCGAGGTGGGGCGAGGAGAAACGGGGCCGGGGAGGGGTATTTATAGGGTCGGAGGGGGAGGGGAGCGGCGCGCATTTCTCGCCGGCGATGGCGCGGGGCGGCGGGAATGGCGGGGATTACGGGGGACACGGCGCGGGGATGGGGGAGGAATTCGGGCGCGGGAATGGCGGAGAAGGTGGGCGCGTGGGACACGGCGCGTGCGGGAGAGAGAGGAGGGGCGCCGGGGAAGGCGGGAGCGGGCGCAACGGTCGGCGGCGGCGGGAGGAAGGGGAAGGCCACGCGGGTAAGACGACCCCGACAGGCGGGCCCGGGCGGCAGTGAGAGAGAAGGGAAGGAGAACACGCGGGCGGCAGAGATGAGGGGAAGGGAGATCGGGCGGCCGAGAGCGAGGCGAGGTGGGGACGGCCGAGATGGGGCGGGGGAGCGACGTGGTGGGCAGGGAAGTGGGGAAGGTGGGATGGAGTGGGCGGCGGGGATGTCCCGAAGGGGACGGCATGGCGAGATCCAGGCCGTCCACTTGGCGGCCGAAGGGAGAGAGGGATTTTATTTTTATTTTCTGATTTCAGATTTTCAGAAATTGCCAGGAAATTCATTTAGCCTCAGAAAAATATGCAATAAACTCCAAAAATTCCAGAAAAATTCAGAGAATCTCCTGGAGACATTTTGGACTTAATAAAAATATTTTCAACTAATTTTGGTATTTAATTTTCATACTTTAAAATACCTTTTAATTTCAAAATTACATTTTTGAACTCCAGAAAATCCAGGAAACCAAATAAAAGTCAAATAACTCCAAATAATTAATTTCACATAAGATTTTTATGGAAAATCAAAATATCATTTTATTTAATAATTTTAGGATTTTCTGAAAATGCTTTTCAAATCCAGCTTTTTTTCAAAAACAGAAATTCAGGGAAAATCCAAATTTAAACTTTAGGCAACAAAAATTCTTATTTTAGATTAAATTTTATTTTAATTAATTTTTATTTATTTACTTATTTATTTTTATTTTAATAAAAACCTGGGCTGTTACAATCTACCCCCTTAAAAAGAATCTCGTCCCCGAGATTCACACGGGCTAGCAAAGAAATGGGTTTGGATCTTACCCTGCATGGTTTGTGCCGAGATCTGATTCAATCGTCCTTTCATGAACTTCTGGGGTCTTTTTCTTCCTGCTTGAAGGTGGTTGGCAGTTGGTGCTCCCGGTGTTCCATTCTTCACTACCTGTGGCTTCTTGGGGCAGTTGTTGGCGTAATGCCCTGTCTCATGGCAGTTGAAGCAGGTGACTCCTGTTGCAGGGTTGGAGTCCTTTGGGAAGCCAATTGCCAAGGTTTTGTTGTCTTCGTTGTTGGGGAAAGTGTTGGTCTGGACTTGTTCTTCGGCTGAAGATGAAGACTGAAATCTGTTCCCCTGTGGTGGAGTCCTTCTGATCCTGGGCAAGCTTCTGGTGTTCAGGTGCTGGGTGTTCATCCGTCTCTTCTGATTCTCCATTTCTTGGTGTTTGGACTCTTGGCGAATCGCCTTACTGACAAGCTGATGGAAGTCAGCGTAGTCGTTGGAGAGAAGTTGAACCGACAGATTATCATTGAGTCCTTCAAGGAACCTTCCCTGCTTAGCTTCATCGGTAGCAACGTCTTCTGGCGCGTAACGTGCCAATTGGTTGAACTTCCGTAGATACTCATTCACGGTGCAGCTTCCTTGGCGTAGAGTTCGGAATTCCCTTTTCTTGAGAGTGATGGTGCCGGTTGGAATATGAGATTTGCGGAAACTCCACACAAACTCATCCCATGTTATGGCTTGTGCGTTGGCATGAGCAGCGGTGTAAGTGTCCCACTATTCTGACGCTAGTCCGTTCAACTGATGAGAAGCGAATAAGACTTTTTCCCGGTCACTGCATTGGATGATATCCAACTTCTTGCCTATGACTCTAAGCCAGTCATCTGCATCCATGGGGTCAGCGCTGCTGGAGAAGGTCGGGGGGACGCAACCTCATAAATTCAGCCAGGCTTGGCTGGGGAGGTTGTGCTGGTACCAGTGGAGCAGGTTGTGCAGGGTTATTGATGGTCTGCACCAGTAGTTGAATAAGCTGATTCTGATTGGCCATCATCTGAACCCAATCCGGTCCATTGGCAGGAGGTGGTGGAGGGATAGGTGTAGCCTGGTTGCCAGTAGTGTTGTTGTCGTGAACATTGTCGTTGTTGTTGCTTCTTGTGTTAACCATCTGCTGGGTGCTTTCAAGAATTAGGAGAGAGGAGACTCAAGGCAAAGGGGGAATAGGGGATCTTTTGCACAACCCAAAACAAAATTTCAGCTTAATTAAAACCTTTATTAATTAATAGTTATGGCTGTCAACAAAAGGGAAAACTGACAGCTCATAACAACGTTTTATTAACTAGCCTAACAACTCATCCTAAAGGGGTAAGGGTCGTCTTGGAGTCATCCTTCGTGGCGGTCGAGATACAACACGAGTTCCTTCAATGCGGAGACTGAAGAGGTGGCATAGACGAAGGACTGCTTTACGAGCGGCTTCTTGTCTGGCTCTGTTAAACGAGTATCCATTTCCCTTGAAGCGGAGACGCAGACTTCCTTGTCCAGTTTGCTTGGTAATGAGTAGAGTGAAGCGATGTCCCACTATCCGGTCTCCATGGCGATCTTGTTTATGCATGTAGATAGCTCGACGTTGAAATCCCAAACGACGAAGCAGTCGACAAAGACCCATACTCCATCCATCATTGGGTGCATCATCAAAGGTGTCCATCTACAATTGTTTGAATGAGAGGTAAGTTAGGAATAAGTTTTTTTAAGGATAATACAAAGGTGAGGAAGAATTGAGAGATAAGGATGAGCAAAGATTTGAAAGTTAAGGTTTAAGCAAAACTTTTTTTAAACTACTGGTTATTAAAAATAAGTCCTTATGGTCTGACCAATCTATTCTACCTACGGTCACGTCTTGGAGTCATTAAGGCTCTGATACCATCTCTGTCGGAACCCGGAGCAACGACTCCTGGATCCTCTGTGTAAATCGCACTAGTCCAGGATCAGCTAGTGCACACAGTGAACAACAAAGATAAATATCAACCATAATGACATTTATTTAATTTAAAGAGTACGGCCTTATGGCCAGCGTTTACATCATCGCACATTGGCAAAAATAACTGCAAAAGAAACTGCGGAAGCGAAGCTGAAAAGACGAAGCCCAAGCCTGTCCACAGGCAAACAACTGCAGGACGTGGCCTACTCATTCTGGTCTTCACCGTAGTCAAAGTCGTCTTCCTCTGTGTGGAGATAGTAACGTGAGTACAAACTTGTACTCCGCAAGTCACACAGAGAAATGCAATATAATGATAAAGGCTTCAATGGAAGGCTTATAGGGTTAGTTTGCATAAAACAACATTTAATGAAATATAATAAATAGATTGAAAAGGCTGAATTTAATACAATACGTAAAGACAGTACTTGTAATTGAAAATATTACCGTCAGTGCAGGCTCCGACCAAACACCAACCTATCCACGGGCATCCCACCCGGACCATCTTTTCCAAAAGATCACGTATGGATTCCATCCATCTACACGCTTTCACTGCGCAACTCTGATGAATTCCATCCATTCACCAGATTTCAATCTCTCACGGATTCCATCCATCCGTAAGGTTTTCGTCTCTCGTGGATTCCATCCATCCACAATGTTTTCGAAAACATTTTTGAAAGACAAAGTCTAATCCATGAAAAACTTTTACTCAGCATGCCCATGACCGTGGGCACGGCTATCCAGGATAGGTTATACACTCTGCAGAGGTTGTACAGCTTTACCCACAAGACACGATCATCCCATATTGCCACCGGTTTACACACTTCCTTTGGTGTGCGGCGAGGAGTCGTGACAAGGCCTTTACAATGCAAAGCCTTCAACCTGGCCAAGCCAACTCTAAGGTTTCACCCCAGTAAGGAATCCACCAGACCGGGACCCCCTCTTGAGCCGAGTGAGACTTCTCAAGGCCTACGCCACGCTCACTTTCATCCTACGACATGACCCAGGTTGGGACTCGCAAATTATTCAGCCAGGGCTGTCCCATACCAGCCTTGTGGTAGTACGATAGGGCTTTGCAACAGTAGCTCACAGACCGGTCCTTAATCTGACTTAGGCCCAACCATAGACCCCCGTGCACGACAGTCAACTCTGTGTCTCCGAACAACAGGGCATGCCTGCACCCACCACCTAACCAATTGCCTTATTAACCCAAGAGTAATCGTATATGTTAATAAGCAAATCAAAATTTCTCACACAGCAATTATTGCAACTAGTTTTGCAAATGTAAGTGAAGCATTTATGCAATTCAAATATCTGAAGTTGTAAACTTGCAGTGGTGGCACATATGGACAAAGCTACAACTTTTGGAATCAAGCAAAGTACATCTATATAATCACATCTCAATTGAGCAATAGCAAATTTATCTAGCAAGGGTGAAAAGATTTGTAAGTTCTTCCATAATTCATCATCTTTATTCAGATTGTCCATATTGGATGGTGGAAAAAGAGATGAACAAATAGGCATTGGATGAGTATTAAATTTTACTTCCCTCTCATATTGAACAAGATTCAGCACACAAGAATTGTTGTTCCAAACAGCAAGTTTCAATTCATCCATGTGATCGCAAGTTATGCATATTCGATATACAAGAAATTGATTTTCTACACCATAATCTCTAATCAAATTAAACTTGTACTCAGGGGTGTAGGCACTAAAAAAGGATTTCGAACTTGCGAGTTCAAAAACTTTCTCCATAACATGTGACAATTTCATAGGTAGATCTAACATGATGTAACACAACGAATTAGCAGGAGAAATTCTAGCAAGTACTTCCGTATGTGTAATTAATTCGACATGTGCAAAATTATGAGAATTTAGATCAGCACATGGTTCATTCAAGTCAACACAAGGAATATCAAAAGATTGCACTACAGCAGGTATATACTCACAAGGTTGCTCTATGTCTTGTTGTAGCTCCAAATCAGTACCTTTGTCATTATCATCCTCATCAGATACTGTAGATACCTCAAACTTAATGCGGGGGATTTGCCCGATCTTCACGGCGTAGGATCGATGAAGATAATTGGATCCGTGTAACCTGACGAATCGATGGCGCCAACCACTGTTAGAACAGCAACCTGCGACAAAAGAATTCGCCCAACCACACGCTCGTGATCCCGTCTACCCGACCACCAAGTAGACGCGTCGTCGCTCCGGCCAATCACAAGGAATCACAAGAACGACGGGGAAGAAC
Organism: Dendrocalamus latiflorus; assembly: GCA_017311315.1. NCBI lineage: Eukaryota > Viridiplantae > Streptophyta > Magnoliopsida > Poales > Poaceae > Dendrocalamus > Dendrocalamus latiflorus. The sequence continues at coordinate 21,356,068 of CM029675.1, forward strand.
GCCCGATTCCTCTCTAGGTTGCAATCATATGTCAAACCCTAGGAAGAACAAGCAAAAGCTCTCTCAAAATAATAGATCTGTTTCTGGGTGGTCTCTCCCCGAACGCACGTACATGGAATATAAAGTATTTCGGCGTCCCACCAAATCAATTGGATCGGATTCGGTCATGTTGGCCGAACCGACTGGATTTTTGATTCGGTCAAGGAGCCAAGTTGGACTTTCGAACTATTAATTTAGCTCAACAACTCTAAAGCTAATTGGACTCAATAACTAAAACAAGAGTCTTGTTTTAGTTATTGAGTCCAATTAGCTTTAGAGTTGTTGAGCTAAATTAATAGTTCGAAAGTCCAACTTGGCTCCTTGACCGAATCAAAAATCCAGTCGGTTCGGCCAACATGACCGAATCCGATCCAATTGATTTGGTGGGACGCCGAAATACTTTATATTCCATGTACGTGCGTTCGGGGAGAGACCACCCAGAAACAGATCTATTATTTTGAGAGAGCTTTTGCTTGTTCTTCCTAGGGTTTGGCATATGATTGCAACCTAGAGAGGAATCGGGCGTTCTTCCCCGTCGTTCTTGTGATTCCTTGTGATTGGCCGGAGCGACGACGCGTCTACTTGGTGGTCGGGTAGACGGGATCACGAGCGTGTAGTTGGGCGAATTCTTTTGTCGCAAGTTGCTGTTCTAACAGTGGTTGGCGCCATCGATTCGTCAGGTTACACGGATCCAATTATCTTAATCGATCCTACGCCGTGAAGATCGGGCAAATCCCCCGCATTATCTTGGTATCAGAGCGCGGTTGACACGGTAGGATCGATTTACCCATAGTTAGATTTATCTTTTTCCTATACACAAAAAGCCAAAAAAAAATCTAAACCCTAGTTTTTGCATCTGTTATTTTTTTGTGAGTTTTGTTAAGTCTTGATCCATTAGAATTTTTGTTTACGTGCTGATCATCGTGTTCCTTTGCGTCGCTTAATCATTGTGTTCATATAAAACCAAAAAAAAAATCTATCTACATCTAGTCTTCCGAGTCCTCTACTGTCGGCCAGTCACAAATTCTAGCGAGTTCTCATCTGGCTTGCAGCGCAACAATTGCTATCTTTGATCTGGCCGAAGTGCTGTGTTGCCATCCGAACACAACCTTGATCATCTGTTAATCTCATGTGAAACGGATCTGGCTGGACATCACGTGATTAGAAAGTCATCTTTGGTCATTAAGGAAGTTGGCCACGTTAATCTGTGAATGGCCAAGTTGATCTAAAAATTTTGTGGGTTCGGATAGGGAGCCTACTGTTTGGAACTAAATCCTGTTTCCATCTGAGCCAACACATTGGGAGTGTTGAGATTTGAGTCTCAATTGAACTACTAGTATATTGTCTTCTGATCTAAACAAACGTGAGACTTGATCGTTTCTAGTTGTTCTATCCGAATACAACTCAACCAGCCAGTCAATTAGACGTGAGTTTTGTGGCTGCATTACTAGTGTGTTCGGTTCACCTTACTTCAACCGAACTGAATTCCTATTCTGTGATCTGATCAAAATCCACTTGGGAAAGTTTGAATTGATATATACTTCCACCAATCCAAAATTGTGGGCTGCTTATTGCTTCTAGTCCAGAGTCTTGCGCTCCACTTTGGAAATTCTAGCAGCCAGACCCAGTGTTTAGATTGAGGGTTTCATTCATATTTTATTTCATCTTTGAGACTAGCTGTTGAATATTGCATCTAGGGCTGCTCTTGAGTATTTTATACCTTGCTGAATATTTATGACTTGTGCAAATTCAAGAAACAACGAAACTCTAGTTCGGCCTTTGAGTTAAAAAAAAACAGAGAGAAAGCAAAAAAAAAAAGGCAGTCGTTAAAAAAAAAAGCCACGGCGTGAGTATATTTCAAAAAGAAAAAGAAAAAAAAACTAAGTGCATTGGCCGAATTTGGGTGAGTTCTTAGTCCATAATTTCAGCTTGTGTACTTAATTTTCTTGAGCAATCTTGTGCCCTTACATTCATATTATTGCAATTGGCTAGCGTCTCTCCTAGCACTTGGTGCAAACGAGCTATTTAATTCTCAATTTCATATCGCTTCTATTTAGCTCATTCCTTTGTTGCATCGAGTCTCATTGATCTTTGCGTGTGCGTTCATACACTTCACTTAAACCTTTTGGATCAGCACTTAGGCAGAGTATTCTAGCTTGGATTATTACTTAACTTAACAATATCAAGAATTTCAGATTGCATAGGATAAAAGTTTCTCTCCAAGCTCCACATATAAGCCATTATTATAATAGTGATTGTGCAATTGAATTCGCTTGATCTATCACCTTGTGTTGTCTACCGTCACCAAGTGCGTGCAGCTCTTCAATTCCATCAAGGACGCATAAGAACTTCGGTTGGTAAGAGAATGTGAGGTTGAGTGAATTCCACAAATAAAACTTTCCACATCCACATACATAGCATTTCTTGTTGTTTGCACTAACCATGGCAGGGAAAGAAGAAGAACAAGCATATGTGACCCAGGCGGACCTTGAGAAGCTCACAAATGATTTCAACACTCAGTTGAATGACAACATGAGCGTCTTGAGGAGGGAGATACTAGAGGAGCTTCGAAGAGAACGGGGCCCAATTGGCGTCCATGACGGAGGTGTTGAGCTTGACGAGCCCAATGAGGAGAGGGCTGCACGGTTCGCTAGAGATGCTCAAGCCAATCGAGCCGCTGCCAATGCGGTTCGACCACCTTTTCCCGGGCGTGGGGGAGGTATTTTCGGCGCTGACCATGGCCAAGGGAGAGGCCGTGGCCGTGGCCGTGGGCGCGGTGGTGCCGCCCACGTTGAGGACTTCGACGACGACGCTTGGCTACATCGCAATGACAACTACCAACGCCATGGCCGTCGCAATGATGACCCGCGCGTGGAGGAGAAATTTGGGAAACTCAAATTCACTATTCCCAAATTTGAAGGTGCTTCCGATCCAGATGCCTACCTCACATGGGAACTCAAGGTAGACAAAATCTTCCGGATGCACAATTATTCGGAGGAGAAGAAGCTACATATGGCATCACTTGAGTTTGATGGGTATGCATTAATTTGGTGGGAGCAAGTGTTGAATCAAAGAGAAGAGAATGGAGAACCTCCAATTGCATCATGGGCTGAAATGAAGCAAGAGTTGAGAGCACGTTTTGTTCCTAACACATATAAACGTGATCTTTTTGATAAACTGCAGAATTTGAGACAGGGAGGCCGTTCGGTGGAGGAATACTACAAGGATATGGAGCAAGCTATGATTAGGGCACATGTGCATGAAGATGAAGAGCAAACACTCGCGCGTTTTCTGTTTGGTCTAAACAAAAACATTAAACGCATTGTGCAATATCAGCCCTACAATACTGTTGTTGATTTGGTGCATCAAGCGACCAAGGCGGAGAAGCAGTTATTAGAAGATTTAAAACCAGCACCAAGGACAGTATCTTTCAACTTGAAAGCTCCATCATCATCGTCCTCGAATGCCACCAAAGCACGTTTCAATTTGGGACGAGGCACAACTTCAGCTAGTACTACTTCAAATACTAATGCTCGTTCTTCCTCAATTGCAAAAACAGCACCTACCTCAAGTGAGAAAAAGGCCACTCCATACCCTACATCCTCAATTGGAGCTACAACAAAGAGTAGAGAAATTCAATGCTTCAAGTGTTTGGGGCGTGGACATATTTCTAGAGAGTGTCCCAACAACCGAGTCATGCTTGTGACGGAAGATGGAGAATATGAATCCGCAAGTGAAGATGAGGTTGAGCTTAGTCATGAAAAGGAGAAATATGAGGATGCATCGGATGACAATGAAGAGGTTGATGTGTTGAATTATGAAACGGGAGAGGCATTAGTTGTCACCAAAAATTTGAGCATGCTTGCACAAGAAGGAGATGCACACCCGCAGCGATTCAACTTGTTTCAAACACAAGCCAAGGTAAACAACAAGGTAATCAAGCTTATTATTGATGGTGGTAGTTGTCATAACTTGGCTAGTGTTGAATTATGTCAAAAGCTTGGTTTAAAGATGCTGAAACATCCACGTCCATATCATGTGCAATGGTTTAGCGAATGTGGGGATGTGAAGGTTCAATTTGTGGTGCATGTTACTTTCAAGATTGGTGATTATGAGGACACCGTTGAGTGTGATGTGGTGCCTATGACAGTGTGTCATTTGCTGTTGGGAAGGCCATGGCAATATGATAGAAGTGTGCAACATGATGGCCGTTCCAATAGATATGCATTTAAGTGGAAGGGAAAGACAAAGGAGCTTAATCCAATGACTCCTAGTCAAATACAAGCTGAATTTCAACAAAGGAAGCTTGCTGAAAATGAGGGTAAAAAGAAAGAAAAAAGAGAATTCCACACATCGGGGAGTGAGAGCCACAAGCCAAATATAAGAGGAAAAAGTAAAAGTGAGGGAGAGATGGTTATGTTAGCCACAAAATCAGATTTGAGAGATGTGAGCAATGACCCATCAAAGGTGCACTTTGTGCTTGTGTACAAAGATGCAACTATTTTGCTTTCAACTAACGACTTAACCTCTCTTCCTAGTGGTGTTTCCTCTCTTTTGCAGGCATTTGAGGACGTGTTTCCGGAGGAGATACCAGCGGGACTTCCACCATTGCGCGGAATCGAGCATCAAATTGATCTAGTTCCCGGCGCGTCACTTCCAAACCGTCCACCATACCGCACCAATCCGGAGGAAACCAAAGAAATTCAGCGCCAAGTGCAAGAGCTACTTGAGAAAGGGTATGTACGCGAAAGCCTTAGTCCTTGCGCTGTTCCTGTAATTCTTGTTCCTAAGAAAGATGGTACATGGAGAATGTGTGTTGATTGTCGTGCCATTAACAACATCACTGTTAGATATCGTCATCCTATTCCTAGGTTAGATGATATGTTAGATGAACTTAGTGGTGCTGTTATTTTCACTAAAATTGATTTGAGAAGTGGATACCATCAAATTAGGATGAAACTTGGTGATGAATGGAAGACTGCTTTTAAAACGAAATTTGGATTGTATGAGTGGTTAGTAATGCCTTTTGGTTTAACTAATGCACCTAGTACATTCATGCGACTGATGAATCATGTTTTAAGAGCATTCATTGGCAAATTTGTTGTGGTATACTTTGATGATATATTGATCTATAGCAAAACGATGGATGAACACATTGATCATATTAAACAAGTACTAGAAGTGCTTAGAAGTGAGAAATTATATGCTAATTTGGACAAATGCACTTTTTGTACCGATAAAGTTGTGTTCTTGGGCTATGTTGTTTCTGGACAAGGTATTGAGGTAGATGAATCTAAAACTGAAGCAATTAAGAATTGGCCTACACCTGTGAATGTTAGTCAAATCAGAAGCTTTCATGGTCTTGCTAGCTTTTATCGTCGATTTGTTAAAGATTTCAGCACCATTGCTGCCCCATTAAATGAGTTAACTAAAAAGGGTGTTATATTTGAATGGGGTACATCACAAGAAAAAGCTTTTCAAGAACTAAAGAAACAACTAATTGAAGCACCATTGCTCGCTTTGCCTGATTTCACTAAGACTTTTGAAATTGAATGTGATGCTAGTGGAATAGGTATTGGTGGTGTTTTAATGCAAGAAGGAAAACCCGTAGCATACTTTAGTGAGAAACTAGGAAGTGCTCAATTGAACTATCCTGTGTATGATAAAGAATTGTATGCTTTGGTGCGTGTGCTTGAAACTTGGCAGCATTATCTTTGGCCTAAAGAATTTGTTATTCACTCTGATCATGAAGCTTTAAAATATTTGAAGAGCCAAGCTAAACTGAATCGTAGACATGCCAAGTGGGTAGAATTCATTGAAACTTTTCCATATATTGTTAAGTACAAGAAAGGGAAAGAGAATGTGGTAGCTGATGCTTTATCTAGAAAGAATGTGCTGTTAAATCAATTGGAAGTAAAGGTACCTGGATTAGAGAGCTTGAAAGAATTATATGCTTCCGACCATGAATTTTCAGAACCATATTCTAAATGCAAAGATGGGAAAGGATGGGACAAGTTCCATGTTCATGATGGGTTCTTATTTCGTGCTAACAAATTGTGCGTTCCAGGTTCGTCTGTGCGTTTGCTTTTATTGCAGGAATCTCATGCAGGTGGATTGATGGGACACTTCGGGAGAGAAAAGACCTTCATGATGTTGAGCGATCACTTTTATTGGCCTAAGATGAGGCGTGATGTCGAAAGGTTTGTACAGCGATGTGTGACATGCCACAAAGCGAAATCTAAACTTAATCCACATGGTTTATATACTCCACTTCCTGTTCCTAGTGTTCCATGGGAGGATATTAGTATGGACTTTGTTTTAGGATTGCCTAGGACTAAGAGGGGGAGGGATTCAGTTTTTGTTGTTGTGGATAGATTCTCTAAAATGGCACATTTTATTCCCTGTCACAAAAGCGACGATGCGTCGCATGTAGCTGACTTGTTTTTCAGGGAAATTGTGAGATTGCATGGCATGCCAAGGACAATTGTTTCAGATCGCGATGTCAAATTCATGAGCTATTTCTGGAAGACTTTGTGGGCCAAGCTTGGAACAAAGTTGTTATTCTCAACAACTTGTCACCCACAAACGGATGGACAAACGGAGGTGGTGAATAGAACACTTTCAATGCTACTACGAACGATGATCAAGAAGAATATCAAAGAGTGGGAAGATTGTTTGCCGCATGTGGAGTTTGCGTACAATAGGGCGGTACATTCTACTACTCAATTGTGCCCGTTCGAGGTGGTGTATGGTTTTAAACCAATCACGCCACTTGATTTGCTGCCACTTCCACTACGTGAACAAGATAATATGGAGGCGTCCAAACGTGTTGAATATGTGAAGAAAATTCATGTCAAGACTAAAGAAGAAATTGAAAGGAAGGCACGTTACTATGCTGAGAAGGCGAACAAGTCAAGAAAGAAGATAATATTTGAACCAGGTGATTTGGTTTGGGTGCATCTACGCAAAGAACGCTTTCCAGACAAGCGTAAGTCCAAGTTAATGCCGCGAGGAGATGGTCCATTCAAAGTACTTGAGAAGATCAACGACAATGCATATAAAATTGAGCTTCCGGGTGATGATTATGCTGTGAGTTCTACATTCAATGTTGCTGATTTGTCACCGTTCTTTGGACCGGAAGAAGCAGAGTCGAGGACGACTCCTTTTCAAGAGGGGGAGGATGATGAGGACATCCCGATTGGACCGATTACACGAACACGAGCTAAAAAGATTAATCAACAGGTGAACTCGCTCTTAATTAAATTTGGCTTTAATTTACATGAGAATTGGCTACTACCTAATTCCAATTTTTTAATTGTTCTTAGATTTGTACGGAAGACAATTAACCAAGGGAGCGATACAGAGAGAGACATGCATGTTGTACACATGGCGTGAAGGGATCAAAGGAGAGATAGACTATTTGCATGCAATGGGAAGAATTTTACTTAAAGCCTACACAGCCATGCATGAAGGAAGGACACGTCACCACTCATCCAACCGAAAGGACTAGCTATTCATCATGATTTGGTTCACATGGCCTACGTGCCTTTTGGCCAACTCTGACGCCATGTGTACAACATGCATGTCTCTCTCTGTATCGCTCCCTTGGTTAATTGTCTTCCGTACAAATCTAAGAACAATTAAAAAATTGGAATTAGGTAGTAGCCAATTCTCATGTAAATTAAAGCCAAATTTAATTAAGAGCGAGTTCACCTGTTGATTAATCTTTTTAGCTCGTGTTCGTGTAATCGGTCCAATCGGGATGTCCTCATCAAAACTTCTCCTCTAATGGCATAAAATGCAGCAGATCATCCTTCATCTCTTCAAGCATCTTAGCGATATCTGTAGATGGAATAGGAGCCAATACAATGTCAGCGTTTTCGGTTACCTTATGTTGCACCTCGCTTGTGACAGTAGGTGCATCCATCTCCTTATCTTCATTCTCAACCAATGGAGTCGATGGTTCAATCAGCTCATGCTCCTATTTGACATGGTTCTCAACTACCTGCAAGTTGTTAGTCACAGAAAAAGGCACAAACACGGGTTTGTTCTCATGTTTCTTATCATCAAGCACTCTCAATTTCTCCTCAATCTGACTTTCAACCTTACAAGCAAGTATAAACAAATGAGGGAGAGAATTATATTCTTCGTGAATGAGAAGGTCCTGAATTTCTTTATTAAGCCCACATAACAATCTATTCTCTGTAGCTTCAGCATGTTCCTCTAAGCCACAACGTAATAAACAAGTTTTTAAATCATGATAATATTCCCTTACAGTTCTACTTCGTTGTTTTAAACGTTGCAATCTAGCTAGCAAATAATCAGCATGATATTTAGGAACATAGTGATCTCTCAAAAGTTTCTTTAATGCATACCACGTTTGAGGCTCTCTTCCAAGTCTACTTAAGTACTTCCACCAAAGCATTGCATCATCAATAAAAACACTAGTGGCAGCTCTAATCTTTTGTCTATCAGACCAATCATAATATTCAAATTCTTTATCTAGCGCTATCTCCCAGTCAATATAGGCATCAGGATCAAATTCACCAGCAAAGGATGGCAAAGTGATTTTAGTTTTACCAGATGTACTATCACGATCGTGTACCTCCCGTGGTGAAGAAGCTTGTCTCAAGCGTGCATCTTCCTCGCGAATTTTTTTGATCTCCCGGCCAATTTCTCGAAGAAGATGTGGATCTATCTTGTAATCATTCCGTGAACCTGCCATGGTTAGTAGAAAATAAGGAAACAAATCACAAGTATATGTTCCTATCAACTACTAGGATCTGGAGTTTAACAAGTCACACATCTCACAAGCTTTTACCAAATTCTTACAAGTTCTTACCAAAGCAAACAGGTGGTGCAACCAGTGGCTGGTTCGTGATAAATCCAACTCAAGTGATGAGTAAATCGATTGCAAGGTACAACGAGACCTGTTCGGTTAGTAGAAAAGTGGAGCTTGGATAGGCTATGTATTTTTAGCAAAGGCAACAATCAATTAATTTTAGAAATTGCACAGAATTGAATTATAGTTCGTATCTAGCACTTAGCCTATGTTGCTGATCAACCAAGGATGGAAGAAGGCAAAAACAAGTGTATGGCAATGTATGAGAGTGGTAAATACAAGATAATTCAATCGAATGCAATTTGGAATTGAAGAACACAAGGATTGATCCCAAACTTGAAAATTGAAGATTTCTGTCCACTGGACAGCACGTCGGTATTTCGGCCGTAACTTTTTGTCAGTTGCCTTTTTTTTCAATGAATCTTCTTTTATCCGTTTCCTGATGGCTTTTTCTACAACTTTTGTTTTGGGGCCAAGTTCTGGAAACCGACCGAAAAATTCACACAAAATTCACAAGTGCCGACTGTTGCAGATTCAATCTGGAATTTTAGGTCAACTTCCACCGCAGATATCTCTTAACTGCCTTGCTGGAATGACGCGAAATTTTACAGATAGATGGACAATGAAGTTTTGAATCTAATGGCGGTGGTTTCACTAAAAAATAATCTCGGAATCAAATGTTATGGCTTTTTTGGTGGCGGCTGCAGAGAAAGGAAAAATCAGCCGAATTGGAATTAGGGTTTGTGGTGGGGGATTTTTTTTGTTGGGATTTTTATGGAATCAAGGCTATGACCAGCAACTAGACAAAGCTAAAACGGACACAAATTCAATTTAGCAAACCAAAATTAACAGATTGAAAGGCACAACGGGGTTTGGACAACGGAAATTAACTCTTTTTGTGGGGCAATTTTTCTGGACTATGGGAAAAAAATCAATCTACTAACTAGAGATACAAAGAATTCCTACCGGTCAACTGAAGCTCTGATACCAACTGATGAGGCGATGGAGTCCCGATCTTCCGATAGGATGATAACTATCGATTTTGGCGGAGGTGACCCTTGCGATCCGACTACAACCGAACGACGTCGCTTGCGCCTTGGCAATCGCTGAACCAACCCCAAGATGTTATCAACCGTGCCAAGAACGCGGTTGACCTAACCACGAAGGTCTATTCCTGCATGCAATCGAAGAACACGCAAGAACAAGATAACAAGCAATCCGAAATTGCAAATATATAAATTGAGATCAAAAGGTGGGATTCCAAAGGCTGTCTTGACAGGTGATCGTCCGACACAACTGCAGAACAGAAGTTTGCATAATAGCTAAACCTAAACTCAACGAAATCCTCGTCCTAACAAGGGAGGCGGCGGCTCCTTTATAGGGAGAACAACCAGGAGGGGCGTCCAAAGTGCATGCTCTAGGGTTACAAGGCCCATGGGCCCAATTGGTGGTGGCGCAGCACCCTTTTGACTCGGACTCAAAAACCAACGTGGATTGTTTTCATGATTGCAGCCGGCTCGGATGGAATTTGAAGATGAGGTTGGATCCTTTGGAACGTAGACTTCATAATCTTTCCATGAAGTACAAGAACGTCCCAAACGGAGTCCGTATGAGAAAGTTACGTCCGTTTCAACTTGCACCATTGCAGCAGTCCGAATCTGATTCCAGTACGTGACCAACACGGACTCTTTTGATGATTGCGGCTGTCTCGGATAGAATTTGAAGATGGGGTTGAATCTTTTAGAAAGTAGACTTGATAAGCTTTCCATCAAGTCCAAGAACGTCCCAAACGGAGTCCGTGTGAGAAAGTTACGTCCGTTTAAACTTGCACCATTGCGGCAGTCCGAATCTGATTCCAGTACGGGTCCAACAAGGACTCTTTTGAATTGGTGTAAAAGTGACGTGGTGCTGTAGAAATATATCTTTTCATTATTAGGTAGCATCATATTCTCATTTAAAATATGTTGAGGCTCAAGAAACGAATTCACCTTTAGTTCAATCTTGATATTGGACGCTATTGTCGTATGTGTTTGTGGCGTGGTCACATCATAAGTCTAAACCAGGTTTTTATATTTTGTTTTCAAAATATTTCATAATCCTTCTTGACTTACCGAAGTCAAGAATACTGTTCAAAAGCTTATCATTTTATGTGAAAAGGTATCCCAAAATCAAAATTATGTCGAAGCAGATCTAAGCATTTGATTTAAAATTCTCTAGCCAATACTAGTGTACTGACTAGAGTTTGATTCTAAGGTGACAAGGTATAAGGATTTGCAATATCAAAGGAGATAATAACAAACAGGTATTAACTAAATTTAAAACTGAATTGAAATACGCTGAATAAAAATATGCAAGCAATATAATTTAAATCAACATAATTTTATTTGCAATCTGGGATCAACATGGTCAAAGAGTGTGACTTGCCTTGCTCTTCAACTTGGTTTGAATCTTCGTCGAAGAAATTTCCCGAATCGTCGAAGTCAACACGTCAAAATAACCCACTAAATTCAAATAAATTCAAATTGAACTCAAATATTTGAATTGAGGCTAGAAATGGATATAGGGGAATTTTTTGATGAATTTAGAAATTTGAATGGGCCCAATCGGAGTTAGGATGAAGAAGAACGGGCTCCGGGAAATTTGAAAAGAGAGAAAATAGAAAAAGATTAAATTTTGGAATTATTTTTCTACTGAAAAAGGGATTTATGGCGTCAGCATTGCGTCAGCCCTGGGATTTTTATTTTCGGTTGAATTATTTTTGCACTGGAAATTAGAGGGGAGAGGATGACATGTTGGCCCTGGTCCATGGACCAGGCTCACGGACCACCAGGGACGCTGAGTTGGCATGGGAGGGGTCGGGTGCACACGTGGCGCTGACGGGGCAGGAGGGAGCCGACGCGGCCGGGGCAACGCTCGGCCCGTGGAGCTCGCCGGCGCACGGCGGCTCGTCGGCGGCCGGCGATGGGCGAGGAAGGGAGAGGGGAGCGCGGCGATCCCAAGGAGGGGCGCGGTTCTTACCGGCGGTGACCGGAGACGACCGGCGGCGAGGGTAGTGCGGCAGTGGCTCGGGTCTCACGGTGCGACGGCGGTTCGGCGGCGCTCGAGCCTCGGGGAGAGGTGGGGGAGCTGCGCACGGCCACGGCGAGGCCGAAGGAGGCGACGGCGTGGCGCGAGGGCGACGGAGACGGCGGCGATTGCTCGCCGTTGCTTTCGCCGGCGCTCGGGGAGATGCCGCACGGAGCGGGGCGCTCGGGTGAGGGAGAAGGAGGCGGAGCGAGGTGGGGCGAGGAGAAACGGGGCCGGGGAGGGGTATTTATAGGGTTGGAGGGGGAGGGGAGCGGCGCGCATTTCTCGCCGGCGATGGCGCGGGGCGGCGGGAATGGCAGGGATTACGGGGGACACGGCACGGGGATGGGGGAGGAATTCGGGCGCGGGAATGGTGGAGAAGGTGGGCGCGTGGGACACGGCGCGCGCAGGAGAGAGAGGAGGGGCGCCGGGGAAGGCGGGAGCGGGCGCAACGGTCGGCGGCGGCGGGAGGAAGGGGAAGGCCACGCGGGGAAGACGACCCCGACAGGCGGGCCCGGGCGGCAGTGAGAGAGAAGGGAAGGAGAACACGCGGGCGGCCGAGATGAGGGGAAGGGAGATCGGGCGGCCGAGAGCGAGGCGAGGCGGGGACGGCCGAGATGGGGCGGGGGAGCGACGTGGCGGGCAGGGAAGTGGGGAAGGTGGGATGGAGTGGGCGGCGGGGATGGCCCGAAGGGGACGGCGTGGCGAGATCCAGGCCATCGACTTGGCGGCCGAAGGGAGAGAGGGATTTTTTTTATTTTCTGATTTCAGATTTTCAGAAATTGCTAGGAAATTCATTTAGCCTCAGAAAAATATGAAATAAACTCCAAAAATTCCAGAAAAAGTCAGAGAATCTCCTGGAGACATTTTGGACTTAATAAAAATATTTTCAACTAATGTTGGTATTTAATTTTCATACTTTAAAATACCTTTTAATTTCAAAATTACATTTTTGAACTCCAGGAAATCCAGGAGACCAAATAAAAGTCAAATAACTCCAAATAATTAATTTCACATAAGATTTTTATGGAAAATCAAAATATCATTTTGTTTAATAATTTTAGGATTTTCTGAAAATGCTTTTCAAATCCAGCTTTTTTTTTCAAAAACAGAAATTCAGGGAAAATCCAAATTTAAACTTTAGGCAACAAAAATACTTATTTTAGATTAAATTTTATTTTAATTAATTTTTATTCATTTACTTATTTATTTTTATTTTAATAAAGACCTGGGCTGTTACAACTATCTTGATTTTGGGTCCTAGACAAGTAGACTTAATGGAGATTGTATGCACATATATTACCTAGGATTAGATAGTATATGTTGCATACATTTACCCCTTAGTCGCTTGCCTATAGAATATGGTTATTGCTTTTGCTTTCGCTACTGTCTTTTGTATTATGAGCATTTGGCATGTTCAGCCCTTATGTAAACTGTCGCACGACGCGGTGTATTTCAAACTTGGTTATGTAATATTATCGTTCATTATGCTTATGCGATGATGCAGCAATGTACCTGTGTGCACTATCTACTGATCCAGATAATAGTGTACTGAATCACAGGAGATTCTGGATTGAAAAATGCCAACTATGTATTCTTAGGGAAAACGGTATGACCGCAGTTGAGGGGCGGTACTACCACTCTGTGGTATGACCGTACGAAAAATGCAGTAGTACCGCACTTCGGTATGATCGAAAGTTAGTTAATGGCATGTTATTTCCAGATAGGTGTATTTTTGGAGCACTTTTGCTCCCCGAAAAAAATGGTAGTACCGCTCTTGAGAGACAGTACTACCGATGTGAGGGCGGTAGTACTGCACCAACAGTTGACGGCTAGTTTAGAAGCATTTATTACACACAAAATAGTCATTGGAAACCAGGTGTGGTAGTACTAGCCAATACATGGTAATACTACCCCATTTGCTGATTTTTTAGGTAGGTATAGGGGCTATTTGGTTTGCTACCTTGCAAACCAAATTAAATATTGGTAATATCAACAAAAATTGTCTACTGTTTGGTTTTCTGTTAAAATTTGGTAACAACCATAAAAATTTGGTATGACTAATGAAATCTAATGTCACATGTGGACAATCAAGGGAGAGGAAATCGCTCACCAAACTTTTGGTAACACCAAAATTTGGATTGACCACAATCCAAACGACACTCCTTTTGTCAATATTTAGCTTTGCCTAGGTTTTCACTATGCCAAAATTTTGATTTAGCTTATTGTGGCCATCAACTAAACAGCCCCTAGTATCTGAGAAAAATTTTGGTCTCCCTCCACTCAGAAAGAAAACGAGACTTTAATTCAGCGATAGCTTATGACTTTTGCTTTAAATTCACTATTCCTTAATTTCGTCTTTTTTGGCTTTTTGGTTTTTTGGTTTTTTCCTTTTCTTTTTTCTCATATTCATTCGCTTTGTTCGTGATGGGTTAACCTGTTTTTTATTTTTTAATTTAATTACACAAAAAAATTACCTCAATTACAGTAAAAAATGAGTAAGCTATAATGAAAAAAGTCATAAGTCATTGTCAAATTGAACGACGCAATTCACTTTTTGACAAACAAGCAGATGATGTCTTATTTCCGCAGTTAACCCTGGCACGGAGGCTACTTCGGGTCTGTTCTTTTCGGCTGCGGCTTATGGCTTTTGGCTGAAATTTTTGAATTTTGACTGTTTACGGTACAGATTACGGAGAGACAGATACTCACTTGTGATTTTGGCTAGTACAGATATTAGGCTTTTAACGTGTAGAACGTTTAACTTGTAGACCCCATCTTGAGAAAATACTCCGTTTGAAAGTTAGGTACTGTAGCAGAAGCTAAAAGCCGATTTTAAAAGCCCAAAAGAACAGGCCATTCATTTGATATGCGTGTTGGAGTAAACATACTAGTACTATATCTCGTTGATTTTTGAAAAAAAAAAGAGAGGAGAAAGTACTGTATCTCGTTGCCGTTAACACATGCTTGGTATTTGGGACTGATCAGCTGCCCGAATATCTTTCTTTTCAGTCTCCTTTAGGCACGGTCGGTTATTTTGAGCTACGGTTAATAAGTTTTAATTACAGTTTATTAGTTTAATAAATAGTAATTACTAAAATAAATTAAAAACTAAAAATCACTGAAAAACAAAAAAAGAATAAGACCATGGACTGCCCAACAAACTCCATGAAAAAAATACCACGATCCAACAACACAAACAAAACAATTAGAAGAAAGCTTGGCATGATGAAACACATAAATTTCAGACCAAGAAACCAAGTTGGGTCAGCGACTATGCATCCATCCATCGGCACATACATTAGCATCCCGACTGTTTACCTAACTGCAGAGAAGAGCACATATACACTGGCAGGGTGGATCTGGGAGTGCAGGATGCAGCTGCACCCTTAATTTTTTGAAAGAAAAAAATATATATATATATATATATATATATATATATATATATATATATATATATATATATATATATATATATATATATATAGTCTATTTACACTTCTCTTATTTCAGTCCAAAAACGTCTTCCTTGTGGATCAGCTCATACCCCATGCGTCCATGCCACATTGGTGTCGGTTGGTTTGTTTGCATGACATCATTTAATCCTGTTGATTCCTTTACTTCTTTGGACAAGGGCAACCTGATTAGACTTAAACCATTTTATCCCAATGACATCTCAACCACTGATTTGATCTTCCTTTCCAACTTGATTTGTTCATTACCGATGTGTGTAGAGATGAAAAAGATTAAGAAAGGTGAAGAATCTTGCTAAGCTTTCTGTGATGCTTGTTGAAGCAAAGAAGTGCAATAATTACAAACTTATCTATTTGCTTCTCAAGTTGGTGCTAATCCCTCCCGTAACAACTACAAGTGTTGAGCGAGTGTTTTCGACAATGAATTATGTGAAGAACAAACTAAGGAATAATATGAGCGAGTAATACTTAAATGATTGCTTGGTTACATATATTGAACGTGACTTTTTTCTATAAGCTAGTGACAATGATGTAATCAACATCTTTCAATCAATGAAGGAGCGTAAGTTGTAATTTTTTGCTAAATTATTTTATATTTTAATTGTACTTCACAAAGTTATAATATGTTATATTTGAATTCTTATACTATATAGTTTGTATTTTTAAATTTACAGTTTTACACTCTCGTAACTCAAATCCTAGATCTGCCACGTATGCAGGCCGGATCAGGAAACGAAAGACAGGAACAACTGAACCGCCTGTCACCTTCGTGCGGCCTTTACAGCGGGAGAAGAATCTAACCACATAACTTCAGAAAGGCGCATCATTTCTAGTTTGATTTGTTGATTGATGCTCTTAGTTAATGTTGATGGTGCAAAGCAACCGGGTTCTTCATGATTGATCATCCCTGGAGATTAATCGCCTTTGCTATCTTTCTAGTTTGATTAGTTGATTGATGCTCTTAGTTAATGTTGATCGATCATCTTTGGAGACGGATGAGCTGGGTGGAGAGAAGACTGCAAGTTGTTGCCAAGTCACTCAAGCTGGAATTCTGGCCTCTTTACGTGACAGATGTGTGAAGCCTTAGCCTAAAGGATCCATAGAACGCAACCGGGTGCAAAGCAACCGGGTGGCCATGACCATCGGGGTTCTTCATGATTGATCATCCTTGGAGATTAATCGCCTTTGCTATCTTTTTCTGTTGCCTGTTCCTTCCCAACTGGCCGTATAGTTAGGCTCCGTTTGAACAATGAGAATGTATAGCAATCTTATGGTAATTAAGTGTTTTCGTGCGAAATTCGTGTGCTCTAAATAGAACACCCGATACACATTATACATATTTTCTGGACAGACAAACCAAGATAAATACAGTCTGTTCCTCCGTACCACATGGCTCGGAGGATCTTAATCTTTTTTTCTTTACTAGTAAGGTGCCTGTACATTATAACAGAGTACCAAAAAAGAGTGATATATACCAGCAAATATGATAATATTAAGTTTTTATAGGAACATACATGTGGGGACAGAGAGTGTGCTGCGTGCGTTGAGAGAGAGAAACGATGGATAAACTCCTTTTATATTTTTATATTAATAGTTAGCAGATTGGAGTCTTCTCTCGTAACAAAGATCGGAAGCATGGATCGTAGACCCTGTCTAGCAACGCGCCTGACGAAACAAACTGCAACCAACACAAATGGTGCGTGCAACCATCCACCAACCGGATCATACTTAATTAGTACGCCAAGGCGACCACCTAGGCCCACGAAGGAAAACCCACCAAACCCAACCCAGCCCAGGATACGTAAGCGCCACACTTGGCGCTCCCAGCTCGAGCTCGTTGTCCGTCGCCGCGCGACATCGCCGTCGGCGTCGTCAGCTAGAGCCAGCCTCGGGGAGGGGAGAGGAAAACCGTTTCGTGATCTCTACGTTTCCGCGGCGCGTTAGGTCCTCCTTAACACCTCTCATCCTCGCGCGCCACCATTATCCCCGTACGTGAACACGACACGTCGGCCTGATTATCGTTCGCAAATGCGAGCTTAAATTGTCTTTTCAAGTATTAGGCGAGCTGGTTAATTATGCGCTTATGATGGCCTTATCAACAAATGGCCACCCGTGATTCAGAAGCTAGCGGCTATGCTTGCCCCCGAATGTACAATATCTAGCTGTAGGATCGCGTCGAGGTCACCGTTTAGTGAAACCACACACCTAAACTCATCTTGCCCTCTGAACGTACAACATCTAGCTGTAGGATCACGTTGAGGTCACCGCTTAGTGAAACTGCACACCTAAACCCATCTTGCCCCCCGAATGTACAACATCTAGGTGTAGGATCACGTCGAGATCACTGTTTAGTGAAACCACACACCTAAACCCGTCTTGCCCCCCGAATGTACAACATCTAGGTGTAGGATCACGTCGAGGTCACCGCTTAGTGAAATCGCACACCTAAACCCATCCAAATCGTCGCATATCAGCTCAACCCAACACCACGATCCCTTAAGCCACGCTCGGATGCACTCACCTTCCCTTTGGTCCCCGTGACGTGAACAACCTTCAACCGCACGATGGGCTCCTCCAGCTCCAGTATCTAACAAAAAAACCACCCACCACACACACACCCCATCGCATTACCAATCATCCACAATAGAGGCTCCCGTACATAACGAAAAGGATTGGTCTGTCTCACTTACCTACCTGCGCGGCGCCGGCCATGGCGCGGGGGATGAGGAAGGGGCAACGGAGGTGGGCGACGTGAGGGGGTGGCATGGCGATGATGAAGGCATGTGCTTGTAGTGTGGTGCTGATCAAGAAGAGCGAGCGCTTCGGTGGTGCCGGTCGTGGGCTCGCGCCACCACTCGCGTGCATCATTCGTTTGCTAATCGTGTGATGCGGATCGCTCGGCTTATTATATGGTCGTCTTGTGTTCCTAGCCGTGTAAGAGCTGGGTCTCGTTTCTCTACTTAGCTGGGCTTTACGCGGGCATGTTGTTTTAGGCTTCGGTTCATGTCTTTTGGCTACGGTTTATGGTTTTTAGCATATTCGCGAGAGAGAATACAAAGTAGCAGAAACTCATGTGTGGTTAAATGAAGTCGCTATAGCATGTACTACAATCAACTTGTAGACCCTGCCTTGAAAAGATACCTCGCTTGAAAGCTAGTTACTGTAGAAAAACTGCTTTTAGAAATCGAAAAGAATAGGCCCAACTCATTTGAGTTACGGCTTTTGGCTTTTGGTTGTAACTTATTAGTCTAATAAATAATGATTATCGAAAAAAGCTGAAACTAAAAGCAAAAAAAATAGGGCATGTCTCAACTTTTTGGCTATGGAATGTCTCGGTTGGTGGAACCGATTTGAAATATTGGGGTATTTGGCTGCCTTTTTGCTCTCTAAAGCAAGTCGTAAACGAAGATATTGCTGCGTCCCAAACAATCCGTTGGATAACAAGATTTATTTAGCTTGGCCTGATTTTTCAAACAAGTAGTACATTTTTTTCGCAACTATGTTCTCACAGTAGCTTTGGAAAATAAGCACCGCACCGCACAACCGGTGGGTTCGGTTGGGCTTTGACTTTGTCTTATCATTTTCTGCTATAATAATTACTTTTTAAACAGTGCGTCTTTTCATGGTGGGATATAAAAGTATATTATAATAGATACTGTATCGGGTTCAGCTATACTAGCTAAAATTATATACGACTGTTTCCCGTTGCATACTTTCTATCGTGAACAACTAAAATTCAAAAACTATAAAATAAAAAGGCAAAGTCATAGTTCAAAACAACCAACCGCAAACCAATACTAAGAATACTAAGCAGAACTTAGAGCGCATACTCGTAGTACACCTAGTTTGGAGTGCCTTACAAGCTGGAGTGCAAAATGGTTGGTGTAGTAGGGGTGGCTCCACCTAAGTCCATTCGATCTGCTAAAGGATTGTAAAGCCTAAATTAGAATGTGTAATGACATAGATACCTCTATAGAGGGCACATGAATGTAAGGGTAGGATTGTAAAATACAAGTCATGGAAATATATATACATGCCCTGAACATAGGGAAGGGGCAAGCATTGTCCATCTATCATTTCCACTACACCACTCTCCTACTTTACTGTTTGGTCAGTAGCCACAACAGTTGGCACTGTCCGTGGAAACGACGGAGAGCAAGCCTTGAAACTTGAAGTGATGGCACCAAGAAAGCTTCATCGACAGCAAGAAAGAAGAGGAGCACGACGGCAGTGCTTGCAAACGCCAGGGCCTCGGTCGGTGCGCCACCGACGTCTACGTCAGCAACAGGCGCGGGTGGCAACACTGATGTTGAGGGCGTCGACGTCAACATCCGTGGCATGGCGGCTGACCCGCCGTAGGCGCGGTGGTTGGCCTTGGTAGTGCCGCCCGGGTTGGCGGGAGCCATGACACCGGTGCCCACGCTAACATGGCCAGTGACCCGGCACCAAGTGCAGGAGCGGCAGGTGGTTCCGGCGGCAACACCGGCCATGTCACCGACCTCGGGGCCCATCGCATCGGCGTGCTGAATAGCTCTGGAGCACAGGCCATAGTCACTGCCAACCCTGTGGTTCGCACCGACGCCCAGGCTGGTGCAACCACCTCGACGGTGGAAAACACCCTACTGGCGGCCCTCGGTACATTGCAGCACGAGCTGGTGGACCTCCGAGGGGCCGTGCGAGAGATGCAGGAGGCATGGAGCCAACAAATCCTGCCGGTAGCGGCGACGAAGCCTACACCAGATCAGGCGGACAACCACGACTCTCCCACCTCCAGTTGTGTCCCACTTCAACGTGTCAATCTGGAGTCCACCATCTCCGCTGGCCTGCAGCAATTGGCGTGGCCGAAGGACTTCAAGTTCCCCACTATCGAGCCGTACAAGGGCGACACGGACCCCAAGGAGTTCGTGCGCGTGTACGAAACCGCCATCGAAGCTGCTGGCGGGGATGACTTTACAAAGGTGAAGGGCCTGCCCCTGGCATTGCAGGGAGTGGCGCTCTCTTGGTTCTTTACCATAGAGCCGAACTCCATCTACGTGTGGGAGCAGATCCGTGATCGTCTGTATAATAACTTCCAAGGAAACTACTCGAGCGCGTCGATGCAGATCAACTCTTCGCTATCAAGAAGAAGCCCTCGGAAAAGCTTCGAGAATACTTCAAGCATTTCGCCAAGGTTTGCTGCCAGGTCAAAGACGTCAACGAGACCACTATCATCAACGCAACGATGCAAGGCCTCCGTCCAGGGCCGCTGGCCGAGTACAATGCGCGCAAGCCGATAAAGACGGTGGCCAAGCTCTTCGACAAGATGGAGGAGTACGCGAGGGTGGAAGAGGATGCACAGCGGCGCAGAGCCGATGACTCTGACACCAATCAGACAGAGGACTCACTCAAGGACACCTCTAAACGCAAGCAGGAATCCTCGAAGGACACCTCCGAGCACAAGCAGGACCCGTCGAAGGACACCTCTAAATGTAAATAGGATTCGTCGAATGACAAGCCCAAGCGCAACCAGCGTAGGTCTCAGAAGGTCCGCTACGTCTTCGACATCGAGGGCAGCTCTGACGACAGCACCCCGCTGGCTGAGGGCGGGGTCGCAGAGGCCAGGGATGCGGGTGCAGCCGAGGCTGAGATGATAGAGCCTGCGCCGAAGGAGACGGCCAACAGTACGGCCTGTGGTGCGAAGTGCACGGCCACAACGACCACCTCACACGGACATGCCCCACCATTGCGATGCTTCGCCAAAGCATCACCAGGGACAAAGCCCAAGAAACGGGGCCATCGATGGTGGCCCACGTGCAGCAGCCCCAAGAGGGCCCCCTGCGGATACAGGCCCCAGAGGGAGCCCAGCGCCTTGTCATAAATGTCATTTTCGGGGGCTCTTCGCTGGAGTTTTCATCGGTGCGGCAGCAGAAAGCTTATGCGCGTCGGCTGCACCACATGGCAACGTACCTAACCCAGCACAGGCACCGCCGCCCTGGGCACAGCACGACATCACCTTCACTCCTACCGACATAGAGGGCATTGACTTCCCTCACTAGGATCCCCTGGTAGGCTGCCACCAAAGGCTGTGATGTTAAGCGTGTCCTGGTCGACGGAAGCAGCTCTGTCGATATTCTGTTCGTGGTAGCCTTCGACCAGATGGGAATCCCCTGAAGCTGGTTAGGCCCCTCGGGAATCCCACTGCATGGCTTCAGGGGTTAGCCGTTGAAGGCTTTGGGCCAAATACAGCTACAAGTGTCTTTTGATCAAGGCGACAACTTGAGGAGTGAGGACATCACCTTTGACGTCATCGATCTCCCCTACCAGTACAACACCATCTTGGGACGCCCGACCCTCAATTCCTTTGGAACAATCCTACACCACGACTTCTTGTGCATGAAACTCCCGGGTCCACAAGGCATCATCACCGCGTTCAACGACCAAGACCTCACCTAGCAGATAGAGCTTGGTACTCGGGGCCTGCATCGAAAGGTGCACGTGGTCACGGACAATCCCGGGGCAGGCGTGCCTTCCGCCCCGGGGTGGACGCCCAAGCCCCGGTCGGACTTGGAGTCAAGAGGGTCCTCCTGCACACCGAGGACCATCAGGTGTCCATCGGCGAGGGCCTTCCCCTGGAGGTTGAGCAGGAGCTACTTCGGGTACTATGGGACAACGCGAATGTCTTCGCGTGGTCCCCGGCTGACATAAAGGGTGTGGACTGCGCCCTCATCAAGCACATGTTAGCGGTCCGTCTTGATGCCAAGCCAGTAGACAGAGGCTCCAGTGCATGTCACATGAACATCAACAGGCAGCCACGGCAGAGGTAGCGAAGCTGCTCCAGTCCGGGGTCATCCGTGAAGTCCAGCACCCGGATTGGCTCGCCAATCTGGTGCTAGTGAAGAAGGCCAACGGTGTGTGGCGCATGTGTATTGACTTCACTGCCCTCAAAAAGGCGTGCCCAAATGAAAACTACCCGTTGCCTCGCATAGATCAGCTGGTGGATGCCACGGTAGGATGTGAACTCATGAGCTTTCTGGACGCGTATTCCAACTACCATCAAATTCATATGGCCAAGGACGACGAGGACAAGACCAGCTTCATAACGCCGATAGGGACATACTGCTTTGTCAGGATGCCCTTCGGCCTAAAAAATGTAGGCCCCACCTTCACGTGCCTCGTCCTTGTTCGCACCGATTCGCGTTTGATCACGGGCCATGTGGACAAATCCTACCAGGCCAAGGACCCCGACTTGGCCAAGTATTTGGCCGCTGTAAGGGCGAAGGAACACCATTTCTTGGGCATCACGATAAAGGCCATTTCGCGAGCGGACAATGAGCACGTTGACGCCCTCGCTAAGGCCACCAGCTAGCAGATTCCCCTCCCCGAGGGGGCATTCTATGAGGTCCTGCCCATGGCAGCTATCGAGCAAGACAATCGTGATGCCTAGGGACGGCAATCGGGCGCAGTAGGCACGGGTAGTGCTCACCCATACCCGTACCCGTGACCCCGATTTACGCCTATAGTATACCCGTGAAGGACGACGGGTGAAAACCCTCACCCATACCCGTCGCCTGTGGGTACCCTCGCCCGTGGGTATACCCGTTTATCCGTGAACTGAGAGTCACCATCTGACAGTTTTTGCTAGGAAATATAATAGTTATCAAAAAAGTTTATAACAATCAATAGTAAATAGAGATATGGGAAAGTTTATAACAATCAATAGTAATTAGAGATATTGCTATGACTGCGCCACTTGTTAATCTGTATCGCGGGTAAACGGGCGGGGCAGGTACGGGTGGAGCTTACCCATACCCGTGCCCATTTACCCGACGGGTAGAGTGTTCCCCCCATTTACATACCCGTGGGTAAAGAAAATATCCCATACCCGGCTCCATTAGGGTATTTACCCATGGGTATACGGGTAAAAGGCACAATTGCCATCCCTAGTGATGCCACCCTCGTTCATCAAATAGCCTAATAGGGCGAATGGCAAGAGCCCATCTACGGTTATCTACAGGACATAGCCGAGCCAGATGACCCTCTCGAGCTATGGCGTCTGCAGTACCGGGCCAGGTCCTTTGAGGTCCTGGACGGTGTCCTCTACAAACAGGGAGTCTGCGCCCCACTCTTGCGATGCCTATCGCGCAACAAGGGAAAGCGCCTCCTCACCGAGATTCACACGGGCTTTGCGGCTCTCAGATCGCGCCGAGATCCCTCGTCGGCAAAGCATTTAGGCAAGGCTTCTACTGACCAATGGTCATCGTGGATGCGCAAGACCTCGTGCATCGCTGTCAAAGGTGCCAATGGATGGGACGGGTCATCCACTGACCTCCAAGCAACCTGCAGCCCATCCCCCTGGTATGGCCGTTGGCGCGCTAGGGCATTGACGTCGTTGGATCATGTCCACGCGCCCCGGGGGATCTTCGGTTCGTCATAGTTGCCCTGGAATACTTCTCCAGATGGCCCAAAGTGGTGCCATTGGCTAAGGTAACCTCCGCAGCCATGCAGCGGTTTCTCTGGTAAAACGTCATTTGCCATTTCGGAGTCTCTAAGGAGGTCACCGTCGACAATGGTCTGCAGTTTGACTCCGTGTCGTTCAAGGCGTTCTGTGACCACATGGGCGTCACACTTCGATACGCCTTGGTTGGGCACCCGCAGTCCAACAGACGGTTGAGCGGGCAAATGACGCCATTTCCACCGGAGTCAAAAAGCTCCTCATCGGCCTACCAAAGGGCAAGTGGCCGGACGAATTTCCCAATGTGCTCTGGTCCCTCCGCATGACAGTAACACGTCCGACGGGGTTCACGCCATTCAAACTTCTCTTCGGCGACGAGGCAGTCACACCTAAAGAAATTAAGACCGGTTCGAGGAGGGCCCTCGCCCAGGCCCCGGCGGAAGAGCGCGAGTTGTCCCTCGATCTCCTTAATGGTGATCGGGTGTGCGCCACCCATCATGTCGCGAAGGACGCGCGTCAAGTAGTGCGTGCTCACGATCGCACCGTGTACTCACGTGAATTCCAGCCGGGAGACCTCTTCCTCAAAATGGCGCTCCACGCAGTGACGTTAGGCAAGCTGGAATCCAAATGGGAGGGCTCCTACATCGTTGTTACGACTTTGTAGCACGGAGCATATCGCCTCGCGACGTTGGAGGGGCGAACTCTCTGTCACACATGGAATACAGACCGGCTGCGGTGATACTATGCATGAAGCTGAAGCGATGCTTGCAACACAGCTAATGCTATACCCTTTTTAAAAGCTCACCCGCACAAACAGGAAATCAATGAAGGGAAACGTTTGCATGAGTGTCTTGTTCTGCATAAGACACGCGGAGGCGAGCCTCCGTGTGCACTCTACGGAGTATTAAAAAATCGTGTGATGGCTTCCAGCCTTTGTGTACTTTGCGGAATATAAAGCGTCGGGAACTTTATCGTCCCGAGCAACTCTATGGAGTATGAAAAAATTGTGTGATGGCTTCCAGCCTCCGCGTACTCTACGGAGTATAAAGTGTCGGGAACTTTGTCGTCCTGAGCAACTCTATGGAGGATAAAAAATCTAATGTAGGGCCTACTAGATCAACCATCGATGAGAGGCCTCACTCCCCTAAAGAAAAGCGCTTTGAATCAAAAACCAACTTCTCCTAGAAATTTACACTGGTTTTTTCCCCTCGCCTCCATCGACCAATCTGAACCGTCCGATTCCTAATCAAACGGCCTTGTTCTTTTGAACCGGAGGCAGAGGGCGCGCGCTGATGCTTGACGAACATATGAACTGATGAATGGGACCTGGAGGGCACTAGGCACCACAGATCCATATCGTTGGTCCGTCCTT
Source organism: Dendrocalamus latiflorus (assembly GCA_017311315.1). Classification (NCBI taxonomy): domain Eukaryota; kingdom Viridiplantae; phylum Streptophyta; class Magnoliopsida; order Poales; family Poaceae; genus Dendrocalamus; species Dendrocalamus latiflorus. The sequence goes on from CM029675.1 coordinate 21,381,291, forward strand.
GCATTCGTCAAGTTGATCCTCTCCCATATTCATCCACAATGCATTACTAGTAACACTGGCTGACGTTTTCTTGGGTTTGTTGTTTGTGGCTTTGTATTTTTACTGTAGTATTAGCTTTTAAATAGTGTGTTTTTTAAGCCGGAGTCTACAAATCAATTATAATAGATACTGTATCAACTTCAGTTCTATCGGTCAAAATTGCTCGTGATTATTTCTCTTTTCATACGACCATAATTCAAAAGTCATAAGGTAAAAGTCAAAAATAAAAAATCTACCCAGCTTAATCACAAGGAATCAACGTCGTTGTTAGTATTGATTTGACCACAAGCGCACACAATGAACACACTTGATTTGCAATGCTCCCTAATTTCCACTCAATAAACACATCTCAGCGTGCGTACGTGTATATATATATACGCGCCCTAGTGCACCTCCCTTTCGCCACAGTGAACCTAGCAGCAGCAAGCGCACGTACGCACTCGTCGCCTCAACCCCGTTGTGCATTCGCTGAGATAGTAGGAATGGCGGTCTCGGCGGCGGCGTTGAGGTTCACGGTGCGCAGGCGGCCAGCGGTGCTGGTGGCACCGGCGGGGCCGACGCCGCGCGAGCTGAAGCGGCTCTCGGACATCGACGACCAGGACGGGCTGCGGTTCCACGTCCCTTTCATCCAGTTCTACCGGCGCAGCGCGTCGTCCATTAACCGCGGCCGAGACCCAGCGCCGGTCATCCGGGAGGCCGTCGCCAGGGCCCTCGTGCACTACTACCCGTTCGCCGGGCGGCTCAGGGAGCTCGAGGGGCGCAAGCTCGCCGTCGACTGCACCGGCGAGGGCGTGCTGTTTACCGAGGCCGACGCCGACGTCCGCCTCGACCACTTCGGCGACGCCCTGCAGCCGCCCTTTCCGTGCCTCGAGGAGCTCATCTTCGACGTCCCCGGCTCGTCCGCAATCCTCGACTCCCCCCTTCTCCTCTTCCAGGTACGTCCTTACTACAAAATGTCAAAATGCTTTTCTTTTTCGTGAACTCTAACGCACACGCACTTATATACGACGTACGTGTTAGCGTGTGCGATGCATGCGTTGTTAGAAGAACACAACACAGGAACTACTCACCCGTAGACACTTCTCTTACAAGAACAACACACACATACAGGAGCAAGTTTAGAGTACTCAGAGAGAACACATACACTCCTGTTCTCTTGTACTACTTAACTCAAAGAAGATGAATACAAGGAACACTCAGAGACGTCTAACTCAGGTCGCGTCAGTTTCATATGCTCCTATTCAACTTGGGTAAACTGATTACAGAGTTGGTATTTAAAGACACACGAGCTAATGAGCCCGTTACGCTACGTGCGCCACTAGCCGCAATAACTGGATCACGAATGTGACCAGCTCAGCGCCTCCACTCATACATGCATGCAGGACTCCCTAATCAACTAACTAATGCTTCTATGTGCATGCAAAGCACTAACTAGCCGGTGCACGTCCAAGACCAATGCATGCATGCAAACCTGGACGATTTTCTGCATGCGCACAATGCCTCTGCATGCAAGCTAGACTTATTCCTGAACTAACTAACTTCACCACTAATGCATGCACTCCTACGACGTGCAACACATACATACAACAAACTAATGCACCATGTCAAGATTAATTTCCAACATTCTCCCCCTTAATCTTGACGTTATTTGAGTACCTTCTCGCCAAGCCTTAAAGTAGCGTCGGTTCGCCATCGACATCAGCCATAACGAGATGCGCCTCCTCCTTCTTATGGCATTCAGAAGCAAAATGCTCATAGTTATTGCAATTATAGCATCTTACTTTAGTCTTGTCAAATTTGCGATACCTGCAGTTTCGGCCACCATTGCCATCAGAGCCGTCGCCTTCGCGCTTTGACGATCGGGCCTCCCACTCGGCCCGCGTGAGAAGAAGATGTTCGTCGTTGTTTTCGTCACCCGGAATGCGTAGATGCTCCTCATACGACTTGAGGCGGCCGATCGCTTCTTCCACCGTCATTGTCTTCAAGTCTCCAAATTGCTCAATGGTTGAGACAATCTGCAGGTACTTGTTTGGGACAGCGCGGAGAAGCTTCTTCACGACGTAGCTTTCCTCCATCTTGTCGCCAAGATTGCGAATCTGGTTGACGAGAGTCGTCAACCTCACGGTGAAGTCGTCCACCGACTCCGTTTCCTTCATGCACAAACCCTCGAACTCACTCTTAAGGGTTTGCACACGCGCCTCCTTGACGCGATCGGCGCTGACGTACATTGTCTTGCACGTGTCCCACGCAGTTTTCGCCGTCTCCTTTTCGGCGAGTAGGAGGAGGGTCTCCTCCGAGGCTCCTTGGAAGATGGCCGCAAGAGCCATCTGATCTTTGCGCTCATCAACGTCGTTGGCCACCACAGCTTCCCAAACGCCTTGGGCCTTCATGAACACCTTCATCTTGATTGCCCACGCAGCGTAGTTGCTCTTGTTCAGCATAGGGTATTGAAAAGAGACGCTGCTTTCTCATCCCGGTACCCCTCGATGGACCACCGCCGGTGACGATGATGACCCGACGGCGACACCGATCTTGTCCTCGGCATGATTCTGATACCAAATGTTAGAAGAACACACCAGGAACTGCTCGCCCGTGGACACTTCTCTTACAAGAACAACACACACATACAGGAGCAAGCTTAGAGTACTCAGAGAGAACACATACACTCCTGTTCTATTGTACTACTTAACTCAAAGAAGATGAATACAGGGAACACTCAGAGACACCTAACTCAGGTCGCGTCAGTTTCATATGCTCCTATTCAACTTGGGTAAACTGATTACAAAGTTGGTATTTAAAGACACACGAGCTAATGAGCCCATTACACTACGTGCGCCACCAGCCACAATAACTGGATCACGAGTGTGACTAGCTCGGCGCCTCCACTCATATATGCATGCAGGACGCCCTAATCAACTAACTAATGCTTCTATGTGCATGCAAAGCACTAACTAGCCGATGCACATCCAAGACCAATGCATACATACAAAGTGCACAATGCCTTCTGCATGCAAGCTAGACTTATTCCTGAACTAACTAACTTCACCACTAATGCATGCACTCCTACGACGTGCAACACATACATGCAACAAACTAATGCACCATGTCAAGATTAATTTCCAACATGCGTGATTAATTGTTGTACATGAGCGCGCACGAGCGTGCAGGTGACGCGGCTGGTGTGCGGAGGCTTCATCCTGGCGGTGCGGCTGCACCACACGATGGCGGATGCGCAGGGGCTCGTGCAGTTCCTGGGCGCCGTGGCGGAGCTGGCGAGGGGTGCAGCGGCGCCGACGGTGCGGCCAGTGTGGGGGCGCGAGCTGCTGGAGGCGCGGGACCCGCCGCGGCCATGCTTCGCGCACCGCGAGTACGACCAGGTGCCGGACACCAAGGGCACCATCGTGCCGCTTGACGACATGGCGCACCGCTCCTTCTTCTTTGGGCCACGGGAGGTTGCCGCCGTCCGGTCCCACCTCGCGCCGGGCCTCCGGAAGCGCGCCACCACGTTCGAGGTCCTCACGGGGTGCCTGTGGAAGTGCCGCATGGTGGCGCTGGCCCCCGACGCCGACGAGGAGATGCGGATGATCTGCGTCGTCAACGCCCGCGGCGGCAAGCGCGGGATCGACATCCCCAGCGGCTACTACGGCAACGCGTTCGTGTTGCCGGTGGCTGTCTCGACCGCCGGCGAGCTATGCGCGAATCCCCTGAGCCACGCCGTGGAGCTGGTGAAGAAGGCCAAGGGGGAGGTGGACATGGAGTACATGCGGTCGGTGGCCGACCTTATGGCGCAGCGCGGGCGGCCGCACTTCACGGTGGTGCGCGCGTACTTGGTGTCGGACGTGACCAAGGTAGGGTTCGGCGACCTCGACTTCGGGTGGGGCCGGCCGGTGTATGGCGGGCCGGCGAAGGGCGGGGTCGGCGCCATCCCCGGGGTGACCAGCTTCCTCGCCCGGTCCAAGAACGCCCGGGGCGAGGACGGCATCGTCGTGCCCATGTGCCTGCCCGGCCCCGCCATGGACAAGTTCGTGGAGGAGATGAACAAGCTGCTGCGCACGGCCGCCGTCGACGTCACCGCGGCAGCGCGGCAGCAACCCGCGATCAAATCTGCTCTCTGAAACACCCGCGCGCGCGCGGTCCCATTACGTGCTATACACCATTGCGTCGCGTGTATGATTGGCGAGTAGAATCGATCCGCAGTTGTGTGCATGGGGCGGGGAGCTCTGTTGGTTTGTACTATGCGTTGTGCGACAAACAGTGAAGGCTCGTCGGTTGCTTGCCTGCACTGCAGCGCCGCCGACGTGCACGGGTTGTAGTATACTTGTATTTGTATGCGGGGTTTTGTTCTACTGCTCAATAAAACATCCCAAAAATCCTGCTCGTCTGCTGGTTGACAATGAAATGACCAAGCACGACGAACCTTTCATCCTAGCTACATTGACAATGGACGCAACCCATGATGCGCGCACTTAGTTTCGAATTGAATTAGGAAGCTAATTAATAGCAGCACAACAATCAGAACCAGCAGAAATACTATCACATCTGATCTTTTAATTTCCACGTGACAATGCATTTGTGTGTATCCACTACCGGGTTCAGCAGCTTTGCCGAGTGCCGGTGGCACTCAGCAAAGCACGAGAAACACTCGGCAAAGTCTTTGCCGAGTGCCACCCACGGCATATCTCACACGTCATAGTTTCTGACGGCAAAGGGCTCTTTGCCGAGAGCTTTTTCTCGAGCACTCGGCAAAGTCTTTGCCGAGTGCCGAAACGACTCTCGGCAAAAAAAGGACAGTGGACGGCGAGAACACGGTGACGGCGTCGTTTGCCGAGTGCCAGGACGGAATGGCACTCGGCAAAGCTTTAAACTTTGCCGAGTGTCATGGTGAAGACACTCGGCAAAGATTTAATCTTTGCCGAGTGTCATGGTAAAAACACTCGGCAAAGTTTAAAACTTTGCCGAGTGTTTTTACCATGACACTCGGCAAAAACACATACACTCGGCATAGTACGTTCTCAGGATGCCCTGGAACGTTACTTTGCCGAGTGTTTTTACCATGACACTCGGCAAAGCCTCCCTTTGCCGAGTGTAACACACGGCAAAGTGGCCAAAAACTGTCTATTTTAATTGTTTATTGCACCCCACTCAACAAGTCACAATAATATCAAAGATATATCAACAAGTAATCACCACAAGACACAATATATCACATATCAAGTCACAATATCACATATAGTCACAATATATCACCACAAGTCACATATATATCACCACATGTCACATATATCACCAGAAGTCACAATATATCACCACAAGTCACATATATCACCACAAGTCACAATATATCACCCCGACTGATGTGGTGGGTCATGAGGCAAGTTATTCGAAGCCGCCGATTGATTCTGCACAAAGGAGAAGAGATTGCATATGTGAGACAAGATTTAAGGTATGAACATACAAACTTAAACATTCATACTCCACTAGAAACTCACAGGAGTAGTTGCAGGAGGAGGTGGAGGGAATAGCTCCGGTGGCAGAGGTTGACCCATCCTCTCGCCAAGACTTTGCATCCACTGAAACATCTGCGTCATCCTCTGCCGCTCGGCCTCATTCCTCTGCCGATCGGCCTCCATCCTCGCCGCCATCTCCTCCCGTAGCCTCTTCTCTTCTTCCAGCTGGGCCTACAATATTTCACCCCAATGTTACAATGCAAAGCAAAGGTATGTAAAAATTAATGAACGACGAATAAAACAGAAATAACCTGGAGTGCCTCCATCCGGGACTGTGCAGTGTCCGGCCGTGGGCGTATGGCCGGGCTTGAGCTCGTGCTCCTTGCTCGAATCTGGGTGAGAGTGGGAGTAGTGGCCGTGTCGAGTGTACTGTCGCCAATCCAATACCGCCCATGCTTCTTGCCTCCTCCCACCCTCATGATGACTTCTCCATCAAGGTCCTGGGTGCTCGGATCGTACTCTGGCCCATGGACCGCCCTTGCCATCGATGTGTACTCACTGAGGCGGCTGTGGACGGTCGCATTGCTGTACACCGAGGGCGGGTCCTCCGGGTTGTAGTCGACGTCAGACGTTGCCTTGCCCTTGTGGGCCAAAGCCCATGCCTTGAACTGGGAGCAAGGCTGGCCACCATGTGACGACGACTGCAAAAAAAACAGCAAGATGATTAGAAATTATGCAGAATTGAGCGTTATAATAAAGAAATGAATTCGCGTACCCATGTAGCTGCGAATTCGTCGAGGCTACGGTTGCCTTGATGGTGTGGTGCACCTGGCATCATCAAACGCCGCTCCCGGCAAGCGTTGTGCGTCTCCTCCCACTCGGCGGCGCACCACTTGTCCACCATCTGTGCCCAGCACTGGAGATGCTGGGCGCACCACCACGGAGGCACCTACACGTCATCAAGTATATAACATATAAGAAGATCAAATTAAGCGTACTTAATCTCAGAAAAAAATCAGTATTAATGTTCTATATTTACCTGCATGTAGTCTTCCCGGGTCAGCCTCATGTTTCTTGCTTCAGTTTTGTTGATCTTCACTCCAAGGTAGGTAGCGTTGTATGTTACGATGGCCTGGACGCGCGCCTCGTAATGCATGTCCTTCACGAGTTTATAACATGCTTTGTGAGCCACACTAGCCGCCTTGGCCTCATATCCCTCCTGGCATCTGAAGAAATCCTGCATATAGACGCGATGTATCCAGTCATTATTTCAAGAATTTCCAATGAATGTGATGTATTGAGCAATGTAGTGCGAGGAAGACTTACCCACAGCTCGGTCGTCACCCGCGCCACCTTGTTGGCGAATACCCTGCCATCCCGATCTGGTAAATTGGGGAAGGCGACGTAGTGGTCCCACGTGTAGGCCGGCTCCTGCCCTCCGCCAAACGCAACCAGGCCAGGGAAGTGTAGCCTGCACAAAAGACCCAGGATGCCATTGACATGGCGTTTGTGATCACCTGCAGCCACAAGCGTCCAACCCCTGCCCAAGTGATTAAGATAAATTATTAGTTTCTATTGTGATTTTCAACATATCAAATGAAAAAGTAGTGATAACATCTAAAGTTACTTACCTAGCCCCAGTGGGTTGAATCAGCGGGCGTCTCTCACGAGGTATCGGTCGCCTCGGGAGGGTCGAGGGACCTCGCAACCATACACCCGACGAACCAGAGGAAGCGGAACCCCCTGCCGCCTCCTCCTCCTCCTCCTGCTCCTCCTCCTGCTCCTCCTCCCGCTCCTCCTCCTGCTCCTCCTCCCGCTCCCGCTCCTCCTCCCGCTCCTCCTCCCGCTCCCTCTCAAAAGTGCTCCTGCTGCTCCTCCCGCTCCTCCTACTCCTGCTCCCCGACTGCTCAGCTGCATCGTGCCGTCTTTGGTAAAGCGACCTTACGTTCCTCATACCGCCCACCATCTTTGTTCAATCACCTGCAATTAAAAAGAGTAAACCAATAAGCACAGATAAACAAGACGTACTTTAGAAAGAGATGCAAAATAAACAAAACATAATTAGAAAATAACAAAGTATTACATGTATTAGAAATAATCATCATGATCGGGATTAGCTGGATCATAAGTCTCATCATCACTATCAGCCATGTCCATATAATCAACACTATTCGAAGGAGCAATGTTGTCATCACTGTCATTGCCTAAATGTAATCGCTGAAGTAATTCTAAGTCCTTCACATTTTGAACCTCATCTCCAGCGTCCTCGTCAACAACCCTTTCATTGTCTACTTCCATTCCGATCGCTTCGGTTAAGTCTATCTCAAAACTCCCTTCTAGCCCCTCTTCTTGAAAGAACGCTCCGTCATATGTGTTTGGGTCAAAATTGTAATCTTCATTGTTTGGGACAGGTAGTTTACCGTGTGGCGATACCTTGTACACAACATCCCAACCCTTAAGACGGTCGTCTTTTTGGCACGGGTATGAGAGATAATAAACTTGCGTGGCCTGTTGAGCCACAATATACACATCGTCTCCTGGTAAGACGGATGACTGTCGAATTTCGACTAGCCCAAGATTAGGGGTCCGTCTCGTTACTTCAGGATCAAACCAATGGCATTTGAATATCACAGGATTAAGAGGTTTGCAACCATGAAACGTGAGTTCGTATATTTCTTCAATTCTTCCATAATACTCGACCCCATCAAGGCCAGGCGTAAAAACTCCAGTATTTGTGGTTCTTCGATTGGGCCGACTCTGCTCATGTCTTGTTGTGTGAAAGCGATATCCATTCACGTCATAACAGGTAAATGAGCTTACCCTATAGGCACAGCCATCGGCAACCTGTCTCAACTCGGCACTCATAGACGCATCGGTTTGGCCCTTCTGTTTGAACCAAGAAATGAAATCGGGCATTCCATTTCCCGCACCGTGGCTAAGAAGGGTCTCAGCTTCCTGCGGGGTAGGTTCCCTTGATTCACGCCAGAATTGATGATGAAAATCCCTGCACCAACGAGAAACAAGGGGGTTGGATGCAGAATAGTGACTACTGGAGCACAAGTTTGTTGACAACTTACCGCATGTACGGCTCCACTTCGGAAAGGTTGTTCAACACATATAGCATGATAGTGCGCCACTCTTCATGTTTCAAGGTCTTGGGGGTCGCATCACTTGCACTTCCGAGTTGCCCTCGGAAAATGCTGAGGTTCGATTCAATTTCGCCAGCATTGTAACGACGGGGTGGATTGTGCACGCTAGGAAGGTTGTCACCATAGTACGTTGTTGTGAAGTTTGACACCTCCTCCAAAATGTATGCCTCTACAACGGAAGCCTCAATTTTGCATTTATTTTTACATTTAGTTCGATGAACCTTTAGACATCTCTCAATTGGATAGCACCAACGGCCCTGCACGGGCCCCCCCATTCGTGCCTCATACGGGAGGTGCAAAATCAAATGCTGCATCGGATTGAAGAAGCCGGGTGGAAAGATCTTCTCCAACTTACAGAGCAACACAGGTGCCATTCTTTCCAAGTCTGCAATCACGGTCCGAGATAACTCCTTGGCACAAAGCTGGCGGAAGAAATTGCTCAACTCTGCCAGCACTATCCAGACATGCTCAGGGACATAGCCTCGAACCATCACCGGAAGAAGCCGCTCAAGCCATATGTGGTAGTCATGACTCTTGAGCCCATTGATTCGCATAGTAGATAAGTTCACTCCCCTCCTCAGATTCGCTGCATACCCATCAGGGAACATTAACGTTTGGAACCATTCTAGTACTTCCCTCCTTTGGGGCCTGGTCAAGACGAATTCGGCCTTAGGCTTTCTCCATGTCCTGCCGCCTCTAGGAGGCTTCATTTCTTGCTTTGGTCTATCGCATAACGTTGCCAAATCCACTCTAGCCTTAATGTTGTCCTTTGTCTTATCAGGAATGTCCATGATTGTTGCCCAAAGTGCCTCGGCGACATTCTTTTCAGTGTGCATTACATCAATATTATGTGGAAGAAGAAGGTGATCAAAATAGGGGAGCCTCAACAAGCCCGACTTATGAGTCCATGCATGTTGCTCACCATATCCCACAAAACCGCGACATTCTTGATTGACCTCGAGAGCATCTATCTGAGCACGAACCGCGGCACCGGTCATCATCGCCTCGGCAGGGTCTATAACTACGACACCTTTCGTAAAGTTCTTGATGTCTCGTCTGAATGCATGGTCAAGAGGGAGGAATTGTCGATGTTTGTCGAACGAAGAGTACTTGCCACCCTTCAGCAACCAAATGAACTTCAGAGCTGCCTTGCATACTGGGCATGGGAACTTCCCGTGAACACACCAGCCGCAGAATATCCCATACGCCGGGAAGTCATGCAGGGAGTAGTGGTACCAAACATGCATTTTGAAGTTTCTCTTTGTAGCTCGGTCGTATGTCCATACCCCTTCCTCCCAAGCACAGACCAATTCATCAATCACGGGCTCCATGAACACACCCATATTATTCCCCGGGTGTTCAGGAATTATCAACGACAAGAATATGTTCTGTCGTTGGAAGAGGACGCCGGGGGGGAGATTGAGGGGGATAACGAACACGGGCCAACAAGTGTATGGGGCGGCCATCATTCCATAAGGATTGAACCCATCTGTTGCCAGCGCAACACGTACATTACGAGCCTCTACAGCTTTCTCACGATGAATCACATCAAAGTGGGTCCATGCTTCACCATCGGATGGATGTACCAGCTTCTCAGGATTGTATCGACGTCCATTTTTGTGCCATGTCATCTGTTTCGCGGTTTCCTCGGTCATGTATAGCCGTTGGATCCTCGGTATGAACGGAAGGTACCGTAGGATTTTCACGGGGATCGCAAGCTGCCTCTTCTGACCATCACCAGAGTCTACCTCCAGGAACCTAGAGGATCCACACTTTGCACAGTACTTTGCTTCCGCGTGTTCTTTCCTAAATAGGATGCACCCCTTCAGACAAACATGTATCTGCTCATATGGCATCTTAAGTGCACGAAGGAGTTTCTTTGCCTCGTACATGCTCTTTGGCAGAATGTGACCCTCCGGAAGCATGCTGCCAAAAACTGTCAACATAGCATCGAAGGCGTCTCGACTCAAGCTAAACTGGGACTTCAAGGCCATTACGCGTCCAATGCCATCCAGTTGAGAAACCTTCGTCTGGCCGTGAAGGGGTTTCTGTGCCGCAGACAACATGTCGTAATACGCCTTTGCGGTTGCCTCTGGCTCCTCCTCCATACGTCCTTCAGCGAAGTGTGCTTCATGATAGTCATTTAACATGTCTCCTACCCCGCCATCAGCATCATAATCCTCGACGCGTGGTCTCACAACCTCCTCTCTCATACGATCGGATTCACCGTGGTAGATCCACCGGGTATAGTATGCCGTAAATCCAAACTTGCAAAGATGTTTACCCATGACCTCCTTTGTTTGTCGACGCGTGTTTGCACATCTGCTGCAGGGACACCAAGTGGCACGCGCTCCTTTAACCTTGGCAAATGCTAGTTCCAAGAAAGTATCGGTCTTCTCAATCCATTCATCGGACAACGAACCCTGACTTGAGCGGCCCGTGTACATCCACTCACGGTCATCCATCCTCTAACATATCAGGGAGTAATATAAGAATCAAATGCATCTACACGATCTTTCTCCTATCTAATAGGTGAAGATAGGTCCTAATCCCACCCGAGGCTGCGTAGATGAGGTTAGTTTCCATGCTCCACTCCTATCCGAGACAGAATTTCGGCAGCACCTTCCCGCTGTTCTCCAAATACACGTCCTGGCAGGGAGATTGTGTATCCGGAGAACAACAGGGAGATGATGCCGAAACTATGTCACGGATCGGAGTAGACCATGGAAACTAACCCCATCTACGCATCCTCGGGCTGTCCAAAAAACGTGGACAATTCAAAACAGATACGGTTATAGATATGCAAAGATCTGCATATTTCCAACCATATCTCTTTCGAACGGGAGACGCCTAACTAGGTTACGTAATCTATGAAAATTGAAAATAGTGTCAATTGAAAATTTCGGCAGCACCTCCCCTGCACGGTGAGGTTTCCAAAACCTGCAACAAACCACACCAACGGCACGATGGCCGACAACCACACCAACGGCACGATGGCCGGCAACCACATATACTGCCCCTGTGTTTTACTCCTGTTAGAACCGGCTTCTTGATACCACAACAGCAGGAGGCAACACACACATCGTCCAATATATGCATGTATTCTAGCTATTCATGAAAGAGAGAGAACGGAGAAAAACATTTGTGTATGATTTTGGCTAATATAACTGAAATCGGTACAATATATACTACAATCGACTTCTATCTTATGTTTAAAATCTAGGTACTACTTCCTCTATTCATGTATTCTTATTGGCAATATATACTACAATCACAATATATACTACAATCGACTTCTAGCTATCTTATTGGCAATATATACTATAATCGACTTCTAGCTATGCATGTATTCTTATGTTTAAAATCTAGCTATCTTATATGTATTCTTATCAGTACCTTTGAGGAGAAATTGCTAATTCGGTTTGACACTTCTGTTCACTAGAGATATTTGAGGAGAAATTGCTGAGAATACTCAGATGATCAGTACCTTTGCTGTCGGGCGGCGGGCGGCGCGGGGGAGGCGTCGGGCGGCGGGCGGCCGCGGGGGAGGCGTCGGGCGGCGGGCGGCCGCGGGGGAGCCGTCGGGCGTCGGGCGGCCGCGGGGGAGGCGTCGGGCGTCGGGCGGCCGCGGGGGAGGCGTCGGGCGGCGGGCGGCCGCGGGGGCGGGCGCAGTCGGGGGAGGCGTCGGGCGGCCGCGGCAGTCGAAGCGGGCGGGCGCGGGCGTGGCGGCGGGCGGGCGCGGGCGAGGCGGCGGGCGGGCGCGGGCGAGGCGGCGGCCGTGCGGGGTGCGCGGCGGCGGGGTGGCGGCGGCGGGCGTGCGGGGGCGGGGCGGCGGCGGCGGGCGTGCGGGAAAACTGATTTTGTTGCGTGTGTGAGGCTGTGAGCGCGGCCGCGGGGAAGTTAACCCGTTTTTCCTCCTTCTTTGCCGAGTGCCTCCGATCTGGCACTCGGCAAAGCCATACTTTTTGCCGAGTGCCTTTGATCTGGCACTCGGCAAAGCCATACTTTTTTGCCGAGTGTCGCCCACAAAGCACTCGGCAAATATATTTTTTATAATATAGCTACATTTCCTCTCTTTCTTTTCCATAAGGGCAGTTCCAATGGACAGTTTCTTGGAGTGGTTTCCAAGAGAGAAAAAGAGTGATTAATATCTATTAGAAATTGTCCTTCCCAACCATGGTTTCTATAGTAATTGCATAGTAAGCAGTAATTTCTATAGAACTACCATTAATGCTCCGTAGTAATTGCAGTTTAAAAATTAAAATTATCAAACGGATCCGAAAAATTACCAAAATTTCACATGAAACAATCTCTGTTGTCTATTGCCTATACAAAAAGTTTTGTAGTCAAACCACAATTCGACCGTCACTTTGACTCCAAATCTTACCGGATCCTTCTCAACTCTACGCTTCTTCTTCAGAAAAGCTTCGGTTTGTAAGCATCGTACGTGACAACTTATGCGAAATCTTCTCAATTTTTTTACCACAGCCTCCGCGTATGATATCATGACATCTTGACAAATCTCATGATTTTCAAACTTCGTTTGCTTTTTTTAAAATTTTAAAATCATTCGGCCACACGTTCGTGGTTGTGTTTCCTCAACAAGATGTTTGAAATTCCTTTTCATTTCACAGGTAAGGCATCAGACCGGGCTGAATAACATGAATATCATTTTTCTACTCATTGTTTCCTATTATTTGAATCACTTGCAGTTCAAATTTGACTTGATTCAAAAAATTGCTTAAAATACAATTAATTAATTAAATATAGCAAACAAATACAAAAATATACCAAATTTTAACATGGAGTACCATATGTTGTATGTGGAGAGTACAAAAAGTTTGAATGGTAGGAAAGGAAAATGTTTTATTGTTTTGCCGAGTGCCGCAAAAAAAACACTCGGCAAAGATATCTTTGCCGAGTGTCAGCTCCAGACTCTCGGCACAGTTCTAACGGCGGCGGCTGACATCTAACAGACGGCCGTTTGTGACGAGTGTTTTACTTTTGCCGAGTGTTTTCCTGTTAGCACTCGGCAAAGAGCTTACTTTGCCGAGTGTCTAATATACAGCACTCGGCAAAGAGCTTACTTTGCCGAGTGCTTTATTTTGCCGAGTGCAATTTAGCGGGCACTCGGCAAAGTTATTGTTTGCCGAGTGTCCGATAGATTGCACTCGGCAAAATTTCAGACACTCGGCATAAAACAGCTTTCCGGTAGTGATCCCTTTCATTAATTTCGGATTGTATTTGGTTCGTCGAACGAACGCAAAGGATCAAAACGAAATCTTCACTTGATTTCCATCACCTCATATAAACACCCTCACAACAAAGCTCAAAACACCTCGCGGTTAGCTTGCCAGCAGCCATTGATCACTAGGGAAGCAAGAAGGCACGGCCATGGCCAGCCTTCTCCTTCCCCTCCTCTCCATCACCGTCCTCTTCTGGGCGGCCAGTACGGCGGCCATGAGCGCGCCGCCAAGACGGCTGCTTCAGGCCCCCGGCGGCGTGTGGACGCCGGTGTCGGACGCCGGCGACCCCCACATCCAGGAGCTGGGGAGCTGGGCAAGCGCAGCAGCTTCAGAGCGACCACCTCGTGTTCCAGCAGGTCTCCAGGGCCGAGCCAGGAGGTCATCGGCAGGGACTACCGCATCCACATCAAGGCGGCCGAGTCCGCCGTCGGCGACCCCTCCGAAGGCACGTCGTTCGTCGCCGTCGTCTGGTAGTCCACCGGGGCGGGGATGCGGAAGCTCATCACGTTCGTCGGCGAATGATCCACTGCAACGTAGTCCACATATATACTGTCTTGAAACTGAGGTTGGACGTGGATTAATATAGGAAGATGTTTTTTTTTTCACTTTTGAGAGCGCCTTCAAAGAGTATCGGTCGATCTTCATCCTCGTGGAATACATGCTTGCAGATTCTTTTTTTTTTTTTTTGAGTGGAACTTTTGGCTCATGATAAGATGTTTCATTGCAAGATTAGGGCCAAAATTTTGACCCGGCTCAATAGTAAGTTTTAGCCGAAAAATCAGTCGGGATGGGCTGGTAGGCCGCCATGTTCCTGGGCCATGCAGAGAACGGCATATTTATCTGTAAAGAAAAAAAAAGCACAGCGTAGCAGTCACCACTAACACTATTAGGACCTGGGTCTAGACTTAAAGCCCTTGGTCTATGGTGGGTATCTCACCACTATATTATAAATAGGTAATACTATTGGTTATTTATACACGAAAATTAGAAAGAAAGCAATATAGAAAGACCAAAAGTTCTCTCTACCTCTCTGTGTTTCAATCTACTATTTTATGTCTTCTGTGATTGATCTTGTTTTGCATAAGCAGAGGAATCGATCGGACTGATCGCCAGCGACGGTTCCTCAACACGTTATTAGCACAAATCCCTCTGATGAATCGAAGATAATCATCGAAGAACTAGTAGATTGAATTGTTTGTATCTAGATCGCTCTAAATTCGCAGATTTTGCTTTCTAGATTATTTTTCTATGGTGCAAATCCGCTCTAATCTACCGCGAGCAGACTTAAAGTCACCGGCACATTGTCGATCGGTAGATTACATCACAGAGTAGATGTTGATTGCACTGTAGATTGAAAAAAAGAAAAAATATATAGAGAAAAAAAATCTACGCACGATCGGCCCCGTACGGCCGCCGTATGCAAAACGGCGGCCGGCCCTGCCACCGACCACCCTCTCCTCGCACGCCGGTCGCCGCTAGGGGCCACCGGGATCCGCACCTGAGGAGGCAGCCCCGCATGGCCAGCCGCCCGCTGGCTCCGCACCCGAGGAGGCAGCTCCGCATGGCCGCCCGACGCTGGCTTCTGCCCGGATCCACCGCTCATGGCCGGTCCCCCAAATATGCCCTATCGACAACTTCAAACCCATCTTCACCATTTCAGTTCCACTTCACCAAAATAAACCACAGTAAAACCTAAACCAAGCCAAGACCATTACAGTAACCTAACCCTATTCACAACTCGCGTCGATAATATTTCAATCCAAAGCTGGTACTATCCTAGACCTATCACTATTTGTAGAAACTCATCTATAATCACTCTGTCCATCTCAAGCCTTTTTAATCTATTTTCAACCTAACCCAGCCAGACCAAGTATCGCCTAAACCCTAACCACCCAGACCTATACTCTTTATGTCTTTTGGAGATCTTATTGTGCTTTGTTCCCAACTTGCATTTTGCAAAGTAGAAACTTATTTGCATTCTTTTTTTGTGCTAGTACTCAGACCTAATGAGTTGGTCAATAGAGGAGCCAAAAGAAGTCAGTACCCAACCTAAAGATTACAATTAAATAGACAGAGACTATAGACAAAGAGGTAAGTCATATATTTTTGATCATATTGAAGCTACATTCCTTTAATTATTTAATTATTAGTATTTTCATTATCTTATTTATGTGCTGTTATTTCATATACAATAAATATTTAGAATAATATGATATTTAGTTAAGTCCTACCACCTGAAAAATTTCTGTTTAATTTGATGACCATATTCACCTTAACAAGACCTAGTAATACTAAAACAAATATCTAAGTATTCATGGTAGATTAGGAACTCAACTGTTTTATATTACTAAATGACAGAGTACTTTGTCGGTAGTCTTGCAAAAGTGATCCTAGGAAAGAGAACATCATGGGAAATCACGAGATGGTTGGGTAGCTCTACCGTTGAGCATTGGAATATGGGTTTAGAGATGGAAAATGCCTCGGAGAAAAATAAGGACAAAGCTTGGAGAAAAGTAAGAATAAGAACCTTATGCTAAGTAAAGAACATAGTGATAGCTCAACCACAAGCTTTGACTCGCCAAACCTGGCCTAGTAGATGCTCAAATCAATTAAATCTCTATAGGAGTAAAGGAGCACTGGTATGGAAATGGTAAAACCATATTGAACAGCGGTAGGTTCCACTCAGGACAGGCGGAAGTGTTCTGACCTAGCCAGTAGATACCCGGGTCTGAGTTGGTAATCTACCGAGTAGAGGCTATATAAAGAGATGATCAGTGAAACAACCTTATTTTCTTAACCAGTCATAAGAGCTAAAGAATCTTGTGGGTAAAGCTGGACAACTCTACGAAGTCATCACAATGGTATTTCGAATACGTCGTGCTTCTGGTAAAAAGAAGTTTAATGGGTGATTCTAACAACAAAGTATAAGTAGATTTAGAATTTGTTGTAACCTGGTAATCAAGATATTAAAACCCTAATTTCTTAAGAAGTTTATGATTTTATTTTCTAAAATGTCTACAAATAAAATTGTATCCATAAATATTAATACAAACAATATAATCCATCTCTTGGAAACCCTTGCAAGTAGTTATATAATTTTTCTCCATGTGACTTCTTGACTACAGTTGGTTGTACTCAATCTTGCTATATTTCCACCATAATAGATACCAGAAGAAGAAAGGATATGTCAAGTCACGTGTTAGGGTTACGACCGCACCTAAGTGTTCTTGTGAAAATTTCTTTGGATCTTCTGAATGTAAGTTAAGTTTTAGGTTTGGACGTCCGTTAAATTACTAAAGTTAACTATTAGGTCTATATTTTAATCAAATTAACCCTTTTAAATATTGTGAGCAGGCATGATACCCCTTATGTCCGTAAATGAACTCCTATGCTGTTGCGGGACGTACAACGGCCCTGTTCCCTAAAACGGGGTCATTACAGGGAAACTCCACCAACTGCGCAGGTTTCTAAAGTAAACAGTGTATGCCACGCCCATAACAATCCCCATTACAATGTCCCATATGGAAACACAGGCCAAATGCAAACAATGCAGCTAGTAATCCCCATTTCAATGTCACTGGTTTTTGTCCTAACTATTGTTGTGTTGTGCATGTCTACCTAATAAATATGTTTCTGAAACCTAGTGGCGAAGCCATAGTAGATACATGGCGGTACAGCTACACCCCCAAATTTTTGTGCAAAAATCCAGTATATACCCCCTTAATACACAAAGTATACGTTACATACAAACATATCCAGTATATACCCCCTTAATACACAAAGTATACACTACATACTGACATACTCCTTCAAGGCTTCAATTGTAGTCCGCAGCCGGTAGCCCATCAAGCCCAACAATACAACAGCCACAACACAGCTCAGTAGCTCACAACATCATCCTCAGGAGATAATCAATCGATCCCTTCATCCCCAATCGGCCACCCAAATTGGCAAATTGCTCAATCGGCCAAACCCCCATCTTTTGGCTTCACACATCAGGCTTTTGACCTAGCTAGTAGCCTAGCAGCCGCTACCCGTTGCCCACACGGCCAACTCGCCACTGGCCACCCGCCGACCACCCTCGTCTTCTCCCTGGTTGTGGTCAATTCGCCCAGTCGCCCTGCTCCCTCCCGACCGCACACCACCATGCTGCATGGTTGCGTCACTATCGAACTGGTGAACTAACAACCCTAGCCGGCCAACCCAGCAACCCTGTGTTGTGTCGCCGTGCGACGTGCGCCTATGCATCATGCCATCGTGGCCACTGGCTGTGCCCCCACCCCTCATGCATCAGTGTCCAATGAGTGCGTGAATTCTACTTTGTTCTATTTGTTGTTCTACTTTGTATATTATATTTGGTTTACACTTTTACTTATTGTTCTACTTTGTAAGTTCTGATCTAGTTAGTCATCACTGAGAATTTCTATATATTTTTTTGATCTAGTTAGTAACCATTGAGAATTTCTATTTATTATTTTGATTTAAAAATATTTTGTGATGTTAGTTGTAGTGCAAACATGTAATTTATCACATTTGAACTTCTGCACTATGTCATTTGAACTTGTGTTAGAATGGATGTGTTTTAAGTTCGCACCCCATCGTGAAAATCTTGGCTTCGCCACTGACTGCTTAGTTTGTGATGACTATTTGACACTTTGATTTGATTGGATTTGGAGTTGAAAGTTTATTTTTTTTGGAAAGAATGAAAAAGATTCAAAGTTACTTTGGAACAGAGCAAATCATCCGTGTGAGGCGGATTATCCGGATCACCATCCCATTGAGACATAGCATTGATCCAGAGAGTTCACAAGTTGAAACGTTGTTGAGGTGGATCATCCGGATCACTAGTACCATTGAGATGAATCATCTAGGTCCCCCTACCATTAGTCCAGAGAGTATGTAAGTTAAAACATAGGTGAGGCGGATCATCCGGGTCAGCTTCGTTGAGGCAGATCATCTGGGTCAGCTTTATCATTGAGGCAAATCATCCGGGTCACTCGTACCATTGAGACGTACCATTGGTCTAGAGAGTAGGCAAGTTGAAACATAGTTGAGGCAGATCATCCAGGTCACCTGTATCATTGAGGCAGATTATTCAGGTCACCTGTATCATTGAGACAGATCATCCGGGTCACCCATACTGTTGGGGCATACCTGAAAGCATCTAGGCCCCAAAAACGTTTTGGTGATTAATGACAATGTTTGTTAAAGAGACATGGTTATCGAGTTAATTGAAATGTTTACTTCCGAAATTTGATTGACAACTTGGAAATGCATGCTATGGATGACAAGAAGATCAACATGGCTAAAGACGAAGGTATAGGTAGCCTAGGATCCTTTTACATTTTATCGGTCTTTGGAGATTGGTTGGAAGACCAGATTTTAGACTAGACGCCGTACTATAAAGAGGGATCATGGCTAGTAGCTTGAAAGTATTTTCTTGTGCTATTGGATCAATTAAAGGTCATGTGTGCATTTGAATTAAAATTCTAAAGCCAACTATGCATTCTCAGGAAAAATGGTATGCCCGCAGTCGAGGGGTGGTACTACCGCTCTGTGGTATGACCATAAGAAAAATGTGGTAGTACCGCACCCCGGTATGATCGAAAGTTAGTTGATGGCATGTTATTTCCAGATAGGTGTATTTTTGGAGCACTTATGCTCCCTGAAAAAAATGGTAGTACCGCTCTTGAGATACAGTACAACCGATGTGAGGGCGGTAGTACTGCACCAACAGTTGACGGCTAGTTCAGTAGCATTTATTGCACACAAAATAGTCATTGGAAAACAGGTGTTGTAGTACTGGCCAATACATGGTAATACTACCCTATTTGCTGATTTTTTAGGTAGGTATAGGGGCTATTTGGTTTGCTACCTTGCAAACCAAATTAAATATTGGTAACATCAACAAAAATTGTCTACTGTTTGGTTTGCTACTAAAATTTAGTAACAACCATAAAAATTTGGTAACACTAATGAAATCTAATGTCACACGCGGACTATCAAGGGAGAGGCAATCGCTCACCAAACTTTTGGTAACACCAAAATTTTGATTGACCACAATCCAAACAACACTCCTTTTGTCAATATTTGGCTTTGCCTAGGTTTTCGGTATGACAAAATTTTGATTTAGCTCATTTTGGCCATCAACTAAACAGCCCCTAGTATCTGAGAAAATTTTTGGTCTCCCTCCACTCAGAAAGAAACGAGACTTTAATTCAACGATAGCTTCTGACTTCTGCTTTTAATTCACTATTCCTTAATTTCGTCTTTTCTAGCTTTTTGGTTTTTTTCCTTTTCTTTTTTCTCATATTCATTCGCCTTGTCCATGATGGGTTAACCTGTTTTTATTTTTTAATTTAATTACACCAAATAAATCATCTCAATTACAGTAAAAAATAAACAAGCTATAATGAAAAAAATCATAAGTCATCATCAAACTGAACGAAGCAACTCACTTTTTGACAAACAAGCAGATCATGTCTTATTTCCGTAGTTAACCCTGGCACAGAGGCTACTTCATTTGATATGCGTGTTGGAGTAAACATGCTAGTACTATATCTCGTTGATTTTTGAAAAAAAAGAGAAAGTACTGTATCTCATTGCCGTTAACACATGCTTGGTCTGTTTGATGCGGGGTATTTGGGACTGATCAGCTGCCCGAACAGCTTTCTTTTCAGTCTCCTTTAGGCACGGTCGGTTATTTTGAGCTACGGTTAATAAGTTTTAATTACAGTTTATTAGTTTAATAAATAGTAATTATTAAAATAAATTAAAACTAAAAATCACTGAAAAACCGAAAAGAATAAGACAATGGACTGCACAACAAACTCCATGAAAAAATACCACGATGCAACAACACAAACAAAACAATTAGAAGAAAGCTTGGCATGATCAAACACATAAATTTCAGACGAAGAAACCAACATGGGTCAGCGACAATGCATCCATCCATCGACCCATACATTAGCATCCTGACTGTTTACCTAACTGCAGTGAAGAGCACATAGGGCCTGTTTTTTTGTGGCTTTTGATTTTAAGATGAGGTCTACTAGTTAATTGTAGTACATACTATATCGACTTCATTTATATCGGCAAAAGCCGCACGTAAATTTCAGTTACTCTGTAATCTCTCACACAAACAGCCAAAAACCACAAGACATAACTAAAAGTCATAAGCCGCAGCCACAAAAGAACATGCCCATATACACTGGCAGGGGTGGATTTGGGAGTGCAGGATGCAACCGCACCCTTAATTGTTTGAAAGAAAAACAAATATATAAGAGATATATTAGATATTATATATATATACACATATATAATATCTAATATATCTCTTATATATTTGTTTCTCTTATATATATATATATATATATATATATATATATATATATATATATATATATATCCTATGTATGTATGTATGTATGTATGTATGTATGTATGTATGTATGAAGTCTATTTACACTTCTCTTATTTCAGTCCTAAAATGTCTTCCTCGTGGATCAGCTCATACACCATGCGTCCATGCCCCCATTGGTGTTGGTTGGTTTGTTTGCATGACATCATTTAATCTTGTTGATTTCTTCGCTTCTTTGGATAAGGACAACCTGATTAGACTTACACAATTTTTTCCTAATGACTTCTCAACCACTGATTTGATCTACCTTTCCAACTTGATTTGTTCATTACCGATGTGTGCAGAGATGAAAGGTTAAGAAAGATGAAGAATCTTGCTAATATTTCTGTGATGCTTGTTGAAGCAAAAAAGTGCAATAATTACAAACTTATCTATTTGCTTCTGAAGTTGGTGATAATCCCTCCCGTAACAACTACAAGTGTTGAGCGAGTTTTTTCGACAATGAATTATGTGAAGAACAAACTAAGGAATAATATGAGTGAGAAATACTTAAATGATTGCTTGGTTACATATTTTGGCCATCAACCAAACAGCCCATAGTATCTGAGAAAAGTTTTGGTCTCCCTCCACTCAGAAAGAAACGAGACTGATTCACTTTTTGACAAATAAGCAGAACATGTCTTATTTCCGTAGTTAACCCTGGCACAGAGGCTACTTCATATCCATTTGATGCGTGTTGGTGTCAACATACTAGTACTATATCTCGTTGTTTTTTTGAAAAAAAGAGAGAAAGTATTGTACCTCATTGCAGTTAACACATGCTTGGTCTGTTTGATGAGGGGGATTTGCGACTAATAAGCTACCCGAATCTCTTTCTTTTCGTCTCTTCTTAGTTACGGACTGTTCTTTTAGACTACGATTTATGATTTTTTGTTGCAACTTATTAGTAATTGCTAAGAAAATCAAAAACTAAAAATCACTAAAAAGCAAAAAAGAATAGGGCCGTGGACTGCCCAACAAACTCCATGAAAAATACCACATCCAACAACACAAACAAAACAACTAGAAGAAAGCTTGGCATGATCAAACACATGAATTTTAGACCAAGAAACCAAGTTGGGCCAGCGACTATGCTTCCATCCATCGGCACATACATTACCATCGCGACTGCTTACCTAACTGCAGAGAGGCACATATATACAGGGAGCCAAACGGGACAGCAGATACAGGATCAGGAAACGAAAGACAGGAACAACTGAACTGCCTGTCACCTTCGTGCGGCCCTTACAGTGGGAGAAGAATCTAACCACAGAACTTCAGAAAGACGCATCATTTCTAGTTTGATTTGTTGATTGATGCTCTTAGTTAATGTCGCCGAGCGTCGTGCTGCTGGTTAGAGGGGCGGTGGGAGATGGAATTGGTGGTGGTGCTGAGGAGGAGGAGGAGACGCGACACAAGGGATCAGGGGAGAGAAGGAGGCAATGGTTGCGGGAGGTGGAGGTGGGGAGGCGGCGGTAGGCAGATAGGGAGAGGAGACGTTGGGCGAATGTGTTGGGGAGGCGGTGACGGAGAGATGCGGTGCTGCTAGGGGAAGTTGGGGGGGACTGTGACCTACCACGTGGGAAGGAATTGGAGGCAGCGTCGAGGAGGAGGAGGTGCGACACGAGGGTTCGAGGGAGAGAAGGAGGCGACTGTTGCAGGAGGTGGAGGTAGGGAGGCGGTGACGGGTAGATGGGGAGAGGAGGCGGCGGGCGAATGCGTTGGTAGACAGTGACAGGGGGATGCAGCGCTGCTGGGGGAAGTTGGGGGACTGCGACCAAACATTGCCACACGGGAAGGAATCGGTGGCGACACTGAGGAGGAGGAGGTGCGGCACGAGGGTTTGGGGGAGAGAAAGAGGTGGCGGTTGCAGGAGGTGGAGTTGTTGCGGGAGGCGGAGGATGCGAGGGAAGAGAAGAGGAGGAGCGCAGTCCACACGTCGACCCGACCTTTTCTACGAGGAGCAGAAGAACTACCTACATGTGGATATGGATGGCTGATCTTTGATCGGACAGCTGAGAAAAGAGGAGAGAGAACGGACCAACGACCACCAACTCACATTTTTAAGTAGTAGAGATGAATGGGACTTGGAGGGCACTAGGCACCACAGATCCACATCATTGGTCTGTCCTTGCATTCATCAAGTTGGTCCTCTCCCATATTCATCCATATTTTATTACTAGTAACACAGATCCACATCGTTGGTCCGTCCTTGCATTCGTCAAGTCAGTCCTCTCCCATATTCATCCACATTGCATTACTAGTAACATTGGCTGACTTTTCTATGTTTGTTGTTTGTGGCTTTGTATTTTTACTACAGTATTAGCTTTCAAATAGTTTGTCTTTTTAAATCAGATTCTACAAGTTGATTATAGTAGATATAGTACCAACTTCAGTTCTATCAGCCAAAATCGCACACTGTTGTTTCTCTCTTCATACTCTCTCTCGTCAACAGCCATAATTCAAAAGTCATAAAGTAAGAGTCATAAGCCATAAACTAAAAAAATCTACCTAGGGTAATCACAACGAATCAACATCGTTGTTAGTATTGATTTGACCACATGCGCACACACAATCAACACACTTGATTTGCAATTGCTCCCTAATTTCCACTCAACTAGTTGAATGCCCATGTGTTGCTACAGATTTTTAAAATTTATCATATTATATGTTTTAAAACTCACGGGTAGTAAAAATTTTTAGAATATGCATACAAACATGTTCTAAAAGTTTTTAAATCCGTTAAGTAAGTCGGAAGCCATCGATCACACCTCATGGTCATAAATCGGAAGACATCGACCACACCTCATGGTCGTAGATCGAGAACCCTCGAGAACACCTCGTCGTCGTAAGTCGGAAACCGTCGACCATCGCACATGATCTAAGTCGAGATTGATCGACCATCGCTGCTGGTCGTAAGTTGGCAGCAGTCGACGATCGATCATGGTCCTAAATCGGGAGCCTTCAACAATGGCTTGTGGTCGTACGTCGGAAACCAACGACCATCATTCGTGGTCGTAAGTCAGAAGCCATCGAGGACACTCATGGTCGTAAGTTGGAATACATTGACCAGTGCTCATGGTCGTATGTCGAAAGACATCGACACACCTTGTGGTCGTAAATTAGAAGCCGTCAACCATCGCACATGATCATAGGTTAGGAGCGGTCGACCATCGCTAGTAGTCGTACGTTGGCAAGCCTCCGGTGCACTTGCGCCCTGTCGCCTGACTACCGGTGCCAGCCTGCTCGGCCCGTCCGACCTGCTCAGCCCCGACTTCGGCCCTTCGATGTCGAGCACAGTCCCCTTCGACCATAGCCCCCTTCGACCATGGCCCCGACTTTGACCACAGCGTTGACTTCGACCATGGCCTCGACTTCGACTACGGATCCCTTCAACCACTGCCCCCTTTAACTTCAACCACTGCCCCCTTCAACCATTGTCCCCTTCAACCACGACCCTTCGACGACGACCACTTCCCCCTTCGACCACGGCCCCCTTCGACCACGGATCTTCGACTTCAACTAGCACTCGTGGTCGTAAGTCAGAAGACATCGATCACACCTCATGGTCATAAGTCAGAACACATCGATTAGTGCTCGTGGTCATAAATCGGAAGCAGCCGATCACACCTCATGGCCAAAAGCATGTTACAATCTATGGGGAGTACAAGACCTTATGGGTCTTGCGGTCAAGGGTGGGGGCTCGATCTCGGGGGTGACCTAGGGGTAGACAACGGGGATGTCCGATTGGAGGGGGAACTCGTAGCGGCGGAGG
The DNA here is from genome assembly GCA_017311315.1 of Dendrocalamus latiflorus. Taxonomy (NCBI): domain Eukaryota; kingdom Viridiplantae; phylum Streptophyta; class Magnoliopsida; order Poales; family Poaceae; genus Dendrocalamus; species Dendrocalamus latiflorus. The sequence goes on from CM029675.1 coordinate 21,406,346, forward strand.
TTATGGACGAACCAGCAGGTGCCCTCCGGGTTGGCACTACCACTACGACCATGACCGCGACTTCGACCACTGCCCCCTTCGACTTTGAGCATTGCCCTCTTCGACTTTGACCACTGCCCCCTTCAACCACTGTCCCCTTCGACCATGGTCCTTCGACGTCAACCACTACCCTCTTCGGCCACGGCTTTGACGACGACCATGGATCTTCGACTTCGACCACTACCCCCTCGACCACTGTCCCTTTCGACCACGGCCCTTCGACGACCACAGCCCTTCGACGCTGACCACTTCCCCCTTCGACCACGACCCCCTTCGACTACGACTTCAACTTCGACCAAGGATCTTCGACTTTGACCACGGATCTTCGACTTCGACCACAGCCCCCTTCGACCACAGCCCTTCGACGTCGACCACTTCCCCCTTCGACCACGTTTTTGACTTCGACCACGTATCTTTAACTTCAACCACAGATCTGCAACTTCAACCACTATCCCCTTTGACCACATTCCTTTGACGACCACTTCCTCCTTCGACCACCACCCCCTTCGACCACTGTCCCCTTTGACCACGGCCCTTCGATGTCGACCACTTCCCCTTTCGACTATGGCCCCCTTCGACCACAGCTTCGACATTGACACGGGTCTTCGACTTCGACCACAGTCCCCTTCGATCACTGTCCCATTTGACCGCAGTCCTTTGACATTAACCACTTCCTCCTTAGACCAGCGCCCCCTTCGACCACTGTCCCCTTTGATCACGGCCCTTCAACATCGACCACTGTCCCCTTCGACCACGGCCCTTTCACGTCGACCACTTCCCCCTTCGATCACCGCCCCCTTCGACCACAGATCTTCAACTTCGGCCACGACCCCCTTCGACCATGACCCCGACATCGACCACAACCCTTCGACTTCGGCTGCGGACCGACTTCATCCATGGCCCTTCGACTTCGATCACTATCCCTTTCAACCACGGCTTGGACTTCAACCACTTCCCTCTTTGACCACTATCCCCTTCGACCATGATTTGGACTTCAACCACAACCCTTCGACTTCGACCATGGCCTGACTTCGACTACGGCCCTTTGACTTTGACCGTGGACCGACTTCATCTGTGGCCCTTCGACTTCGACCACTGCCTCCTTCGACCATGACACTTCAACTTCGACCATGGCCTGACTTCGACCACGACCCTTCGACTTTGACCACCGCCCCTTTGACCATATCTTCAACTTCGACCACTAATCTTCGACTTCGGCCCAACCCCATTCAACCACGGTTTTGACTTCGACCCTGGCCCCTCGACTTCGGCCACGGCCCCTTGACCATTGCCACTTCGCTCATGGCGTGGACTTCAATGACCCGCTTGGGAGACCAAAATCACTAGACAGCGCAACAGGCTTCGAGCAAAGAGCAGGAGGAGGTAGAGAGGCTCACTGAGTGAGCGACCGCGTAGGAAGAGGAAGCCGCCACCGCGATTGTCGAGCGCCCTTCTCTCTAATCCACCGGCCGCTATCGCCAAGAGCCCTTCTCTCCGATCCATAGGCCGCTGTCGCCGAGCGTCGTGCCGCTGGTTGGAGGGGCGATGGGAGATGGAATTGGTGGCGGCGTCGAGGAGGAGGAGGTGCGACACGAGGGTTCGGGGGAGAGAAGGAGGCGGCAGTTTCGGGAGGTGGAGAAGGAAGGCGGCGGCGGGCAGATGGGGAGAGGAGGCGATGGGCGAATGCATTGGGGAGACGGTGACGGGGAGATGTGGTGCTACTAGGGGAAGTTGGGGGACTGCGACCTGCCGCGTGGGGAAGGAATTGGTGGTGGCACCAAGGAAGAGGAGGAGGCGCGGCACGAGGGTTCGGGGGAGAGCAGGAGGCGACGGTTGCGGGAGGTGAAGGTGGGGAGGCGGTGACGGGCAGATAGGGAGAGGAGGCGGCGGGCGAATGCATTAGGGAGGCGGCGATGGGGGGATACGGCGCTGCTTGGGGAGTAAGCATACTAGTACTATATCTCGTTGATTGTTGAACCAAAAAAGTGCAATAATTACAAACTTATCTATTTGCTTCTCAAGTTGGTGCTTATCCCTCCCGTAACAACTACAAGTGTTGAGCGAGTCTTTTCGACAATAAATTATGTGAAAAACAAACTAAGAAATAATATGAGTAAGAAATACTTAAATGATTACTGGGATACATATATTGTGCGTGACTTTTTTTCTACAAGTTAGTGACAATGACGTAATCAATCTTTCAATCAATGAAGGAGCGTAAGTTGTAATTTTTTGCTAAATTATTTTATATTTTAATTGTACTTCATAAACTTATAATATGTTATATTTGAATTCTTATACTATATAGTTTGTATTTTTAAATTTACAGTTTTTCACTCTGGTAACTCAAATCCTAGCTCTACCACGGAATACACGGAGACAAACGGGACAGCAGATACAGGATCAGGAAACGAAAGACAGGAACAACTGAACTGCCTGTCACCTTCGTGCAGCCCTTACAGTGGGAGAAGAATCTAACCACAGAACTTCAGAAAGGCGCATCATTTCTAGTTTGATTCGTTGATTGATGCTCTTAGTTAATGTTGATTGATCATCTTTGGAGACGGATGAGCTGGGTGGAGAGAAGACTGCAAGTTGTTGCCAAGTCATTCAAGCTGGAATTCTGGCCTCTTTTCGTGCCAGATGTGTGAAGCCTAAGCCTTAAAAGGATCCATAGAACGCAAAGAGGTTGCAGATGTGTGACAGATGGTACAGAGTTTTATGCACCATATTAATCAGTCACAAGAGATTAATCGCCTTTGCTATCTTTCTGTTGCCTGTTCCTTCCCAACTGGCCGTATAGTTAGGCTCCGTTTGAACAGTAAGAATGTATAGCAATCTTATGGTAATTAAGTGTTTTCGTGCGAAATTCGTGTGCTCTAAATAGAACACCCGATACACAACAGAGGCTCACGAAGGAGAATCCACCAAACCCAACCCAGCCTAGGATATGTAAGCGCCACACTTGGCGCTCCCAGCTCGAGCTCGTTGTCCGTCGCGCGACGTCGCCGTCGTCAGCCAGAGCCAGCCTCGGGGAGGGGAGAGGAAAACCGTTTCGTGATCTCTACGTTTCCGCGGCGCGTTAGGTCCTCCTTAACAAGTCTCGTCCTCGCGCACCACCGTTATCCCCGTACGTGAATGCGACACGTCGGCCTAATTATCGATCACAACTTAAATCGTCTTTTCAAGTATTAGGCGAGCTGGTTAATTATGCGCTTATGATGGCCTTATCGACAAATGGCCACCTGTGATTCCGAAGCTGGCGGCTGTACTTGCCCCCCGAATGTACAACACCTAGGTGTAGGATCACGTCGAGGTCACTGCTTAGTGAAACCGCACACCTAAACCCATCTTGCCCCTCGAATATATAGCATCTAGCTATAAGATCACATCGAGGTCGCCGCTTAGTGAAACCGCACACCTAAACCCATCCAAATCGTCGCATATCAGCTCAACCCAACACCACGATCCTTAAGCCATGCTCGGATGCACTCACCTTCCCTTTGGTCCCCGCGACGTGAACAACCTTCAACTACGCGATGGGCTCCTCCAGCTCCAGTATCTAATAGAAAAACCACCCACCACACACACACACCCCATCGTATTACCAATCATCCACAACAGAGGCTCCCATACGTAACAAAAAGGATTTGCCCGTCTCACCTACCTGCGCGGCGCCGGCCATGGCGCGGGGGAGGAGGAAGGGGCAGCGGAGGTGGGCGACGTGAGGGGGCGGCATGGCGATGATGGAGGAAGGTACTAGTAGTGTGGTGGTGATCAGGAAGAGCGAGCGCTTCGGTGGTGCCGGTCGTGGGCTCGCGCCGCCACTCGCGCGCATCATTCGTTTGCCAATCGTGTGATGCGGAGCGCTCGGCTTATTATATGGTTGTCTTGTGTTCCTAGCCATGTACAACAGAGCTGGGTCTTGTTTCTCTACTTAGCTGGGCTTTACGCGGGCATGTTGTTTTAGGCTTCGGTTCATGTCTTTTGGTTACGGCTTATGGTTTTAGTTTGTTTGTGAGAGAGAATATAAAGTAACATTGGGGTGTTTGGCTGCCTTGTTTGCTCTCTAAACCAAGTCGTAAACGAAGGTATTAGTGCATTCCAAACAATCCGTTGGATAACAAGATTTGTTTAGCTTGGCCTGATTTTTTCAAACAAGTAGTACATTTTTTCGCAACTATGTTCTCACAGTAGCTTTGGAAAATAAGCACCGCACCACACAACGGGTGGGTTCGGTTGGGCTTTGACTGTCTTATCATTTCTGCTATAATAACTATTTTTTAAATAGTGCATCTCTCCATGCTGGGATATAAAGGTATATTATAGTAGATACTGTACCATGTTTAGTTATATCAGCCAAAATTATATGCGACTATTTCCCGTTGCATACTTTCTCTCATGAACAACTAAAATTCAAAATCTATAAAACAAAAGGCAAAGCCATAGTCCAAAACAACCAACCGCAAACCAACACTAAGAATACTAAGCAGGACTTAGAGCGCATACTCGTAGTACACCTAGTTTGGAGTGCCTTACAAGCTGGAGTGCAAAATGGTTGGCTAATTTGGGGGACTGTTTGGTTGATGGCCCAAACGAGCCAAACCAAACTTTGGTATAGCCAAAACTTGGACAAAGCTAAATATTGGCAAAAAGAATATTTGAATCTCTGTAAATCTTTACTGTAAATCTAATGTAGGACCTACTAGATCAACAGCCGATGAGAGGCCTCACTCCCCTAAAGAAAAGCGCTTTGAATCAAAAACCAACTTCTCCTAGAAATTTACACACTGGTTTTTTCCCTCGCCTCCATCAACCAATCTGAACCGTCCGATTCCCAATCAAACGGCCCTGTTCTTTTGAACCGGAGGCAGAGGGCGCACTGGATGCGACACAACCCACGAGAAACACGAACATATGAACTGACTAGCTCATGGTCGTACATCAGAAACCGATGACCATCATTTGTGGTCGTAAGTCATAAGCCATCGAGGACACCTCGTGGTCGTAAGTAGGAATACATCGACCAGCGCTCGTGGTCGTAAGTTGAAAAACATCAACCACACCTCGTGGTCGTAGGTCCGAACACATCAACCGATGCTTGTGGTCGTAAAGCGGAAGCCGTCGATCACACCTCGTGGTCGTAAGTTAGAAGCCATCGACCATCGTGTGTGATCGTAGGTTGGGAGCAGTCGACCATCACTGGTGGTCGTAGTTGGCAGGCCTCCGGTGCCCTTGTGCCCTGTCGCCCGACAACCGGTGCCAGCTTGCTCAGCCCACCCGACCTACTCTGCCCTGACTTCGACTACGACCCTTCGACGTCGACCACGGTCCCCTTCAACCATGGCCCCCTTCAACCACGGCCCCGACTTCGACCATGGTGTCGACTTTGACCATAGCCCTGACTTCGACCACGGCCCCTGTCTTCAACCATTGCCCCCTTCGACTTTGACCACTACCCCCTTCAACCACTGTCCCCTTCGACCACGACCCTTCGACGATGACCACTTCCCCCTTCGACCACGACCCCCTTTGACCACGACTTCGACTTCGATCACGGATCTTTGACTTTAATCAACGCTCGTGGTCGTAAGTCAGAACACATCAACTAGCGCTCGTGGTCGTAAATCGGGAAGCTGCCGATTACACCTCATGGCCAAAAGCATGTTACAATCTATGGGGAGTATGAGACCTTGTGGGTCTTGCGGTCGAGGTGGGGGCTCGATCTTGGGGGTGACCTGGGGGTAGGCGACGGGGATGTCCAACTGGAGGGGGAACTTATAGCAGCAGAGGTTATGGACGAACCAGCAGGTGCCCTCTGGGTTGGCCCTTCCACTACGACCATGACTGCTACCACCACGTCCATAGGCGCTACGACTACGACCATGACCACGACTTCAACCACTGCCCTCTTTGACTTTGAGCACTGTCCTCTTCGACTTCGACCACTGCCCCTTCAACCACTGTCCCCGTCGATCATGGCCCTTCAACGTCAACCACTACCCTTTTTGACCACGACTTTGACGACTATGGATCTTTGACTTCGAACACTGCCCCCTCGACTACTATCCCTTTCGACCATGGCCCTTTGACGACCACGACCCTTCGACGCTGACCACTTCCCCCTTCGACCATGGCTTCAACTTCGACCAAGGATCTTCGACTTCGACCACGGATCTTCGACTTCGACCACAGCCCCTTTGACCACGGCCCTTTGACGTCGACCACTTCCCCTTTTGACCACGTCTTTGACTTCGACCACGGATCTTCAACTTCAACCACGGATCTGCGACTTCGACCACTGCCCCCTTCGACCACGATCCTTTTACAACCATGACCCTTCGATGTAGACTACTTCCTCCTTTGACCACCACCCCCTTCGACCACTGTCCCCTTTGACCACGGCCCTTCGACGTTGACCACTTCCCCTTTCGACTACGGCCCCCTTCGACCACAACTTCGACTTTGACCACGGATCATCGGCTTCGACCACTGCCCCTTTCGATCACTGTCTCCTTTGACCATGACCCTTCGACGTTGACCACTTCCCCCTTCGACCACCGTCCACTTCGACCACCGTCCCCTTCGACATCGACCACTATCCCCTTCGACCACGGCCCTTTGACGTTGACCACGGCTTCAACTTTGACCACTGTCCTCTTCGACCACGGCCCTTCGACGTCGACCACTTCCCACTTCGACCACCGCCCCCTTCGACCATGGCTTCGACTTCAACCACGGATCTTTGACTTCGACTACGGACCCTCAACCACGGCCCCCTTCGACCATGGCCCCGACTTCGACCACAGCCCTTCAACTTTGACTGTGGACCGACTTCATCCATGGCCCCTTGACTTTGACCACTGCCCCTCGGACAACGGCTTGGACTTCGACCATGACCCTTTGACTTCAACCACTGGCCCCTCTGACCACTATCCCTTTCGACCATGGTTTGGACTTCGACAATGACTCTTCGACTTCAACCACGGCCTGACTTCGACCATGGCCCTTTGACTTTGACCGTGGACCAACTTCGTCCACGGCCCGTTGACTTCGACCACTGCTCCCTTCGACCACTGTTCCCTTCGACCATGGCTTGGACTTCGACCACGACCCTTCGACTTCGACCACGACCTGACTTCAACCACCGCCCGTTCGACCACAACTTCGATTTTGACCACTAATCTTCGACTTCGGCCATGGCCCCATTCGACCACGGCTTCGACATCGACCATGGCCCCTTCGATCACGGCACCAACTTCGACGACCAGCTTGGGAGACCAAAATCACCGAACAGTGCGATAGGCTTCGGGCGAAGAGCAGGAGGAGGTAGAGAGGCTCACCGAGTGAGCGACTGCTAGGCGGTGGGGAGCCATGTGGGTGGGCGTAGGAAGAGGAAGCTGCCGTCACCATCGTCGAGCGCCCTTCTCTCTAATCCACTGGCCGTTGTCGCCAAGCACCCTTCTCTCCGATCCATCGGCTGCTGTCGCCGAGCGTCGCGCTGCTGGTTGGAGGGGCGATGGGAGATGGAATTGGTGGTGGCGGTGAGGAGGAGGTGCGACACAAGGGATCGGGGGAGAGAAGGAGGCAGTGGTTGCAGGAGGTGGAGGTGGGGAGGCGACGGCGGGCAGATAGGGAGAGGAGACACTGGGCGAATGCGTTGGGGAGGCGGTGACGGGGAGATGCGGTGCTGCTAGGGGAAGTTGGGGGACTATGACCTACCACGTGGGAAAGGAATTGGAGGCAGCGCCGAGGAGGAGGAGGAGGTGCGACACGAGGGTTCGAGGGAGAGAAGGAGGCGACGGTTGCAGGAGGTGGAGGTAGGGAGGAGGCGACGGGCAAATGGGGAGAGGAGGCGGCGGGCGAATGCGTTGGCTGGCGGTGACAGGAGGATGTAGCGCTACTGGGGAAAGTTGGGGGACTGTGACCAGACATTGCCACACGGGGAAGGAATTGGTGGCGACACTGAGGAGGAGGAGGTGCGGCACGAGGGTTCGGAGAAGAGAAAGAGGTGGCGGTTGCAGGAGGTGGAGTTGTTGCGGGAGGCGGAGGATGCGGGGGAAGAGAAGAGGAGGAGCGTGGTCCACACGTCGGCCCAACATTTTCTACGAGTAGTGGAAGAACTACCTACATATGGATCTGGATGGCTGATCTTTGATCGGACAGCTAAGAAAAGAGGAGGGAGAACAGACCGACGATCACCAACTCACATTTTTAAGTAATAGAGATGAATGGGACTTGGAGGGCACTAGGCACACAGATCCACATCATTGGTCCGTCCTTGCATTCATCAAGTCGGTCCTCTCCCATATTCATCCACATGTTATTACTAGTAACACAGATCCACATCGTTGGTCCGTCCTTGCATTCGTCAAGTCGGTCCTCTCCCATATTCATCCACATTGCATTACTAGTAACATTGGCTGACTTTTTTGGGTTTGTTGTTTGTGGCTTTGTATTTTTACTACAGTATTAGCTTTTCAAATAGTGCGTCTTTTTGAGTCAGAGTCTACAAGTCGATTATAGTAGATATAGTACCAACTTCAGTTCTATCAGCCAAAATCGCACACGATTATTTCTCTCTTCATACTCTCTCTCTCTCTCTCTCTCTCTCTCGTTAATAGCAATAATTCAAAAGTAATAAAGTAAAAGTCATAAGCCACAACCTAAAAAAAATCTACCTAGGGTAATCACAACGAATCAACGTCGTTTTAGTATTGATTTGACCACACGCGCACACACAATAAACACACTTGATTTGCAACTGCTCCCTAATTTCCACTCAACTAGTTGAATGCCCATGCATTTCTACGGATTTTTAAAATTTATCATATTACGTGTTTTAAAACTTACAGGTAGTAAAAATTTTAGAATATGCATACAAACATATTTTAAAAAAATTTTAAATCCGTTAAGTAAGTCAAAAACCGTCGATCACACCTCGTGGTCATAAGTCGGAAGACATCAACCACACCTCGTGGTCGTAGGTCGAGAACCCTCGAGCACACCTCGTCGTCGTAAGTCGGAAACCGTCGACCATCGCACATGATCTAAGTTGAGATCAGTCGACCATTGCTGCTGGTTGTAAGTTGGCAGCGGTCAACGATCGATCGTAGTCCTAAATCGGGAGCCTTCAACATTGGCTTGTGGTCGTACGTAAGTCGGAAGCCATCGAGGACACCTCATGGTTGTAAGTCGGAATACATTGACCAACGCTTGTGGTTGTAAGTCAAAAGACATCGACCACACCTCGTGGTCGTAACTCGGAACACATCGACCAGTGCTTGTGGTCATGAATCTAAAGCCATTGATCACACCTTGTGGTCGTAAATTAGAAGCCGTCGATCATCGCACATGATCATAGGTTGGGAGCGGTCGACCATCGCTAGTAGTCGTACGTTGGCAAGCCTCCGGTGCACTTGCGCCCTGTCGCCTGACTACCGGTGCCAGCCTGCTCGGCCTCTCTGACCTGCTCGGCCCCGACTTCGACCACGGCCCTTCAATGTCGACCACGGTCCCCTTCGACCATGGCCCCAACTTTGACCACAGCGTTGACTTCGACCATGGCCCCGACTTCGACTACGGCTTCCTTCAACCACTGCCCCCTTTGACTTCAACCACTGTCCCCTTCGAGCACGACCCTTCGACGACGACCACTTCCCCCTTCGACCACAGCCCCCTTCGACCACGGCTTTGACTTCGACCATGGATCTTCGACTTCAACCAGCGCTCGTGGTCGTAAGTCAGAAGACATCGATCACACCTCATAATCATAAGTCAGAACACATCGACCAGCGCTCGTGGTCATAAATCGGAAGCCGCCGATCACACCTCGTGGCCAAAAGCATGTTACAATCTATGGGGAGTACAAGACCTTGTGGGTCTTGCGGTCAAGGGTGGGGGCTCGATCTCGAGGGTGACCTAGGGGTAGGCAACGGGGATGCTAATTGGAGGGGGAACTTGTAGCTGCGGAGGTTATGGACGAACCAGCAGGTGCCTTTCGGGTTGGCACTACCACTACGACCATGTCCACGACTTTGACCACTACCCCTTCGACTTTGAGCACTACCCTCTTCGACTTTGACCACTGCCCCCTTGAACCACTGTCCCCTTCGACCATGGCCCTTCGACGTCAACCACTACCCTCTTCGGCTACGACTTTGATGATGACCATGGATCTTCGACTTCGACCACTGCCCCCCTTGACCACTGTCCCTTTCGACCCCGACCCTTCGACGCTGACCACTTCCCCCTTCGACCACGGCCCCCTTCGACTACGGCTTCAACTTCGACCAAGGATCTTCGACTTTGACCACGGATCTTCGACTTCAACCACAGCCCCCTTTGACCACAGCCCTTCGACGTCGACCACTTCCCCCTTCGACCACGGCCTCCTTCGACCTCGTCTTTGACTTCAACCACATCTTTGACTTCGACCACGGATCTTTGACTTCAACCACAGATCTGCAACTTCTACCACTATCCCCTTCGGCCACATTCCTTTGACGACCACAACCCTTCAACGTTGACCACTTCCTCCTTTGACCACCGCCCCCTTCGACCACTGTCCCTTTCGACCACGGCCCTTCGATGTCGACCACTTCCCCTTTCGACTATGGCCTCCTTCGACCACAGCTTCGACTTTGACCATGGATCTTCGACTTCGACCACAACCCCCTTCGATCACTGTCCCCTTTGACCACAGCCCTTGACGTCAACCACTTCCTCCTTAGACCACCGTCCCCTTTGACCGTTGTCCCCTTTGACCACGGCCCTTTGATGTCGACCACTGTCCCCTTCGACAACAGCCCTTTGACGTCGACCACGGCTTCGACTTCAACCACTGTCCCCTTCGACCACGGCCCTTCGACGTTGACCACTTCACCCTTCGACCACCGCCCCCTTCGACCACAGATGTTCGACTTCGGCCACGGCCCCCTTCGACCACGACCCCGACGTCGACCACAACCCTTCAACTATGACTGTGGACCGACTTCGTCCATGGCCCTTCGACTTCGATCACTGCCCCCTTTGACTACGGCTTGGAGTTCGACCATGACCCATCGACTTTGACCACTTCCCCCTTTGACCATTGTCCCCTTTGACCACGGTTTAGACGGCCTGACTTCGACCACGGCCCTTTGACTTCGACCGCGGATCGACTTCGTCCGTGGCCCTTCGACTTCGACCACTGCCCCCTTCGGCCACTGTCCCCTTTGACCATGGCTTGGACTTTGACCATAACCCTTAAACTTCGACCACGACCCTTCGACTTCGACCACCGCCCCTTTGACAATAGCTTCGACTTCGACCACTAATCTTCGACTTCGGCCTGACCCTATTCAACCACGGCTTTGACTCCGACCACGGCCCTCGACTTCGGCCACGGCCCCTTGACCACGGCCCCCTTCGATCATGGCGCGGACTTCAATGACCCGCTTGGGAGACCAAAATCACCAGACAGCGCGACATGCTCCAAGCAAAGAGCAGGAGGAGGTAGAGAGGCTCACCGGGTGAGCGACCGCTAGGTGGTGGCGGCGGGGGGAGAGCCATGTGGGCGGGCGTAGGAAGAGGAAGCCGCCACCGCCATTGTCGAGCACCCTTCTCTCTAATCCACCGGCCGCTGTCGTCGAGTGCCCTTCTCTCTGATCCACAGGCCGCTGTCGCCGAGCGTCGTGCCGCTAGTTGGAGGGGCGATGGGAGATGGAATTGGTGGCGGCGCTGAGGAGGAGGAGGTGCGACATGAGGGTTCGGGGAGAGAAGGAGGCGGCGGTTGCGGGAGGTGGAGGAGGGGGGCGGCGGTGGGCAGATGGGGAGAGAAGGCGATGGGCGAATGCATTGGGGAGACGGTGACGGGGCGATGCGGTGCTGCTAGGGGAAGTTGGGGGACTGTGACCTGCCACATGGGGAAGGAATTGGTGGTGGCACCGAGGAAGAGGAGGAGACGCGGGACGGAGGTTCAGGGGAGAGAAGGAGGCGACGATTGCGGGAGGTGGAGGTAGGGAGACGGTGACGGGCAGATAGGGAGAGGAGGCGACGGGCGAATTCATTGGGGAGGTGGCGATGGGGGGATACGGCGCTGCTTGGGGAGTAAACATACTAAGTACTATATCTCGTTGATTTTTGAAAAAAAAGAGAAAGTACTGTATCTTATTGCCGTTAACACATGCTTGGTCTGTTGATGAGCGGTATTTGGGACTGATCAGCTGCCCGAACATCTTTCTTTTCAGTCTCCTTTAGGCACGGTCGGTTATTTTGAGCTACAGTTAATAAGTTTTAATTACAGTTTATTAGTTTAATAAAATAGTAATTACTAAAATAAATTTAAAACTAAAAATCACTGAAAAATAAAAAAGAATAAGACCATGGGCTGCCCAGCAAACTCCCGGAAAAATACCACGATCCAACAATACAAACAAAACAATTAGAAGAAAGCTGGGCATGATCAAACACATCATCCCATAAACAAACCCGGAAGGTTTCCTAGATGGCGAGGGCGGCCACGTCGCCCCTGCGCGCGCTCGCGCCGGCGCGTGGCCTCCCAATTTTCGTACGGCCAGGGGAGCCAATTTCCCTGTATTTTCTGAAAATTACGTAAAGGTTCTCTGTTATCGCAAAAAGGTCCCTTGATTTTTCAAAAAAGACCCTGCGCATATTTATTTTTCGTTGATAACGATCCGCAGTTTCTGAAATTACGTACAGACCCTCGGTTCTTTCAAAACGACCCCTGATTTTTGCGAAAAAAACCCTCTGGTCTCCTTTTATTGCGAAATGCCCCTTGCTTTTTTTAAAAAAACCCTGTGCTTTTCTTTAGCTACGAATTTTCACCTCTTTTACTTCGGTACGCACGGTGGCTGGCGCGGCGTGCCGCCGCGCTTATGGGGCTAGTAAATTTCAGACCAAGAAACCAAGTTGGGTCAACGTCTTCCTTGTGGATCGGCTCATACCCCATGCGTCCATGCCCCATTGGTGTCGGTTGGTTTGTTTGCATGACATCATTTAATCCTGTTGATTCCTTGCTTCTTTGGACAAGGACAACCTTGTGTCCATGCCCCACTGATTTGATCTTCCTTTCCAACTTGATTTGTTCATTACCGATGTGTGTAGAGATAAAAGATTAAGAAAGGTGAAGAATCTTGCTAAGCTTTCTGTATGCTTGTTGAAGCAAAGAAGTGCAATAATTGCAAACTTATTTATTTGCTTCTCAAGTTGGTGCTAATCCCTCTCGTAACAACTACAAGTATTGAGCGAATCTTTTCGACAATAAATTATGTGAAAAACAAACTAAGAAATAATATGAGTGAGAAATACTTAAATGATTACTAGGATATATATATTGAGCGTGACTTTTTTCTACAAGTTAGTGACAATGATGTAATCAATCTTTCAATCAATGATGGAGCGTAAGTTGTAATTTTTGTGCTAAATTATTTTATATTTTAATTGTACTTCACAAAGTTATAATATATTATATTTGAATTCTTATACTATATATTTTGTACTTTTAAATTTATAGTTTTACACTCTGGTAACTCAAATCCTAGCTCTACCACGGAATACACGGAGACAAACGGGACAGCAGATACAGGATCAGGAAACGAAAGACTGGAACAACTGAACTGCCTGTCACCTTCGCGCGGCCTTTACAGCGGGAGAAGAATCTAACCACATAACTTCAGAAAGGCGCATCATTTCTAGTTTGATTAGTTGATTGATGCTCTTAGTTAATGTTGATTGATCATCTTTGGAGACGGATGAGCTGGGTGGAGAGAAGACTGCAAGTTGTTGCCAAGTCATTCAAGCTGGAATTCTGGCCTCTTTACGTGCCAGATGTGTGAAGCCTGAGCCTAAAGGATCCGTAGAACGCAAAGAGGTTGCAGTCCACCGAAATTGCATAGAATGGTTCGTACAGAGTTTTATGCACCATATTAATCAGTCACAAGAGATTAATCGCCTTTGCTATCTTTCTGTTGCCTGTTCCTTCCCAACTGGCCGTATAGTTAGGCTCCGTTTGAACAATAAGAATGTATAGCAATCTTATGGTAATTAAGTGTTTTCGTGTGAAATTCGTGTGCTCTAAATAGAACACCCGATACACATTATACATATTTTCTGGACAGACAAACCAAGATAAATGAATGAACAAAAGCTTCAACACAGTCTGCTCCTCTGTGCCACATGGCTTGGAGGATCTTACCCTTTTTTTTCTTTACTAGTAAGGTGGGTGCCTGTACATTGTAACAAAGTATCAAAAAAGAGTGATACATATCAACAAATATGATGATATTAAGTTTTTATAGGAACATGATATATATCAGTAAATATGATAATATTAAGTTTTTATACGAACATACATGTGGGGACAGAAAGTGTGTGCTGCGTGCGTTGAGAGAGAGAAACGATGGATAAACCCTCATTTTATATTTTTATATTAATAGTTAGCAGATTGGAGTCTTCTCTTGTAACAAAGATTGGCAGCATGGATCGTAGACCCGGTCTAGCAACGTGTCTGACAAAACAAACTGCAACCAACACAAATGGGTAAGTGCACCTAGTGTACCAACCCAGTTCTGCAACCGTCCACCAACCACATCATACTTAATTAGTAGGCCTAGTTAATGGCGACTGGCTAGGCCCACGAAGGAAAATCCACCAAACCCAACCCAGCCCAGGATACATAAGCGCCACACTTGGCGCTCCCAACTCGAGCTCGTTGTCCGTCGCGCGATGTCGCCGTTGGCGTCGCCAGCCAGAGCCAGCCTCGCGATGGGGAGAGGAAAACCGTTTCGTGATCTCTATGTTTCCGCGACGCGTGTAACACCCTGAAAATTTGAGCTTGACAAATGTGTAACCCTTGAATAATTTTTGAATATATCTTTCTTGGTATTTGAACCTTGTTGGATTCCCTTGAATTTTGGTTGAGGTTCCAGTAATTGAAGAAACTTATGAGAAATAAAACAAATATTAAATCATGAAGGAATTGTGGAAGATAATAGAAACTTAAGTTTTAAAAATCTAATCTGAAAAGATGATCCATCAAAAGGGGAGTACAACTTGAACTCAAAAATTTGGAATCCCATTTTAGGAATTGCAATAATAAATAGATAAGTAAAAATAAAAATAACATATAAAGAAATAATAAAAATGAAAAGATGTAAATGAAGAAATATATGCAAAGGAATTTTACAAATAAAGATGTGCATAAGAATATGTATGAACATAGGTATATATATATACAAATATAAATAAATAAATAAATAAATAAATAAGGGCCTTGCGGCCAGCCTAACCGGCCCAGCCAGCCCAGCCGGCCCGCCCGCTCCCCTGTCTTTCCCCCTACCCTCGCGGCGTTCGGACAAGGGCCGAAGGCCACCCCTTCCCTTCGCTCGGACAGCCCAACGCTGCAGCCCGCCTCCTCCCGTCGAGCCTTCGGACCAGCGGACTCTAGTGCAACCCGAGCTGGCGTCACCCCATCCCATCCCAGTCCCGTCGGCTCTGCTCCCATCGTAGTAGCCCGCACCTGCGTCATCCTCTGCCGCTGTTGAGTCGCCCGTCACCGCCCATGCCGAAGAACGGAGGCGCGGCTCCGGTCAACAGCTAGCGTCGGCTACAGGGTGCTGGACCATGGCCCTACCCATGCACGTGCCACCCCCATGCCGGTCCGCGTCACCCCGGACACCCGTTCCGTCGCCTCCCCTGTAGCCATGCCGAAGCCAACGTCGCCGCCATGCCCAGCCAACTGCCCCTGCCGCCACGCGGCTTTTTCCCCCTATAAAAAGCCTTGGCCGAGGCTCTAATCCGCACCGCCAGACCTCCCTTTCCCTCCCTCTGCGAGTAATTAGCCTCCCGTGCCCTCCTCCTTGCCGGCACCCCCTTTCTTCCCCAAATCCAGCCGTCGAGTGCGCCACCGAATCCAAGCGAGCTAGCCCAATTCCTTCGTCCCGGAGCGTGACGAAGCTACCCTCACCCTCCGCCGAGCTCCACCGAGCCTATACGCCTCTGGCGTCGAGCCTTCCCTCAAGCCGTCGCCGCCACACGTCGCCGGCCCACCTCCGGTGTTCCTCGGCCCGCTGGCACTTCCCGCAGCTCCCACTCGGCGCCACTGTTCCATTTTGGCCAACTCCAGCACCTCTCCGGCCGCCCCTCGCCGGCAACCTCACCGCCCGTACGCCTCCCCCGACTTCCTTTGTTTCAGGACCCACCAGCTCGGCTCTTCTACAACTTCTCCCCCCTTTACTTTAGGTAACACAGAGTGGCCTCGGCTGCCCGCGTTCGATTCTCCCAGCCCGCAGCATTTAGAAATAGGTTTTAAACATTTTTGCCAAGTGATTTCAGTGATTAAAAATTTAGGAAAAATCATAAATTAATTCATAAATGATGCAAAAATTTATTTAGGATATAAGTGAGCTTCGTAAACATTTAACCATGGGTTACTCATCACATGCTAGTAAATAATGTGCCTTGAATATTTATTTTAACTCTGTATTTACTAAAGGTTTAGTAGGAGTATTGTTTAAAGATATGTTCTCATGAAATGATAACCTAGTAAATAAAGAATGACTAAACAATAGAACATAAACCCTTGCATATTAGTAAATGTTAAAGAAATAACCATTGCAAAGTTTAAAACCATAACCCATTGTCTTTATGCCCTTGCAATTAGGAGATTTCTTTTTTGACTATTAGATGATTTGAACATTAAGCCACTAGCCACTCACCCCAAATTGAATAAAACACATTTATAAATTTAACTAAAAATCAAAGTCTATCCAATGGAACTGAAATAATGAATTTTAGAGTTATTTGGATCTTCTTGCGAATGTCTATTTGGCTTGCTGATTTGTTTTTTATCCAAATTTTCGCGCACGTGAAAATAGCGTACGAGGCTCAAGAAGTGGAAGCTGAAGCAGAAGCCGCTCTAGACCACCAGGACCAAACTCACTATGATCATGGGGAGTCAATACTTTGATCATATTGAACCTACATTTTTTGCAATTTACTTTCGTTTAAATTATCAACACATGCTGTTATTTTATGTGCTAAGTATATGTTGATTTCAATACCCTAGTTACATACCCATTAATAAGCTTGTTAATAACACATTCTTTTGGAATAATCGAATATGTGAGCCTTGTCACCCTAGTAAAACTACAGTGGTAATCTTTCGAAAATAAGTCCGTAATTATATGACATGCTTAGTTGTGCTTAGATACTCAGGGGCACCAAAATGCCCCAAGCATCACTTTAAATTATGAGGAACTGATTTGAGAAGTCATGGTGAAAATAGCTGGTGTATTTGGACAAGGATATTTTATGTTCCCAAAAACCCAAACTTGCTTAAATATCTGGGTGGATGGATCGGGGGTGTGGTGCAGCAATGCACGAGAGTGTGGTTAGTGGTAGCACCACCCAGATAACCTTAAGGACCGAATCTTGTGATGACCTCCCAAGGTATAACAGTACAACTACAAGCTGGCAAACTGTAGGCAGGGCTAACTAATTTGCATAGCTCTAGTGTGGTTACGTGTAGGTGTGAACACGAGCAAAGGGATGGATGGTCTCATCCCCGCCTTTGCCCGTGATGGCTCACGAGAGACCTTTCTCGAGGGATGTACGCATCCTATAGAAGATAGACCTTAGCGGGCATAACCATAAGTAGAATTATGCATTGTAACAGTCTTGTGATAATCTACTCAACCGCATGACTAAGGAATCATGTGGTGCAATGAGCAGAATTATCTCTTATGGGTAAAATATACAAACTCTGCAGAGTAGAAAACTATTCAAATAGTCGTGCCCATGGTCAAGGGCGGACATGGAAACTTGACTAGATATAGTTCTATTTCAAAAACTTTGTGGGTGGAAATGGTAAAATGGAGGGCAGAGAAAGGCCCTGATTTTTGTTGCCCTGGGTGTCGCCCTAGTGATAATGTAAGCGGCTATAATGCTGAAGGTATAGCATACAGAGCAGAGACCATGTAATGGTGGATGGTCTCTGGATCATTAATGGTAAAGCATACTTTTTATACAATATGTTTTAGTTCAAAAATGCTAGATGATAGGCAATTGCTAAGTACTATATTTAAAAAGCATTTCTGGCAAATAAAATAACCTAAGCCTCCCTTTGATAAGCCATGCATATTACCTATTGCATCCTGTGTGTTGGCTCGCGGAGCACGGTGGATTTGTGCTCACCCTCGCCTTACCAAAAACAGAAACCGGGAACCAGGACCATTACACATATGAGGATGCCCCCGCTACAGGTGGAGGAAGCAACGCCGAGAACTAGGATGACTCCTGCGCTTTTGGGTCCTAGGCAATTAGACTACGGTGTTGTGTGCCTATAATTATTGCTTAAGCTTAGGTAATAATCATACGGCACATATTTACATCTAGTCGCTTGCCTGTGGATTAAAGGCTTTACTATGTTTTTGCTTCCGCTGTTGTGCTTTTGTAATGTGAACATTTGGCCTGACGGCCCTTATGTAAAACTGTTGTCCGATGCGGCATAATTCAAACTCAATATGTAATATTATTATGAGTTGATGTGATTCATGCGATGTATGAAATGATGCAGCAATGTACCTGTGAGCACTATCTACTGATCTAGGGAATAGTGCGGTGGTTTCACATGAGATTTTGGATTGAAAAATCCGGGTCTGACAGCGCGTTAGGTCCTTCTTAATACATCTCGTCCTCGTGCGGCACCATTATCCCTGCACGTGAATGCGATACGTCAGCCTACGAGCTTAAATCGTTTTTTCAGGTATTAGGCGAGCTGGTTAATTATGCGCTTATGATGGCCTTATCGACAAATGGCCACATGTGATTCTGAAGCTGGCGACTATACTTGCCCCCGAATATACAATATCTAGCTGTAGGATCACGTCGAGGTCACCGTTTAGTGAAACCGCACACCTAAACCCATCTTGCGCTTCGAATGTACAACATCTAGCTATAGGATCATGTTGAGGTCACCGCTTAGTGAAACCGCACACCTAAACCCATCTTGCCCCCTGAATGTACAACATCTAGGTGTAGGATCACGTCGAGGTCACCGCTTAGTGAAACCGCACACCTAAACCCATCTTGCCCCCCCCCAAATGTACAACATCTAGGTGTAGGATCACGTCAAGCAGTGGCGGAGCCAGGATTTATTGGAGCCTCGGGCCCAAAACTAAAGATGATATAAGTCTATAACTAATATAAAATACTATCAATACTGAGGTATAACAAAAGTACAATACAAATACACGATCAAAATAAAATTTGAATTCCATGCTGATCGATACGACAAAATAGATAAAACATAGCAACTCAGTAACTAAAAGCTCCACATAGGAAGCATGGTGAATAATGAGAACTCAGTAACTACATGCCTGCACTAACAACGTTCAACTAGATCTACTATAACCATTTGATTGAATCTGGCTACCTAAAGTTCATATGATATTTGATAACAGTCGAGGTACAAAGATTGTGTCAAAGATCAGTATCAGGGTTCGCAGCCTATACTTGCTTCAAATGGCTATTTTCAGAGTTAAATATCAATAGGATTGGAACCAAGCATCATCAAAACACACCTAAATTCAGAGAACATTAAAGGCAATTTATCATTTTCTTTCTTCGATCCAAGATAAAAGATAGCACACACTATCCTATTTTCTCATTTCGCCAATGTTGTGCTAAGTTGCTACTATGTTACAACCTAATGCCAAACAATCCAAATAGTCTCTATGTTACAATGAACAATCAGTCAATCACAATTCAGTCACAGAAGCTCACCGGGAGAGCCAGCACTGGCGGACGGCGGTGAGCAGTGGGGCCGGCGTCGCGGCGGACTGGCGGAGCCGCGGAGAGGAGGCGTCGGTGGAGTCACGGAGAGGAGGCACCGAGGCGGAGCCGCGGACAGGAGGCGCCGGCGGAGTCGCGGAGAGGACTAGAGGAGGCACCGAGGCAGAGTCGCGGATCTCCGCCTCGGCGACTGGCGACGGGCGAGTCAGGGCGACGTCGCGGCGGCCGGCGGGCTCGGCGGAGAGGAGGCGGGGGGCCCGGGGGGCGGTGCCTTGGTGGAGAGGAGGCGCCGAGGCAGGGGCCGTGCCGCGGCGGAGATTGGCGGAGAGGAGGCGCCAAGGCGGGGGCGATGCCGCGCCTCCGCGGGCCGAGGCGGAGAGGAGGCGCCGAGGCGGGGGGCAGCGACACGGGCTCACGGGCGGCGGTGGGGGGCTGGGGCGGCGCGTCGCCCGCGGAGGCCGAGATTGGCGAGACGGGAGGGGCGCTCCGCGGTTAGGGCAGGCGAAGGCCAGGTGATTGGGCCGCGGGGGCGCGATGGGAAGCCGCTCGGCTGGCTGCTCGCGAGTCGCGACCAACGCGACGAATGGTAGTGGGCCGGCCGGGAATAGTCTCGGGCCGGCCAATAAGCCCTCGGGCCCAATAACTATATAGTATTTTTTTGGATATACTACTACATATTTACACTGTAATTTTTTCTGGGCCTCGGGCCGTTGCCCAACCGGCCCGAGGCCTGTCTCCGCCCCTGACGTCAAGGTCACCGCTTAGTGAAACCGCACACCTAAACCCATCCAAATTGTCACATATCAGCTCAACTCAACACCACAATCCCTTAAGCCACGCTCGGATGCACTCACCTTCCCTTTGGTCCCCGCGACGTGAACAACCTTCAACCACGCGATGGGCTCCTCCAGCTCCAGTATCTAACAGAAATACCACCCACCACAGACACACACCCCATCGCATTACCAATCATCCACAATAGAGGCTCCTGTACATAACAAAAAGGATTGGACCGTCTCACTTACCTACCTGGGCGGCACATGCCATGGCGCGGGGGAGGAGGAAAGGGCAGCGGAGGTGGGCGACGCAGGGGGCGGCATGGCGATGATGGAGGTAGGTACTAGTAGTGTGGTGGTGATCAGGAAGAGCGAGCGCTTCGGTGGTGCCGGTCGTGGGCTCGCGTCGCCACTCGCGTGCATCATTCGTTTGCCAATCATGTGATGCGGAACGCTCGGCTTATTATATGGTCGTCTTATGTTCCTAACTGTGTACAACAGAGTTGGGTCTCTGATGCGGGGGATTGACCGATCTTCACGGCGTAGGATCGATGAAGATAGTTTGGATCCGTGCAACCTGACGAATCGATGGCGCCAACCACTATTAAAACAACAACATGCGATAAAAGAATTCGCCCAACCACACTCTCGTGATCCCGTCTACCCGACCACCAAGTAGACGTGTCGTCGCTCCGGCCAATCATAAGGAATTACAAGAACAACAGGGAAGAACGTTCGATTCCCCTCTAGGTTACAATCATATGCTAAACCCTAAGAGAACAAGCGCATAGCTTTCTGAAAATAATAGATTAACTTTATGTGGTCTCTTCAATACAAAGAGATACTAGAGTATTTAAGAGCACCATCCCAAGTCTCACGCACGCACAAGCCAGTTTAGTTTCGGTCCAGGAGATCGAAACGAACTCAACCAAAAGAACTAAAAGCGTACAACCGATTCGAATTACCATCCATATTTTTTTTCTCCACGTGTAGCCGATTTCCAGCTGAGACTCCTTTCTTGATTCTGTTTGTTGAGACGTAGGCCATCCGGTTAGCATGTCCAAAACGTGGCTCACACCTATTAGATAACAATTGTCTCTTTGCTTCCTTTTTTCCGTAGCCCCATGCATGCATGAGTAGTGAATGACTAGAAGTGTTGCCTTCATGAGTTGTGCATGATTTTTGTGTTTGGAATAGTAGCTTCTCTCTCTAGTGCATGTATGTCTTGACTAGATACATCTTTCCATTGCTTTAATCCCGTATGAAGCATGCATGCATGCATTTCTTTTTTTTTCTTGGCTCACATGCACATGCATGATTTTCTTGCTCAGCGGATTTCTTCTGGCTTCGGCGTCCCAACATCTCCTCATGCACAACCTGAGAACAAATAAAATACTAGCATTAGGTAGTATATTATTCTCATATAAATTAAAACCAAATTCAAGTAGGAGTGAGTTCATCTTTTGATTAATCTTTTTAGCTCGTGCTCGCATAATCGGTCCAGTGATGTCCTTATCATCTTGTACACTTGAAGTGATGGACGATGCACTAGTGTCGACGAGACCTTCTAAACGCATCTTCACTTTAGACTTGTACAGATCGAGTATGGGCCTGTATATAATTAAATAAAATAGTGGTAACTCTGTATCTCTAAATATAATAGTTAAGGACCCAATTAAATTAGAGTTCACCGGATAATATTTAATGCGGCTCAATAATTCCTTCCAGTTAAATAATATGTTTAACTGAGAAGTACAAGACATGAGCGTATCCGCGTTAGTCTCATTTCTCTAATTAGCTGGGCTTTACACGGGCGTGTTGTTTTACGCTTTGGTTCACGTCTTTTGGCTACAGCTTATGGTTTTTAGCCTGTTCGTGTGAGAGAATACAAAGTAACAGAAACTCACGTGTGGTTAAATGAAGTCGCTATAGCGTGTACTACAATCAACTTGTAGACCCTGCCTTGAAAAGATACCTCGCTTGAAAGCTAATCACTGTAGAAAAACAACTTTTAGAAGTTGATAAGAAGAGGCCCAACTCTTTTGAGTTACGGCTTTTGGCTGTAACTTATTAGTCTAATAAACAATGATTATTGAAAAAAGGTGAAACTAAAAGCAAAAAAAAAGGGCATGTCTCAACTTTTTAGCTATGGAATGTCTCGGTTGGTGGAACCGATTTGAAATATTGGGGTATTTGGCTGCCTTTTTGCTCTCTAAAGCAAGTCGTAAACGAAGATATTGCTGCGTTCCAAACAATCCGTTGGATAACAAGATTTGTTTAGCTTGGCCTGATTTTCAAACAAGTAGTACATTTTTTTCGCAACTATGTTCTCACAGTAGCTTTGGAAAATAAGCACCGCACCACGCAACCGGTGGGTTCGGTTGGGCTTTAACTGTCTTATTATTTTCTGCTATAATAACTACTTTTTAAACAGTGGTCTTTTCATGGTGGGATATAAAAGTATATTATAGTAGATACTTTACCAGGTTCAGCTATACTAGACAAAGTTATATGCGACTGTTTCCTACTGCATACTTTCTATCGTGAACAACTAAAATTCAAAAACTATAAAACAAAAGGCAAAGTCATAGTTCAAAACAACCAACCGCAAACCAACACTAAGAATACTAAGCAGGCGCATACTCGTAGTACACCTAGTTTGGAGTGCCTTACAAGCTGGAGTGCAAAATGGTTGGTGTGGTAGGGGAGGCCTCACCTAAGCCTATCTGACCTGCTAAAGGGTTATAAAGTCCAAAATAGAATGTGTAATGACATAGATACTCCTATAGAGGGCACATGAATGTAAGGGTAGGATTGTAAAATACAATTCTTGGAATATATATACATGCCTTGGACATAGGAAAGGGGCAAGCATTGTCCATCTATCATCTCCACTACACTACTCTCCTACTTTACTGTTTGGTCAGTAGCCACAACAGTTGGCGCCGTTTGTGGGGATGACGGAGAGCAAGCCTTGAAACTTGAAGAGGAGCACGACGACAGCGCTTACAAACGCCAGGGCCTCGGTCGGCGCACCGTCGGCGTCTATGTCAGCAACAGGCAAGAGTGGCAATGTTGATGTTGAGGGCGTCGACATCAACATCCGTGGCGTGGCGGCTGACCCCGCCGCAGGCGCGGCGGTTGGCCTTGGTAGTACCACCCGGGTTGGCGGGAGCCGTGACACTGGTGCCCACGCTAACATGGCCAGCGGCTTGGCACCTAGTGCGGGAGCGGTAGGTGGCCTCATCACCGAACTCGGGGCCCATCGCACCTATGCGCTGAACAGCTCCAGAGCACAGGTCGTAGTCGCCGCCAACCCGGTGGATCGCGCCGATGCCCAGGCTAGTGCAACCACCTCGACGGTGGAAAACGCCCTGCTGGCGGCCCTGGGTATATTGTAGCACGAGCTGGCGGACCTCCAAGGGGCCGTGCGGGAGATGCAGGAGGCGCGGAGCCAACAAATCCCGCTGGTAGCGGTGATGGAGCCTACGTTAGATCAGGCGGACAGCCACGACGCTCCCACCTCCAGTCGTGTCCTGCTTCGACGTGTCAATCCAAAGTCCCCCCTCTCCGCTGGCCGGCAGCAATCGACGTGGCCAGAGGACTTCAAGTTCCCCACCATCGAGCCGTAAAAGGGCGACACGGACCCCAAGGAGTTCGTGCGCATGTACGAAACTACCATCGAAGCTGCTGGCGGGGATGACTCCACCAAGGTGAAGGGGCTACCCCTGGCATTGTAGGGAGTGGTGCTCTCTTGGTTCTTTACCATAGAGCCGAACTCCATCTACGCGTGGGAGTAGATCCGTGATCGCTTGTACAACAATTTCCAAGGAAAGTACGTTGAGCACGTCAACACATATCAACTCTTCGCTATCAAGCAGAAGCCCTCGGAAAAGCTCCAAGAATACTTCAAGCGTTTCGCCAAGGTTCGCTGCCAGGTCAAAGACGTCAACGAGACCACCATCATCAATGCAGCGATCCAAGGCCTTCGCCCAGGGCTGTTGGCTGAGTACAATGCACGCAAGCCGATAAAGACGGTGGCCAAGCTCTTCGACAAGATGGGGGAGTACGCGAGGGCGGAAAAGGATGCACAACGGCACAGAGGTGATGACTCTAACACCTATCAGGTGGAGGACTCACTCAAGGACACCTCGAAGCGCAAGCAGAAATCCTTGACGAACACCTCCGAGCACAAGCAGGACCCCTCGAAGGACACCTCCAAACATAAATAGGATTCGTCGAATGACAAGCCCAAGCGCAACCAGTGTAGGTCTCAGAAGGCCCGCGTCGAAGGAGACGGCCAGCAGTACGGCCTGTGGTGCGAAGTGCATGGCCGCGGCGACCACCTCATGTGGACATGCCCCACTATTGCGACGCTTTGCCAAAGCATCGCCAGGTACAGAGCCCTGGAAGCGGGGCCTCCGGTGGTGGCCCACATGCAACAGCTCCAAGAGGGCCCCCTGTGGATACAGGCCCCGAAGGGAGCCCAGCGTCGTGTCATAAATGTCATCTCCGGGGGGCTCTTCACTGGATTTTTCATAAATGCGCGTCATAAATGCGCGTCGGCTGCACCACGTGGCAACGTACTCGGCACAGGCACCGCCGGCCTGGGCGCAGCACGACATCACCTTCATTCCTGCCGATGTAGAGGGCGTTGACTTCCCTCACCAGGATCCCCTGGTCATCCAGGCTACCATCACAGGCTGCGATGTTAAGCGTGTCCTGGTCAACGGAGGCAGCTCTGCTGACATTCTGTTCGTGGCAGCCTTCGACCAGATGGGAATCCCTCGAAGCTAGTTAGGCCCCTCGGGAATCCAACTGCAGGGCTTCGGGGGTCAGCCATTGAAGGCTTTGGGCCAGATACGACTACTAGTGTCTTTCGACCAGGGCAACAACTTGAGGAGTGAGGATGTCACCTTCGACGTCATCGATCTCCCCTACCCATACAACGCCATCTTGGGACGCCTGACCCTCAATTCCTTTGGGGCAGTCCTGCACCACGGCTTCCTGTGCATGAAACTCCCGGGTCCACAAGGCATCATCACCACGTTCGGCAACCAAGACCTCGCCCAATAGACAGAGCTTGGTACTCAGGGCCCGCATCGGAAGGTGCACGTGGTCACGGACAATCCTGGGGCAGGCGTGCCTTCCGCCCCGGGGTGGACGCCCAAGCCCAGGTCGGACGGTGGAGTCAAGCGGGTCCCCCTGCACACCGAGGACCATCAGGTGTCCATCGGCGAGGGCCATTCCCCATAGGTTGAGCAGGAGCTACTTCGGGTACTATGGGACAATGCGGATGTCTTCGCATGGTTCCCAACTGACATAAAGGGTGTGGACCATGCCCTCACCGAGCACACATTAGCGGTCCGCCCCGACGCCAAGCCAGTCAAACAGAGGCTCCGGCGCATGTCACTCGAGCATCAACAGGCAGCCACGATAGAGGTAGCGAAGCTGCTCCAATCCAGGGTCATCCACGAAGTCCAGCACCCGGATTAGCTCACCAATCCGGTGTTGGTGAAGAAAGGCAACGGTGTGTGGCGCATGTGTATTGACTTCACCGCCCTCAACTAGGCATGCCCAAAGGACAACTACCCGTTGCCTCACATAGATCAACTGGTGGATGCCACGGTAGGATGTGAGCTCATGAGATTTCTGGACGTGTTTCTGGCTACCATCAAATTCATATGGCCAAGGACGACGAGGACAAGACCAGCTTCATAACGCCGATAGGGACAAACTGCTTTGTCAAGATGCCCTTCAGCCTAAAAAATGCAGGCTCCACCTTCACGCGCCTCGTCACGCTCGCGCTTGCCTCTCAGCTTGGGAGGAATGTTGAAGCCTATGTTGATGACGTGGTTGTAAAGACTAGGCAACTTGCCTCCCACAGTCAAGATTTTCATGAGACCTTCGACAACCTTAGACGAGCAGGCATCAAGCTCAACCTAGACAAGTGCGCCTTCGGTGTGCAAGCTGGGAAGCTTCTGGGTTTCCTAGTGTCTGGGTGCGGCATCCAGGTGAACCCCGACAAGGTCGACGTAATCCTCTCCATGGAGCCGCCCAAAACAATGAGGGAGGTCCAGAGGCTCACCGAATGCATGGCCTCGTTGAGTCGCTTCCTGTCCAGGGCGGCTAAATGAGGCCTGCCATTTTTCAAGACCCTTCGTGAATGTGATGGGTTCCACTGGGATGACGACTATGCGAAAGCTTCCAACGAACTCAAGAAGCACCTCGCAAGCCTTCCCACTTTAGTCGCCCCAGCATCAGAGGCTCCTCTCCTGCTGTACCTCGTTGCCACAGCAACAGCAGTCAGCACAGTCCTCATTCTCGAGGAAGGCGCCCTTCAGCGGCCTGTGTACTTCGTCTCTGAAGCTCTTCAGGGCGCCAAGGCGCGGTACACCGAACTCGAGAAGCTATTCTACGCATTGGTCATGGCCTCGAGGAAGTTTCGGCACTACCTCCTTGCTCACCCCATCACCGTGCCATCCTCGTTCCCCTTGGCGGAGATGCTGCACAACAAGGAGTCCACAGGGCTTATCGGCAAGTGGGCGACCGAGCTCGTGCCATTCTCCTTGACGTATGCTTCGTGCACGGTAATCAAATCTCAAGTCCTTGCGGACTTCCTCGTCGAGTGGACTCCACCAGCTTAGCCGCACGCGCAACAGCCAGAGGACCCAGTGTGGACCCTCAACACCGATGGGGCCTACGGCACCCTGGGCGCCGGGGTGGGCACAATGGTCACTACGTCGGAGGGGCATCACCTGCTGTACTCGGCGTGTCTCAGGTTCCCAGCGACGAACAACACAGCTAAGTACGAAGCGCTACTCTTCGACCTCGTGAAGCTTAAAGTCCTGGGCGCTCGAAGAGTCTTTATCCAACCGATTCGCGTTTGATCGCGGGCCATATGGACAAATCCTACTAGGCCAAGGACCCCGACTTAGCCAAGTATTTGGCCGCCGTAAGGGTGAAGGAACGCCATTTCTTGGGCATCACGGTAAAGGCCATTCCATGAGCGGACAATGAGCAGGCCGACGCCCTCGCCAAGGCTGCCAGCCAGCAGATTCTCCTCCCTGTGGGGGCATTCTACGAGGTCCTGCCCACGGCAGCTATCGAGCAAGACAACTGTGATGCCTAGGGATGGCAATCAGGCGCGGCGGGTACGGGTAGTGCTCGCCCATACCCGTACCTGCAACCCCGATTTACGCCCACGGGTATACCCGCGAAGGACGACAGGTGAAAAATCTCGCCCATACCCGTCACCTGCGAGTACCCGTCGCCCGTGGGCACCCGTTTACCCGTGAACTGAGGGTCACCATCTGAGAGTTGAACTAATGAAAGGTACATATAAGCAACATTTGTTGCTAGGAAATATAATAGCTATCAAAAAAGTTTATAACAATCAATAGCAATTAGAGATATGGGAAAGTTTATAACAATCAATAGTAATTAGAGATATTGCTATGACTGCGCTAGGTGGAGCTTACCCATACCTGTGCCCATTTACCCGACGGGTAGAGTGTTCCCCCCATTTACACACCCGTGGGTAAAGAAAATATCCCATACTTGGCTCCATTAGGGTATTTACCCACGGGTATACGGGTAAACGGGCACAATTGCCATCCCTAGTGATGCCGCCCTCGTTCATCAAATAGCCCAACAGGGCGACTGGCGAGAGCCCATCTATGGTTATCTGCAGGGCATAGCCAAGCCGGATGACCCTCTCGAGCTACGACGTCTGCAGTACAGGGCCAGGTCCTTTAAGGTCCTGGACGGTGTCCTCTACAAGCGGGGAGTCTGTGCCCCACTCTTGCGATGCCTCTCATGCAACTTGGGAAAGCGCCTCCTCACCGAGATTCATGCGGGGCTTTGCGGCTCGCACATCGCGTCGAGATCCCTCGTCGGCAAAGCGTTCAGGCAAGGCTTCTACTGGCCAACGGCCATCATGGATGCGCAAGACCTCGTGTGTCGCTGTCAAGGGTGCCAATGGATGGGACGGGTCATCCACAGACCTCCGAGCAACCTGCAGCCTATCCCCTTGGTATGGCCGTTGGCGCGCTAGGGCATTGACGTCGTTGGATTGCTTCCACGCACCCCGGGAATCTTCGGTTTGTCGTAGTTGCTCTGGAATACTTCTCCAGATGGCTCAAAGCGGTGCCATTGGCTAAGGTAACCTCTATAGCCATGTAGCAGTTCCTTTGGCAAAATATCATTTGCCGCTTCGGAGTCCCCAAGGAGGTCACCATCGACAACGGCCTGCAGTTTGACTCCGCGCCGTTCAAGGCGTTCTGTGACCGCATGGGCATCACACTTCTATATGCCTTGGTTGGGCACCCGCAGTTCAATGAAGTGGTCGAGCGGACCAACAGCGCCATTTCCGCTGGAGTCAAAAAGCTCCTCATTGGCCTACCGAAGGGCAAGTGGCCAAACAAACTTCCCAGTGTGCTCTAGTCCCTCCGCACGATGGTAACACGTCCGACGGGGTTCACACCATTCAAGCTTCTCTTGGCGATGAGGCAGTCACACCCGAAGAAATCAAGGCCAGTTCGAGGAGGGTCCTCGCCCAGGCCCTGGCGGAAGAGCGCGAGTTGTCCCTCGATCTCCTTGATGGTGATCGAGTGAGCGCCACCCATCATGTCGCGAAGTACGCGCATCAAGTAGCGCGCGCTCACGATCGCACCGTGTACTCGCGGGAATTCCAGCCGGGAGACCTCGTCCTCAAAATGGCACTCCCCGCAACGACGGTAGGCAAGTTGGAATCCAAATGGGAGGGCCTCTACATCGTCGTTATGGCTTTGCAGCATGGAGCATATCGCCTCGCGACGTTGGAGGGGCAAACTCTCCGTCACACATGGAATACAAACTAGCTATGGTGGTACTATTAATGAAGCCGAAGCGATGCTCGCAACACAGCTAACACTCTACCCTTTGTAAAAGCTCACCCACGCAAACGGGAAATCAATAAAGGGCAACGTTTGCATGAGTGTCTCGTTCTGCATAGGACACGCGAAGGTGAGCCTCCTTGTGCACTCTACGGAGTATATAAAAAAATCACGTGATGGCTTCTAGCCTCCGTGTACTCTGCGGAGTATAAAGCGTCGGGAACTTTGTCATCCCGAGCAACTCTACGGAGTACAAAAAAATCATGTGATGGCTTCCAGCCTCCGCGTACCCTGCGGAGTATAAAGTGTCGGGAACTTTGTCATCCCTAGCAACTCTACGGGATATAAAAATCGCATGATGGCTTCCAGCCTCCACGTACTCTGTGGAGTATAAAGCGTCGGGAACTTTGTCGTCCTGAGCAACTCTACAGAGTATAAAAAAAATCGCGTGATGGCTTCGAGCCTCTGCGTACTTTGTGGAGTATCAAGTGTCGGGAACTTTGTCGTCCCGAGTAACCAACTCTACGGAGTATAAAAAAATCGTGTGATGGCTTCCAGTCTCCGCGTACTCTGTGGTGTATAAAGCGTCGAGAACTTTGTCGTCCCGAGCAACTCTACGGAGTATAAAAAATCACGTGATGGCTTCGAGCCTCTGCGTACTCTACGGAGTATAAAGCGTCGGTAACTTTGTCGTCCTGAGCAACTCTACGGAGTATAAAAAATTGCGTGATGGCTTCAAGCCTTCACGCTCTACGAAGTATAAAGCGTCGGGAACTTTGTCGTCCCGAGCAACTCTACGGAGTATAAAAGAAATTGTGTGATGGCTTCGAGCCTCTGCGTACTCTGCGGAGTATAAAGCGTTGGGAACTTTGTCGTCCCGAGCCACTCTACGGAGTATAAAAAATCGCGTGATGGCTTCAAGCCTCCGCGTACTCTACAGAGTATAAAGCGTCGAGAACTTTGTCATCCCAAGCCACTCTACGAAGTATAAAAAATCGCACGATGGCCTCGAGCCTCGGCGTACTCTGCGGAGTATAAAGCGCTGAAAACTTCGTTGTCCCGGGCAACTCTTTGGAGTATAAATAATTGCATGGGGACCCCTCACGCGTACCTTTCCAAGTAAACGGCATGTCGGTATCCTTCCCGCCACTTCAAAGGGTAAGGGAAGAAGCGCTCGAGTGTCTATTTTGGCTAGTCGCCAGCTCTGCTACCGCCACTTTGAATGGTAAGAGACGGAGCGCTCGAGCGTCTACTTCGGCTAGTCGCCAGCTCCGCTACTGCCACTTCGAAGGGTAGGGGACGGAGCGCTCGAGCGTCTACTTTGGTTAGTCGCCAGCTCCGCTGCCGCCACTTTGAAGGGTAGGGGATGGAGCGCTCGCGTGTCTACATCGGCTAGTCGCCAGCTCCGCTGCCACCACTTTAAAAGATAGTGGATGGAGCACTCGTGAAGTCTACTTCATCTAGCTGGGGAAGGCCGTGTCGACCCTTCGTTCCTATCCTACCCCATGCATATCGTGTACTATGTGTTGAGGGCAAGGCCAGTGAAGCTCGCTTCGCACCTGAAGTCCTACTTATCCGTCGGAAACAAGCGCAATCACGGAAGAATGGCGAGGGCACATATTTGCTTCAGCTATTGCTTTTATTGCATTTGCGAGGAGTAATGTTTACAGATACATTCGATTATTACATTTGAGAGGACTAATGTTTACAAATACATTCGAGTAATCAAGATTACTACTCGTCCGGCTCTTCTATCTTAACATGCTCCTGCTCTAGAGTCTCCCCGTCGAACACCGCATTTTCCAAAAGCGCAAGGAGTCCTTAGACCACCCCCAATGCCGAAGGCACCACAAGACCATAAGGTCCGAAACTAGCAAACGACCCCTATCAAGCACCTACCCATAGTAAACAACACACATGAGCAAAACACTTGGAACAATTTTTCATTACATTTCTAAAAGGATGGGTCGTGTGGCGCCGCTTTACATAGCTAGGGGATACATGGCAACGCACACCTACAACCCTAGGACTTTGGCATCACACCTGTGGGTCAATGCCACGCTTCGAGCCGGCAGCGCCACCTTTGTTGCATCGTGGGACTTCGTAGAGCCACGCCCCGCAGGCTTCGCCGCATTGCCACCTTCGCTGCGGCTTCACCGATGTAGTCCCAATCCTTTGGTGGAAAGCCCTGGCAAATCGGCGAATGGTGTGCATGGTGCCCAACATAACCCCACCTCTGGCCGGCAGCTCCAGCTGGGGGTGGCCAGTTCGCCCATGTGCAGGCATCCCCAGTGATGGAGGAGGGCGAGGACGATGCGTGTCTTCACCATCGAGCAGTGGTTGCCGAAGAACCGCGTGGCGCTGAGAGCGAGGCCGAAAACTTCTCCGATCCGCCGGAGTGTGCGCGACAAGTCTTCGGGGCCGAAGGTGCGGGGCGGCACGATGACGGAGAGGTCGGAGAGGGCGCTCTGTAAAACCTCGATCGAGTTCCACGCTGCCACTGAGGCATCGCCCAGTGCTTGGTCCTTCTCCTCGAGCAACGCAATAAACCGGGCCTTCTCCTTCTCTAGCGCCGAGATCTGCTGGAGCAGCCCGTCGTGCTCTTCGGCGGCCACCCGCTACGTCTACTCCACGAGCGCTTGAGTGTCCACAATCGCCTTCGCACCCTCCATCTCGAGAAAGTAGATGCGCTCATCCTTGGCAGCGTTGACCTCTTCGGCGGTGCGAAGTCGGTCCTCCAACGCCCCTCGCTCACGAGCGCGGGCCACCTGTAGAGCGTGAGCGAGGGTAAGAGCTGGCACAACATAGTTGTCAGCAAAGTCTTAAACACAAGTGTAATTCAAGAGTTGGAGCACTTACCCTCATCTCCGCGGCCTTGAGCGTGCCCTCTAGAAGCTTTGGGCCGCACGACGACAGTGCCCACCGGTCCAATCCAGCGTCCTCAGCGGCCCCTTGTAGAGCCCACAGCGTCTCCGATCGAGGGATGAAGTCGGAGACGGTCAGGCGCCAAGTCTCCACGCCGGCGACTTCCATGGCGGCGGGGGTCGACGTCACATCCGGGGCGGGTACGCTGGAGACTTCGCAGTCGCTCCCGTTGCTGGAACCATGTCCGTGTCCCGGAGATCGTGTTTCGGCTGCTGTCGATGATGGTATCAGGGAGCATATTGGAGAGAGCTTTGCAAAGTCGTGGGGAGAAAAGGAGTTGCACCTACCTTCGTCGTGGAGTGGTGAAGACCGTTGGGGTGTCTGGCCTGCCTCTGACCGAACTGCGGTGGCACCGCCTGCATCCTAGGCAGCGAAATCCTCTTCGGGCCTAGCGGCCTAATCTTCGGAGTCAAACTCTGACATCACCCACACCGCCAGCTCAAAGTCCTCCGCCAGCCTCGCAGGTGAACTTGTCCGAGCGTGCTTCGCGCACGGTGCCTTCGGAGACGCCTCATCAGCCTCCGCTGCTGGCGCGGGCGATGAAGCTTTACCCTCCAGAGTGCCCGCATCAGGCTCAGGATGGTCGCAACCTTTGTTGCCCGTGTCGCTCATGGGCTCCTTGTCGCCGGCTGCGTGGCGGTCTGCCTCCGCCTCTAAATCGGAGTTGGCGTACTCCGCCAAGTCTGAGCCGGTGATCGTCGTAGCCTCCGCACCGGCGGGTTCTCCAACAAGGGCATCCGCCGGGCTTGATTCGGCGGCTGGAGACCGGGCCCTACAGCGAGGGGGAGATGCCTCCCCCTTGTCGTCACCATTTGGCAAGCGAGCCTGGCTAGCGGTTGGCATGGCGCGCTATGCCACAGGGATGCCCAGAGCTTCGCACACGTGGTTTAGTCGCCCCGAGCTTCACTGTCACGGACTCGCGAAGGCTATGCTCTTTCGCCGCCGCACACTCTGCGTCCTCAAGGAGGAGCTCTGCCAATAAAAAACAACATACAAGCGAAGGTTACAACAAAATACAAAGATTATTTTGTGCACAGTATGCGGTTGGAGAACATATGAGGATTGGAGGGCTTCGGCAGCGAAGATACTAACGGGTGAACCCCATCAGGGCAGACAAGGCCGGGCTGGATGTGCCATTGCCGGGCAAGAGGGGCCACGCCGTACATTACGTACTCCTCCGCGAGGTCCCGCATGTTGAAGCGGAGGGCAATCCCCACAAGCCTTCACGCCCGGTGTTCGTCGTCGCGGTCAAGGGGCACCGAGGGCGACGTGTTGAACGCCATAGGCCGACCCGTCCACCGAAGATTGCTGCCGCTCGCTACGCGATGGTAGAATCAACACCGCATCTAGTTCGACTCCCACTTGGCTCGAGTTGAATTCGCGGGGAAGATCTTCGTACACGGCAATCGTAGCACGAGGTTGACGCTTCCGAAGTTGGAGTACTCCCCCCGTCCAGCTTCTTCGGCTGGCAATGCATGTCATGGAGGAACGCGAACAGAGAGGCGCTAGGCCAGGCCCCCTCTGTACGCGATGCCTAGGAGTAGACGGCCAGGTGTGCTATCGCGTTCGGAGTCAGCTACACCAACTCCAACCCGTACGTCCGAAGAACATCGCCGACGAGCATGGCCAATGGAATTCAGAGTCTGGCTTCGAAGTATGCAATGAAGACAAACCGCGCTATGGTCCGACAGCTTCCCCTCACGCAGAAGAGACTGGATGGTCTCCTCCGTCACGAGAATCTGCCCTAGTGCGTTCGAGCTAACGTCGTTGAGCTTCTTCTCCGCACTCCAGCGTTTGTTCGCCAGGGACGGGTCATGCCCCACCAGGGCATACTCCATTTCCATCATCGAAGAGTTGCGCCAGTGGGAGGAGGCGTCGTGGCTGGACGAGGCGCCACGCTAGCCCAGCGAGAATGGCCGTCACAACGGACCATCTTCTTCTCCAAGTGCATTGTGGAGCGTAAGAGCGCGGTGGCGAACGGTGGCGATAGCAACGATGCGGGAGCAGTGCGCACGGAAGCAAGAACAAGGAAGCAATCTGGCGACAGTGAGTGAGCGGGGAGGGACGATGGTACAACAGCGACAGCATATATAAAGCCTCCTCACCTCCCCCACGATCTGGAAGCTCAACCGGCGGAAGCCGAAGCCGCACGGTCGACCAATAGTGCGCGCACACGTGTCCCACAACCTCAAGAACCGGCGCGCACCCGCGGTCAACCTACCGCCTGACATCCCACGACGCGCCACTACCGTCCTGCCATGTGTCCCATTTCACGCCAACAGACGGTGCACCTCCCGTCACGCGCCAACGGACGGAGCGAATCTCGGCGCCATCACGCACCGCTATGGAACGTGGGCCGCGGGGCCGTACAGTGGGCCAATGCCCGTGGCAAGTGAGTGGCTCACACCAGCAAAATCATCTTGTCCGCCCAACAATGCAAAGGATCACAGGCGTAGGGACGGAGGGGGCCAAATGGCTCGGCGACATGGCTTCAGCCCATGAGGCCCTTCACCATGAGAGGCTCCTGTGGTAGGAGTGGCCCTCACCTAAACCCATCTGGCCTGCTAAAAGGTTGTAAAGCCCAAAATGGGATGTGTAATGACATAGATACCCCTATGGAGGGCACATGAATATAAGGATAGGATTGTAAAATACACTTCATGGATATATATATATAGTATAAATAACAGGGGCACCTAGGTGTCTGGACAAGCCTAGGTGTCTGGGCACCTAGGTGTCCCATTTCAGCGTCCTATATATATATATATATATATATATATATATATATATATATATATATATATATATATATATATATATATATATATATATATATATATATATATATATATATATATATATATATATATACACATGCCCTGGACATAGGAAAGAGGCAAGTATTGTCCATCCATCATCTCCACTACAATACTCTTCTACTTTACTGTTTGGTCAGTAGCCACAACAGTTGGCTAATTTGGGGGACTGTTTGGTTGATGGCCCAAACGAGCCAAACCAAACTTTGGTATAGCCAAAACTTGGACAACGCAAAATATTGGCAAAAAGAATATTTGAATCGTAGCCAAGTCAAATTTTGGTGTTACCAAAATTTTGGTGAGCAATCTGCTCGCCTTTGGATTGTCTGCGTGTGATATTGGATGTCATTAGTGTTGCCAAATTTTCATAGGCGTTACTAAATTTTGATAGCAAACCAAACAATAGCCAATTTTCGTTGGAGATGCTAATATTTGATTTGATTTGCAAGGGTAGTAATTTAGCAAACCAAACAGGCCCTTGATGTCTAGTTAGGTCACTGTATCATGTACAGCTGAAAACTAAAGTCAATTAGAGCTGGGCCTTATTGCTCGCTATGAACTTCTTTTAGATGGGAGGCAACAGGCTCACCAGCTAGCTTCCATTAGAGAAACCAAATAAGTTAAGATGCAATGCTCACTATGAACTACGACGAACATGTATGCAGGCTAGGGTAAAACGATGTGGAGTATGGACTGGATCTTATGTGGTTCGAAAATGTGAATCATATTCAAGAAAAGCATAAGTCACCTTACAAATCATAGGGAAGGGCCTCATGTAATGCCCTCTTTATCCACTGTAAATCTAATGTAGGGCCTACTAGATCAACCATCGATGAGAGGCCTCACTCCCCTAAAGAAAAGCGTTTTGAATCAAAAACCAACTTCTCCTAGAAATTTACACACTGGTTTTTTCCCCTCGCCTTCATCGACCAATCTGAACCGTCCGATCCCCCAATCAAACGGCCCTGTTCTTTTGAACCGGCGGGCACTGGGCATTCAAGTCGGTTCTCTCCCATATTCATCCACACTGCATTACTAGTAAGTAGTAACACTGGCTGACTTTTTTTTAGGTTTGTTGTTTGTGGCTTTGTATTTTTACTACAGTATTAGCTTTCAAATAGTACGTCTTTGTAAGTCAGAGTCTACAAATCGATTATAGTAGATATTGTATTAACTTCAGTTCTATTGGCCAAAATCGAACGAGAATGTTTCTCTTTTCGTATTCTCTCTCGTGAACAACCATAATTCAAAAGTCATAAAGTAAAAGTCATAAGTCACAAAATTAAAAAACCTACCCAGCTTAATCACAAGGAATCAACGTCGTTGTTAGTATTGATTTGACCACACGCGCACACACAATAAACACACTTGATTTGCAACTGCTCCCTAATTTCCACTCAATAAACACATCTCAGCGTGCGTACGTGTATATATATATACGCGCCCTAGTGCACCTCCCTTTCGCCACAGTGAACCTAGCAGCAGCAAGCGCACGTACGCACTTGTCGCCTCAACCTCGTTGTGCACTCGCTGAGATAGTAGGAATGGCGGTCTCGGCGGCGGCGTTGAGGTTCACGGTGCGCAGGCGGCCAGCGGTGCTGGTGGCACCGGCGGGGACGACGCCGCGCGAGCTGAAGCGGCTCTCGGACATCGACGACCAGGACGGGCTGCGGTTCCACGTCCCTGTCATCCAGTTCTACCGGCGCAGCGCGTCGTCCATTAACCGCAGCCGAGACCCAGCGCCGGTCATCCGGGAGGCCGTCGCCAGGGCACTCGTGCACTACTACCCGTTCGCCGGGCGGCTCAGGGAGCTCGAGGGGCGCAAGCTCGCCGTCGACTGCACCGGCGAGGGCGTGCTGTTCACCGACGCCGACGCCGACGTCCGCCTCGACCACTTCGGCGACGCCCTGCAGCCGCCCTTCCCGTGCCTCGAGGAGCTCATCTTCGACGTCCCCGGCTCGTCCGCCATCCTCGACTCCCCCCTTCTCCTCTTCCAGGTACTTCCTTACTACAAAATGTCAAAATGCTTTTCTTTTTCGTGAACTCTAACGCACACGTACTTATATACGACGACGTACGTGTTGGAAAATCTTGCGACTTCCGAGGACCTTGTACGACCTGTTAGAGTCGTTTACGACCGGTTCTGACCACTTCAATCCCCGATCGCTTTTCTTTCATGGTCGTAAACTTACTGTAGAAGTTTCGACCGCTCTTCTTTATCGCTTCCACTGCGCTTCCTTCAGCCGCTCGAAATACCATGATCGAAACCCTCTATGATCACACAGTGATGCTGGCGATCACTGCTCACCGTGGTCGAACACCCTTTCGACCACGTTCACTTCCTTCAACGTGATTGAAGTCGCTTCCGACCATGTACTGGTCTTCTCGGTGTAGTCGCAGTTCATTACAACCACTTTCACCGTGGTCGTAGGCCTTCTCTGCGTGGTCTTTACGACCATGTTCTGCGCTCCTTCAACGTGGTCGTAAAAGCATTGTTCCTTTGCCGTGATCGTAAGAGCTTACGATCACGTCTGCGGAATTACTCGAAGGGAAGCAACAATACAGAGTTTTGCTCTTTTCTCTTCTTTACTTCTTGCAATGGCTCGGTACAACAAAGTTACAGGACTACACCCCCTTTTATACCCGGTTATTCGACTTCAACACTGGTTCGACTACGAGTACAAAACCAACTCCGACTCCTTTTCGACTACGACTCCTACTGTGTTTCGACTTCGATTACAACTCTACTAGTGGTTTGACCGCTCCGCTTGGGAAACTCTGTTTTTGATCTTCGACTTCTGATTCTTCCTCGTTTTGAGTTCAATCACTTCCAAACTTGAGAAAACAAGATTATTTACACATTCTCTCCCTAATCTTGTTTTCCGACTTCAATCATGCCAATTTTCTTCCTCAACTCTGCAAATTTTATCCGCCCTAGTGGCTTCGTCAGTATGTCTGCTTTTTGTTCTTCAGTTTTGGCGTAGTCGATCGCGATCCTTCCTTCTTCGACACAATCTCTGATAAAGTGATATCTTGTGTCTATATGCTTGCTTCTATCATGAAGAACCGGATTTTTACTCAGCGATATAGCAGATTTGTTGTCTACCCTGAGCGTCACCTTCTGTACTGCTTTGTCCGATAATTCGCTTAACAGTCGAGCGAGCCAAACTCCCTGGCACGATGTTGTGCTCGCTGTGATGTACTCAGCTTCACAAGACGACAAAGCGACCACTCTTTGCTTCTGTGATTGCCAGCTGACAGGACTTTCTCCCAACACAAACACTACGCCAGTTGTGCTCTTTCGATCATCGACATCACTACAACAAAACATCCGTGGGGAGACATCATATTTGCAGATTAGAGACGTTATGTTTCGTCTCCCACAGACAACTGAGGCGCTTTTATAAAGCGTCATAGAAACGTCTCTACATGAACCGTCTCAAAAATATAGAGACGCTCTCTAAGGCATGCCTATATTATTTGAGACGTTCATTAGAGACAGTTGCACTGTATCCCTATAAAGTTAGAGACGCTTTTATAAAAACGGCTGCACCACGTCTCAATTAATATAGGCACGTGCGTTAAGACGTTATGTGCCGTCTCAAGATGTCCTATGTAGTATGTATTTTTATTTTGATTGGTATATATTTTATTCTAACACACAAATACGTATCCGTATGAGAATATAGTATTCCATATATTTATTATATATACATGTATATATAATAATTTTATAGGCAGCACCATAATATTGAGTACATATTTTATAAAATATAAGGAATAGGCGTAGCACAACAGATATACTGTTATAGGAAAAGCAAACCAACTACAACTGGAACCAAGCCACACCCCGGGCAAACCATTGCAATTGACAAATTCATCACCATTGCACCCTCCAAACCCCAAAGAAATTTACATAAGAGAGGTTTACAAATAATTATAGCATCCATTTAAATCAATAGAGTTCACAACTAAATAAAAATCTAATATGCGATAAACACATGTCGGTAAAACATCCTCCAATTTGACACACATCTTTTTTTAAACTGCTATAATAAATCATCAGGTCTATTTCTTCAATTAGAAAATTGTGCACCAGGTCTTCCACTCTGCATTTCTTTTCATAGTCCTCCATATCCTGCAAACATAGCAATATTAACAACAAAATATCAGATATGAGCAATCATGAAAAATCTTACGGTACAAGTTCAGTTAATTAAACTAGAAGTGGCATACCTAGCGAGTAGAACGTTTAGGCTTTTTTTACCTGAAGCAATAGATATTATATGAGTAACAAGACACAAATATTTCTGGTAGGAAAATTATTCTTGTAGTTCAAAGAATTGATCTTACGTAGAACTGTGGCCAAGCAACAACACAACCAATTGCATCCTTTACCGTACATTATTTTTCAAATGGTCTAGGCAGCCTCTCATCACCAATATTTGTAACACCATGAATAGCCACCCCATAATATTCATCTCCAAGCATGTTTCCTCCAACCACTTGTATGCTATCTGAACTCACTAAATTTCCTTTGGCCACAACTTTACCTTTGTATATTGGATTCAATAAAAATAGGCACACTACCCTTTGATCCTATCATTTTAAGAAAAATGTCATTGTCATTCACAAAAAATGAGCATTGTCATTCATTAACATATAAAATACTTGTTTTATTATTAAAAAATGGTAACACATACTGCATTAGATGAACTGTCCTCTAGTACTCTCTTTGTTTGAGGCCCCTGTGTTAGATAGTTTAAACAATTAAAACAAGTGCATCT
This sequence comes from Dendrocalamus latiflorus, assembly GCA_017311315.1. Lineage (NCBI taxonomy): Eukaryota > Viridiplantae > Streptophyta > Magnoliopsida > Poales > Poaceae > Dendrocalamus > Dendrocalamus latiflorus. Next base: position 21,446,359 of record CM029675.1, read on the forward strand.
GCAGACATGATCAGCAATACTACTGCTAGTAACATGCAACCATAATGCCGAGTGCTCGAAGGACATCAATTTCATTAACCCGTAATGGAAATCGACGCTAGCACAACACCTACTATTAACTACCAATCCTATGGCTAGGAAGCATGCAACCTAAACAAGATTAACAAAAAATTATTTGTTCGATTCGCGGGTGAAGTGGCACGAGGAACAAATCTATCAGCAGAGCCATCCGCGGGGGAGGTAGCTAGGCATATTACCTTGACGTTAGAGGATGCGGCCTTGGAGTCGAGTGACCCCCAAAGGTTCGCGACGGCGGCTGGGGTGGCGGCGGTGGTGCGGATGGGCTGGAAGTCGTAGCGTCAGTGATCTCCACGGCAGCGGCTCCTCCTCAACGAGCTCCTCTTGACTCCCGCGTAGGGGTGAAAACGGATCGGATTCGGACGGATATTGCTTAAACCATATCCTAACCCACATTTTTTCTCCGGATTCGGAGTCGAATACGGTAAGACCGGATACAAATACGAATTCAGAATATTCGGAGTTTCGAATACGGTACCGTCGGGACGGATATGTAACGGATTCGGCTCGGAAACGGATAATATAGACGGATAGTACGAATGATTACAATACAAGCAGTGAGAACAATAGGAACACAAATTATACATAAGTAGTAAATTCATACAAGCCACAATCCACATTTCAGGTTATTTTCAGGTATAGATCAGTAAGCAAGGTTCAAGTTATTGCGAACAAGCATCTTAACTATCCACATTTCAACTGGTGTGCATCAACACCAGCCAGGCAGCCACATAACTCCCAACACAACCAGAAAATAGAGTGACAACCATCTAGCTGTACCGTGCCACTACAGTAGCAAATTTTGTGTGATAAATTTTGGGTTGCTAGCTGATAACACAGGACCATCGGAAAGACTGGCTGGTCTAAAAACAATTCTTTATATATGAGCCGATTTTCCTCATAAGGCAGGCAAAAAACCATGCATTTTGTCAAAGAATTGACAAGAAACATGCAATATAATCACCCAGATCAACCATTTTCACAGTTATTAACAATGGATGGGGTTATACGCAAACATTTACTTTATTTCATTACAGGGAAATTCACAAGCTCCTGATTGTCACTGACCATCTAAGCAAATATCCCAGAAAGATCTAGAAAGAAATTGCAAACAAGCGTGCACATATAGAAGCTGACAAATCTACAAAGTACAAACTATTCAGAGGAGAACCAGCAGATAAATTGGAATAACAGAGATGCGGAACAGGGTAACTGAAGATAGATGCAAAAATAACCATTGCATAGGACTTACAGAGAAGAAGTCCTCAAAAGTAAACTCAATGTATCCAAGATCTTGAAGTGTCTTCTTGCATTGCTCAATTTTTTTTAGAATGCGCACAACCTCAGCTTTGTCTTGCGTCTCTAGGATATGTTCCTAGCAGCAAACCATAAGATTGTCAAATAATGAATACTTATAATTTGTCTGAAAAATACCACAAATGCTACCAGGTAGGAAAACATAAAGCTTCGATAAAAGCAATTTCCATCTCCTCGTGTCCGTCTTAAAGCATCATATTGTTCACCAAGCAACTGCAGGTCAAGCTTCGATAAGAACAAACTGAAGCACCAGGCATTGATACACTAGATCAACATAAAATACAGTTATTACATATTAGAATTGTCAAACACATAAGGACCTTTATTTTCTCCTGTAAAATGGGGCTGCCTGATTGAAACTCAGCTGCTAAAGTGGAAAGAGGTTCCTGCATGATTGCGAAGGTACCAGTCATGTAAAGCAACTGATAGACACAGCAGTAATTAATATGAAAGGCAAAATGAAAGCAGGTCAACAAAGCTACAGATTAATCTAAAACAACTCTACAAACATACAGATAATCGTAACAGTGTATTGCTGTTTTCCATCGTGAAAGGAAGCATGGAACCGAGAGGCAGGGAACCGGGGAGGGATTTGGGGCAAACCGCAGGGGGGCGGCGTGGGGGATGCAGAGAGGGGCAAACCGCAGGGGGGACGGCGAGGGGGATGCAGAGAGGGGCTTACCGGCGGCGAGATCGAGAGGCGAGGAACCGAGGAGGGATTTGGGGCAAACCGCAGGGGGGACGGCGAGGGGGATGCAGAGAGGGGCAAACCGCAGGGGGACGGCGAGGGGGATGCAGAGAGGAGCTTACCGGTGGCGACGGCGAGGGGGATGCAGAGAGGGGCTTACCGGCGGCGAGATCGAGAGGCGAGGAACCAGGGAGGGATTTGGGGCAAACCGCAGGGGGACGGCGAGGGGGATGCAGAGAGGGGCTTATCGGCGGCGAGATTGAGAGGCGGGGAGCCGGGGAGGGATTTGGGGGCGCCCGGGCGGGAGCGAGCTAGGGTTAGGGTGGAGATGAGACCGCGAGAGCGACTGAGCGAGCTAGCGTCCTAGCGAGGCCGGCGGGTTTGGTGCGATGCGAATCGCGTGTGGAGTGGCCGTGTGGGCCGTGTATGGGCCAAGCATCTGCCATCGGATATGCATTCGGTTATGTATTCGAATAGTATCCGAGAATCTGAATATCGAACCTATTCGATCGTATACCAGCTATACCGAATCTGCTACCAAATCCGTTTACGCATATCCGTATCCGAAACCGAATCCGACCGGATACCAAACCAGTTTACCAAATTTGTTACCAGCCGGATTCGGTACCAGATCGGTCGGGAAAAACTCGAACCGTTTTCAACCCTACTCCCGCGTCTTGGGCGCCTGGCGCCGCGCCGCCGCCGCCGCCTCAATTTTTGCGTATTCGCTAGGGCTACAGTAAACTGGGTTGCGTCCTTGTCGCTCGGCGTCGCAACTCTGTGTGGGGAGCGAGGCTGGGAACGACCCGAAAAAGAAAACGCGGAATGGGCCAGCACAGTGGCGGGCTGGCGGCGTCCAGCCCAAGTTCTTTCAGGATGGGTTATTTCAGCTGAAAACATTAAATTCGGCCCAACTAAGTGTATATATATGTGTTATACCTTGTATATACTAGTTTTTTGTCAAAACATTTGGGTATTCAGCTGAATACCCTTGAATCACTGTAGATCCGCCCCTGCCCCGGGCTAAAGCCCACCTTCCCAGGGGCCCAATTCCACCCCTGTTAATGTGTGAACATTCTAAACCTTAGGTTGAGAGTTTGAACCCTGGGATTGATATTTTTTTATGTTTTCAGCCACTGGACAAAAGCGAAAAAAAAGTCTCAGGTTGTGAGTTCGAACTTTGAGATTGATATTTTTTTTATGTTTTATATATATACCGTTACTTACACCATTTTGTTTTTTTAATATTCTTATATGGAGATAATAGATAAGACGTCTCAAATGATAAATAAGACATCTAAAATTTCGTCTCTATACATGAGACGTACTCCAAAACGTCTCAGCAGTCGTTTTAATAGAATTTAATAGCGTGCAACCCTTTAGAGCGTCTCAAACTGCGTCTCTATTTCAATTGTGGTTCTACAAAGAGAGACATGATTCAAAGCGTCTTAAACAAAACGTCTTAATATGTTCATTTTGTTGTAGTGCATCTCCTGCCATGTCGCTGTCACTGTATCTCGTCAGCTGCAATGTTTTCCTGCCTCCTCTCTTGTACTGAATCCCGAGGTTCAGAGTACCTTTGATGTACCTTAGAATATGCTTTACGGCGTTCATATGCTCCTGGGTCGGCTTCTCCATGAAGCGACTCACATATCCAACTGCAAACGAAATGTCCGGTCAGGTGTGCACCAAATACCGCAGACTTTCGACAATGCTCCTGTATTGCGTGGCGTTAACTGGCGATCCTTGGCCTGTCTTGCTTAGCTTCAGATGATTCTCCATTGGGACTTGGCATGGATTGCACTCTCCCATACCACACTTCTCCAGAATTTTTCGAGCGTACGCCGACTGACAAAGTGTTATGCCGTTGTCGGTTTGTTTTACCTCAATGCCAAGGTAATAACTCAGAAGTCCCATACCACACTTCTCCAGAATTGTTCGAGCGTACACCGACTGACAAAGTGTTATGCCGTTGTCGGTTTGTTTTACCTCAATGCCAAGGTAATTACTCAGAAGTCCCAGGTCGGTCATCTTGAACAGTTTCTTCATCTCTTCTTTAAACTTCATAATCTCCTTTGGATTGGATCCAGTGATGATCAAGTCGTCCACGTAAACGCCTACAATTAGTCTTATCTTCTCATCACCCCTCGAGTACCCAGCATGTTCAGAGTTGCATCTTTTGAACCCGAGCGTTGTCAGACTTTTGTCGAGTTTGAGATTCCAAGCTCTCGGAGCTTGTTTGAGCCTATAGAGCGCTTTGTTTAACTTCAAGACTTTCTCGGCTTTCCTTTTAGACTGAAAACCCAACGGTTGGGAAACATACACTTCCTCCTCAATGTCTTCGTTCAAAAATGCTGTTTTCACGTCCATGTGGTGAATTTCCCATCCACCGTTTGCTGCCAGCGCAATAAGTACTTGAATTGTCTCCATCCGAGCCACTGGAGAAAAGACTACTTCATAGTCTACTCCTTGTTTCTAAACATATCCCTTTGCCACAAGTTGTGCTTTGTGCTTCACGACTTCTCCCTGAGAATTTTTCTTCACCTTGTAAACCCACTTCAGACCAAGTGCCTAATGACCCTTCGGCAAATCAGTGAGTTCCCAGGTGTTATTGTCTTCAATTGACTTTAGCTCTTCCTGCATAGCAGCTCTCCAGTATGCATCTCCCTTTGCTTCTTCATAATTTTCAGGCTCTTCGGCTGTTGTGTAAAGCAACAACTCATCCATCTGCACCGGCTCAGTTTGAGCATAGATCTCATTAATGCTCCTCATCTTTGGTATTCTTCCAGTCGAATCTTTTTCATCAGTCTCTTCTGCATCAGGTGAAGCTTCCTGATCATTGGTACCGATCGGATTTGAGCTTTGTGGTGTGGTCGTAACTCCTTCTATATTGTCAGCATCGACTACTTCGACATCGAAGGTTGCCCACTTCGACAAGTCTTTCTCAATGTCCTGGTGTTCTTCCCACTCCCAGTGTTTGTCTTCTTGAAAGACCACATCTCTGCTCACATGAATTTTCTTTTCGACCGGATCAAAACACCTGTACACCTTGGTGCCCGGCTCAGAGCCGAGGTAGATCATTCTTCTACTCCGGTCGTCCAGCTTCTTTAGGTATGTAGACGGCTTCACGTGAGCTAAACAGCCGAAAACTTTTAAATGCTCAACGTTCGGCTTTCTTCCCGACCATTGTTCATATGGAGTGGTCCCATCGAGCGATCTTGTGGTCGTGCGGTTGAGAAGGTAGACTGCATGCCTTACTGCTTCTCCCCAGAATCGCCCGGGGAGAAATCAACTTTTCAGGAGACTTCGGGCTGTGGCCATCACAGTCCGGTTTCTCCTTTCTACGACTCCGTTTTGTTGAGGTGAGTACAGAGCTGTGAAGTATCTAGTAATGCCCTTCTCCTCGCAGATCAAGTCGAATTCTTTTGAGTGAAATCCCCCGCCCCCCGATCCAATCTGACAGCCTTCACCTTACAGTCAACCTCATTTTTGGCAAGCGTAATGAATTTCTGGAAATTAAACTTTTCCTCGTCTTTGTTCTTCTACATGTACACCCACATTGCTCTTGAGTAATCATCAACGATCAACATGAAGTATTGATTGCCAGAGTTTGTTCTTGGTGTAATTGGTCCGCACAGGTCGATGTGAACTAGCTTAAGTGGTTGAGAAGCTCTGAAATGTGCCTGTGATGGGAAGCTACTACAGGTTTGTTTTGCTGCCAGACAGCCCTCACAGACCTGCTCTGGGTGGTCGATTGTCGGTAATCCGACCACCATCTCTTTTTTCGCCAACGTGTTGAGACTCTGGAAGTTTAAATGTCCGAATCTTGCGTGCCACAACCAGGCTGCATCATCAGTCGTAGTCTTCAGACACCTTGGTTTGCACGCTTCAATCTGAATCTTGTACAGACGGTTCACTGACCTTTGTACCTTCATCAATAGTCATTCGCTGCGGTCGAACACTTTCAGAAAGCTGTCTTTGAGCTCGATCCGACAGCCCTCTTCTGTTAATTGTCCAAGGCTTATTATATTACTCCAAACGCTCGGTATGTAATACACATCCGACAGCCTTCTCTGACTTCCGTCCTCACACTGCATCAGGATCGAGCCTCTCCCTTTTATCTGAACCGACGACCCATCTCCAAACTGGACTTTTCTGAGTACATTCTCATCTAACTCGTGGAACATCGAGTGTGTGCCCGTCATATGGTTACTTGCTCCGTTGTCGAGGTACCAGTCGGCTTGTGTCTGCTCTCCCTGCTCCAACAAACTTGGAAAGACTTCCCCCTTGTTCAACAGGACCATTGTCAGTTCGTCTACAGTGCAGAGCGACAGTAGCAGTGTCGGCTCTTTGTGTTCAGTCGTTTGAGCCATGTTGACCTCCTCCACCTTCTTCTTACTCTGGCAATTCGCAGCATAGTGACCATACTTCTTGCAATTATGGCACTAGATGTGGCTCTGACATTCAGCAGCGTAATGGCTGAACTTCTCGCACTCGTAGCACTGGACGTCGGACTTGTCAGACTGGTAGTTGCCGCCTCCTCGACCAACCCTATCTCCACGACCACCTCTTCCTCCTCTTCCGGATTGGGAGCCTCGACCTCTTGGCGCATAGCCTCGGCCATGCCCTCGACCTTGGAACGTGTCGCGGCCACGACCACGTCCCCCTCTTAATAAGGAATCTTCGCCTCGGTTCTTCGTATCTTCTCTCACAAGAAAGGCTTGTTCTCCACTGTGGGCTTGGTAACTTTTCAAAAGCTACTCGTGTGCTCTGAGCACCCCAGTTACTTCTTCAATATTCATCTTCGAGAGGTCTTGCGAGTACGTGAGTGTGGTCACGACTGGGAGAAGCTTTTCTGGCAGCACTCCCAAATACTTCTTCACTGCCACCTTGTCTTTCAGGTCGTCACCGAGAGATTTGATCTCGTTTACGACCTCATTAAACCTCCCAGAGAACTCCTCCACAGTCTGGTTCTTTCCCATCTTCATTGATTCAAACTCACTCCGTAATGTTTGGAGTCGAACTTCCTTCACTCGGTCTACTCCTTCATGCATGGTTTGCAGAGTAGTCTAGACTTCCCTTGCCGTCTCCTTGCCGACTAGCTGCCGCATCATTGAGTCGGGCACGGCTTTATATATGATCGCCATCGCCATCTTGTCCAGTCGATCATCGACGACCTTGTCCTTCTCTTTTGGTTCAACCGCGCCCCAGACACCTTGCGCGATCATGTTGACCTTCATCTTCATCGCCCAGACCGGATAATTATCCGAACTGAGGATCAAGTACTGCAGCGACACACTTTCCTTCACCTTCTCAGCCATGGCTCTGATACCAAGTGTTGGAAAATCTTGCGACCTCCTAGGACCTTGTATGACTTGTTAGAGTCGTTTACGACTGGTTAGAGCTAATTACGACCGGTTCCGACCGCTTCAATCCCTCTACCGATCGCTTTTCTTTTGTGGTTGTAAACTTACTGTAGATGTTTCGACCACTCTTCTTTATCGCTTCCACTGCGCTTCCTTCAGCTGCTCGAAATACCATGATCGAAACCCTCTATGATCACACAGTGATGTTGGCGATCACTGCTCACCGTGGTCGAACACCCTTTCGACCACGTTCACTTCCTTCAACGTGATTGAAGTCGCTTCCGACCATGTATTGGTCTTCTCGGCGTAGTCGCAGTTCCTTACGACCACTTTCACCGTGGTCGTAGGCCTTCTCCGCGTGGTCTTTACGACCACATTTTGCGCTCCTTCAACGTGGTCGTAAAAGCACTGTTCCTTTGCCGTGATCGTAAGAGCTTACGATCACGTCTACGGAATTACTCGAAGGGAAGCAACAACACAGAGTTTTGCTCTTTTCTTTTCTTTACTTCTTGCAATGGCTGGGTACAACAATGTTACAGGACTACACCCCCTTTTATACCCGGTTATTCGACTTCAACACTGGTTCGACTACGAGTACAAAACCAACTCTGACTCCTTTTCGACTACGACTCCTACTGTGTTTCGACTTCCATTATAACTCTACTAGCGGTTTGACCGCTCCGCCTGGGAAACTCTGTTTTTGATCTTCGACTTCTGATTTCTTCCTCGTTTTGAGTTCGATCACTTTCAAACTTGAGAAAACAAGATTATTTACAATAGTACGTGTTAGCGTGTGCGATGCATGCGTGAATAATTGTTGTACATGAGCGCGCACGCGCGTGCAGGTGACGCGGCTGCTGTGCGGAGGCTTCATCCTGGCGGTGCGGCTGCACCACACAATGGCGGATGGGCAGGGGCTCGTGCAGTTCCTGGGCGCCGTGGCGGAGCTGGCGAGGGGTGCGGCGGCGCCGACGATGCGGCCAGTGTGGGGGCGCGAGCTGCTGGAGGCGCGGGACCCGCCGCGGCCATGCTTCGCGCACCGCGAGTACGACCAGGTGGCGGACACCAAGGGCACCATCGTGCCGCTTGACGACATGGCGCACCGCTCCTTCTTCTTCGGGCCACGGGAGGTTGCCGCCGTCCGGTCCCACCTCGCGCCGGGCCTCCGGAAGCGCGCCACCACGTTCGAGGTCCTCACGGGGTGCCTGTGGAAGTGCCGCACGGTGGCGCTGGCCCCCGACGCCAACGAGGAGATGCGGATGATCTGCGTCGTCAACGCCCGCGGCGGCAAGCGCGGGATCGACATCCCCAGCGGCTACTACGGCAATGCGTTCGTGTTGCCGGTGGCTGTCTCGACCGCCGGCGAGCTGTGCGCAAACACCCTGAGCCACGCCGTGGAGCTGGTGAAGAAGGCCAAGGGGGAGGTGGACGTGGAGTACATGCGGTCGGTGCCCGACCTTATGGTGCAGCGCGGGCGGCCGCACTTCACGGTGGTGCGCGCGTACTTTGTGTCGGACGTGACCAAGGTAGGGTTCGGCGACCTCGACTTCGGGTGGGGCCGGCCGGTGTACGGCGGGCCGGCGAAGGGCGGGGTCGGCGCCATCCCCGGGGTGATCAGCTTCCTCGTCCGGTCCAAGAACGCCCGGGGCGAGGACGGCATCGTCGCGCTCATGTGCCTGCCCGG